>JAUMJM010000044.1:2530000-3155000 GCA_033558235.1 Neomorphus geoffroyi
TTGCTTGATATCTGGAAGCATTTTAAAAAGTACCTCAAGGAAGGAAAACAAAGCAAATAGTGCTGGTTCGCCAGAGTGGAACAGATACGGTATGTGATCAGTTAGCTGCAGCCCACAGATAAACACAGAGACAAGCTAGCAAGCATAAACAGAAACCTCATTATTGTCCCACTCAAACTTCTGGCTTCATGTTTCTTAAGTGATTTCTAGAGTCTGAAAAGCAAAACAAGGATTTTCAAGTATGGATAGCTGAATTTGACATCAGTTGATATTAGGCGTCTACAGTTCTTTTTAATCTTCAGCATCAGTGGTATTTTAGTCATCTTTCTCTCCAGTTCCTTAATGAAGAGATGAGTTTTATAATATTTATCAATGCAGCCTCATTTAATTTTTTAAGAGCTACATAAAGCTTAAACATTTTATCTCTGGCTTGGGCAAATTACTTGACATCCTAACTAACGTAAGAATACCTAATAGTAATTTCAGAGAGTTTGTTGAAGCCTCCAGCTGTCAGCAGCTATGGAAGTGTAAAGTATTGTTACAGATGGTTCTCATAATAATAATACATCTGATAGCAGGGCAGAAAAAGGAATTAAGGGCCAAGTACTTCAGTCATTAACTGAGCTGAACTCCCACTAAGGTCTGTGTGAGTTTTGTTCAAATAAGGATTACAGAATTCAAATGTAAGTAATTATTTCCAATATGGAATGATTTATACTGCTTTTCCAGCCTTGTCTTTTTAGAATCTTGAAAATAGAGTCAGAGTACATTGACTCACTGTACACAGAAAGCAAGCTTGCCAGCGTAAGGCTTGGTAGCATGAGGAAAGTTTGACTCAGTCATAGATACACAAAACCAAGGAGGGTGACTTATGTCTGCGAAGCAATCAGCCAGCAGCAGAAAAGAGACATATCCCAGTTAGTCTGAATTCGTCTGGCATGAGTACCACAGTCCCCTGGGGTTATACAGCCTGTGTTGAAATCTTTGCTGCTACATTTACAGTGCTCTTGGCAAGATTAGGGCTAGCTCAGGTGTGCCTAAACATACTAGTGTTACACCTCTGGCTGCAACGTAGGCACAGCTCGTGTGAAAGAAACACCAAGGAACCAACGGATAAGGAAAATGCTGTTTGATTTGATAAGGGTATTTTCAGTGAAAGCTTTACTTTTGTAGATTGCAAGCTCTAGGTTTGTTTTTTTTAAAGCTGTTTATGAAATAAGGAGCTTTAAGTAGCCCGTGTACTTGTGGAAAAACACTGCAAATAACTTCTTTGTTGCAAATTCCTATTACAGTAACAGGGCTAATCACATTAAAATGGAGTTTGGTCTTGCAATATGGACAGCGTTGAGCTTGTTCAAAGATGTTCCTCAACACTGTGAAACTCTGATACAATTTAGACATCTAATATGAGGCTGAAACTTTGTTAAAATATGTTTAGGTATTCATTGTAGAACTTGTAGGTTGGTCTTCTTTGATGCTCAATCAAATCCTGCAAAACAGTAATTTTTCTTGATGTGAGTAGTAGGTTGTGGCGCACGTGGTGTACCCAGTCTTCTGAAACGCTGCTACCCCACGTGACAGGTGGAAGATTGTTTTGGAACTGTTTAACTTTTTGAAAGCCTCCCAACTACTCCACATGTGTCTGTGACCCAAAATCGTAGTTGTTTAGTACTGGTAGATCTGTTTATACACATGGAGAACAAAAAAGAGGGCTGGCATAAACAAAATGTCATATACATTCAAATTTGGATTACAATGAAGTAATCAAACTGACATCATCAAAAAAATGGAGTGCCAAACAATATTGATCTGCCAGTTTATGAAGGCAAGCCTCGAATTTCTGTGGTTTGGTTCATGTAAGTACTAAGGTTAAACACGTTCATGTAACTTCTTAGATCCACTCACAGTTCCTACTTCTTCACAAAGTGTTAGAGGCTCAAATCATCATATTCCTTTCAGTCCCTCCAGTAGCTCGAGTTCAGGTGTGCTGGGCAGGATTCGCCCTGGCTAACTGGGCGTCAGCGGAATAGGACCAATATGTACAATACAGCCACTACATTCCCTTTAAAATCAGTGGGAAAAAATAGGCATTTCTTGAGTGTGATTCATTTAACCTGTGTAACCTTGGAATGAGATGTCTCACACCTTAATAGCACTGATTTTTCTCCACAGGCTACAGTTCTTGAGAACTGTCTCAGATGTGACAGTCTAGGTCCCACTCAGCTACTGGGTGTCTTTCAGTAGTCACACGTTCAGCAACCCAACAGTTGAATTTCTCTCAGTTTTGTCTTGAAATTATTCGTGTTATTGTAGTGATGATCAACAGCAGGCAAGCAATTTGAAATTTAAAGTTACTGCTCGAACAATTTTTTCATAGTGCACTAATTAATATTTAATGACATTTTGAATTTTTATTCCTTTCCATTCTATGTCATTTAGTGCCATTTAGAAAATAAATTGGCTAGCACTGCTATAGTTCTGGTTTTGGCAGATGTGTTCATAAAGACATTGTTTTGTATAATTCAGATACTTATTATACCAGAAATTAATGTCTTATATGCTTTGTTGATTAAGTAGGTGGAGATTTTTCTTGATCAGCTGTGAGACATTTCTTCTCCTAATAGTAGGATTTGTAGCGTTACTTTTCAGGAGCTAATATGCAGAAAAGAAGGTTTTGGCAGGCACTTGAAAATCTAGTGGAACGGTGATGGAAGATGCAGGATTCTTAATTATCAAAACTTTGAAATACTTCAAATGAATCCTCAGTACTCCATAATCTTATGATGTAAGTTAGATGAGAAAGCCAATGAGATGTACTTGGTTGTTTTATGAGGAGTGCTGAAAGAAGCTGTCATTATATCTGGAACAGCAAGATTGCCCAGAACTCACTATTCGAGCATAACTTGCCATGTTTGAATTACTTCATGGTTTTTACTAGATTAACTCCACAATGTAAATGTAAATGTAAAGTGTGAGGCTGGAAGACTAGTGATAGCTGTGATGTTTGATAATATCTCGTGAAAAGAAAGTGGTAGTGTTTAGGAAAGCTTTGATACTGGAAAGTAAAATTAGCTCTTTTACTGATGAAACATCTGGAAAATACAGCTACTTTCACCCGAAATGCTGGCAACCCTGAAGAAAACACCAGTCACAATCAGATATAATAGAAAACTCACTGAAAATTTTGGTTTCTGAAGTTCCAGCAGCTGAAGAATCACTTACAGTTCATCAGACAGCTATATGGCATCAACAATGAAGATTTCTCATTGCAAATCTTGAGTGGCCTAAAGTATTTCTAGTGTATTTTAATTTTACTCATTTTCAGATTATATTCATGCTTCAGATGCTCATGCTGAAAAGTAACTTGTGTCTTAGAAATCGGGATGGCAAAGTCATTTTCAATCATTAAAAGGAAGAAGTAAAGCATCCTTTGTAAAAAGAACTGATTTCTAGCTAAAACGGCTTGATATATTAATTTCATTTAGAATTCCTTACTTAGTAACTGAAAAGCAGATAGTTTAGCCAGGTATTAAGGTCTGTTAAGTAAGAGAAATGTCTTCAGAATTTTTACCAATGTTTAAGGAGAGGTGAATTTTGACTAGAATTATGATTTTCTAATGTAAAATTGGATTTCTAGTGAAATGCAAAAAGGTTCTCTAAGCTTTTTGAAGGCTATATTTCAGTTTTCAGTATTTTACTAACAGGTATAGAATTTCAGGAGTAGGCCTCACTCAGAAATTCTGAGGTGTTCTATGAGTCTTTTTTTCCCTAAACGAGTCCTGTTTCTGACGAAGATAATTCTTTTGCCTGTTTGTAAATGTCAGTAGACACTACCTCTTCCTTTTGGACTTCCTAATGCTAAACTTTAGGTAACTGTGTCATCCCAGACTGCACGTGTTTTGTTTCACGCTATGAATAACCATTTCTACAAGAACGTGCCACTCTTATTTTCTGCACATCAGAAAGGGTTCTTGAGGTGTGTGTTCTCCGACCAGATTTCACTGACTCTGTCTGCAAGCATTTCCCTTCCATTTTTAAGTTACACATTTAAACTATATAATCAAATCGAGTCCTTTTTCTTCTTTCGCCACCTGGCAAAGGAAAGGACCCCCTCTAAGTAAGTTGTAGCTGCGTTTTATATTCGGTGCAATGAAATTAAGATTGGGTTCCAAACAAAACTGTTTTACTCTACATAAATATAACTCTGATCATTATGTACAGAGAAGTCTGTATTTGTACTTTGACTAGAAATCAGAGTAAATCTTTGAGTCTTCTTCAGTTGGCACGTAGATGGTCATTTATAGCTGAAGTTAAATAATAAAAAAGATAGTAATTTTATTATATTTTGTGTTTTATTGTACCTCTGTGGCTCACAGCAGTCAGAATTTGGTTGCATTTCCAAATGTTATTGATACTGGAAAACCAGGGCTTTTTATGTCCATTTAAACCTTGATTTCTGAATGAACTGTGTTCATGTAGTTTTTTGCATTTATTTAAAGAAATTGCAGAATTGGATCTTTTTATCAGCACAATTGTTTCTGGATTTATCTAACGAATCTAATGTTTTTGGATTTTCTACCCAATCTAATGCATGTGTTGCTCAAAATAATGATAGTGGCCAGTTGAGACCTACTAGAGTCAGCAGTATGTTCAATGAAAATTGAATTAATCAGCTTTTACTTTAATGCAATTAAATAATATTTAGTTTCTAATGAAACAAAACCTCAACCAGAAAAAAAAAACGCTTGAAGTGCACTGGAACATGCGTTTCAGTCCTATAAAATGGCAAAAGAGGGAGGTAAAAAAGAGAAAGAAATAGTAGTTTCATTTATCCTATATTAAGATGTTAAACTACATTAATTACTTCTTTTTCCCCAAGTAGCTTCCTGAGTGAGTTGCCCTACGTTAGTACTGTCCTGAAAATAATACCAGTGGTCAGAGAGAGCATCGTTGATAGAATTGCTTCTGTTGATGAATTATAGTGACAATATACTTGTCATAAACTACACTTGGAAGTTTCCCTTTTCATGTCTTAATACTTCTGCTGAGATGTAAAGAAATTGAAAACTTACTTTTCATTTATTACAGTGCCCAAGTAAAGTATTTCACAACAAATCACAGCTTTAGAATGGGTGTATATTTGCAATTTTGTCTCCCCAATTAAAGTTCTGCTGACTTGGCATTTTTCTGCTCTTAAGGAAGTACTTAGTCCAGTGGGAATCATCAGAATGGGAATCTCACGGTAAGATTCATTTATGGATTCATTTCACTTTGGGGCTAGAGATTGAAATCTTCCTTGAGGACAAACTTTTTAAACTATCATTTTTATCTTCTATTCCCCTATTCAGGCTTTCAGGAAAGTTTCAGAAAACCTGTGTAAAGAGGGTAAGACTACAAAGTTATTTTTAATTCCTGTTTGTAGGTAGTGGGACTTGAACAAATTCCTGTTGCATATAGGTACTAACTTTGAGGAATCTTACAGCCAAACCTTGAATTCACAGCTAAGGTGGGTCTAGAATGTGACCTAAACAGTATGTGTCATATTTAGGGCTAGAATTTGCTAGCAGAGAATAACTACCAAATTTCCTTCTAGAATGCTGTAGCTGCCGTTGTGACAAATGGTATTTTATAGATATAAATACATGCACACACGTATTTTTCCCCAACCATTGGGAATTTATCAGGATCCCATTTTCATGCTTTCACAAGATCTGGGCACAGAAACTTAAAGAAGCATGCCAAGGCGTAGCTTACTTTGTGTTCTTCAAGGTATGTAATATGTTAGCAACGTAATGCAGAGAATCTCTGCCACAGGAACCAAGAATTCAGGACACAAATCATCAGACGCACAGGAGAGGTTTGTTTTATCTGAACTTGGAAGAAATGGATCTATGAAAACAAACCAATTTACTTTCAATCCACATGATCAGCTGAAGGTATTCTTTCATAAAAGACCATAAATAGAAGTTGATACCTTTCTTCAGTGATTACAGTCCATTCAGTTCAGCTTCCATTTTTCTCACATTATGATGAAACCTCAAGTTCTCATCCAGCTCAGGCAAAGGAAAATCCTGAGGTAATTTGACACCCATTTGGCTTTGGGTTTTGTCCTCCCTGAAGATATTGAAAGAGTTACTAGTCATCTTTATTGTATGGGATGAATTTACAGTATTTCCAGTAAATACTCTCATTAGGAAATATTTTCTTCCTCTGTAAAAAAATCCATTCTCTATAGAGATTTGAGAATTCCATTCCATGGAGGGTAACAGTGTCTGGAACAAAAGTGGCTTATGGATCAGCTTAATCTGTATGGCATGTAATATATTACTTGGTTTTACAATGGAAGACTTTAAATTCTAGACTGCAAACCTCACAGTCTGCATTAGTGTGTTAATGCCCTGGCTTTTCACCTTTTAAAAAATTGGTTAGAATTTATTTCACTGAAAAGTGAAAATTAGTTTAGCAGCCTGGAATGACTCTGTTTTCTCTGTTACACCACGTAGCACGGTTAGCACAACTGGCAAGACACCACTGAAGAAAAAATCAGAGACTAGAGCAACTTCTTCCTTTAGAAAGAAGTGCCAAACCCTACTCCTCAGTATTTAAAAATAAACAAAATAGGGCAAGGAAGGGATACTTCATGCAATTTCGACTGTATGAAGAGTTGAAGTTTCACTGGTGTCCAATTGCCATCAGTTCTGTGTTTCAATCCCCAGTTCTACAAGTCTTGTAGTCCTTGTTATAGAAGGCAGTTTCCAAATAACAAAATGACCATGGCTCCTCAAAACTTCTGCACAATTCTGGTTCTTGATATTTTAGATGGGAAGAGACTTTATATTTTAAATGTGTGTAGGATAAGAAGGCATTTCTCAAATCTTTCATTTGTTTTAGTAATGAAGCCTTTGTGTAATGTGTTTCCAATGGGTGTTTTTAAAGCATTGATGTCCAAAATACTTTTTAAGAAACCTTTATTAATAAGAAATACCAGCAACACATTCAATTCTTAGGGACATATTTACTGCAGGGGACAGCACAACAGGCTTTGGCATTGCTAGGTGAAGTGTAAACTCCTGTACTGTATGGTAAGGTTTTGGCAAATTGTTTGTACAGCTCTACCAGTCAGATTGATATTGCATAGCAGATTGCAAACAGTTACTATTGATCATGTGCACGTGTACGTTACTGTGTTTAGACACCCTCAGGATCCGTGAGTGGACTCAGGGACTAAATTCTCAGCTAGGGTGTATTTCATTGGACAGTTTGTACAACTTGGAAACTTGGCCCCCAAATATTTCTATCGATCGGCATGTATTTCTTACGTGTGTAGTCCTATGGAGAATAGCAGTGGAACAATACAGAAATATTTATGTTAAAATAGTTGGATTGCAATATTGGCAGAGAAAGCGATGCAGATTTTCATTACTATATGAAAACTACCAAATTCTATCATTTCTGTTATAAAATGTATGTACAGTGAAATACATAGAAATAAGAACACATTTTCATGTGTAGATTATTAAATACTCTGAAAAGTCATGAAAGTGTTATTGCAAACTCTTTCTCTGAGTAAGGTAGTTTCCCAACGAGGCTGGTGAAGGGGCTGGAGAACAAGTCCTGTGAGGAGTGGCTGAGGGAACTAGGGCTGTTTAGCTTGGAAAAAAGGAGGCTGAAGGGAGACCTCATCACTTATCTTCAGGTTTTGGGCACATTTCTACAGTAGACGTATATTTTTCCTTCTTTATTTTAGTCAAAGAACAGGATATTATCTGTGGCAACTTCTAACCAATTTAGAATAGTCTTGAAGGGGCAAATTATGACAAATGTTTTCTGCAAAGTTTTTCAGGGATAAAAAAATTTTCTACAAGTGGTTTTATTTTAAAGGCTTCCAACAACTTTTTAATATCAGCGTCCTTCACTTTTCTGTGTTCTCTTTTTAATAGAAACATTTTAGTGTTTGGATAGATTTGGAAGTAAAATAATAGTCTTTCAGCACCTTTGGTTTTAACTTCCACTGTGGTTAGTGTTCCAAGTGCAGTGTTTTTATTGTGGCTCTTTACGTCTTAATTGCTGCAGGTGTTGTCTGAACAAAAATCCCTTGTTTAGGCTATCATTGTATTTTGAGTTCCAGGGTGCTGTATTCACTCTAATTTATGTGAATAAGTACAATATTATATAAATGAAGGAGGAGGGCAACAAGGAAAATCTGGAAACATCAGCTTCCTACATAAGTGAACAGAAATCTGCTAAGGCTTTAATCCTTGGAGAAATGCTCTGGAAAAAGCAAAGCAAGCCAAACCTCTCTCTGTACAGTTGTGTTCGTCTGGAGTAAGTAGTAGAGGACAGACAGACAGCTTGTAACTCCATTCCCTGAGACCAGGAAGTACACAGACCTCGCAGAACTGTTTTGTCTCAGGTGCTAAAATACAATCATTCACTGCCTAAGTGAATGAAAAAAGCACAACACTTAAAAAAAAAAGGAAAAGCAATGTCACTTCCCGGAACTCATCTACAAATATGTCTTCACCGGGTCCCACCCTAGAACATTGCCTGAGGAGGTTTGCCAGATGGCACAGGGAATGCAATGACTCGTGTTTTTAATCTTTCTGTTCCTATATCCTCCCCCAGTTATTCCTGGATTGTTTCTCCTTTTCTATCCTCTCTGTTGAAATCACTAAGTCTTCTGAGACAGAGCTAGAAAAAGGGCTGGAATGTAATATTTAGAGGGAAGCCTTTTCCCTTTTCCAGTAAGTGGGTACTTTACCAGATTGCCACAACTTCTCAAAGATGATGGGTAATGGCTTAGGAATTTATCTGCCGGTTCCCTCAGAACCCATGGGTGGATCTTATCAGGCCCCGTGGACTTGTGCACCTTCAGATTCCTGAGGTGGTCTTGAACTTGATATTCTCCTACAGGGGGTGGTTCTTCATTCTGAGTCACTGCCTTTGCCTTCTGCGCCTTGGGCGGTGTGGCTGGAGCCCTTGCCAGTGAAGACTGAGACCAAAAAGTAATTGAGTACCTCAGCCGTCTCCATATCCCAGGTAACCAGGTGTCCCTTTTCCTTCCAAAGAGGGCCCACATTTTCCCTAATCTTTCTTTTATCCTTAACACACCTATGGAAGCGTTTCTTATTGCCCTTGGTATCCTTGGACAGATTCAGGGCTTTAGCTTTCCTAACCTGTTCCCTGGCTGCACAGCAATTTCTGTGTTCATCCCAGACTACCTGTTCTTGCCCCCCACTGTCTGTAGGCTCTGGCGTGCCAAGAGTTTTGTACCTGAAAACAATATGAGATATGTCTATTAGATATTTGATGTAGAAATTAAAGCAGGTATAACACGTTTCCAAAGAAAGCTACCCCTCCGTGCTTACGAGCACCGTTGTTTACTGAAGATCCAAACTGAGTTAGCAGTCAGTTGACTGATGTATTTGACATCAGGTTTTATTTCCTGTACTAACAGAAATTTTATTTTTTTAATGAAAAAATTAAGGTACGTATCTTAGGAGCCAACTATAACATTTCTCTGGAGCTGTATTGCTCTGCTACTATGCTTTTAGTTGGCTCAAGTTTCACAAATATGGGTCTTGCTCAGTGTATGGTTTTGACCTAGTTTGCAGCTTTGCACCATAGAAATATTTTTCTTGTCCAGGCAATAATTATTGATGAAGACTTTCCATTTTGGATGTTGATATAATAGTAAACTACTTAATCACTTCAGACCTGATGCTGGCCATCTTCAGAACTATTTTTTGTTGCAATATATCCTGTAGACCAGGATGTCCTATCAGCTATTTAAAGAGTTAAACAACATCAACAATTATGTCATCATAATCCACCAGGTGAGGAATATAAATGTATGCACACATTAGGGAAAAATACAGGATATATGTTCAAACAAGAACATCTTTGCCAGTATTATTTCTATTCTGTAAATCCCAAGGTCTGTATAGTGCCAGCACAGGAAGGTGGAGTTCTGGGTGGTTTTAAAGTAATGCAATCATTTATCTAACTATAAACTAACTGTCATATTCTGAAAATTATTCTCCAGTGCAATAGTAAATAGAAGTGATAAAAAATTTGAATTTTTCAATTTTATTTGCAAAAAAGATCATCTTCCCTTATTCATTCAGGGGAAAAAAAAAGTAAAATTAAAAGTGAATCAATGGACATCTTTTTGGTAGATATATTTCCGATTTCCTCTTTTGCAATTAGTGATCATGATCAGGTCTTACAATTTTTGGACTCAGCTTGTTTTAATTAGAATTAAAATGGAAAGATATTTCATGTAAGAATTTTGTCTTCCTTTCTGATTAATTAATACCACATGCTTTCAGAATATGTGTATAATAGAGTCTACAAAGATGCTGGTTTTATGTTTTCTCACAGTGTAGTATTGAGCCAGAAAATGAAATATTGCATGTCACACCACTTTATGAGATTTAATTCTGTTATGGAGCTGATTTTAAGTTCAGTTTGGCAAATCCATTGCTCATACTGTCATAAAATAATCTATTTTTTTATGCTGTATTTGTGTGAACCAAAAAAAAAATTCTAAGTTTGGATATGTGCCTATACTACCTCCCCAGCAACTTGCTGTCCCTAGAAAAGTGACCTGCTTTTTGGTCTTTTCTAGAAAGCTAAACTCCCATCTTTATGCAATATGTGAGGTGCTTTCAGCAAAAGAGATTTCAGTTCTTTTACAATGGCTTAGTGAGGTCTCAAAATTCTCCCTACTGAAAGAAAAGGCTCTAGATAGTCCTTGAAAGCTGACTGCTCTGTGTCAACTCTTTTTGCAACAGCCTTTTCAATGAAGAGATGATATTTTCATTCTGATAGGAAAGAATTGAGCGGGACAGAGAGAATAACTTAAACACTGATCATAATTCCTAGCAAGCAATTTTTACACTGTCTGTCAGAGCGATGTCCAGGCTGTTGCTGTAGAGATGCCTGTAGTCATCAAGCAGTTCGAGCACATCTTCCATGCCAGAGCGTGTCGACTGATCAGCATCAACTGTGTAATTGTGGGCTGCTGGGGAAAAGCAGTGCAGCAGGAGCCGCTGCTGGATTGTCCTGGGGTCGTGCTGCATGGCCAGCTGGGTCCCTGTGGTCTGCAGGGCGGTCTCTGTCGTCTTCTGGCTGTGAACCTTTATGTGAGCTTCCTCTATGATCTTTGAGGTATGCGCCTTTTAGCTCTTGTAATGTGAAAGTGTGGCTTCTAGATTGAGGGCATTCCCTGGAAATTTTGAAGGAACTTTTCCTGTAAGATCAGGAGCACACCTCCTCCCCTACCCCCACTCCCTGGCTATCGTTTGTAGCTCTCATTTCTACACCTTAGCAGTATGTGAGTTTTGCCTTGCCTGTTGACATCTCTTCTCATTGCTGTTTCCCCTGCTTTCTACTCTGTTTTATCTCCCCATCTTCTATAGTTTTATTTGAGGGAAGGTGAAGGATAGGGAATGGTTAATTCCTCTGTTCTTCTACATGAGAAAGGAAGCTTCTGCTGTACCTTTTTTTTAACCTTTTTTTCTGTCTTTTAGCTCATTTTCTTTCTTTGCCATGTGCCTCCACGTCACCTCTTACCGCATTCTTTCTTAAGTGCTCAGCTTCTACTTCCTGGGTGCATTAGACAAATGCGTAGGGCTGTTCACATTGCTGCTTGGGGTTTATCATGCCTTCTCTGGTCTTTCCTCTACAAGAAATACACCAGGGCAAAGAATATTTTTTCTATCCCTGCCTTCAGTAGTTTCTATTCTGTTTTAAGTTGTGAGAGAAAATTCCAGAAGTCTGTTTGCACCTATCTGAAATTAGGATGGATGAAGGATCTGGAAAATGGCAGAAGTAATCGAACAAGGAATAGAGAAGATGAGTAGCTTGGCCACAGTCACACAACAAAGTGCTGACAGAGAGAGGAATAGAAACCAGGAGTCTTGGTTCTCAAGCCCATGTTCAAACAAATAAACCGTGAAATTTTTGCACAGTGTTATCTAGAAATTTCAAAGACAATGACCTGCTGTTGTAAAACTGATCATAGAAAACCACCATTGGGGAAGCACTATTTATAAATGAGAGGCTGGGAAGGCGCACTCTATGCTGAATGCTATAAACAATGGCTGCCAAGGGACTAAAGGAACTATTTTGATGCTTGTGTGCTGTGGAAAATCTTGTTTAAACACAAACATTGTTATTGAACTTGGCTTTATATGTTTTCTTTGGTGAATGAATTCTCATAGATTGTAAACGTGTGTATCTCATTGCTGTGTGTCCAAAAGGACAGGGAGAAAGACTCGGGAGCACATTCTTAAATCTGTTGCAGTCCCAATGTTGTGCAAGTTTAAGCTAGTATCACAAATATATTTTTCTAATACAAAATGAGACTGCGCAAAAGAGGCCTAAGTTGCACCAATTAAAAATATTTTTAAGGACATTCTTTTCTGTGTTCATTTCACAAAATAGATAAATATACATGTACAGAGTGAACATTTGGTTTTATAACCTTATTCAAAGCCTACTGAAAACAAAGGAGAGCAAAAATTTTCAACAAATTGATTGAGTTTTGGATCAGGTCCCAGAATGTGTGTTATATATAAAAAAAATCCACCTGGAAGTGGGATCTGATATGTGCTAAATTCAAAGTGAAGAGCTTACCATTTATTCCTTTGCCCTATACTAAGTCCTTCTCTTGCTCTAACCAACAGAAGCAGAATGGGTATATTTTATTTTAATTAGTCCCTTAACTTTCTTTCCTTTGTATATATTTTTGATGACCCCAGACAAGTGGATATTATAGCCCAGGGATGTTGTTACTGTTTATTCTCTGACTCTCACTCACAGACTTTTATTCTTTTACTTAGTATGCTGCAAATTGCCTGCTCATCTGTGGCCTTCACTGCCTGGATTACTTCATGCTGTTTACATAGCAAAACAAACTATATAACATCCCAGGGGCTCAATGCTGCTGCCACGGAATACCAGTGAGTCTAATTGACAACAGGATATGACTGTGCTTTATGATAGGAGAATCAAGCCCTCGTCACAGCCAGCCAAGCTGGAGCAATAAAGCTCAGAATTCATATTCTCACTTCTTATGAGGCAGGAATCCCTGGTTAGCTATATCTCATATTACTTTTAGCATGATTCCCAATATATAATAATGAAAATTAGTATCAACATTTTTACTGCTTCATTTAAGCCATTAATCCCATTGAAACTACTTTCAACAAGTTTAAGGTTTAAGACAGTTACTTGTTAATTTCTAAGGCTTAATGTGAAGGTTTCACCTTATTTAGAATGCTCCATGCTGTGAGTGATTCAAAAGTGCCCTGACTGAAATCCTTGCTTAAGTCTAGTGTTTAAAGCAATTTACAGCTGGATCATTTTCTATTGTTTTGCCATTTCCCCTCTTCTGTGTGGGGGGGAAGAGTCCTGTTTACCACTATTATTAATGAAGGAAACAGAAGATATTGCAACACTAACTCAGCAGGCAAAAAGCAATTTAGCTCTTTCCTTGAATTTCCATTGGAAGGAAAAGTATTCTTTTCATAGGAAGAGAGATTTTCAGTAGCAGAATCTGAAGAGAACTTCCAAGTTAAGCCTGTGGCTACTACAGAGCCACAAAAAGGAAGTGGTGGTGAATGGCAGTAGTGGGACAGCTGGCTTTCTGGGCTTGGTCACCTCTCAAAGCTGCAGAGGAAGAAGCATTTTATTCGTACAAGAATAGGAAGGAGTAAGGACAAGAGCGGGTGCATAAACATGCAGTAGATATCATACTACAGGAACTATCCAGGAAAATCTGCATTAGTTGTTTGGAGGGAATCCATACTATCCCTCATGCGATTTTAGAAGAAGGCAGAGTCACAGCCGACATAATCCTGGCAGACTACACCACTGCTGTTTCATTCCCTCAGGCCCTTCCTTTTCTAAGTTTCTGTTCCTTCCCACCTATAAATTTACTCCTCTGCCCAAGAAGGCTGCAAAGTTGGAAGGTGTGAGATCTGTCTCCAAGAGGGAGGTCAATTGTAGATAAAAAAGCGACCAACCAAACCCTTTTGTAGCTTGACCATACCAATTCAGGCAGTTTAGCGTGCTGTACACCATGTACTGGGAGAGTCATGCAGCATGGAAATGTCACTGGCTCAACTGTGACAGATTGCTCTAACATGCACTCTGACCTTTTACATGAAAGAAATCTCCCTTCAGCATTCACAGCTTGTTTTTTCGAAATGAAGCAGTGAATCCCATGAAACTGACTGTTTTGTCCAACAAAATTGCCATTCCATGTAGGTGATGCAAGAGAACAATTTCTTGTAATAACCTCAAAAGAGCAATATTAGTATTGACCTTTCATTTTAGTTACTGCTGTATTCCACATGAAAAAAAAAAAAATAAAGCATGAGGTAATGATGATAGTACAGTACTAAATGTGCTCCGTAAAAAACACTGCTTTTCTGTTCCCCGGTAGGAACCTTCTCTGAAAGTCAAGTATTCCATCTCATCCTCTCCTTACAGCTCTGGAGGCCAAGCACGTGGTGTAATGACGGTGGGTTTGCTGTACAGATTGGCATGACAGGCTGTGTAAGACAAATATTCCAAACCTTCTTTCTGAGCACAGCCTGTAGTTTACCATGAGAGTATACATGTGTGTTACTGCTTACTGTCTGGTAGCATCGTTGGGTGTAATGATAATCTAGATGGGTGGACTGCCCATAAATTGGGGCAGTTTCATCAGATTGAGGCTAGAGCTCAAATTGCATTTTTATCTCTTGATGGCAGCAGTGACAGAAGCCCTGCTTCCCCTCCCTGTCCTCCACAAGCCTGTCAAATGATGCTGTAGAAGCAAATATGAATATATGAAGGCAGAGACTGAAGTAGCGAGGACTGCTTAGTAGCCTGAAGAATATAGCTACTGAATATGTAACTAAATCCCATGCCTGAATGTTCTAGGTCCAGTTTAGGGGCCTTTACAGTTCGATGACAATTTTGGTATGAACTGTGTCATTAAAGGTGTGTTGGATATGTATTTCATCAACTCTTTGTGGAAAGCAAAAAAAGCATGGTGAAAGTGTGAAATCTTATCCTGGGTTTTGGCCATTGCTGTTTCTTCTGAAAAGTATGAACTATAGGCTCTATGAAGGAGCAAACTCATCTGATTCATCCTGATGCTTAGGGACATGGTTTAGTGGGGAGTCAGGTATGGTTGGACTCAATGACCTCAGAGGTCTCTTCCAACCTTATGATTCTACCCAGTTTAGCTTAGCGAACATTGTCTCGAGCAGCTGGTAATTAAACTGTACCAGTCTGCAGTAGTTTTGAGTGATGGTGTCATGGTCTCATGCCACATGCATTTGATGTTTTTTGGGGGGGGGGGGGGAGGGTCTCCAGGTCACTGTTCTCCTGATAAGCTGTGTCCGTGATGACAGAGGAGTGGGTCAGCGGTGGAAAGGAAGCAATAGGGACTGGAGTGTTGCACTTTTTGGACGTGCTAGTCTGTTCTGTTCAGAGTAACAGAATGTGTGTATCAAGGTAACGCATCACTCAGTGACTGGCCAGAGAAACAGTCCATTAGGTTATAACTGAGTGGAGAAAGTATTACAATAATTTTATGTCTTTACCTCGCAAAGTAAAAAATACAAGTGTACTCTTTATCCCTGTTAGCCTGTTAAAAAAAGCACAGTCTGTCAGTCAAGAAAAACGCTTCCAATTGTGTAGACTGTTAGAATAATTTCATTAATAACATGTGTTTACTACTGGGAGAAGTAGGCTCAGTGTGCTAAGATTTTGTTTGTCAGTCAGTCATTGTAACCCCACTGTTAATTGCATACAATGGTTTGTGGTTATGCCACAATTTAACCCAGGTTTAAAAATACAAACCAAAGCCTTGGTGGTCTGCTGAGAGCAGTGAGTGAAGCAAAGGTATTGGTTGAATCTGCCTTGTGGGCTGCTGGCTTGGAGTACTATCCGAGCTAATCAAATTTATTAACTTGAGTCATGACTAGAATGCACACACTGGTGCGTGTGGGTGGGTGCACCCAGGTTAGACTACTTTTTGGCTGCATTCTGCAAGGAGGAAGAAAAGCAGCTCAGCAACACTTTGGCCTCCTTTCCACAAAGACAAATTGGAAACAGATATCAACTAGATTTTGGCAGCCTAAGAAGAAAAAGGTATTTTTTTGTTGTGGTTTTTATTTATTGATGTAGGGAATGGCTTGGGAAAAAATAGAAGGAGTTTCAAAACTGAATACTGATGACATTCAGTGCCTATGTATCATTGTCCTATCAAATTGCCCCCTACTTGCCATTTTAATAGTAATATTAACGGCATAATCTCTGACTCCACAATACTGAGAGCTGAGTGGGATTGCCAGAAAGGGGAGGGGCATTTGGCTACTAAGAACTAAGAAAAAGAAAACTGGAGAGATGGTTGTGTGTCTTTATACGAATCTTGACCTTCTGGAGGAGAAATAAAAAGACAAAGTGACTAAACCATCTTTCTTAATTATGGCTAGAATACAGTAAGCTAAAATTCCTGTTTACCACAGCACTGTGGAAAGTATAATTCGTAACTGCAAGACTTGTATTACTCTGAGAAGAAAATATTCATCTGCAGAGAGGGTTATATCCATTTCTCTAGGTCACTTTCCAGCCCAAGACATTTTGCAGGAACCTCTTCCAGATTTAGAGCAATGTAAATGATATTTTTATATGGCAACTTTAGGATAAAGTGAATCCCATGCATTCTTACTCAAATGAAATGGCATTAGCCTTGATTCTTTTATTCTATATAAAGACTTCATTGTTTCATTTACCCTAATCACTGAAACTGTAACTGGCCAAATTGCTGTAATTTTGAAATGCCTGAACAGATTCATTCATGAAGGCAGTGAAAATTTTATAATTGTTTTAAATTTCTATGGGTTTATTTTTCATGTTTCTGATATTTAAGTTATTAATGTGCATTATCCCCTCACTGTAATGTTTTCTTACTAAGAAATTAACTTAAATGAGTTGAGCTTTACTGAAAATACTTGCAGTAATGCAAGCATTAAGCTTCAAAACTTCTGTATATTCAGGAAAATGTTAGATTTAACTCTAGCAGTGAGCTGAGACCATCCTTTGGTCATCAGGTCATATTCCACAGAGAATCCTTCCTCTTTGCCCTCCTGCCCTGTCTCTACCACTCACAACACACTATACAACATACTTTTCTTCTGGTTTTATGGGAGCTAGAGGAGAGCTTTGGAACTGCACAGCATCTGGGACTGCTTAAACTGTGGCAAGGAAGCAGAAGACAAGTGCTAATAAGAGGTGAAGAGTGAAACATCCTTATGCCCAACCATAAATCTGCACCTACTATAACTATTAAAGTCAGCAGGAATATTGTATGTGGTGGCCTTTTGGGATAAGGCTACCATAAACATCTCCTCCCTCTCCATAAGAGTAAATTACCTTTTAAAAAAAGTCTGGCACTTGGAGCTTATTTGCATTTTGTCTGCAGTACATCTAGCTGTCCTTTCAAAGGATGTTTAATTGCCTTTTCTTGTTGTAAAGTTTCCCGTATTTGGTCGCAATACACAAGTAAATGTCAGTCGTGTGTTTTATTGTAAGTATTTTTGAAGTAATGTTTTCAGCCAAAATGAGGGTGCAGATTCTATGGGTTACTTCCTTTTCAGAGATGTAATACTACTTATATGCCTCTAATTTTGGTGTTTAAGTTAATTGAACTTAGATCCATGATGGCTTAGCCTGGCACAATGACTGAAGTGTAGTAGTAGCAACTCCAAGTCAGATGTCAATCAAACATGCACATATACTGACTGGAGCTGGCATGGGCAACATCGCTGCTGCAGGATGGTAAGACTGACATTTAGAGAAGTTCTGTCACTGTCGTGACAGTTAGCAATGATACTTAGATATCACGAGAGTTTACCCATCAGTTCTTGCATAAAATCCACATAGTTGGAAACAGATACCTTGCTGGTGAGCAATATTCATGATCTCTGATACCCGTTCCACCAGGGTCACTCATTCTTTCCACAACATATGCTGACCATTCCTTTCCTTTTCTTGTAAACAGTATTAAACCGTGACTGAGGCAGTGGCTTGTAAGCAACTGCAGCTAATGTTATGTTTAGGAGTTTATGTATTTTAGATCCACTCTACATCTTTCCTGTCATGAAATCCCCTTTGTTTCTCTGCTCAGGATCTAACTTATGCTTCACAGAATGTTCTAAATAAAAACAGGAGAGAGGCTGAGAAAAAGAAAGGGAAGAAAGACGGTATAGGTTTAGCAAGACGTGGAAAAACGTTGGTGTATTAATCAGCACTACCCTTGACACTTGAGCTGCGTCCATGCTGTAAAAAACAGTCTTAACTTGGGCTGACTGACTGTGGTGAACTGAACCGTGAAAACAACAGCAAACAAACAAAGAGTAAAGATCCCCAAAAGCAAGAAATATTTTACCCAATTTAATGTCTCAAGTTCAGCCTCATCCACTTTATAGATTTTTTCAGTTCTCTGCGGGTTTATGTGGTAGATATGGCTCATTACTGTAAATGTCGTCAATTTTGTGGTCAGAGTGGCATAGTCCATGAGTTTGCATTTTCAGCAATTTACATTTTTCCTGTTTTCACGTTTGCTTTTTTTTAGAAGAAAAGAAAATAATTCTTTGTGACTGCAAATGCCTTAAATTTGCACATTGTTAACATTTTGAAAGTTGCATGTTGCTGACAAGGTGTACCTCCAAAAAATGCAAAAGATGGTTATCCTCAGCTGTAATTGTAAACAGGGATAAAACATGTTCACTTACATGATAGCAAGTGTGGTAGGTTGATAGTCTATGTATATTATCTTACTTTGCACATGTAGAGCATGAGTTCAACTTCAGACATTGTCGCCACCCATTGATACAGCAGATTTTATTCCAGTCTGCACAGATGTGTATTTTAGAGATGCTTGATATCAAAGAAATTAATGTTAATTAGGAGAGACTAAATGGCACTGTTGCAGATCATACTTTGAGGGAGAGGTATGTTTGTGTTTTAGAACACATCTCCAGCGTCACAGACTTTATGTGAAATGAATTATCTTCATTGTGTGTCATAACTTGACTTTTGATAGTGCTAGATTAAAAACAACATCAAGTAGTGGTAGGGAAAGACAATATTTCCTTCCTTTTACACTATGCCATTACAGCCTCCATTGCCCAGAAATCCATAGAAGTCAGATCTCCACTCAGACACATGTGCATCTTTTAGAGAGGTAACACAGTTCTGAGAATCCTTTCTCCTCTGTGAGAGGGAAAGGATTAAAAATGGTGTGGGGTTCTGGCTGCATGGCAAGGTGAAGGTTCAGACCATTCAGCGCCCATTTCTACATGAGAACTGGCCCAACAAATTTTGGCAAGGAAAAGTTACCGGCATAGATTTACCAGTTGTTCATGTAGCTTTGTAGACTTTCTTCTGTCAGCACCCGTATCAATGCTCTAGAGGAATTGTCTGGAAGCTGACCTTGTATTCTTATATATACTGTATGTGTGCAAGTGTGTATATATATTATACACATATGTGCACATATGTATATAGAAAGCTCAATGGAGAATTTTTACTTAAATTCTAGGCAATTAACAGTTGCCACGTGCTCTCACTTTAATATGACTGTGAATAATACAAACATTTCTAATATTTCTAATATCTTTTGCCAAACACAAAACAAATAACATATTTCAGGTTTCCTTGTAAAAGAAAAAGAGAGTGAAATCCTTTGGGTGAAAGACATGTGAAAGCGTATTTAGTAGGTTCTTAAATAAAATTGGATGGGGGGAAATGGCGAGCATAGTTACTCTGTGGTATTAAACTCTCTATTAGTGTAAACAGGAATTTGGTTTTGGTGGTTTTCTTCCCCCGTTTGATCCTTAGATTTGTCCTTTGTTTTGCACATTGTATTAATGCTGTTGTTGACCTTCTTGGAAAAAGAGTGGAATGTACAGAATTTAGATTCCATCACCAGAAAAACCTATGGGTCAAGGAAGTCATTCTCCCAGAGCTATGGATATCTGTTTGCGTGGGTATGACAAACAAAAAAATTTTATCAGAACCAGTCTCATGGAAAAAATAGCAACCAACAGCTGCAGGGACAGATTTTCGACATTGCACTTAGTACAAAAGATTCATGTTCCATTTGAAACATCATCCAGTTGAAAGCGGTTTACTCCTAGGGCTTCAGGAGCAGCTAGCATGGTCTTCCACGTTTGATGTCATTCCCCATTTCTGAGTTTCAAGCTTCAAATTGTAAAGGCAGGGAGGAACCCAGGAAAAAAAATCTCTTTTTTTAAAAAAAAAAATTAATCCACATTGGTTTTATGTTTATCATTAGCTCTGCATTTCAACAAGAACATTTTAATGTAAGAAAGTCTATTCAGAGAATGGGCAAAGGTGCTCCAAAACTCAGCCAGGTGTAGAATGACAAAAAATTACAGGGTCTATAGGATTTGAGACATCATTGTTGGTTTTGAATGTTCTGGGGTTCAATACTCAGATCTACATCTGTCATAGAATTTAGCACTGTAAGTATAAGGTATAGGTATACATTTACTTGTGCTAACTGGATAAACAAGGAATTTGGGATACAAAAGGAGTAAGAGAATCTGGCAGTACGACATCTGAAAGTTGGGTTAGCATGGCCACACATGGATTTTCTCATTATTTCAGTCATGGGATTTGTGGTCATGCATCTGGAAAGGGTTCTTCACTACTTGGTGCCTCTTTCAGCTCACCTCTAGGATATGCATCCCCTATGCCAAGGAAAGGCAGGCTGGTGCCCTATTAAAGGACTTGTCCTTTGATTAAAGAGGACTCACAAACCCATCTAGTTTTGCCTCTCTAATCTTTAAATTGTTAACATGCCCCTGCTCTGTTTAACATGGAGAGAAATAACACGATGGTTAGTTGCCACAGAGCACATGGCATATTTAAATGGGACCTGCCAAGTCTCTGGTACGTAAGAAGTTCACTTTTATTGGAGATGTATAAATATTCCGTGGCCAATCTCAGTCGCTGACTGAGATATGTTAGAGTGTGTGTCAGGGGTAAAGCGCTTATGTACCCTTCTGGGTTTTCTCCAAGTACCTTTCCCTTGTGTCAAAACAATTTGCCATAGATAGAAAGGTGGTTCCGTGCTGACCCTATAGCCCCAGTCTGTACTAGGAGTTTGCCCACACAAAGCAATGTTTAACTAATAGTTCTAATTTATAAACAATCAACAATCCTAAAAACAGATTAGCCAGCGAGGACTTTTTGTGACAAATACCATGGCACTTTTCCATGCCGAACCACATAAAAGGACTCTGGGTCAGAAAAATGCATTCATTTAGGATCAAGTCTAGCAGAAGTCCCACGATTGCCAATGGAACAAGAATAACACCCCTGTTGCCAGACTTTTTCTAGGCAGTGGGTGGCCATGGATAGAGTTCTGTCCCTTCCCCCACCAACATAGTCTCAGTGTTACAAGTTGATTTCTGTTGAAGTCCAGCAACTACACAGTCTCAGGATATCTGGCTATCAGCCTGTACTTGCATTCCTGCCTTGACTGCAGGGGTTCTGACAGCAAAGGTAGTCGTGATGGTTAACTTCACTCCTGGTATGGCACAAGTCTGGTAGAAAACCTTAAAAACTTTGGAAAAGCTTGCTGAGGTTCATGAACAAAGCACACAGGGAGCTCTAAGCCACCTCTGTCATGTGCCCAGCACTGCAGGGCTATGTGCTCAGATCTCAAGTCTAAGCAATTTACGTGTGCCAAAAGTTATCCTGACTTATTCAGCAACGCAGAGCTCTTAAGAAACACAAGCAGCCGGGTTCCTCTGAGCCAATAAGGCAATGGGTGCAGTGTCTTCTCTTTGAGCACTGGATGCAGAGTCTTCTCTTTGAGCACAGACCTGGGCACGGGTGAGGGGAGCTACTTAAAAGCTATAGAGAGCACCACAAATGCCCGAGTAAACTAGCTTACCCTGCAAGGGCAGCGCAACACAGGTAGAGCAGGGCTAAAAACTTGAGAAACACATTGATCCTCTCTGGAAATAAGAGAAGGTTTCAGGTGCTTAGGGGCAAAAATCAGAAAACTGATGCACTTGGCCCATCCGTTGGGTTCACCAACCTGAACATATATTCTCCTAATCAGAAGGCTATTTTCTAGCCGAACAGAGATTTCTCGTTAAGCAGACATTTTTAGGAAAATAAAGAAACCCAACATAACAACTGAATAATTTGAATAGTAATATAATTCTGGACGATGATGAAAGTTAAGAAAAGGGGAAGGGACCAGAGACATAAAATATTATATTTGCCAGGTCCAATATTTACTTCCTCTAGTTCCAGAACTATATGATGGGTGGATGAAGGTAAATGAGCCTTATTTATAGTAGATTTATGTAAATACAGAAGAGCTTTTCCAGAACCTACATATATTCACCAAATATGAAAACTGTAGTAAATTATTACCATAAAAATGTCAGAAGCTTCCCTGAGATCAGGAAAGAAAAAATCCTTGGTTCTTCAAACCCAGCTAGACAGCCCCATCTGCTCTGCTACCACTGCTACCCTCGGCTACCACATCCACAAAGGCATGGGATGGGTTTAGCAGTGTATCCTAAATATCAACACCTCTGGAAGTTTTATGTTAAAGGGGAAATTTAAGCCCCACTCTCATATCTTTTGATGCCAACTTCTGTCTTTCATGGGCATATTCATAAAATGAACATTGCAATTCAGTGATGACTTTTCAGTCAAGCTTTGCCAAAAGGGTTGGTTCCATCTGTCCCTTCCTGTGTTTGCTGTCTTGTGCCAGCACCAACTTAAAGCTGATAAAACACACATTTCCCTGACTACAGGGTACAGACAACAGAGAACTGATCCAGGTGAAAGCTAACTTCTTGTTGTCGTTGTTGTAGAGTGATTGCAGAGCTGTATCTCACAATCCAACAATTAAGTCCCGTTCTTCACTCGTCCAGCTTTTTTATGAACGCACTAAGTTAAAAAATAGCATTTGTTTAAAGAAGTCCAGTTCAGACTTACTGGACAAATGCTGTGGGCAGTGAAGACTGTGTATGATATTGATGCTGTGTTGCATGGATAGATTGCCCAAAAGAAGGCAAAAGCAATTAGATTTGCTCCATGGTGAATTCCCTATGTGAGCGCAGTTGTCAGCTATTGCTGATGCTTCATCTTCCTTTTTCTGTGCATTGGTCCTGGTATAAGTGATACCTTGGTATGGCCCAGGCATTGCAGTGTTGTGGGTATGCCACATTATGCTCCACTTAACACCTAACTGATGTTTGCTGTGGATTAGTGAAAGAATGGGGAGGACAGCATAAGGGAAAAAATCCCATGAGCAGAGGCTGCAGGAGCTCACAAGAAAAGCCTCTGCACCGAGTTCTGTGTCCCAGATCTGCTGCCTGACTCACAAAGCTAATGGTTGTTGAAGATGAGGGCTAGATTCGCATGTGCTCTCACATTCCTTTCAAAAGGATATAGAATATATCTTAAAGTCTCAATCTAGTTTGATTTTTCTTTAGTACTATCTAGGATTTACAATATGTAGAGTATTACAGACCAAAGTTTATAGCGTTGCATTTAACTGCACCTTTCACACAGCTCATAAAACAAATTTTCAATAGCTGTAATTTTAAATTTGTCTCCTTGGATGCAGTGGAAAATGTGACTTTCATGCTTGTCTGTTATGTTTACAGCATCATAAATAACACACAGATCTGAAGTGTTTTTAAGTACATCAATAAGCTATTTTAAACAAAGTAGTGAAACTATGTAGTATCTAGTGTCCAGTTGTTTTTACTTCTTTCAAGGGTAAGATTTCTCCTGCCTGCCTAACTTTTAACTTTGTGTAGCTTTAAAGATTCGTTATGTACTGCACCTCAAAGTAAAAGGAGTTCAAAGTGAGATGAAACCTTGGTGAAGAAGGCAGGCATGAAATAAGCCTATGTGGTATTGCTACTTCCTGCAGGTTTCAGGGTTTATAAAGTTTCAATAGACTTTTCATCAAAATTTAAATCTGAGATAGGTTTAATATCCAAAATCTTATTAAATCTTTTGACAAAACAATCTTTAAGTTGATATTTTTAACATGGGAATAACTTTTGACGCACCAAGAAGGCTTTGTTAGGTAGCAATGTTTGATTATAGTCAGTCTCTGTAATTGCAGTACCAGTTCAATGCTTCTGTAAAATGAATCACTGCTAAAAAGACTGCCTCTTATTTAGGATTGTATTAGTATCGTGCATTATATAAATAGCTGATAGCGTGTATAAACTTGACGGTTGTTAAATTTAACTACTGATCTAATAAAAAATATTTTAAGCAAATTTCCATTTTTTAGAGTTTAAAGGCTTGGAATATAATTTCTCTAAGGAATGGCTGTGCTATAGCGTAGATTTCTGAGCATTTCTGAGCCTCTTCACATGCAAGAGGACTTGGGGTATTTTGTTGTAAGCATCACTCATAGAAACAGAAAGTCCTGAATGTACTAAAAGGTGGTGTGGTCTCTTAGTCAAAAAACGCAACTGGTGTTCTTGAACGTTCTGCTTCAGTGAACTCTTCACACGCCACACATGGAACCAGTAAAGGAGCACTGTTTCTTTCTTGAAATGGGCCATGATGTTTCGTTTGAAACAACATGTGTTTCTGCTGGGTGTTCTGTGGTTCTGTCTCAGCTACATTACTCAGAGCTCAAATACAGCAGGTAGCAGCCAAGGAACTCTCAAGTATCAGAGGGACGAATAAATCATATTTTCAGGGGACACCCATCCCGTTCAAACAGATACACAGCTATACATCTGAGACACAGCTCACTTGAAAGAAATAGTTTAATCTTCATGCTCTTCTGAAAAATCGAGATTCCGGAGGACTTCCAGTAACAACTTAAATGAAAGTCACAGGAGAAGGGCTGAGACCTCTGTTTGTACTGTGGAAGATCATAAAACCGATCCCTTTCCCCGTGTCTATACCACTGGTGACCTCTAGTGCCCAAGAAAGAGAACAGGTATTCAAAGTCTCCCCAAAGTTTTCCTTTGTAAGAACATGAAATACAAATTTCTTCTCTTCAGTGCTAAAAACTCTGACAGAGCCCTTCAGTTTGCAATATTTTAAATGCAAATCATACGAACGCTTAGTGTATTAAATTTATGCTAATTTTAAGACTAGGAAATTACTTATTTGTAAAAATGAACACTATGCAAGAGTATTCACATTTGGATTCTCTGTTTTAGGGATTCGTTGCTTCCTCACTCTGTGAAAAGGAACCAAACCTACACTGGAAATTTCATGCTTCAGCCAGTGCAGGCTACAGCGCAGAGGCTCGAGGTGGACTCTAATGTACATGTGAGGCTTAAGTAGGTAATGTTGTTATTAGCCTGTTGTAATTTAGCTGAAAAAATAGGATGCGTAAGTACCCACTCAAAGACTGCAGTGGTTCAAAGCTTGAGATTTTTGTTATTATGACATTTCTTTTGATATGGCACACTGTGACATGAGACCTGATATCCAGTCTAAGCCTTCCCTGGCACAACTTGAAGTTGTTTCCTCTCATCCTATCACTTGTAACCTGGGAGAAGGCACCAGCACCTACATCTCTACAACCTCCTTTCAGAAGTGACACCAATATGGTCTCTCCTTAGCCTTCTATACTCCAGGCTAAACACCCCCAGGTCCCTCAGTCTCTCCTCGTAGGACTTGTTCTCCAGCCCCTCACCAGCCTCATTGCCCTTCTCTGCACGCGCTCCAGCCCCTCAATGTCCTTCTTGGAGTGGGGGCCCAAACCAGAACCCAGCACTCGAGGTGTGGCCTCACCAGTGCTGAGCACAGGGGCACAATCCCGTCCCTGCTCCTGCTGGCCACACTGTGTCCGACACAGGCCAAGATGCCATTGGCCCTCTTGGCCACCTGGGCCACTGCTGGCTCATGTTCAGCCTCTGCCAACCAACACCCCCAGGTCGTTCTCTGCCAGGCAGCTCTCCAGCCACTCTTCCCCAAGCCTGTAACGCTGCATGGGGTTGTTGTGACCGAAGTCCAAAACCTGACACTCTGCCTTTTTGAACACCATGCAATTGGCCTCAGCCCATCGATCCAGCCTGTCCAGGTCCCTCTGTAAAGCCTTCCTACCCTCAAGCAGATTGACACTCCCACTCAATTTGGTGTCAACTGCAAACTTAGTGAGGAAGCACTCAGTTCCCTCATCCAGATAATTGATAAAAATATTAAACAAGACTGGCCCCAACACTGACCCCTTGGGAACACCATTTGTGACCGGCCGCCAACTGGATTTAGCTTGTTTACCACAGCTGTCTGGGCATGGCCATCCAGCCAATTTTTTACCCAGCGAAGGGTACACCTGTCTAAGGCATGGGCTGCCAGCTTCTCTAGGAGAGTGCTGTGGGAGACAGTGTCAAAGACTTTACTGAAAACCAGGTAAACAGCATCCACAGCCTGTCCCTCATCCACTAGGCAGGTCATAAAAGGAGACCAGGTTGGTCAAACAGGACCTGCCTTCATGAACACTGGCTGGGTTTGAACCCCTGCTTGACTTGCACTTGGTGGGTGAGTGAACTGCTCCCTGATCTTTCCTGGTAATAAATAAAGGAACTAGCAGAGGATGGTTTCGATCCATCGACCTCTGGGTTATGGGCCCAGCACGCTTCCGCTGCGCCACTCTGCTGCTGCATAGAGTTGTTAATAACTGAATGCATGCATTAATACTTTGTAGTATATACTGCAATAGAAACAAGATAAAGTACAGGAACTATGCTACAGCAGGGCATAGAATCTCAGATCTCTTCTTCTGTGACTGTACCTCAGTTCAACAGCAAAAAGAGTTTTGCTTCCACATCCTACCCACCATTCTTAGGTACCTTACTGCAATCCAGTTTTAAAAGAAAGACTCACAGTAGTCTCCTTGGCGGTGAAGGACACTGGCAGTGTGGGCTTGAGTCATCTCATATTGAGAAAGGAATTAAATCTCTGAGTGCTCTGGAATGTAATCTGTTACAAAAGAGGGGAGCAGTTACTTTCTTCTCTGATTACATTTTAAAAAGGAAGGATCCTGAGATGGCTCTTAACTGAAAATCGTGGATGAATGAAGGCGTCTTCCTGCAGCATGATGCCAAATGTCTGAGCTACAGAGAAGCTCAGTGTTGCAGACAGGCAGTGCTGCTTAATGGATGTTTCCTCTGCGATCGCAGCACACAGGTCAGCATGCAGGCTCCATGGGCTGCCATTCCAACTTGCCTTCATCTCAGTCATCACCACACCGACATCTTCTGCAGAGTTGTATTGTTTTCTGCAGAGATCAGATGCCTAAAACTCTTTGCTTATTCGGTTGTTTGTTTGGTCTATCCTGAGAGGGCTAACGGCATAGGGTCAAGGATATTTAGCATTATAGATATTGAACCTCTCTTGAGTAAAAGCATATGTATGTATGTGCGTGGGAGAGAAAAAGAGAGTGTGGGAAGAAAAGCAGGTGTGCACAGAAGCTGGTCTTCCCTGTAATATAAACCATGCCAAATCCACTTACACATAGAGAGACATAACTGCAATCCTAAAATCCCTGTGTTGGGTGGCAGAGTCAATTACATGACTTCATTTCTGACGTAATTTGATGACTGAGCAGTGAACACAAGCCACCTAGCTACAACCTTTTAAGCTTTCTGCAGCTTATATAAGAACTTAACAGGACAGTAAATTACAGTAGCTGACTATATACAAAGTGCAGCAGAGCTTTGGAACGGGGAAACTTATATTTTAATAAAGACACAGGAAACAGCTTGAATCTTAATTCAAACATGAGCAGAACATTCTTAAGGTAAACATTTTTATCCTGTTATCATGTTGGCTGTCTAGAAGCGGTCCTGTGACTACGGTCTGTAAGGTGGTAGTGATCCCGAGTGCTGCACACATTGTCCAAGGAACAGAAGCAGCGCACTTTCAGAAGCAGTACAGGGGTACAACTTCCTGTCAGTGTATACTGATTCATGTGTCACAGAAAGGGAAGCACATTGCTGTAGTTAACCCTTTTACCCCTGAGAGCCCGTTCAGCATCCCTGCTTTTAACACACTAATTTGTCTGTCATGCCTGACATAACCCAAGGAAGGTGAAACCCGCATCAGTCCTTATTTTTCAGATGAATCTGTGGAAAAACAAATTTGAGGATTATTAATCCATCATAGTAGATTCTAGTGCTTATTCTTACAGCAGTTTATTACTAGGCTTCCTGCAGTGGCTTGATTCAGTTGCCAATCATGTATAGTGCCATTTGCCATGTCTTACAGTACCCTACTGCTCGAGAAGGCACACATGTCTCACACATCCCGTGTCGTACCTAGCAGCCATATACAGCTGCACCTGAAGCTTGGGAACTTTGCTTGAGGGATAAGTCACTGTTATAATTTTTGTAAAAAAAGTTACACAGAAAAATAGTACTTAGGTAGTAAATGTGCACTACTGGTGTTTTAAAGAAAGCCAAAGCACTGCTCTGGTGGGAGCATCACTGTTCAGGCACCTGGAGCCTGCAGGTACCTTGTCCTTATTTTGACAGTAGCAGCCTCTTCTGAGGATTCAGTGGAGATATTTCCTGCCTTTGAGTGACTGGATCATCCATAGACTGAGCTGGAACGAGATTAAAAATCACAAGACAACTCATTAAAAGTGTAAGAATAGAACTTCTATGTTTTCAACTGGAATCCAATTCCCTTCCAAGTGCAGATTGACAAAAAAAGCAAGTTAAAATCAACCATTTTAGGGACATAGGAAATGGGTTAATCAACATTCTCGACCAGCATAAAAATTAGGTTTCTAAGTATCACAGTATCACAAGGCTGGAAAAGACCTTTGAGATCGAGTCCAGCCTATGACCCAACACCAACACCTACTCATCATCTAAACCAGGGCACTGAATGCCTCATCCAATCTCTCTTTAAACACCTCCAGGGACGGTGAAAGTAAGTATGTCCAAACTACTTCCATTAGAATTACTTAAATGTTGCTTAAATTTTACTTAGATTATGTAATTAAAATTGCTTTCGAATTACTTATATTAAAATGTAAGCTATATAATACGGCTATCCTCCTGCTTGACCAAAACGATGGAGGTATTTGCTTATATCAATTAGCAAGGTAAAATAAGATAAACGTTTTAGATAAAATGTCCTTCTTCCTATTTTAAATCATAATTAAAATTTGTAATTTACCTCAGTCTTGTCTGAGCTGCATTCATTAAGGCAGTGGTTAGCAGAAGGAGCACAATGCTCAGCTCCCCTATGGCTCAGAGCATACAGACATAGTGCTGCCCTCTGACCACCAAGGGCAGCACACGTGAGGAACATCCTTTCGGGGGGGGGGTCTCTGTCACATTTTATTCTTCTGAATATATAAATGTACCTGAAAATTTGAAACAACAGCTCTCAGGCCATCCAGAGCTGTGTAGGTTTACTAAACTTTGGTTTTATTATTCTGTTATACTTTCAAATTGGGGAAAAACAAATCAGGCACCACCCCCCAGTTTTGAGTAGGTTAAATTTAAGAATGTTGCAGCCATCAGAAAAATGAAATGCTTTACTCTCTAAACATTCCTGCTAAACATCTGGTAAATCTTAGCTTAAAAATAGTGCAGCAGGCACAATGGAAAATCCTTGAGGGTGATGACAGCTCTGATTTCACATGTATTTATAATCCTGCACTTCGTTTATTTTCTTGGGATTTCTGAATTTGACAGAGACAGATATCTGAAAATAACTGACATGCTAGCTGTCAGCCTCTCCTTAAATGTGTGGTCAATAGATCAAGGGAACTAAAACACAAGGGGCTCAATGTTATTCTCCATTACAAAACACAGAAAGGATGAAACATTTTATAGTTCCTGACTGAAATGCTCATTGGTGAGAAAATACATAGCTGACGGTCTCTTGCTTCAGCAACTTGTATACGGTGCTGAATTCAAACTCCTACCTGCAGTCTATGAATGAAGGGCTGTGCTGCTGTGAAAGAAACACTGCAAGCACAAATATGAGAGCAGTTGCTACAGGAGGCAGATATTAGGGGTTTAGGGCTTAGTTTTTCACCAGGCCTGTGAAAGGTCCTTCCTCAATAAACGGGAACATTTTGTGGAATAACTTTGAGGGAATTTAATTCAGTATACAGATCAGTCTCCTCTGTTCCTGTGGGTGTTGTGGGGAATCCGTAGTTTGGGCAGGTAGGAGAAACCAGATAGACCTAAATGAAACTAAAAATGCTTTGAGACAGACATTTGGCATTATACGTGTTTGTGGTTTCTAGTATAAAGAGAACAGTTTCTTCAAATTAAACAGCGCTTGCTACCCTGGTGCAGACAGCTGGAACAATAAGTTAATGTAAAAGGCCATCATGTTACTTTTCATTCAAAAGGCAAAGATAATAAGATGAATTTTGAAGTTCTTCAAATATGAAGTGGAAAACAGCAGTGATTTATGCTTGCTGTCCACAATACTGAGACTTCTTGTGTGCTGTCACTAGTTATGCCGAGGCAAGAAGGAACAGGAACGAACTCTTGCCTCCACTTCCTTTATCCACTAGGCACCGCATAAATTTTCGAGAGAATCTACTGGTAAGTCACTGTGAATCAGACAAAATTTTTTCCACCCATGACAACCGTGTTCATTGTTAACCACCAAGATTTAAGAAGTCTTGTCCTTTCAGTTATCTCAGTTGTGGGTGATGGCATTGTGTAACAAGTCAGAAACAAATGGCAACTGCCTCCATGAAAACCTGCAAAAGAGGGATCCTGGCAGCGCATTCCTCAGGGGGATGAGCCCTGCTTCCCCAGTGGAATAATCTTGAGGAAAATTCAGCAGGGATATCCATGGAGCTCCTCCTTAGCTTTGCCTGGAAAAAGAACCATAAGCATGGCTGTACATGTATCAATGTATGAGGACCAGAAAAGAGACCACTAGACTACAATGTGTGTTACTTACTCTGCAGCAGCAATGATTTTGAGTCACCTTACAGGTAATGCCTCGTTTCAAAGTTCTGTTGGTGTAGGAGGTATGCCACACAGGTAAATAGAAGCTGTCTTGCACGTAGATCGTTAAATGTAATACAGTTTCTAATTTAATGGTTATTTTTCCCAATCATAATTTTCTGTTCATACCAATCTGCTACTTTGCTTCATTCACAGCTTCCAGCCACATAGGATATTGTAGAGGTGAAGAACAATGCGTGACGCACAATGCAAATAATGCTATTTGCAATCATGCAGGTATAAATAAATATATGAAGGGTTCTGCACCATTGAGAACAGTAACAACCAAATTCTCTAAGTAGAACCTACCCTGCTCCATAGGATGCAAAGCAGTGCTGGTAACACTGAGTCATGTGAAGTTCTTCCTACTGAATGCTTTTTTAAAATTAACTTTAACAGGTCTGTTTAGAAGATGGAAATAATCATACATTGATTTGTTTTGACATAAAATAGCATTACTGTGAGGTACAGGGTAAATAAAAGAGAAGTTTTCAGTTTACAACTTGGACTTTTCTGTTGGCAATATTAGTCTCCAAAATATCCAGAATTTTATAACTTGAAGCTGCTTGTTTTTTAAATGCTGTAAAAAGCCATTGAGTGATCACATGACACTGAAGTCACTGGAACCATATTTAACTCCTCGGATATTCTGCAAATTACTACAAAAGGATAATTTCATACTATTCTCCAGTACTTGTTGCCAGGAACATTTATTACCAAAGACAGTTGATTTTTTACAGCACATAGGAGCCAGCTTCATGCATGAATTTGGAGAAAAGCTTTCTGTCCCATAGAAGTTTTCATTTCATGTTAAACAGAATTACTTCTGTAGGCTAACAGGCTGTAGAAAGAGCAACTTTTATAGTAGTAAGATACTAGATACTGTGCTTCATTGTTTTTTGTTCTTCATACGTGATGGTACTCTGACCTTTTACAGCTCAGTTCCCCTGGGGCAGTAGCTAAATCAGCTCCACGCATGTTAATGGCTGATCATTTCCTCCAGGGCAGGATTGCAAATGCTGGCAATAAGTCAACCACTGCAGATAACTGTTAGTGATGATTAATGTACTTCTGTTGAGAGCTGAGTGTACCAATTTAAGTTCTTCCTTCCATTACCTTAGCTCAATTGTACACTCACCTAGTGGCCTGCGTTCGTCTGAGCCTCAGGATGATGAGACTTTGCTGCCACCATGAATATGGTCTATTTTCTTGGCTAATTGTTTCTCTGTTGCTTATATCTGTATTTGCTGTTGCTTCAGTAATCTTGAGGTGCCTAGATTTGAATGTATGAGGACATGAAAATTACTGCAAATGAGAACAGGGAGTTGGGAAGGACTGGAGAGAAGGGTTCAAGATATTTAGACAACTTATTAGGGAGAACTGGACTGATAAAATGCAGTTTCAGCAAAGTAGTTTACAGGTGATGTTCTGAATTTTCTCTGCCATTTCCACTTTGGTTTTGGTCATTTTGTCATTGGTTTTTGTCATACAACGCATCTATTGCTGCTATGGTACTTTTTAATATTAGAAGACTGGATTCACTCTTGACATTTTTCCTAGTGATGGCAATGACAGCAGATTTCAGAAACGCAGGGTGTTACAACCAGAGTAGAGAGATTGACAGGTGTGAAGATCAAGAACTTTCTATGGAGAGTAAGGGAGAGATAGAGGAATTGAAAGAAGGATCAAGATCATAGAATCACACTAGAAGAAAAATTCCTCTGTTCTTCAGCAGTCAATAACCAGTCAATAACAATTCCACTGACATTTTGGCTGTTGCTTTTATGTGGGGAAGGTCTGTATATGACGCCACCTTCAGGGGAGACTCACCTTCCCTGCAAGGGAGAAAGGAAAATACATCAACAGCCTGTCTCTCAGTACTTCATCTCTGCGCTTGAGAACAGAGTTATAGTTGAATCTGAACTCACTGGCCTAGGAACACTCGGTCACAAACACTCATTCAGGCAGCTTTGCTTGAATCCAGACGTTATAGATTATGTGTCTGGTATATAAGAGTCCGAGACGTGAGGGTCAAGCAGTTCTTAAGCAAGCATTGTTCCCTAGTCAAGCAGCTGTACAGTGCCTACAGCATCGTTGTGCATATTCTGCTAGATGATGTGGAATGATATGGTGTCCATCAAGCATTTTTTTTGACAGATAACCCATAAGAACTACTGCCCACTTTTTAATAACAAGTCCGTTAGATTAAGTATTGTTTCTATAATTTCAACTGAGAATAAATAAGATTTAGCATACATGGCCAAATTCATATATAACTAACTTGTACAAAACGAGCCAGTTCAATTTGGTTTGCCTTAGGTTTTGTATCAAGTGTGGTTTCAGAGTTACACGACTTCAGTTTAAGCACCTTACTTTGTTCTGGTTTTTAAATGTGAAGTGTCACAAATGCAGATGTTCAGTATTGCTGAGCTGCAGGTCCCAGGATTTAAAGGCTCACATCAACCTCCAGATGACGAAGGGTTGGAAATCTGGGAAACATGCCTTCTCAGTTAAAACTTCTAAACTTGTTTCTTGCCTGTAATACACCTGGAACTCTAAAAATCCTGGCTGTGGGGTTACCTTTCATCAGGCTGCTTATGAGCCTGATTTCTGTGCATTCACACGTCCAAAAGAATCCACATGTATGTTTGTCATGGAGTGGCAAACTCTGGGAGCAGAGCTTCCTAGGCAGGCAGAAATTCAATGGTTTTCTATGACAGATGTATCAGAACGGAACCATCCCCAAACTATTTCAAGATCAGAACATTCTAAGGAAAATACATTCTAGGATTTTTTTCCCAAACAATTCTAATGGGACCAAACAAAGCAAATCTTAAAACATAGGAGAGGAGATAATAGGGAAAGGCTCTGTACCAGTGGCATAACATCTAATTGGTCGCTGCAAAGTGTGAGGAGAAATGAAGATACAGTAGCCACCAACTATATAATTACCTGGCCGTTTAACTAGCATGGTCATTCGAAAGTGAACTTCCTGAAGCCAGTATGTAAGAGAAAGTAGTTAGATAAAGCAAATATACACACACATATGCGTATATATCTCTTTTACCTTCTTTTCTTACACTGTGTAGAACTTTCATCATTCAGCAAAGTGTAGGGATACAAATTTGTTATAATGCCCAGTGATCCTAAAAAATTAAATATATTTCTTTGATCTCTGTAAACAGATGGAAGCACCTCTCCTATAAACACTGCTTCACTTCCAGTCCTTCCTTCTGAAAGCCCTTGTGTGATAGGCCAGGAAAGGCCATGAAATGATAGGCATCAGTATCCCCTGTTAAGTCAGGTTGCCTACATGAGGAGTCTTTCCTAAAGAGGAGGTCTGGGGTTTTTTGTACCGTTTTATAAAGTGTACATTGGAAAGAAATTTTGTCAGTACTGAGGCATTTTTGTCAGGGAACAATGGGCTTGAGGGTTTTATATTTTATGCCAGGGAAGACATAAGCACTGTCAGTACAGAGCTGACCTTTGTGGGTTATGCAGCTCCTCCTGTGGTCCAAGGGAAGCTTTCTGTTACGTTCCGTTGCAAATGAGCATCCTGCATATTCTTGATACCCTCTTCCTTTCCTGTGCATTCATTATTTGTACATTTTCGCTCCTCAGTGTTTACAAGTAAGTATCTGAAGGTAGCAAAGTTATGCTGTTTGGACAATTTTTAGACAAGTTAACCAGACGATCAGACTTCAGAGAAAGCAGGCCAGTCTTTTCTAGGATCCATCCAAGCAGATGGACAGGACTTGGCACTTCAGAAATTCACAATGCCTTTTTGGAGCTCACCCTCTGAATTGCCTCTTTCCATGGGCTGTAGAGGGAGATGTGGTTCTCCACTTGTGTAATGGATTTGCATGAATACTATCTTTGGTGTACACAGGAGGTTCATGAAGATATTGATTTCTTACTCCAATAAAAATGCTCACATAATATAATTAGAAGAGACATAAAAGGCAATCGTTATTGGAGGTGTTCTGAGAAGAAAGAGTCTGAGAAGAAAAAGTCTGAGAAGAAAATGTCTGTTACACAATAATTTGGGAGAAGCCTTTGAAAGAAAAATGATGAATGATGAAAGTGGTTTCTTGTGCTGGTTAGCAATAGACTTGGAAGTCAGAAAACTCTGGCAGCATTTCTTACCACAAAGGTCTGCTGCAACCTGATAATGTTCAGAAGGAAGGATAAGGATGTGTACGCTGAAAAAAAAAAGCTGTTAATGTGAAATTGTTGCAAGCAATGTGCTGTCTTTCGGAATGGAGGTGTCTATCCAAATGCTTGTAACTCCTCTTTGCTTGGTTTTAGTGCCATTTGGCAATTAATTCATAGAGAGAGACTGTAATCAGTTGTGAAGTTTTTTGTTAATATTTGGTGAGACAGCAAATGGCACTCCTGGAAGTTGTAACTGGTATGGTTTTCATGTGTGAAGATTCATGGCTGAGGAACATCCAGGAGAAGCCTGCTGACAATGAGCTGTAGTACAGTGCATGAGTCCATGGAAACACGAGTATTCCATGTTGTGCTATTGTATTTTTTGAAAGAGTCAGTCTCAGTAGGGAAAGAGAGTGAGATTTTTGACAGTGGGTTGATCGTTTGCCAAGAAGACTTCTTTAAGTTTATTGATAGATTTATTTCCTTTTTAGCTGAATTATCAATACTTCCTCAGCATCATCTGTGGCTTGTCCTTGGAGGAAGGACCTAACTGGTCAGACCACCTGGAACATTGACCAACAATTTTGAAATGTACTTGGGAAACAACTATGGAAGCCATAATACTTTTTCTTTAAATAATCCTAAATAACTAGGTATGTGGCTAATCATTGTGTTTTACAGGCTGGAAATGTTTATGCATCAAATAATTACTTTTATGGTGAACTGAATATTTAGGAGTATATTATGATCTGTGCAAAAGAACACGGTTGTCCTGATCAAGGGGCGTTTCACTTACATGCATCCAGGCTTTTTCATCTGTGAAAGGATACGTTTTCCACACTTACAAAGAGCTTTGAGATCTACACAAAGTCTCTCCGTAGGTGTTGACATATGAGAATATCCTCATCACAAGTAAAGCATTTTAGTAAAAGTGGAGCTCAGAACTTGATTTACATATGAATAGAAATTGTTGTTTGGCTGTTGGTTTCATAATTTTTGTGCTCCCTGCACACTTCACTCGGTGGTAAGTAAATTGCATCCAAAGCTCCTGAAGTTAGGCAGCCTATGTGGTATTGAAGCCCTTGTAACAGCTGTTTTAGGAAACAGTCTGATTTGACCAATAAGAAGCTTAGGAAATGATAAGTGCAGCAGAGTTGGCTTTTGAGGTCTGTTGCCTCAGGGGGTAATGACCACAGCATCTTTGCTGTTAGGGCAGTGACCTGGGGATTTTTCAAGGGGGTTTTCTATCATTTTTGCCCTTTTCAGATACAAAAAGGAAAAACAAAGATGCGTCAGACAGTACCTCTCTTCATTCAGTTGTTTGCAGGTGAGTGAATATTTCTTTATATTCTCAGCTATTACTTTTTCTTCAATACCTATAACTGCTTTTGAAGATATCCGTAAGTATATTCTAAATATTAATATATAGGTGACTTGTTCTATAATTTGTTGTACAGTCATTGAAGGTATTTTCTCTATGCATTACTGTATTGTACCACGTGAATGATTACTTTAGATACATCTCTCCCGGCAAGATTTAACTCGCATAAAAAGCATAGTTATTTTACCACACAAATATCTGAGCAGCCCTAATAATAAATCTTCAAGAATAAGTTAAGTTGTTTTATTTTAAAGAAATCCCCTGCAGGCACAGAAGGAGACAGGTGCCAGTAAAAGGTAAGACTTCTTGCAACATTAAGTCCTCTTAGATTCATTAATGAGCTACAAAAATAAATGTTAGTATAAATATCGATCAATCAATAATAGAACTACAGAAATGACAACACATACAATTCATCCCTTTTCTTTTGTCTGCACTGCTGGTTATAGGTACCTTGGCAATATCTCAGTGATGCTGTAACGAAAGCAAAAAATTCAATTATTTCAGGCCATTTAAAAATAAACACCAATTCTTTCTAATCATCCCACAAACATTTTGTGAATTTACTAAGTAGAAGTGAGAAGGGGTGGTATCTCACTCGGCAGGTTTCATGAACTTCGTCTCAGCCGCACCATTTGCATTATTAGGACTTGCAGGACCCCAGCCCATTATGTCATTTCTGTCTAAGGAAAATGTTTAATACCCAGAATTTGTGACTGGATATGATATAAGAGAGGCCCCTTATGTAATTTGGGTCTAATGGGAGACAATAATGAAAGGATTTTCTGTTTAGCAGTTAGAATTTTCGACTGATTGTATCAGTTTCATGAATTTTCCCTTTTTCCTTGTGATAAATTTTTTAAAAGGCTTAGGTTGGTGTGATGGCATAAAGCCCTTTCTTCTTTACACTTCTGTCCCCCTAAAGGCAGCAACAGAGAGAGAATTTAAGGTGCTAAGATGTGGAGAGGGTTGGCTAAGGGACCTTCTTATCATGAACATACACATGCTCTGAAGAACGCGAGGTTGGCTGAGAATTTGTGCTGTCCCCCTTCAAAGGAGTTAATGGAGATATGCATATCATTAGGCCCCCTCTGCAGAGCTGTGTTCTACTTGGCAGAGCCCTATAAAAGCTTCGAAGTGACAAAGCAAGTTTTTCTCCTAAGCAATAAGCAAGTTAAACGCACTGCAAACAAGGGCCGCATTTCTCAGGGAGAGAGCATCTGCCCATGAGTACCATTTGTTTTTATTGAAACATCGTGGGTGCATCTGTTTGCTCCTTTCCAGAGAAACTGTGGACCTTGTGTCTCTAGATGATGTTATAATTCTGGGAAGAACATTATAGATAATGAGTTCTCAGAGGGGACCAGAATTATGTAAGATGTTTGATAGCATTAATCTTATTAGCTTGTATGTCCAAGGATCTCCCGTGGAACAGATTTGTCCCCCTGTGCTCTTTCAGAATCAATTAATTCGCATGTAGAACACCCTGAAACTTCACTGGCTAAACTTGCTTCTATAGAAGAGGTTTTGATTTGTTTATCGTGTCACAACTGAGACTGGAGAAATAAGCAGATGTTTCTTACACAACAACTTAACACAAGGTATCGTTTTCCTCTGTTCCTGTCCTTCAGAAGAAGTTCAGGGAAAGTAACTTTCGCCCCTCCCCAAATCTCTTTCATTAATTTACATCTGAAATGGAGGAGGAGTGTGAAAGAAATTTGTTAACTAAAGGAAGCTAATGAGCATCATCATCTTTAATGTGATTGCTTCCCATTTGAGAATTGCATAGGGCAAGTGGAAAAATGAGAATGAGGGTTAATATCAATAAACATCCCAGGTGAATTTAGTTGCTGTATTTTATTGAGCCCCATTAAAGCAAATAAAAATGGGTTTGCTAATTTTCATGGATTGCACAAATCTAGTAAAGACTATAGCTCTGCTACTGCTCCTTTATGGATTTCATTTTCTTACTGCAAAGCAAGGAAACAATATCTGAGAAGAATAGGTATGAAAATATTTTTTTAAGCTGAGTAAATGACAGTCTTGTCTTTCAAAACATTTTCTAAGAAAAGTCTTGGTAATTTCAACTGAACGTTTCCTACAGAAAAGTGAGAAGGAGGGAAACATGTCAAATGTAAGACAGCAGGTAAGGTTGTCCCAGTTATGAGCATCCGACAGCAGGATTTTAGAACTGAAATTATCAGACAACCTTAATATTAAAAGGTATGGCATATTCCAGCAATATATAAACATATATATATAATATGTATATATAATTTTGTTTCTTTTTTAGGATATCTTTGTAATGTTATGTGTACTGCTACAAAGACCACAGTATCACCACATGTTTTCTCACCTTTTACTGAAGTCCCAGAAACTCCTGAACCAGACACACCACCACGTGGGAGCAATAACATTCCTGGTCTGTTTTTTAATTTGTTGTTTCCTCCAGGGTCGGTTCTTCCCTCAGTGTGCACACAAAAGTCTTGTGAATACACTGTTCTATTTTTCCCCGTTTTCCATGTGATGGCTCTTTCAATCCAAAAGCCTTAAAAAAATTGTGAACACAAACCTGTTTAGCGGCAATATAACCCTGTAATTGATTTAAATAGGTTTACCCCTGTTTCTACAGAGGTGGAAGCTGAAGCACAAAGAATTTTTCAAACATCTCAAATAACACAACCTAAATAATTGTCTGTCAAGGAGCAGAAAATATCTCATTTAGTATAAAATACCAGGCACTTTTCAATGTCATCGGATGGCTGGGTGTCTGTGCTAAAGGAAGAAGCCTGATGAGGAAAACAACAGCAGAAAAAGGCCCCATAGACCTGCTAAGTGTTTTGGTTCTTTCCGTGACTCCCTTCTGTGCTGCATCACCTGCCTCTGTGCGCGTGTCTCAAGTGATACCCTCTTGCTGATCTTTCTGGAGGCTTTATGAAGTGACTGCTTTCACAAGCCCCCATCTTTCTTCTTACAGTCACAGCTACGAGCTGTGTGAAACTTTATAGGTCCAGGCCAGGGCTTCAGAATGCTGTTTTCTTAGTTCTGACGTTTGTGAGGCTTTGTGTGGTGGTGGTTTCTGAAGGCAACATTGCTAGGTGAAGAGTCAGGGATTTTACTCACCCTCTTTCTGCCTCGTGTCTTGTCTTCGCTCCTACTCAGTGCCCAGTGGTAAGTCACAGAATCACAGAATGGTCGAAGTTGGAAAGGACCTCTACGTGATCTCCAGTCGGATCCACTTGCTAAAGCAGGTTCACCTACAGCAGGTTGCACAGGAAAACACCCGTGTGGGTTCTGAATATCTCCAGGGAGGCTCCACAACCTCCCTGAGCAACCTGTTTCAGTGTTTCAACACCCTCACAGTACAGAAGTCCTTCCTCATGCCCAGGTGGAACTCCCCGTGTTCCAGTTTGTGCCCATTGCCCCTTGCGCTGTTGCTGGGCACAGCTGAAAAGAGTCTGGCCACATCCCCTTGACACCTGCCCTTCAGATATTTATTGGTAGGATCTCTTCTCGGTCTTCTCTTCTCCAGGTTAAAAAGATACAGGTCTTCAGCCTCTTCGTAAGAGATGCTCCAGTCCCCTAACCATCTTTGTGGCCTCCACTGGACTCTCTCCAGTAGTTCCTTATATTTCTTGCACTGAGGAGCCCAGAACTGGACACAGAAGTCCAGATGGGGCCTCACTAGTGCAGAGTAGCGGGGGAGGAGAACCTCCCTTCACCTGCTACACTTTCCTTAGTGCACCCCGGGATACGTTGGACTTAAGGGGCGCAGTAGGGGCTCTATAAGAGTCTCCATGGGGGGACTTAAAGGGCGCAGTAGGGGCTCTGTAAGTGTCTCCCTGGGAGGAGTTAAGGGGCGCATTAGGGGATCTACAGGAGGTTCCTTAGGGGAGAATGAAGGGTGCAGTAGGGGCTCTATTATATTCTCCATGGCAGGGACTTAAGGGTCGCAGTAGCGGCTCTATAGGAGGCTCGATAGGGGGTAATAGGGGCATTGCTGCCTCATGGTCAGCTTGTGAAGGTGGAAAAAAGGCAAAAAGAAAGAGGAAACTTTTGGTGGTAGGAATCATATCTGCTTGTTTCTTCCTTCTTTATTCAGCATGGCAGGGTCTGAAGAATGCTGCTGTTCTGACTTGGATTTAGTGATGCTAATTGTAAATATATGTAAATGTGCAACTCCCTAAATATATGAGAGCACTCTGGCACACAAAGCGTTTCCTGCCAAACAAACAAAGCACCCATGAAGGAGAGTAAACAGAAACCAGCATACAAGTATGGTGAATGTAGGTAGAGAATAGTTAATTTCCTTCTAATGTTTGACTGTAAATTCAGTGCTTTGTAATCCCACTCCCCCCCCCCCCCCCCCAAAAAAATAGGGAAAACAGCTTTAGCTTCATAATTGTACAGTTTTCTCATGTTTCTAATTTTCATTCTTCTCCTTTTAGAAGAAAGAATGTCGACTCTGTTAGGTAGGTTGGCAACTTCAGTACTTATACATCTGCTTAAATAGTTTTTTTCTTTACTTAAGTTTTGAATTTGTAACTTTTTTTCTGCAATTGATTATAGAAAACAAAAGCCACGTATGAACTTGCCTACATTGGCCTGAAAAACTCTGTTTTTATAAAAGAGTATTAAAGACACTTCCTAACTGCAAATCACAGTATTTCTCTGGTGATTTGAGTAATAAGAATATCACTCTGCTAGACTAAACCGTAGTAATTTACTTTCTTAGCATAATTAGTATTCTGGGGGTTTTCTTTCTGTGAAATCTGTAGCACCAATAACATTGTAAGCAAAAGTAACTGTTGGTATATTAAGATTGGAAATGTATATAGCACTTATTTTGCACAAACAAAAATTATTGTCTGTAATGAGCTGTAATATGCTTGGCTCATTTCTGTACAAATCCAGACGTGAATGAGATTTTTGTTTGTAAGAAAAATAAAGACCTGGATTTTAGTGTCGCATGTAATTGTTTTACGCTGCATGATTATCCACCACCAATGTAGGTATTATTTTGTTTTCCTTTTCTTAATGACTTAGTCATGGGTACCTTTCTTTTTGGTCTTCTAGTGGCAGGAATCAGCATTTTCGTGGTGTTCCTTTTTATTCTTTTAATTATCGGTGTTTGGTGTGTATGGAAAAAATCAGAGGTAAATCCAAGTTTTTTCTTTTGGATATTTGTTTACATATGTGTATTTATATATTACAGAATATGAAATGTCAGCTTCCGTGTTTTAATTTTTTATTTAGTTTTGTGTTGTTCATTTGCACCATGGTTTCTTTTCTACTGAGATTTTTTTGCCACTGAGTAGCATTCTTAAAATTTGTCATCTTCTCATCAAGGTTTAATTTACCTCAGCCATACCCCCTTCCAGGCCAGTATATGCTCACATTTTAGAAGGAATGACTCGGGATTTGCAGTTTTTTTTCTCCATTTAATGTCAATTCTTGTCCTGCTTCACACGTTACAATTGAACAGTTTGAGTGAGTTTCATCTGACTGAGTTACTTTGGGTCCTAAAATTATTTTGCAGCCACTGTCTTACCTGTGATAAGTCAATATTGCTGAATATTAAAATATTAGTCAACTTAATAAGAATAAATGCGATAATGCTCACTATAGATTGATGTATGCAAAAACAGTCTGCTGTATGAATGAAATCAGTTAATATAAGGAAAAATATCAGCAGAGCTAAATCTGTGTTTACGTTGTTGATTTTGTATCTGTGTAGCTCGGCTGCTTACTGCAGTGATAAAAACATATTTGTATTTCTTGCACAGGGAAGTTCAGCTGAAATGAATTTTGACCCCTCTGGTGAACATGGAGTGTCCTTAGAAAGAACTTCAACACATTGGCACTGAAGCAAGTGGCCTTTTGGAAGAGCATTGCAATGACAACAGGAGAGCCATTGCATGACCCTTTGTTCTGTGCACCTGTATGGCACAACCAGGCATACCATGGGACTTCGAGTCAGTAATTTTCCCTTTTTCAGTGAGCATTTCAAATCACTGCAAAATAATTTGGAGTATCAGTTAACCAGAAAATCCTGTTACCAAAAGAATCTCAATCAATTCCATAAAGTAAAGCATTAAAACTGGGCAAAACATTAAAACCGGAAGGGGTTCTTAAATGTCACCTGGCATGGCATGCGTTGCCTGGAGCTTAAGAGAAAGGTCAAATAATTGCTGCAGAGCCTCAAGCCTTATAATCCTTTCCTCATCAATACCGTAACCAAGTCCAGTTCTGAGAACTCTGTGACACTGGGGACTCTGGGAAACTTAATCTTTGGTGTTTATGGCCTTTGCTGTGTATTTGATCTGTTATATATTGCAATGAGGTGTATTTCCATCCTACTCTTATTTCATTAGTAATTTTTGTGTTTTTCTGTTCTTAGACTACATGTATTCTAAACCTACACAGCAGCATTGCTACTGTTAAGACAAGCTGGAATGGCCTTGTTTATGCTTGTATACGTGTGAAATGCCTATTGGAAATGATAGCTGGAAGGCTCCAGCTTCCAAAATTTGGCTCAAGCCAAAGCCAGCTTTACCAGCACAACCAGGACCATTCCAGTGCCTTGGAGTTTCCTAGGCCTTGTGTAATTTACTAGTCTAGATGTAAAGTGTTATCATTTAAAGCTATTTTTGAATGACGTATTTGATGTACCTACTCTTATTGGCAGTTCTTAGCAGTGATTAATCAAAGCTGACCACTGCAAACTTTGATTTTCTCGCTGTGCTTTTTTGTTCTGCTGCTTTGTAGCTCTCTAAAAAGCCAGTTGCTTAAATATAAGGCTTGTTCCTAAAAGGTTATTATGGTGTCTTAGACTGAATTTACAGAGTTGAACTGCGTTGCCCTCTCTCACTAGGTAGATGCTCTCATAGGATAGAGTAACAGACTAGTATCACTCCCTGATCTTAAACCAAAGCTTTTACATCCTCACTGAGTGAATGCAGAAATGACTTGTGCAGTGTGGATTCATATCCTGGCCCATGGCTCTGCATAGCTCTGTAAATTAATCTGCCTGAAAGTCAATGCTGTGACAAGGCTGCTACTGGTACCTAGGGAAATTCCATAGCCTGAACAGAGACACACGGTTCAGCTTTCAGTATGTTATCCGTTTTATAATAGAGGAACTAAGGAAATGTCAGGAAAAACTATTTTTATAGAACGCAAAAAATAAGTTAATGCATTGATAAAATTATGTCCATTACAGTCAGCAACTGTGTGGCTAAAAGGTTAGCACCTCAGTTGGTATAAACTGGCAGACCTTCCTTCCTCTAGTTCTAGCTCTTGATTGTAATAACCAAGAGTCAGTTCAGGCTGAAAACCTGAATTTTTTTGGATGATACTGTCATTATTCCAATATTTCTTCCCCTAATTGAGTAGCACTTACTGACTGCTGTCAGGATGCTCTCAGCAGCAAGTGACTGCTGTGGAGCTCTGCTTGAGCAAGAGCCGCGGGATCTGGGGCAGAAGCGGCCAGAAGACGCACCCAAAGGACCGCCCGCCAATAACATGGTAGAGGACAGAGGGACTGGACAGGTAAGGAAATTCTGAGATGGCTCTACCAAAACGTTCCCGTTTAGAGCTTTGTCAGGGGACCTTTATTTCTGAGACTGAGCCTCCTGTCTATAGGACAAAACCAGTAGCGTGTCCCTGCCTCATATTTATCAGTGAAGAGAAACACATTTAATAAGAGTGCAGGGTGTGTAATTCCTACAGTAATGAAGGTATTGTGAGAGCTGTAAATTTGCAGGAAATCAGATCCTGTTTGCCTGTAAATCTTCTCAAGCCAGGTTTATTTTTATCATTAAGAGCAGAGAAGGATGCTTTCAGTTTCAGGTACTGATAGACATTCTCTACAAATAAAAGCAGTTTCTTGCCAGGGTCTGCACTTACTTCATGAAAGCCAAAAAGGTGTTTGCGGTTGACTTCAGTGAAACAAAATGCAAAGGAATATTTGAAAGTTCACTGCTTTTTCCACCTGCTCAGTAGATGAAGATATCTTTTTCATTTCTGTGTGTTTATTCTGAGTTTAAGAAGGAGGCAACTAAATTAATTTTAATCTGCAGCAGTATTATTTGGGATGGGAGAGTTATGCTATAGATGCTTCATATGTGGGGGTTTTTAATATGCATCTTCTGTTTTTCTTCCATTAAAATAATGTTTAGTAAGTGCCTAAATGCTTTTCTAGATTCTAGATCAAAAGTGCCCTGGGCAACACACAGTGTCAGTTAAATGCGGAGGAAGGAAGAATAACAAACACCTGATTGTTTGCCAGGAATAATTCATATAACCCCTGTTTACAGTACTTTTTAATTGAGGTGGATGTATCTGCTTTTAAAACTTTGACAGAATTTGTGTACTTGAAATAATATTGACTATTTGTTATTTGGTATTCACATTTTATTGTTGCGCTATTTAAAATGTTTGAGATTACAGAAGTAATCCAAAAATTTCCTCTGGCTTGGGTGGCCAGTCCCATGCGAGTGGCTCATTGCACTGCAGTTTCACTGGGCGCTGATCAGCAGAGACCGGCAGGCGTTCCGTAGCAGTGGGGTAGGTGGCAGTAGCAGCTTGCTGGGAAACAGTACTGAAAAAGCAGGTTTAGACAATAAGGCAACAGAAAACTTCTGTGGCTCAGATTTGGACATGAGGTGCACGTTATAGAAAAGTTAGAGGGGATTGACATGAGATAGGGGAGGGAAAGTGTTTATTAAAATGCAAAGGAAGAAGTGTGTGGAAATGAGGATTTGCAGAAGCTGGGGGTGTGGAAGCGGGGCCAGCAATGCGTGCTGCCTGTGGTTTGATAGCCCTTGTATTCATTTGAATGGTAAGCCCATTTTAAGTTGATTTATTCATACTTTTTTCCCAATGTAGGAAAGACGAGAAGGAATTGCCTTAATCTGCAGGAAATAATATTTACATCAGATAGCAGAGAAATATTTTTGAGTTCAGGATGGGAAAAGCAAACTTCTCAAACTGGAGTTGGAACCTTTCTCAGTAGAGATTACTTTTAAAATCACATGACACGAAATACCCCCATTCCAGGCACAGTGTGCAGAAAGTTGTGTGAAATGCTCTTTTCAAGCTCTGAATTCCTGATTGCTAACAAATTCGACAGGTAACTATGTGTGTTTGTACAACAGCTCGCTCCACGTATGAGTAAGTTGCAAAAAGTGAAAATGCTGAAAGCCCGCTGAGCCCAGTACCCTGCAGCCACCAACACCTGTAACAGGTGCCTTAGGGAAAGGATGAGTGTAGGGCAGATGCAGAGTAACCTTCCTCCTTTGGCGTTCAAACCCTTTCAAATTTACTGTCTTTTCAGCAGTGCAAACTTGACCTGTACAAAGCTCTGAAGACATGGGGTTTTCTTTTAGATCTGCCGCCCGATAGGCATTTTTGGGGGCTCTTCATTGTTTTACTGTGAACAAAACTAGCTCTTTCTGCTTTCTGTGACATCTTATTATAGACCTCTAACATAACTACTTTGTTCCCCAAAGTAAGTGTTGCTTATACTACATTGATTTAAAGTTTAACACTTCAAAAATGTGAAAGCGGGGCTGCTTTTGGTAACTGGAGGCTGAAAACTGTGAGCTTACTTGCTTTCTTGGGTAGTAATAGCGATTTTTACTGTTTCTACAATTTGTTTAAGAGTTAGCATCTGCGCTTAGGATGTAGAACACAAGTTAGGAGCAAGAAGTATGCTGCTTCCGTTTGAGTGTGTTTTGTAATTTTGACAGTATTTTATATAGTCACTCATATTGGGTATACATCATGGTTGTTCTATACAGATTAGCCACCTTGGTGAATCCAAGAGACTTACTCTTGCTTAACATAAACACACATGCCAGGGTTCACCCACAAGTTGCGTTGACTTCTATCTGATAAAGACAGAAAAGTATTTTCAATATGGTTAAAATCAAAAGCCTGGCAATAAATACTTAGACATTTTTAACCCTTAAACCCTTCCTTATACAAAGGCATCCTTCAGGCCTTTAAAGTTTTATTTGTATGCACTGGGGTTTTCTGTTCCCCTTCTGCTTGTACAGAAGCAGGCTCAGCAGCAGCCAATGTCTTCTCCTCTCTGTACAGGTCTAACCTAAAAATGAGAACAGAGTATTGCAGATGGTGACTGTGATACAGAGTGAGAAAGAACTGAAGGGACCAGGGTATTATTAACAACATGCATGTCTGTCTTTATTTAGACAGACAGTAGGTGTGATCACCGCTACCAGGCCATTTCACACCATCTCAAGTAAAACTGTGAAAGCACCTTGTGGTGAATTGTCAAAAATCAGTAGGACTGCTTCTGTTCTTCAGCAGTTCTTGCCAAGAATCAAAGTATTAAATAGACACACACACACACAAACACGTTCAATGTCTCATAAATGTTCCTGCTAGTCAGCTTTGAACCAGGATGGCTGGCTGGAAGCAGCCATGTTGGAGACAAACAGGATGCTTTTTGTTGATAGCACTTGTTCTTTTGATAGAAAGACATGGGTTCATTGACAGAGAATTTCAAAGCTTCAGAGCACTGAGTTTTGCTCTCAGACATCAATTTATAATCATGTTTTAGTACTATTCAAAGAATTAATTGTTGGTGGGTTTCTATTCCCGCCGTGTGTGCTCAAGTACAGTGAAGAGGCGTGCCGGAGTGAGACGGCTGTGCTGTCTGATCTGGGGACTCCAGCGCACACACAGGAGCAGGAAGGGGCGTATTCTCATGTAAGCCATTGATAGGGTTTGAGTGGGATGCCCCGGGAAAGATAGGTTATCCCCTCCCTTCCCTTGCGTCACTTAACCTGTGAACACCCTATTTTTCACTTTATGCTGGACATAAATGTGCTTTTTTTTTTTTGCATAAGAGTGTTTTGAACAAGAAGCAGCAGAGGTGCTTTTGCCCGGTTTGTGCCATCAAACACTAGCAAAGGAGAATTTTTCCTGAAACCTGTACCTGGTGAGGGAGCATTTTTGCGTAGCTGTAGTGTAGCCTTAACAAGTGGAATGCCTTGGCTGACTTGGTAGTGTTAGGTTTACGGTTGGACTTGAAGATCTTAAAGGGCTTTTCCAATCTAAATGATTGTATGATTCTGTATTTTAGTGAAGTTACTTTGTATGTATTTCAGGTATACCCGGCAGCAGTTTTGTACCTCCACTTAAACAAAGAAAAAAAATTTCTGGAGGGCCCTTTACTTAAACTCTCCGGCAGGCTGACTACTATATTTTGTAGCTACCTCCAGCAGGATTTCTGAAAGTTTAATAGTACAGACTGGGTAAGTAAACAGAGAAATGTATAAGTAATGTAGAAAAATTGCTGTGTTTCACATGCTCTGGTTAACACTGTCATTGTACTGTCATGAGTTTGCTGAGAGCATAACCTCCTGTCCCTTTGTCAGAATCCTTCTGAGTTTAACTGTGGGCTATGGATCTTGACTGACTTAATGCAGCCTGTTCCACAACAAACATTACTGGGGTGACACTGTATCTCAGTAATTGCTCTCTGAGTGAAAAAATAGATTATGTCAGATCTCTAAAAAAATGAGATGAGATGTAGAATGCTACTTGCTGTGTGAAAATGCAGACGATGCCCGTAAAGGTGCAAGAATATATCAGCCCTAGAGGCTGTGCTGTGATCAGGCTCTGGAAAATCCTGAGTTCTGAGAAAGACAGAATCATAGAATGGTTTGGATTGGAAGGGACCTTCAAAGATCATCCAGTTCCAACCCCTCTGGTATCAAAGGAATTCCTCTTAAGGTTTCATCCTGTTAGGCATGTTCTTTTAAGGAACGTAAATTCACAGTTGCATCTTATTCCGAGCTTGCAATGTGCCTTCTGAGAGTAGGAACGTGATCTCAGAGTCTCCCTTAGAACAAGCAAGCAGAGATACAGTGCTTTCAAGTTATCAAATGAAAGGCACTGTCTGAAGAACAGAAGAGAATAAATAATCCTCCCTTCTTCAGTACAGATTTGCAATTTCAGCAGCAGATGGCTCAGATACAGCAGGGTCTGGGTGTATGAATAGCGACATTGTTGTTCCTCCAATGGCCTCACTGCACCTAGCCAGTCTGCTTGTGGCCTGTTACAGGCACCCTATTGTAGACCAAGAATGCATTTTGATCAAGATGTGTAATCCTGGCATTAAATAAGTACATTTTAAAATGGGATTATTGTAAGAATGATTAACATGGCGTCCTAAATTCTGATCCTACTGTGATTAGAAGAATTATTAGTTCATCACTGCTGCATTTTGAAACTTAGCACCTTGAGACATTCTAGTGACTCAGAAGGCTGGATTTGCTTTCTTATCAGCATGTTGAATTTCAAGACCAATGACAGACCTTGATACCAGAAAAATAGCTTGTAATAATTGGAAAGTTTCTCATTAACATAATGACTTTGTAAAAAAGCTTTAAATGCAAAAAGGAGGCATCAGCTTCTTTGATGTGCATGGGTTCAGGACTAGACAGAGGAGGTTATAGCAAGCTTTAATTTAGTGACTGAACTGAAATGGAAACAGGGAACATATATAACTGGAATTTAGCCATAGCATGATTAAGTTTTTCGAAGAAGATTAAAAATATGTTCCGTTCCGGATTCGCATTTGTTATATGAATACGCATCTACATCAGGCAAGATGTTGAGCTGGAGGGTAAAAAAGTTACCTTTCAAAGATGCCTACCTATTATTTTTTTATTTTATTAAACCCTATAATTTTCTATTCAAAACGTATTTGTAATACTTTTAAGAAGCTAAATCAATTTCTGCAATTTGTAGTGACTTGAAATTTCCAAGTGTTTGTTTCAAGATATTCATTTGCAGGAACACTCAGTATGGATGAAAAGCAGCAAACAAATTAGGAGTACAGAGAAAGACTGAGGGGTGAGTTGCTATGCCAGAAACTAGGCCGTGGCTATCAGGTGCCATAAGTGGAGCCAGGACTATCTTCTTTTAGAAATTTACCTCAGTAGCCTTGGTGTACTGGAAGAGAACATATCAGAAAACAGCTTTGAGGGGTGAAAACAAAATCTAAAATGAAGATTTACATATGCACATACACACAGACACTCACAATTGAAGAGCTCAAAGCTCAGAAGGGCACTGACTGGAGAAGACTTGGGTAGGGAAGCAAGCCAGGAAAGACTTCAAAAGACAGGGAGGAGATCTCAAGCAGCTGTGCTGCAGAAAATGCCTGTTTATCCCTCACCAATGATATGAGCCATCGAAGAAGGCTAATATCAAAGTAAAGCTCACAAATTTGTGAGCTCACCAAGAAGAAAATATTAGCTGGTGAGGCTAATGGGGAAGAGGAAACAATTTCAAGAGTAGCTTAGCAGTGACAAGACAAAGTAGCTGTGATTAAATGGTGTGAATAATAAAACGTGTAAGCCACATTGTTCAACAAAAAGAATTACTGAGGTGGTTCCTGCTGTGTAGTTTGGCATAGATGTCCTTGATCTGTGTACCTCTTACAACTACCAAAAAGCAATCTGGCCATTGAAGTACCCAGCTTCACAAGAAATTTTATGTTCTGCTGATTTACTGTGTAAGGTTGGACAAACCAATTAACCTTATTTTGTTTTGCTGAGTTCTAAAATATATGTGGAAGCATCTGTACATTTCACAGAATAGCAGAATGGTTGAGGTTGGAAGCAATCTCTGCAAGGCATCTGGTCCCAAATCCCAGCTCAAACAGGGTCATTTAAAGTCAGTTCCCCAGAACCATATCCAGACCAGTTTTTAAGAATCTCCAAGGTTGAAGATCATGCAGCATTTCTGGGCTACCATTGCCAGTGCTCGCTCATTTCCATTTCTCTGTGTTCCATTTTAACAGAACTCTGTCTGTTATTATGGGGTTTGGTTTGTTGCTTTTTGTGGGGGTTGTTGGGGGTTTTTTTGCGGGGGAGGACACATATAAAAAACCTAAACATGTGGTTTCATGTTTAGTTTTTGCAGGCTTCTGTCCTACTTTTTACTTGGTTGATGTGGTGTTGCTAAAATAGGTGTTATTATGATAAATTATGTATTTACATCATCATTTACAAAATTCTCACCATTATCATTTGTATGTAATTATCATGGATGCCTAAGCTGGAATTCTAGGGTTTATAAGGGCTCACCTGTTTCTAGGTTCAAATAGTTTCTTACACGTTTTCCTCTTATGCAGAGAGAATGTCCTAATCCATGCTCAGTTTAGCTCCTGATTTAAAAAGTTATTTTAGTGTTGTTTCACTCACTATTGCAGTAAGTGTCTTGGGTAGAAATATGTCATTTTAGAAAGCCATTTAGATATTTAAGACACTGAGACAAAATTGAGTTCTGTGCTGTTGAAACAAGATTTATCGATCCAGATTTATCAGGTCCTCAGAAATGCATAAATTTTTTCTCCTGGAAATCCAAAATGATTTCTTTTCCATAGGCTCCCAATGAGCTTGTGCTGGTGGAGCTGAGATGAAGAAACTTCTTTCTACTCATTTTATGCTAAAAAAAGAAAAAGAGAAATGCGACTCCTTGGTCACAGGTTGCTTTATTTTTTATCAGGAAACTGAAACTGATTCTAGAAATGTCCACAGGTGATTCAGTATCTTTGAAAACCTGGATCTCAGTTCTCATTCACACATTTTGCTAACGACCATTTTGATTACTACCAAACAGGAACATGTTGTTTTCCCTATATGCATGTATTTGCTAGGAAGCCAACTGAGAAAATGAAGGGGATTTGAATGTGCTGATTATAAATGTGATTTGCAGCACGATTGGATTGTGTTCCGGTGGGGAAGATAGTTGAAAATTTAACTTCAGGTGGAAATTGTCCAGAACATCGATACTGCTTCAGCTCCTCAGCTGAGTTGGGTCTCTCAGTTTGGTGCTGTACCGATGCCAGCTAAGGCTGCTTGTTTCTCACTGGCGATGAATTCATGGCCAAACTGCAACTTGTGTGCCATTCAGAACCGTCTGCTCTTCTCTTGTGAGCAGAAGTGTGAAACAGACCAAAATCCTGTCTTGTGAGGGCAGCTCTCGTCTGTCTAAATAATCTGCTTGCCCACACAAACATAACAAACAGCCATAGACAAGTAATGGAAAGATATCTGGAATTCAAAATAAAGGTCGTTGCTTTAGATTTTGCCAGTCATGGAAGTGTATGTGGGGGTTAGCAACAAACCCTTCACTTTCTTATGTGTAAATCAGAGCAATCAAGTGAGTCTGAGAGGCTATGGGAGGCACTGTTGTCCGTATCTCATGAACCAGCTTGAATCAGCAACTCGGGATGTGACTGCAAAAATAACAGCTGGGGTTCAGAGGAGAAAAGCAGGAAACAACGCCTGCAAGCAAGGAAGAAAAAGCTGTACTTTCCATCCTCCTGGCTCCAGAGTCTTAGAATTTTCTTTCATGCACTGTTGTTTCATGGGCAATGGAGGGCATTCGCGGAAAATGCAAGTACTGGGATGTAAACGTGAATGAGGCCTAGCAGGAAGGTCTGGGAAGAAAGTCAGGAACTCTGTGACAGCATTGTGATCCCTGTTGCTGCTCCTCTTCAAAATGTTTGCATTGGATTCAGGTACTCTGGCATCTGAGCAAATAGTGACTGAGCCCAACCGACGTGGACTTCATTGATGATAAAATTAATGAGTTCTGTTTATTGCTCTGTTCTGGAAAAAATCCAGTCAATTAAGAAAAAAAATACATCGGGGAGTTCATCCACGTTCATCAAGGAATATGCTGTATGTGTTCTCCTGCAGCACCTCTGCCCTTTACTTTGTCGCAAGGGGGATTAGAACACCAGGAACTTTCTCCTGCTGTTTTTTTACCCAAGCATAAGAAAAGAGGCAACATCCCTTCCTCTGCCCTGGGCTCAGGCAGAGGCAAGCGCAGCAGCCAGCTCGAAATGTGATGTAAATCCACCACCCTCCTCTGCTAGACCGAGCAGAAAACAGTATGCTCAGACTCTCCTCCCTGCTATGTGAGTGTAGCCTAGCATTTCTTTTTTTAAAATAGAGGCTTTCACAGCCAAATGAACAGTTTCAGGAAAACAAATCAGTTTTTTTGTTTCACCTTTCCTGTGGTGCTCTTGGAGAAATACAGGTTTGAAATGATGCACTGCACGTGGGTGCCGTATGACTGAGATGCAGTGGATCAGTCCTGGCTCCTAGCAACGTTTAATGGCAGGATCTGTCTTTATGAGAACGTATCTGCTTTTCACGGGCTCTTCAGTTTCCTGTCTGTAAGACGTATTAGGTATGTTTTAATGACAACTCCAGACCAGGGGAGGCTGGTGCTCAGTATTTTGTAGCTGTTGTAGATTATGCCAAATTCAAAAAACCCACAAGACTGAAGCTGAATGTCAAGTTAGAGGTTGATGTGGTTGGGCCAAGTAATAACTGAAGAAAGTGGATCTAGCACTGAATGCTAGGGTTAGCTTGGCTTCTACAATATAAAAAATTCATTTGGACTCCCAGCTTAAAATGTCACTGCTATGTGTACTCCAGCTCAGAATGAGGTGTCAGTGGAAAATACGATCTTCCAAAATTCCCTTGCGCCTTTTCTCCACACAGAATCCTGGAACCCTCAGAGGTGGTGTGGAGACAGAGAACAATGCAATTTTTATGTAGTTGCACAACGTGCATGACCACAATTCATTCTGCATATAAATAATGCAGATACAGAGCCCCCACACCTTTGCTAGGATGTAAGATATCAAAAAGCACAGTTCTGAAATGCTGTGGCAAAAAGCTGTGTTTTCAATTTGAAGTGAGAGCTGGGAGCTTGTGAAGAGTAAATGAAATTGAGAGATTAACCAAGACTATGGGATAAATATTGTAGTTCAAATGTAACGGCTTTAGTGACCATGTCAGATGCCTGGGGGGCAAGAATGAAGCAAGGGCAGAGAACAGAGTTGGAAATAGTTTACGTAAGTGGAAGAAATAGGTCTAAGAAGTCCAGAAGAGTAATGAAATAGCAAAAAGAGTATAAAAAGACAAGTGGCTAGAACAACAGATGGGGAACTGAAATTTGAAGGCTGAAAGCAGTCAGGATAGTAAGCAACCAGCAATAATGCAGTCTGAAAAACAGAGGTCTCTGGAGTGAGGGGACACAGCTGGAGGCAGAGCTTGGAAGGCTGAAGGCGTAAGGTAGGAGGAAGTGGAACAGAAATGCTGAGATTTAGAGACTGAAATCAAGCAACTCAAAATTTATTCTTGGAAAACTAAAGATGAGTGTAAACCAAAGTGACAAGTATTGATTTGAAGTATGCAAATGTTAGAAAATACCGGCACGTTTCAGAATAAGAGCTTATGTGTGAACTGAGTACTGGAAGCAAGGACTTTATTACAGGAAACAGCAAAACTTCAGTTTGAAGTAAGCCTGAAGTCAGGCTGGTTTGGCCCAAATATGTAAGCATTCTCCTTTAAAAATACCCAAACACCAAAATATTTTGTACCTTCAGCAGCTTTGCAGACACAGCTATTGGGTACAGGGTTCAGTTATTTTTAAGTCAGTATATTTTGGTACCAGCTTGCTTATTTTTTTCATGAAGGCCTTTTATTTAACAGAAAAATCTAAATGAACTGGTATTTCCAGTTCAGATTGAAATCAACTCAATAAAACTGTTTCCAATGTTTCTTCACAAGATGGAATAGAAAATCTTGCAGTCTCTGAATGTTACATAATGCATGAATAAGGAAATAGGAGTTTTGTCTGAAGGACTGGGTATTTCTAAACATAAGTCTCATATTTTTCCTAATGGTAGAAGCCCTTTCTATGGTGATTTCTGCAGCACTGCTGCCTGGTTTTGTGGACACATGTGGATTTCTACAACCAAACACAATGCAGGTTAATGATGCATAGTACATCTGTAAGTGAACGATTAGAAATAATATTCCTTCTCTTGGGGAGAATTCTTCATATTAGGGGCTTGGGGCAGGTGGGGAGGTTGGTGGTGGTGGTTTTTGTTGGGTTTTTTTGTCAGGAGCCAGTTTCTGCTTCATCACTCATTTCTATCATAACCTAACAAATCCATTTCAAAGCAAAAGTTGAACTCCAGAATGGGCTCAAATTTTTGGAAGCTGTGTCCTAACAATTCATGTGTTCATAGTGCTCGTGCAGATTACTTCCTTTGCTTCATGAAATGATTCATAAAAGTTCTTGAAAAACACAAAAATTGTCTTTTAATAGAAATTTGTATTTCACCTGCTTGAAATTCTGTAGTAGAAGTATCTAAAGGAAAATGTACTTGAATGCTGTGACTACAGCAGGTGCACATTTTCATCAGCAACTGAATCACCATGGTCTCTTCAGGTGATATCTAGGAGGGTGAGCTGTGGGAAGAAGGTTTGTTTAGAAATGAAACACAGGCTGTGGAACAAGTTCTCAGGCTTTAGTCAAAGTACTGAGAAAACTCATGACTGTCTGATCATGGGAGAGGTGCTAAAGAGTTAAACCCAGTGCTGCATGATCAGTGCATGGTCACTCCACTTAAGGACAATAAGGAAAAGGTGTGTCTGAGCAGGTGGCACTGATAGGCTAATGGAAGACTGCTGTGGCCCTCCAGAGTGTATAAAGGGCTTAGTGTGAATAAATAAAGAGTCTCAGAATCACCACAGGTCTTGAGTCCGTGCCTTTTAGCCACTGCGGTGAGCATGTTTCGTCACAAAACCAAAATGAAACTCATGGGCAGCTAAAAGTTTCAGGGAAATATAATTTTATACCCCAGTGTGTGAAACAATTATTTATAGGACAGAGTGGTGAGGTGGGCCACATTACATTGAGGTATCACGCTGCTAAGAGGAAGAGTTCAGATGGCAGTTTCTCTGGAAAAAAACTGACTAGGTGCTAGGGGAAAATAATGTTTGTTTAGAGTGATTCTTCTGATCAAGCTGTTGTGGACCTCACTGAAAATTTTCAGAGGCTTTGAGTGAAGTACATCTGTCTGTCTATCTGTCTCCAAATTATTCCTTGTTTTTTCAGGGAAAATAGTTTTTCTCTTGCCTCTGCCCTCCTGTGACTGTAGAATATAAAGCTCTTGTGTCTACTGTACCTCATCTGTGGTATCTAAGTGGTGAGGTGAAAGTGAAAAATGGGGCTAAGCAGAAAAGGAAAATTTTATGTAGTTAAACTAATGAGCTTTAATTGGTTTATTTTTGGTTGTTACAGTTGGAGGGTTCTGTCGGTGTTTTCAAAATTGAAACTAATGTGATGAGGCAAACTGAGGTGAAGTGACTTGTCCAAAGTCACCTAAGACACAACCCCAGTCTCCTGCAACATAGTTTATTGATATCTGGTCCCCCCTTACGGTGATGGTTGCTGCAGCACCTGCCCCAAGAGTAAGAGTACAAGGCTGTATTTAAAGGATGCATCAGTCTAAGGTAGCTTGAACCTGTATTTCAGGCAAGCATCTCATCCACCAGTTACTATGAATTCATAATGAGTTTGATTTCCATCCCTCCACTGAAGTCTGGCTGTGCTATTACTTGAAGATTAAAATCTAATAGTCAAAAAGGCAGCAAATAAGAAATGCATCTATTTTAGTCCTGCTGCTGAAGCAAGTATTGTGTAGGTTCAGCCCAACAACACTGATGAATCTTGACAGCTGTTCTCCCACCTCGGGTTATAGCCTGTGGCTTATGAACAGGGACAGTCTAGGGTAACCTAGTCTAGGAACCTTCAGAGATCTTTAGAGGAACCAATTTTTGTCTGAAGAAATTTTAGTAAATATGACCATATAGTCCCTTTTCTTCATCCTTCACCCCTCTCCTGTCTTGGTACCTTAATTAAATGTGAACTAATATCTACTCGGTCTTTGCTTCTCCTTTAGTGAAAGCAGATTAGAGTAGAAATTGGCAAAAACCTCTCCATGTCAAAGGTATTTAATGGTGTCAAAATCAGGGGTGTTGAGACATTCAACTGTTCAATTAGACATCTGAGTACTAGGCTTGGTTTGAAAATACCTGATCTTGGTGTGCAGCCACACATGCAAATATTCTGATCTTCAGATGCTTGTGTTCTGTAACAGGGAGCTTCTTTGTACCTGTGTAGTCAGGTGCCAGTTTCTGCTTCAGTAAAATGAAAGAAATTTTCTTTATTTCCATTGTTGTTCCAGTCAGCTATTAGAATTGTTTAGAATTATTCCCATCTTTAAGATGGTACAATGAGCACAGCAGACTTTCGTAATTACACTCCATTGTCAGGGTTTGTCCACTAAGATGCTCCTTGTAGATGATTTTTCTCTTATGTAAGAGAATAGTAGGCCTCCTGCTAAGGACCCTGGCTGTCTTTAAGGGATCCTCCTGGCACAGTGAAAACCAGTAATACTTAAATAATACTGGGTTTATGTATTTTAATGTTTCCGTCAGAAAAAACCCTCTTATGTGCTCTGAGATAGTGGCTCCTGCTCTTTCACACCGCATCACGGGTTTATTGGTAAGCACAAACAATACCACTATAACACATGCATTTATTTTTGCATGTAGACTTGGCCACATTGGAGAGAAAAGAGGATTTTGAACACAACAAAACATTGAATCTTTTATGTGAAACAGACACTCTGCAAATGTTATAGAAGGTTTCATTTCTTTAATTAAACTTTTTTCACATCTGGTTTGGAAGAGGAAAGCGAAAAATGCCATAAATCAACTGCATAAAGTTTTAAAATTTTGGAAAGTCATATGTAAATAAATTTCTGTTCCAACTTAACCAGTTTTTCATTTCATTTCACTTTATTATTTCAGGTTATTTCACTTTCTGATATGAAATATGTCTTGCTTTCTTCTGCTGCTCCCAACATTTTAACATCACTAGGAGACACTTTGGTCGTACTTTAGGATAATGAAAATAATTGCAGACATGCAAAACCATGCTTTGTGTGCTTTAGAAGATGAGTACTTTAGAAGACGCAGTGAAGGTAAGACAAGGATATATGATTTTGGTTAATTTTTTTTGGTTGTCAAGTTTTAATGTCTTATTTTAGGCCTATTGTTATGGTTTTGATGGATTTCGCTGGAAGATTACATGCTGGTGCAACAACTTATTGATCAAAATTATGTTTACTTTGTTGGATTGGAATTTAGGGATTAAGCAGGCTAAGAAAAACTCAATTTCCAAGGCCAGGTCAGACAATCATGTAAATCTACAGCTATAGCTCTTTAAGAGACTGAAATTATAAAGACCATACAAATTGTTTCATGGAAGAAGATCTTCAAGCAAAGCTTATTTTTCCCCCTTTGGAGAGAACTTCATCTTCATGAAATCCTTTTCTGTGGCACCAGTCTTTCTCCTTTCCTCCCACAAGACAAAATATTACCTTTTTTCCCATCTCTAACCTACTCTCTAAACAGAAACATACACTCATTCTGCAGACTTATGGCACTCCTACCAATGTAAAAAGAAACTATCTTTGAACTGTTGCAGCACTCAAATCTCATGTGAATACAAGAAAGGAAGATTTGGCGTCCAAGGAGGTTTGTTGCATCTGTGCTGAAATTGTCCAGTGATACAGAGAAAATGATCGTTTATTAACACAAAATCTGAAGCTGCTGCTTCAGTTCAATATTTGGTTCAATCCAGACTGGTCTAAGAGTTACATAACACGAAATTTTTATAAATATACAGAAATTCATATGTGAATGTGAAGCAATTTGTTTGTGGGGTTTTTTTCTGATCTCTGTGGTTATCAGGTGGACAGCATCTGATTTTCGTATATTAAAAAAATCTAGAAATATTTAGTCTATCCATGTCAAGTCTCAAGAAAAAAATTCCCTCATTTTCAAAAAATGTTTGTGTGAAATTTTTTTGCTTCTCTAAGTATTGTTTTGGGTAGATAGAATATTTTGGCATAGAGCTGCCAACTGAATCATGAACTCTTTAAAAGAAAATGTGTGCATTTAATCTGTCATGGTTTTCAGGGAAGCATCTGCAGTTTGATTTGGTGTCATATTTAGATACATTTTTCAACTTCTTTTTTCAGCAAGTCCTTCTTTCGTAACTAAAACTGGCATATAAATTTACATATACAATACACAGTCCGGTCTAGACAAGAAGTATTACAGATGGTTTGAATGGGAGATAACTGGATCTAAAAACAACTCAGTATAGGTAAAGCCCCACAGCGAGGGTAAGACACCTATTTTCACTTGGTGCAGAAAGCTGAATTACAGTGTGTTTCTGAATATTTTGTAAATATTTTGGATCTCTAGTGTAGTTTGCAAAACTGTTTGTGGAAACTCTCCACAACAGACACCCAGAAGATGGCCAACACCGTCTGGGGGACCCAGAGTGCTGGACCCAGAGCCAGGAATCATAAGCTTTTCCTGCCTTTGCCCCAGTGTAGTTTCTGATTAGTTTTATCCTTTATTTATTTTATCTCCCCAAACCTTTGTATCTTGTGTCTTAGTTCAGTGATAGTTTAGGACATACTTACTTCACCAAAAAAATCCAGAAAAATGTGGTGACTTTAAGTGGTTTCTTGGTTGCAGAACGTGCGGTTACACAACTAAAACATGCATGTACTTAGCTCTGATTTGCATGTGAGGAAATGTATTAAGGCAGTAAGGATGGGACTGACTTGCAAGGATGCTTGTGGCTCTCATTGTGTTGCTTTGGCGTGGACCCACGTTCTGTGGTGCCTCCTTTGGTGCAGGACTGGAGGGCAGAGTCCAGGAGCCTTGGGTATTGGAAAGGGTGGCTGCCGAAGGGACCCTACCTGGCACAGCCTGGCCAGGGGAGAATGTGTGGGCTAACAGAGATAACCTGTACAGATATGGTAATTACAGATATGGTAATTCCTCCTCACAGAGACGGCTCAGTCTGGTTTTGAAGATGAACTGACATAACTGGACTCTAGTTCAGTAAATCTCATCTCAGACTTATGAAACAAAATCATTTATATATATAAAGCAGTGTATTATGTGCTAACATGAATATGGAAAGCTGGGAGAGGAAAATATGAATTCTGATACTTGATCTTCTTAAAATCCTGCAAGTATAGGTATGGTGTATTTTAAATAACTGTCTTACTGAGGGAAAATGTCATATTATTCAAATCCCTGCTACCTGATTTAAATTTATGGCTATCTGATATGCTTTGTGGCTGAATTACAAGGTGTGCATATATTAAATCTGGTGACTGTGGGAAGTAAGTAACAGTGATATGCAACTTAAAAGAATGATCAAAACCAAGAGCTGATGTGACCAGTGCACTCTCATAGATGTAAGTATTGCTGTTTGAGTGCTTGTCATCTATCCACATGATCCTAATGTTGGCAGCCTGTTGAAAGTGGTGCATGGGAAACTAGTGCAAAGTGCTGATTTTTTTTTTTGTGCTAGTGGGTAAAAGTCCATATTGTTCAAATTAAATACTAAAGCAGAAACAAATCACTTTGCCAAACCCATCCTATGGAGTTTCATTGAAACAGTTAGTGGTCTCTTTCATGACCTTAAAGTTGTAAAAAATTAAACAATGTTAAAGGTCTGCTGTTTTTCAAGATCTTCTGGCTGCTGAAAGCAGAAGAGGTTCTTTTACAGATGGCTATTTAAGTTAAAAGACAAATGGAGAGATCATGGCAATTAGTGCACCTTCCCTTCTAACTGCATCAGAGTCAATAACGTGAGAGACGTGAGCCAGGACTATGCCTCAGTCCGTGCTTTTTCCCAATACAGCCTGAGTACCAGCAATAGTTCTTAATTTTATTTTTTTTTAAGAAAGAAATGTGTGTCCCCCCTTTTATTTTTTCCCCTTTCTGCTTCACTTGAACAAAATAAAAGAGATTATGCAAAGATAGACCAAAGTGGGAGGAAAGAAAAACTATTTCAAAGGAAAGAACAGCCTACTTCAGGGCTCTGAGTCTGTAGTATGTTTCTCCTCCTTTTTCCATTAACTGCCTCCCCACAGGCTCATTGCAGGCTTGTTGCAGGGAATAAGGCACTCCCCAATTTTTCATTTTTCAAGAGGTTTTTAGCTACCCACTGGAATGACTTGGAGCAATGAGATTGTGTTGGAGATTGTGTTGGAAGATAGTGGTCAGAGAATTACTCTCAGAGTTCAAGTCAAGATATGCCTCTTGGAGAGTGGTCATGTACAAACCCAGTGGCTTTTCCTTCAGGTATTTTTCTTAGGGAACATGCAAAACAATGGCAAAATGTATGTGTCATGGTCATTGTTGAAGTAGACATTTAACTTTTGCCTCCACCAGATGGAGTTATATTAGTTTGATCGCCTTATCCTCGTTAGTGACTTGCCATTAGCACCTTGGAACCAGTAATCTGTAAATTAGTATTTATTCCATGGGTGCTTCAGTGAAAAGATTTATCTGGGGGAAAAAATAAGTGGAGATTGTTTTTATACTGCTATTACAGTCTCCGTAAAGATGAGGAATGAGGGAGCTCACAACTAATAAATCCAGAACAGAGCCTTCCTAATGTGTGAAGAGTGACTAGGATACCATTTTCAATAATCTTTGAGAGGTCATTGCGATCAGGTGGGATCTGGAAGAAAAAAGTGTCAACCCTGCCTGCAAGAAGGAGGATCTGAGGAACTACAGGTTGGTTAGCCTCACCCTGATCCTGTTGCAAGGTGATGGAGCAACTAATGCTGGAAGCAATTTCCAAACCTAAGAAAGACAAGATGTTTATCAGGGGTAGTCAGAAAGGATTTATGAGGGAGAGGACATCCTTCACCAGCCTGATAGCCTTCTCCATGATGACTTGCTTGATGGAGGAGATGACAGCAGTGGATGTTCTTAGCTTTGCTAAAGTCAAGGTAATGGACCTGCCTCCCGTAACATCCTCATGGATGAGCTAATGAAATACAGACTAAAGAAGTGGACAGTGAGGAAGGCTGAAAACTGGCTGAGCTGCCAGCCTCAACAGATTGTGCTCAGCAGTGTCAAGTCCAGCTGGAGGCCTGTCATTAGTGGGGTACCCCAGGGGTCTGTGCTCAGGCTGTGTCAGTGCGGGGCAGAAAACTGTAAAATGGATTCTGCCACTTGATGGTATCTGACAGCTGCGTATACGTACACAAGGCTGCTGAAAGGACCCAGGAACTGAATCGATGCCCAGGGGCACAGCCAAGCTACCTCAGGATTTAGGAATATAAATTATTGTGTAAAGGGACCACAGGGGGAAGCAAATTTTGTGCAGATGCAAGTCTCAAGATGGACGTAAACTAAAAGAATAGAAAAAAAATTTATGCCAGCTGTCTGAGAGCTGGTGACAAAGGCAGGAGGCCACGGAGCTGACCCTTGGCACTAGCAATTGCAATTGCCTGGCACGAAACCCTCCTGCATTACTGGCAAGAGAAAGACCGGGAACAACTGCTGGTGCCAGCAGGGGAGCTGAGGAGAAGCCAAGCCAAGCTGCAGTTCCATTAGGATTTATTTACTCAAAGATCAGATGAAATACAGGCCAAACCAGGGAGCTCAGCGTGATGGTGTGCACCAGAACTGAGAGGTTTGCACCATGTAATGTAGAAAAGGAGGGTGTTGGGAAACATGGCTCTTCATAGCCTGATGGCCAAATGCATCTACAGACACCAGAATTGCAAACTGACTGTTCTGCAGGAGTTGGAAACAATGGGACCATTCATTTTTCTCACTGCAGTTGAAGATAAGATCATAGCCTACCTACACTTCTTGACTGTAATGTGCTTTCCAACCTTCTTCTCTATGATGTGCTTTGGTAGAGAATTACAGTTCCCTGACTATCTTACACTATTTAGTGATTGGTCATTAGCACTTTGGGACTTGCCCTTCACCTCTCTGATCTCAATATGAAGTTTCAGCTCCAAACACGTAGGTCAACCCCAAATTTCTTATTCCTCTTAGACCAGAAAAACATTGCATTTCCATAATACATACAGTTCTCCAACAGATGTACTTTAACTGGTGCTCTTAGGAAGACTAATATAAGAATAATATTTAGCAAGCTGGACTTACTATACTGTAGTTCGTATTTGGACCGCACTGCTCTTGGTGCTAACCTTTTTCTTCACGCTACCAATTCCTTGAATAGTTCTGGGAAGTGTCTTAATTTGGGCAAATGCATGATGCTTTATATTAAAAGAATGCCCTGCGTTACACAGGAATGTAGCACAGTGCTCACAGAGTAGTGAAGTGTTTGCACAAATCTGCAAAAAGCAGTCCCTGGGGAGAGGGTTTTGATCAGCTTTGCTTCCTTGTTCTCTGGAGTATGGGTTCATGCGTGGAGCTATATCTGTTTTGGAGTACAGAAATTACTATCTACAGTGCTTTGTGCAGTTGTGGAAATCCTGAAATCTTGCAGGCAGACATGGGTGTTCTTAAATGATGATTAAGCCAAAATGCATGGAAAAGTTCTTTCAATTGCTAGAAGCAAAACTACTTGGGGACACCTTATTTTCCATATGGAATGCAAACTCCAGTAATTGTTCAATATGTTAATATAAAATACAGAGAACATGGCTAAATAAACCATTCTGCAATTTGTTGATTGGGAGTACCTGAGCACACGAACTTAGGGTTGCATTAATGCTATCTTTTAATGCAATTCAGGATTGAAATTCACTAGTATGTTCTAGGTAAATTAGAGAAAAACCCCTGAATCAGTAATAAATTGAAACCAGCTACAGTTCTTTCTAAATGAGATTGAGTTGTTTGCTTGTGTATGTATGCTGTGTTGTCTGAGGTGAATGTGTTTGGAGATTAACAGCTAATGCTTTGAGGCTGGTGGAGGAGGTTATTGGAGTATTATTCTTGCTTTTAATACTATAAGGACTATCAGAAATCTGCTGGGATGGTAGTGTAACAATATTTTGGTTCTCTTTATTGTCTTTTAAAGGTCTCCCAAGGTTCTTTCAAAATGTTTGTTGCTGACCTCACTATAGTTTTGCTTGCCCAGCTGGTATAATACAAATTAGCCTGGTTGTCTGTGTGGTGGTCCATAGCCTGACTGCACAGGGATGCTGGTTTGGTAGCAGAGTTTAGAGGTGGCAGGCAGAGCAGATGCTCAGAGGCTTTATGCTACCTTCTGGAGACTCCTCATTTCAGCAGAAATGCTTCTGTAGAGTTGGATGCTTTCTGGATCTGTTTTGTGTGATCTGTGCTATGCTGTAGTTTGGGTGCTCAGAAGTCTTTCATTTCACACCAAGTCCAGTGAAGAGGCTCTTGTTGATATCAACATTTTGGATTAGACCCTCATATGCAAATACACCTGCTCTTATGTGCAAGCTCATGGCACATATTGAGGAGACAGACATCTGCTTAGATGAGTATGTTCTGCTAGATTCAGTGGACTTCTATAAACACTATCAAACCGGCACATATATTAAAATACATAAGAATATAAACGCAGAAACCAAATCCATGCCACTTTAGAGATCATCTGTGAAGCTGATCCAAGAAATACTAAACACAACTTACACTTGCTTTAAGTGATAAACCGGTATTCCTGTGTTTACATATTCCTTTATTTTTTGCAGTAATTCATAGGAAGAAGGAAGGCAACAGTTGATAAACCCTAGCTTTTGAAATTATTTTCTTAATAAGTCTTGGACACTTACAGGCTACTCCAAGTATATTCTTTAATCCTGAAAAGGGAAGCTGTTGTAGAATGAAGTTAAAGCAGCCCGCACTGGGGGGCAGTGTTTACTGCTAGAATTGCTGTCAGTTCTTAACCCAGAAGGGTTTCCACGACCTGATTTTGAAAGGCTGGGTGTGACATGAGTGTCATTTGGTTTTTTGAAAGCTAAATATACAGGCATGTGCCTAATGTGCATAGACCTCATCTATAAGAATACTTCAAGGTGTGAGTGTTGTCTTTGTTCCTGGCAGTACCCAAAAGATTTTTTGTGACATGTGGCATGTCCTCATTTCATAGTTTGTCGTCCACTTCAGTGTGTTTTTAATATAGCTCACATGGCACACATAGAATGCTTCCATCTGCAGATTTGGAGGTGTGTTTCACCTTATATGAGGAACTAGACTGATTGTAAGAAAACAATCCCAAGAGAAAGGGAAAATCTATTTATTCTACCTGAAACATGGTGTCTTGATAAACAGCAACTGTCTGAGAAACAAGTTGGAAAAAAAGCATTTAGGAAGGACTAAGAAGGGAACTTCATCAGCTGAATGATCACATTTCTCAAGTTTCCTTCTGAGACCAAATGGTAACTTGTATCATGATCACACTTAACTGTCTTAATATCTTGTTGCATCATTATGTTTCCAAAACAAATAACTTTTAGCTGAGTTCCAAAGTTTCAAAAATTCCAACCTTACATGTAAGCTAGAAGGGTACAAACCAAGCCTTTTTCTTAATATATATGCCTGTGTTTAAATGGGAATTTCAATGTTTAGGAGAAGATAAATAAAAATTCAGGAAAATAAATGGCTTTATTAGAGAACTGTGCAGTTAAGCAGCATGATACTTCGTTTAGCAAACATTACCATTACAAAAGTGGTTACCCTCATACTAGAAAAATAAATCAGACCCCGATAAAAACAAAACAGCAGTAAATATCTTGTTCTGTGGCTTTATCAACTGCTGACAAGTGATTGACTTCCTCCTCTCTAGACATTTCATGCATGATTTGTACTTCTTGGTCTTCAAATTGGAGGCAGATGAAAGTCTCCACTGAACATGTTGTACTTAAGACTGTCAGGATCTTGCTTGCATATCTCTACCAACAAACAAAATGATATTTCCAGCTGATAAAGGTCCAGCATAGCTTTTGCAAGATTAAGATTTGTACCTGGCAATGTGAGAATGGCAGTATCTCATGCTGTGCAGTGAGGAGGTGTATAGCTCTCTTCTGTAGCTCATTGGTCAGAGAACAGAAAGCAGCCAAAAGGAAAAATTGTCAGTATACACTTATGACTGTATTGAGTTTAACGTGAGTCCTTCTTGCTGTCCTGCAAATCTTTCAGCATTGTGTGGTTCTGAGATGCGATCCAACTTTTTATAACTCTTTCAGTGATGGGGGATGCAATACTGTATCACAAGGTCCCCTCAGCATCGGGATTAATGCAGACGGGATGCTGATGGGTTTTCATAACTTTAAAAAGATTCAGAGATCAAAGAAACAATCACTTGACATTTGTGCTGACTACTGTAGGGCAAAGCACTTTCTTCATCTTCCCTTTTACAGTCTTCTTAAATAATAATCTCAGGCCAGAGAAACTGATAAACTCATTACATTGTGCTTGTCCTCAGTGTGTAGCAGAGCATCTGCAGACCAATACCCATATAAACTCTGAAATCCATAGTCATATTGCACTTTAAAGCACCTTAGCATTTCACGTGTCCTTATTTTTGCATTCTTCTGGTTTTTAAAATAAAAGCTCAACAACTACTACTCCAGTAGTTAGCAGGAAGAAATAGTTGCAAAAAAAGCAAAGCATTTTTATTATTTATATAAAGAGGCTGAGAACAATATTCTCAGTACAAACAAGTCTTCCTACCAATGTTTTGCATCACTGTGAGTAGCTGTGATATAGTAATACACACACCTACAGCTGAACCTAGCAGCCGGTACTATTTACACATTCTCATAGCTGTGATGTTGATGCTTTGTTTACACTCATGGTAGCATTATATGTCAGTGCCAAGATCAATTTCTTCCAGCAGCAGGATTCTCTGTAAAGAGAATTAAACAGCATCTGTCATAAATCAAGCTTTTTCTTTTTTTTTTTTTTTTTTAGAAACTGTTTGTCTGACCATGGTTTTTCTACCCTTTGCCAAGTCAGAATATTTTGAGAGCTATCAAGCGAGCAGTGAGAATACGGTGAAGGTTTGAAGGTTTTCTACATAGCACTTTACATACTGTTAATGCACAGGATTTTTGGTAGTAATTATCACCTTTTTTTTTTCTCCATGTATAGCTGGGTAACTGAAATGCAGAGATTGAGCGTATTTTTCATGCTTCCTTTCTGTTGCTTTTGATTCACATTGTCGTGTAACACCTTAAAGGTCTGTATCCATCAAGAATGTAACACTGGTAGCTATGCCAAAGTAGTCTTAGCCACCTTTTGCATGGCAGTGCGTGCCACCTGAGTAGCTGAGACTACTCTGTACTGAAGCTACGGTGTTGTTTCTGGCACTGTTTATAGTCGCTCTTTACAGCATTGCCTTGTCTAGAAATACCTCTGTGTGAGGCAAGACTCGCAATCACAGAAAGTAAGTTAGATCTAGATGTGACTTTAGATCACTTAAGATCTGGCAAAAATTTAGTTAATATAAACTGAATCCACTTCTCTAAACCTGCTGTGTGGCAGATGTTTTGCATTCAGGTTATAAAGAGTGGACTACTTTCTAAGGGGAGGTAAAGCCTTTTGCAGTTACCTGGATGTGTAGCTATGCTGTTTGTTCGTGTAATCTAAATAAGCCTCTCATAGGCACAATAGGCATGTTCTGTTGCATTTGACCTGAAATATCAACTTCCCTAAGGATGGCAGAGTACAAATTTGCATCTACAATGTAAGCATTTCAAGTAAGTAGCAAGACTATAATTAATAGAGTTGCAAATTTAATGAGGATACCCAGAGTTAACACGTTAACTAGGGGGAATCACGTGCCACCTGGAACTGGTATTTTAAAAATTCCTATGTGTCCCAGTCTAGTAGATATACTTAGAGTATGCTCAACACTTTCACAGAATATCAGGTTCCTCCCAGAATATGAGCACGAAGACCTTCTTTTAAAGGAAAAGTGAAAATAATGGTGCTAATGTCCACCTTTACGTTTTTAGCTCTTTAAGTGCTTGTCCAGAAAACAGGAACTGTAGGTACAGTAATGAAGGGATGAAAAATGCATAGCTTAAACCCAAACCAGCGGAGTACACTGCTAGGTTGTTCACTTTGCCTGAAGGTGCTCTCTTCCCCCAGAATAAAGGAGGTTCTCTCTATCCTCCATTTATAGAACTGCATTTCAGGTGGTCATTTGTGTTCCTTTGAAAATCCTTTCTGTTTTGTTCAAACAGACCCCAGTCCTAGTTTTGGACTTGATCTCTGACTTCTCTCTTTGTGATCTTGTAAGTCCAATGCTTTTCCCTTTGGAAAACCCACTTTTTAATCATGACTCAAAGACATCACCTTCTGAGCAAAGGTGAATTTCTTTACCAAAAGAAAATCATGTTCACAACAGGATCTTCCCATGTGTAAATTTCCTTGCCCATTTTACTTTACTGTTAGCTCAGCACAAGCTCTGTTCCCTTTTTTGGGGTCAGAAAGGACAAGTTCCCTTGGTCTTGTTGTAACCCCAAGTTTGCTGACAGACTGCTGACATGTTTCCTAAGGCCACTGACTCAGGTATAAATTATCCCCACTCCTAGGGTCTGATAGGGAAATGTAAGTTTCTTTCACTAGAATGAGGCTCACAATAGGTCTAATTTCCTTTGAAGCAGTATGCATCAGGTGCCTTGTCTCTGTCCTTTTTTCAATCTTGTTTTTAATTTGGCTGCATAGATACTAATCTGTCATAAACAGGATTCACCATACATTCCTAGTTGTCCACTGTCTCTTGTTTTTTTTTTGTGCAAGATCCAAATGCCCTTCTTTCAACAGTATTTGATATTCTGGGATGAGCTGCCTATGCATCCTGCTGCCTTGCACTAAGAGTCCTTTGGAAAAAAAAAATATAGTAAGGATTGTTTAGTGTGATTCTCCATTTCTATATACTATATTGCTTGCTTCAGATCCTTGTAGGAGGAAAATTTCATAAATTTCAGTGGAGAACTAAGCTGCCAGCTTTTTTTAAAACTATTTTACTCTGTTTTGTCATAGTTCTTCTCTTGGATAATTAGGCATGGCTTCGCGAGGGAAATCGGATGCAGTCGTTAATGGCAATCTGGGTGTCTGCTAATTTCCAGAACAAGTGAGAAAGGGTAAGAAGAAATTGAAGGTTTCAGTAAACAAGAGATCCCAGCTTTCAGGAGAATTCAAGTTTTCTGGCTAAAATTAAGACTAGACATGAAGAAGTTGTTTCCATAATGGAATAGCTCTCCACTCACTCTCCCTTCGGTATAAAATGATCTGTAGTCTGCTTTTTAATTACTGTGTGCTATTGCTCTTCAAAGATAATACCTTCTTTATAGTCACTGGTTGTACTACAAACCAGGAATAAGCCTTTACACTAGTCTTGCAAAAATCTTTTTGATCCTTTACAAGCCTAGCTTTAAGCAATGAAAGAATCAAATATTCTCAGACTTCAAATATTCCAGGACAACTTTCCTTTCCTTCATTATCTGGAGACATGGCTTTCATTTTGTAGCCAAATAAGCATCAAAGGATCGCAAACTTGGAAATTGCAAGTTCTGTAGGATTATGTAGGACGACAGCAACGAACCCTTTCATTGTGAGAACCAGTGTGGTACTCCTTTTGTGGTTCCTACTTCAGTATTTGTTATAGACAGAAACACGAGTAAGTGAAACATTATGGGATTCATTAAATGTAATCTTATAGGTTGCAACTAAAACGATTGACACTCAATAGAAATTTGTAATGCCTTTTTTTCTATGTTATCGTATATCACATGTATTTCCAAGATAGTTCAATCATGGTTATGTGTCTGTTAACAATGATTAACGGCAAAGCAACATTTCTATTGCCGCAAACCTCAACAAATAAGCTGCACAGAGAGACTGAATTCTAATCCAAGAAATATTTCCACATAGGCAAGGAACAATTTCTAAATATTGCTGAGACAGCCAACACAGTGTATGCCAGAAAAGTAACAAATGAAACCCTGCTATGGATATGTATGAACCACTGGGAACATCGTGATGCTGGGTGTTCCTAGTAGGGTGCCAGAAATATTTCTTCTTTCTTGGTGGTCGGGGAAGATGCAGAGCACTGCCTTCCTGACTTGTACTACTAAAAGAGAATGTAGTTTCCTGGAGAATATATATTTGGCAGAAGCAAGAGGAGGAAAATCAGCATGGGAACACACAGCATCTTGATTTATGTAACTCCCTCTTGAAGGAAGGAACCCCTTGGGTTCAGCCAGGGCCTTGAAGTAATTTCTAGTGCCAACTGCCTTGAGCTCAATGCTGATGGAAGACTTTTTAAATATTTTCTAGCTTTTAGTAAGATGATTACTTTTGTAGGAACAGGTGAGCTGACACGAGAAGAAAACAGCGTAGTGTCTCTGCTTCAGGGTTTATCTCTCCCAGTGCAATATGGCTGAGAACCTGGCAAAAGCTTCCTGGTGTCTCCAGATGAGAACATCTCATTCATCTGGGCAGTCTTGTGGTGCATTCACAAAGGACAGTGCAGGACTCTATGCAGTAGTCTGAGCCCATTAGTGAGGGTCATTTGAATTAAAATCTTTCTCTCTCTGATAAACCAAGCAGAATGGCACCTGAGCTTTTGCCCTACCTTATTGGTTTTTATGATTCTGGCATTTCTTGGACCAGCCCTGAAATGGTTTGCCTACTTAAAAGAGATAGTAGATCACAATTTCTGCCATTGCCAAGCTCTTAAAACAATTAATGAACACATTTTGAACTGCTGTTGACATGTTCGATCCAGCATTTTCTCATGTGGCTTGCTTTTCGTACCTTGGTTCACAGGTCAGTGTGGAGGCCTGGTACTGGAACTGGCTTGAGACCAGCTGTGACACTGCTTACAGTGGGTGACAGGTTTCAAATACAAGCTCAGTCTTCCAAGGATTGCTTTGACGTGCACTTTGGAGTGTGAAGTCGTGTGGATGCAGTGTCAAAGTAAGAAGGACGTGACACAACGTAATGATCCTTTTCTGTAATTCTTATCAAGTCATCTTCATAAATCAAGAATCCAAGTTGGCAGCACAGGCTTCAAAAAATGGTGAAATACAATGTCAGTCTTAAGAGATTATAGTGGTGTTGTCAGACCTTCAGTGCAGACAAAATAAACTTCAAGCAAATTTTCCTCTGTGGAGTTTCAAAGTCCAAAATGTAGACAGTCATTGCAGCTGGAAATCCCAGAGGAAACTATAGAGATGGCTGTGAAGACTAAATCCAAGTGAACATAAATGTTGTCTGTCACACAATACAATGCCCCTTCTTGAGTAGCTTTAGAAAAGTCTGCTATTCTTTACAAGTTCTATTAAATTGTCAGTAGGATTTTAACAGGCCTCTTTCTTGCTCTCTAAAGGCTTCTGAGAGTGCCAGTCAACGTGCTTTAGAACAAGTGCTATTGGAAATGCCTCTTGCACCGGATACTTTCTTGGGCAGAATTGCTAATGAAGCAGAGCAGTGATTAAGAAATGGAACTTTTGGTCCAAGTTACTTGGGCAGATATAAATTGCTTCTAACCTGTAGGATATGGAAAGGGATGAAAAACATAGGATAAACAATAAATTTCAAGAGTTGAGCATAAAACTCAATTTTACTGATAGTGTAGCAAAGCTGTTGTGTCACAGGAATATTTCACTTTACAGGTGGATTTGCCAAAAGAGTAGGTATGTTTTCCTCTTTCCTGTAAACTAGGATGTCCTCCGGATGTTTGTTACAGCTGTTAAAAACTTCTTACAGGGAAACAAAAAAATCAGTGCTGTGTGTAAACCTAAGGGGATTAGAAAGAGCAAGCAGAGAATATCTTAGGATAAAGTAAGCTGAACCCACTCAAAGAACAGACTGATGGTAGATAAAGGGAACAAACCCCAAAACAGCATTAGAAACATCAGGTTGACCTGATTAAAACTATTTCTTCAGAGACCTAAGGCAAAAGTATGTGCTTTGAAAAACATGGGCAATGTTTATGGAGATTGTCATAACAATAAGCCATTTGTCTGCTTCCTGAATTGGACTGGTAGCAGTGATCGATCGGTATCTGCAGCTGGTCAGACATAAAATAAAATAATGGAATTGTGTAACTACTGGCCATGGAGAAGCACGTGGTAGAATACAGTTAATTAAAATGGAGGAGAGGGTCTGAGTAATCATACAATTGAGCAACTAGTCATATGGCTAAAAATCTAGATGGTAGAAGTGAAATGCTTGCTATTTTCCTCTTAAAACAAAATTAATGGACAGATCATCAAGCATGATAGTTTTGTTTCTTGTATACTAAACTGGCATTGTGTGGCAGTGGCAATGAGGGCATTTTTGCAAGAACAAAACTGCTTTCTGTTCTGTGCTCTCATCTTGCCTTGCAGATAATGTGGTTATCAAGCATTTATAGAACACTTAAGAACTACAAAACACATTCTTCTAAACACTGTTCAGGCAAGAAGCCTCAAAATAGGCAACTTGCTATGTCTAACCTTCACTATTTCTAAGAATAAGAAATATTTATTGCTGTGTAGAAAGCCTTATTAATTCCCATTCATACTGCACCCCACAGGGATTTTCATGATGGATTTTTTCTCCTTTCTCTCTGTGCTGCCGAGAAGCTGGAAAACCTCCTGAATAGTGATCCCAGTCCGGTTGGTGCAGCTGTAGCAGTACTGGGGTGCTTGTAATGGGATTGGTTTTGGGGTGACACAATACCTTGCCCCATGTCTTGTGCATGGTTGGATATTGTTCCACTCCATAAGGTAAATTCCCTGGCAAAAGTCCGGTGAAGAATGAAGGTGTGGAGTGAGGGGAAGAAGACAGGACAAGCCAAGCCAAATATAGTTGAGTTGAGGCAACTCTAGCCAAGCCAGGAGGTAGACTGTTGAGGTGGCTGAAGGGGCGAGTGTGGTAATGGACCTGTGAAATCAGTTAGTGAGCTGGCTGCCTTCTCCTTTGTCCTTCCCTTCTGTGCCAAGGTAGTTTTCAGCTTTGTGATAAAGCTAATTGCTGAAGGACAGCAAGGAGTTGGGAGGACTTCAATCAGAAACGCTCAAAGCTTCTCTCTAATGAGATGGTGAGAATGTAGCACAGAGATGGCACAGGCACTGCTTTCACTTCGCGCTTCTTGTTACAAAGTTCTAGTTTTAGTTTTGAATACGAGCTGCTTGTTTAGAAATTAACCAGATGTTTGCATTGCCAGCTTGTTTTGTTATCCAACAGGGTAAAAGGAAAGAGCTAGGGGTTTTTAGTCAGCCCTAGATTACTAGGGAGTGCTTTGCAGTCTGCCTTTTGAAGAACGAGCTGTGTGCTACAGGGTTGCTACTCTAACGACTTATTTTTAGATCTGAGAAATGTGTGGTGCTACAGCAATCAAAACAACAGTTATTACAAAAACTAACAAGCAAGCAAAACAGGAGCCAGAAACCTTTGGTGGAAGCATCTACCCATAAACCACACCAAGCCCAGCCTAAGCCTGAAGCAAAACCAAATTAGAACATGCATTTTTCTTGAAGTCTTATGAACATATCTTTTTAAAGTTTCCCATGAGGTTTGGGAAAATTGTTTTGCTATGAGTAACTAGAGAACCCCTAGATTTCAGCACTGGTTTTAGTCTATCAGGCAAGTACAAGCCTACATTAACCACAACCCAAAGTCATATGTCTATAACTTGTCCACTGGGCTCCCAACGTGATGTTCTTTGGTGCAAAACCTAAGTGCAGTGACTTCATCAAAGGGTCTACAGAGATTCAAATTTAAAAAATCACCCCTGCATCAACAAACAGTATCTGGAGGCTGGGGATGCATAGCAGCTTGCAAAACTCATTTTTGGCTAAGAAGCCCTACTGCGGGTGAGTTATTATTATTACTCACATCTGCTCATTTGTGCCAGAAACCACAATGCTGTGTTGTTAGCTTCAGACAGGAGGTGTTTCACTCCTGAAAAGTTTGCTACTAGCTTCTGATAATTGGAGTTAAGCCGCCACCTTGTCCCTGAGTGGGCTGCCTTGCCTCCAAGTGAGAGGAGGTTGTGTAACTCTGAAGGCAGAGAAGCAGCTTTCAAGCTGGCTAGACTCACTGTTTGTGAGGTAAAGACAGCAGAGAAGGGAAGGAACTATCTAAATGGACCCTAAGAGTAAGTTGTTACAGCACAATTAGAAAGTAGATAAAGTAGTTAAGACAAGTATATTGCTTCTGAGGCTCTGGAAAGATGCAAATGCTTGGGTCAGCTGCCCTTAATTGTAAGCGTTCCTTCACCATAGGTGCAAACTTCAATATGAAGTAGCCAGCGTACTAGACCAAAGAAATTATTCATTAAATTTGCTTTGTGAGCAGTTTCAAAATGTCAGTTCCTTGTGTAACTTCATAAACTCACTCAGACAGGAGTCTGAACTGGGCAGTAATTAAACATGTAATAGGCTTGATAGTTATGTTTAGTGTTTTCCAGTTTAACTTAAAACGATCTTATGCAGAAGGCTATGTTGCTCTCTTTGCTGGGTTTCATACAGCTCTTATGGCTTCTGTCATAGGTGAAAAATTTTTGATAACACTTGAGAATGCTTTTCACTTCAAATTGTGTCAGGTGGCCATAGTGACAGCTCTGAAATGAGTTCACTTTTTCAATCAAAGTGCACTCAGTCATGCAGCTTCTGTGGAAGGTCCCTTTTCTGAGGAATGAACAGCTGCCAAGCCACTGCCAGACTTGGCAATTTTCAAAGACACGTGGCTGCCTTCTGTCATTGGGTACAATTTTGACGTGGTTTAGACAGATGTCTTCTCTGCTCTCCCAGAGACAGACTGTTTTCCTGAGGCAGGCTTTCCTCAGTCGCTACAGGAGATACAGTGCAGAATCACAGCGCAACTTACCTGTTGTGCAGAGGGAACATAGTTGCCTGGGAAAGTACACGTTCCTTCTAACTTGGATCACTTCGGCCTCCTGGCATCAATCCCTTTGGGACTGACTTCCAAGGAAACCGTGCCCACTGTGCTCTGGCTTGCAGATCTACATATGCTATCTGGATCTCAAGAGGGTATCACTAGGCCAGTACCTTGGGACCGCAAAAGGTTTGGTGCAGTTTATTCCTATTTGGCAGAAAGGGAAGGGGAGCAAGTGCTGGTCAAGTCTCAGAAGTCAGAACTTTCTGTGAACACAAGGCAGAGCCATGGTGCAGTGTCAGGATGGAATGAAAAATAATGGTATTTCACCAAGCACATCAATTTTACTCATGCAAGTTCTGAAAACTAAATGAATCATCCTAAACACCATAGCAGGGATTTAGAAGGAATAATTTTTTGAAAAAGAGTTCTGGGTGGTGATCCATATTTGTCACTGGTTTTCTGCAACAGTGTGAACTGTTTTGATGATATAGTGGATTGCATAAAGTGCTCCTGAGATTCAGCTGTCCCTTCTGCTCAGACAGCATCAAGTCTTCAAAATAAGAGAGCCTGAAGAATCAGATTACATTGCTAGTGACAATGAGCAGTGAGAAATACGGAATGAACCATACATGAATCAATGTCCAAGGTCCATGAATTTCACTCTCAGAAAGCACCCGGATTACCTCATGAAATGGGGTACAACCCTTACTCCAAAGAAAAAGAAAAAGTACATCTTTGCAAGCCTTTTCAAGAGTTGCTGCTCAGGCATTAGCTAAATAGCCTGGTGAGGAAATGCAAGCAAAACTTGGAGACCTCTATTAGCAGCTGCCTATAAACTCATCTGCGTGATTGTCCTGGTACCATGGAAGGCTCCTAGAGTTCTTATGGAAGAGCAGAACACGCTGAGTACAAAACATGGTACATCGCCATGCTTTGCACTGGCACGGCTCCCAGGGAGGTGGTGGAGTCGCCATCCCTCAAGGTCTTTAAAAGACAGGTAGATGAGTTTCTTAGGGACAGGGTTTAGTAAGGGGACAGGTATGGTTGGAATGGATGATCTGAGAGGTCTTTTCCAACTGGGTGATTCTATGATTCTGTGAATGCCTCCATTCATAGGCTAAAAGATTGGGGAAAACTGATAAAGCAAAAGGCAACATTAAATAATTACATCAGTTCGCTTTCAGATCATTGACACAAAAGGATTATCTTCCCCTTACGCTGGCAGAGTTCAGTTTCTGGTCTGAGCTGCTCAGAAAGGCAATGAAATGGTCTGTGTCCCTTACTGTAAAGAAACTTTCTGCATGAAGAACAGATACCTGTATGGGGAGCATAGTGGTGGCTTGTAAAACTAGGACTCCTGTCAAGGTAGCTTTCCTTGATTCACTAGGAAGTAGTTGGTCTGAGTTCTAGAGCAAGTCTTTGTTTAAAAGTGGTCTGGTCTAGTTGCCAAGAGAACTAGTTCATGATATAAACTACAAGTGTGCCATACATACAGAATTTAAAATTAAATTGTTTTTCATGTACAAGACAAAAAAAAAAATGTGAGGAGATGATGTTCAGTTAGGTGTAATTCCTTTATTTTTTCTAAAACAGGAGTGGTCATGCTGTACCAAAACTGATAGTAATTTCTGGGAGTATGTGATTTTCTGCTCAGTTTTTTTTTTTCTTTTCTCCTCAAGAAATGTTGTGGCATGCAAAATGTCTCTCTGCTGTTATTTGTGTATTTACACCTATTTACTTGTGTGGCTATTTTGGAATCTTACTCAAGGTGCAGGGTTATTCACAATGTAAACATGAATAAGACTGATAAATTTATCTGGCTCATTAAGTGTCACTAAAATGAATTTAAAATCCAGAATAAAAACTCAAAGGATTTGACCTTACTATAGCAACCATATGTACAATCAACCAGAGTACAGCTGGAGAGAGCATTAGATGACTATGCCCATGACACTTGTCTGGAGAAAAAGTAAACCATAGAGAAAACAGCTCACAGCAATGGTATTTAAGAAGCTCTACATTGTCCTACGTTGTAATTCTGTAAAAATAACAATGTTGTGGTGATACTTTTTCCTCAGGAATTACGCAGACTTACAATTGCATCTTATTACAGACTGACTGCTTACAGTGAAATAGGGCACTGAATTATTATCCAGTTCAATTCTTTAGCTGTCAAGTTGTTAAAGATTTGACCTTGATTCAAGTTGTTGTTAAATCTGTTAGAAATTCACCTGAGATATATCCTATATATGCACTGTATCTCTCTAACTGTAATTATTGAAGCTCGGTGTGAATTCCATCTGGACATTACTACTTTTCATTTATCTGCATTCATTCTCATTTGATATCCAGAGAAATCTGTTTCCAAATTGCCTTTTCTGGTGATTTTTCAATAATATAATCTCTGTGACAAAGAATCCATATTTCCAAATACTGCATAACCCATCAGACAACTTTGGAAGTAAAGATTGAAGAAAGAAAGCAAAATACAGGTTTTCCCCGAACAGTCTTGAAAATTTGAGAAAAAAAAAGGGATATTTCTTCACTCTAAGGGGTTAGAAAATTCCTCAGTTGAACAAAAGGAACTGTCCCCCTTTACATGGCTCAGTCGTGCTTCCCACAGAGCGTGAAGGAAAGATCTCTTTTTGAGGCAGTGGAATGACAAGACATTTCCTCACATGGTGAAGCAACTTATAAAGACATTTAGAAGGGAGCAGAAGAGCAACACCCAGCTGGCAAACAGAACATTCTCAAGCTGAAGGATCTGACAGCTGTCAAAGTTGGTGGCTGTGAGAGTTGCTTGTGACTTGAGTGACTCGGGTGAGGTTCTACCCCACAAATCCAAATCACTGCAGCAACTTCCCTCAGGTGCATCTGTTCTAGCAATTGGCTAGAACTCTTATGAATATGTTCCTGAGAAGATGTAGGTGGAGGAAGACCAAAACTGGTTGATACCATCAGTCTATGTATTTGCATATGTTTAACTTTTGCAAATAGCTGTTGCAGGTATTAATAGTAATCTCTAGAGTTCTGCTCTGCAGTAGGCAGGTGGCAGAATGGCCCTAGGAAGGGTGTCAAAACCAAGCCAAAAGAAAAACGTATTGCAGCACCAAGAAGCAACTCGCATTTCTTGATGCGGGAAGTTTTGAGTGGACAATAAACACCACTCACTTCCTGCAACGTCTGAGAACACACTGAAAAACGTACAACTTCTAATGAAGGGGTGAGCACAAACAAAGATTTTATAGCTGCTTTTCTGGTAGTTGCAGCAGTTTGGCAACAAGCAACAATGACAGACAGCTTGGTTCTCTGTGAACAGTCACATATCAAAAAACCTAAATCCTCTATTATTCCATTATTACAACAACAGCACATTTAATTAACTCTTTGAAATGTGAACTTTTTTTTGACTTCTAACCCTCTCTGGTCATCTGTGAATCCCTCTTTGCAGTTCTGCTGATCCCTTGCTACGAGGGCTGTCACAAGGATTGTTCTGAATATTAACCATTACTTGGAAAAAATGGATTGTATTACCAAGGAAACATCACCTCTTCAGTAAAGCAGCCCATAATATTTGGATTGGTGGAAATCCCTTTGAATTGGCTGATCCAGATTTGACTAATATTAACAAATGTGAGCCATTGCTAGTCCTGTGTTTGAATTCAAAGGTTTTTCATGAAGAGGTCACCCTTTGCTCCGACTGTCAGCAAGGCATTACCCTAAGGAGATGCGTGTGTCAAGATGCATGCCGTGATGTGTGTCTGATGGTATTTATCCTGTGTCCCTAATTGGCTAAGCATGACTCACATGATTAGAGATCAGCTAAAATCCCATTCTACCTCTTTGCCAGAGTGACAGGCATCTTGAGTCATTGAATTTGTTTTAGACCATCAGTTCAGGTGTTGCAAAACTACTGGCATTTCATAGGGTAACAACTGATGGAAAATACCACTCCAAAGATACAATGTTATACAGAATTAACATCATAGTTGAATTGCTAACAACGTCATCTGTCTCGTGCAACTTATTTTAGTCCTGAAGAAAATATGTCTAACTTTGCCAGTCTGGGAAAACACAGTGTGGTGCCAGTCCTAGGGTTTCCCAGACCAGTCCTGGACAACAGGACTGAGAGAGTGGTCCAGAAGGCAGAATGCCAAAGATACCTGTCAGGACAAAGTTTATAGGTAGAGATAATAGCTCCAATTTAAAAAGAAATAAATAAAGAAGAAGGGAAATGAGACAGCTCTGGGCATGTTTGTATAACAATTGCTTATATGCCTCAAAATTTATCTGATTTTTCCAGCTACCAATAAATACTGCCAATATCCTTAAACCTTTTCTACAGCAAAATAATGTTAAAAATATTTTTTGTTTCCTCGGAAGTAAATACCAATGTCTTTCTCTCCATGGGAGGCTTTAAGTGTCAGAGGATATGGCTTGTTGGGCTGCAAGTGGTCATCACCTCAGTTAGGAAGTGTTGTGGATTCAGCCAGAGACACACAGATTACTTCTTGCATTGATGCAATATCCTTTAACCAAAAATATCTCTAAGGATTACCTTAGTCCTACATTCATTGTTTTTTCCTTGCCCTAACTCACGTTGGGTTTGCACCTTATTATTAAAATATTTCTCCCTCTTCCTTTAAAAAACAGAGTAGAAATTAGGAGCCTGGATATCCTTGGAAACACGGGACTCGAGAGCTAAAATGATAGGTTGGTTGTACTGATACACATAGAAAGCAAGAGATGGCTGAGAAAAGCAGTGGTTCTGTTTTCTCCTTTCTAATTTTAATTTTATTTTCTGCTCTCAAATATTGTAGTGCAACGTCTTAATGAAAGTGCAGTGAGATGGCCAGAGTAAAAGAGGCCGTTGCTTTCCTTTCTATACCTACACCAGAAGACGAGTCAGTATGCCAGGCTGGTGAGTTAGCACAGCCTGGCCAGTGAGAAGTGACAGCACAAGCCAGGCTCCCAGTGCTGGATTTTCTTTTCTTTTGAGAATCATTTGTCTTTTATATTGAGTATTTCCGCCAGTTTTTCTTGTAGGTATATAATAAATGAAGGGCTGTCAGAAAGACTCTTTTTCTCTAAATGAGAATCTCATGTGTATCTCATTAAAGGAGTTCAGCTTTCATTTAAATGGATGATCTTAAAGTAATGCTATTTGAGCATCCAGTTGCCTAGTGAATGGGGAGACCTATCCCTGGCAGTCTCATCAGTGAGCTGGAGTAGGACCTTCCATCAATTTTCAACACAATTTCTTTCTTCAGTGCGCCTTGTGTCAATTGTGTTGCTACAAAGGACTATGAGGAAATACAGCTTTAGAAGTCTGTCCTAAATTGGAAAAAAAAATACCAAAACAAACCCAAGAAATAGTATTAGGACTGAAAGCCAATCCTTAATTTATTGCATCCTGCCTGTATGCTGCAGGTGTTTGTCTACACTTGAACGTGCCATCATGCTTCAGCACAAACAGGAGGAGGAAGTTTAGAATGGTTATTTCAGCCTTTACTCTCTGTCCTCTGGGCTTTTATGGATTTTTAAAGCAGACCTGTGACATTATTTTAAAGATCTGTAAGCAGCTTATAAACCACATTTGAATAATATTGTGTCTGGAGTGCCTCAGATGGTGAAGTCTGAAGAGCTGTCTTACAAATGAGTTTAAATATAAGTACGCCACATAGTGATATTGTAGGAATAGTGCATAAGAAGACTTGTATCCAACGTGCTATCTTGTTGGTTTTATTATTTTGTAGACATGAGACCAACACACAGAATCCACAAATGTGTTTTGCTGTGCCATATTGAAGCAAAAAAAGATATTGATAATAAAAATGAGAATAAACAAAGTACTAACAAATTCATTTTGCATTTGGAGACATTTTCTCAAGAGGAGTAGGCTGAAAAATCAAAAATAGTCTTTACTACCTACAAGGATCACATGTTGTAACTGGCCCCCAGATTATGAAGGTTAAAAACTTGAATGCTACTCTTGGCAGAATCTCTGGCCCTCTTTCCTGTGGCAGCAAATCTCTAACCGGTTTGTTTCCTAAATTACTTCTGTCTGTTTGAGAAGCAGGCAAAATCTTTATTTTTCAGCTTCAAAAGGAAGGCTACTTGAAGCAGGCTTCACTTGTTCTGTTCTGTATGAACAGTTCTTCATGCCTTCAGCTCCTCAGAAGAAATTTTTGGAAGCCTGGATGAGGAGAGCCGAGTCAGTCAGGTGGCACTGGGAGGGAGAAGTATGTGTACACCAGCTATGTTTCTCTATCCTTTTACCTGTCTAAAAGGCTGGATGCAGAAGCACATGTGAACTACTCTGCTAAGTTCTAGAGTTTTGCTGACTTGGCTGGGCTTTGCTTCACTTATCTGTTTCGCTTGCTGTGAAGACAGGTTTTCAAGGCAACCATATGCCATTATGCTTCATATTGAATTGTTATTTAAGAAAGAAGTAACTTGATATTTGTTTCCCTTGTTGAAATTGATGACTCTATTTTTTTTGCCATGGCCATGAACTATAGTTCTGATTTAAAACCAGGAAACAGGTGGATGGCAGGACTTCAGATAAGGGAAACGGAGTCTGGAGTTTTAGCTTTTTTGCAGAAATTTTCGGGTTATGTAGTTGAACCCTCTGGCTATCTAAGAAGAAGAGATTAGACGCAAGTAGGATTTGTTAAAACCATTCATTAAAGATATAAGAAAATCAGTCAATTGTGAAGGTGAAGCAGCCAGATATCCAGGAAGCCTCTGAAAACAGGGTATTATGTATTGCTTCTATAAAGAGAGTATGTCAAGGAGATCAACATTAATCAAATGCTTTCAGGTGTCACTGCCAATAGGGTGTTGTTGTTAGCTGAGTAATGTTACTTGAACCTGTCTGCAGGTTCTCCTCACCTATGTAAATCACTCTGATCCTTCTAAATGAGGCTGATTTAAAGCAAAGCGTTGCCATTGCCCACATGTAAGAGCTCGCAGCAGACAGTGGGGTCAGTTACATGTCTCAGTTGAGTGTTTTCCATGAGAAAATGGAAAAGGAGGAAAGGGGCTTCTGATTGTGGGGGTAGTGTGAAAGAGGGAGACTGTCTTCACTTATGTAAATAGGCACGCACTGTACGTAGTTTCCTACATGTAGATAAAAATCATGGTTAAATTTAAAATACCTCAACAAGAGATGTTTTTCTGTAAAATCTTCCAAAGCAACAAAAGCACAGCATGCAGGCTATTTCCTAAATCTTAATCTCCTGAAAACCAGTTACCGCATTCTATCTATGATCAGTCCGTTTCTGTTCTCAGAGCAGTATAAATCATTCTGGTTTTATGTCCACCATTTGCTATAAAGCACTCCAGCCAGAGATAAGTATGTGCCTGAAAAATAAGCATTCTGTAAGGGATTAAGAGCTATCTTGCACTTTGGTTAGCTGAGAGATTTTGATTAGCTGCAATGAATCTATGCATTTTATGACTTGAAGATGAATGTGAGCACCTTCAATGTGACCTCCAGCGTTTTCCTTATCCCATCTGTAGGGCAACACGGTTTTCGAGCAGTGCACCAAGAATACCAATTAGCGAACCAATGAAATGTGACTTGTTTATTTTCAGTTGTCCAAGTAATCGAATGCTTGGAACTGGTCATTTCCTATTGCCACTTTGACAATATCATCTTATGTGAAAGATTATGTAGCTTAAGGGATGTTAAAAGCATTTTCAATATTAGGTCAACCCTGCCTCTGGTTCATTGTGATCCTGTCAGGGACGAGTTCCTCATGTTTACAAATGAAGATGGAATAGTAGGCAGCTGGGAATGTGCACAGTATTCATAGCTTGGAGGAAATTATTTCCTTCCTAGTTAAGGCTGGGGCAAGCAAATAACTTCATGTAGCTGTCACCAGGCTTAGGGAAGCAAAGAATGCACCAACTCATTCCCCATGGCTGGCACTTTGAATCCTTGGCAACTTTACAGCTGGAAAGATCTTCACTTATGGAGCCAGGAGAGTAGTAGGGAGACAAAGCTACGGCAGGCTGAAATGGCTTTTAGTTTGTGCTTCCTCTGCTTATGCTGGAAGAATAAGGTTGAACATTAGCCAGCTGAGGGGGGTGGAAAAAAAGCTATGTTTCACAAGCCACTTTTCTAGCTCTTTTTGAAATAAAAATATGATATATATATATAATAAAAATATATTGGGAAGGTTTTTCTGTATGAGGCACTCAACATATTTGTAATTCCTTCAAAATGGTAGCAGAAGTGGAATAGAAAGTAAAGCAAAACACAGTTACTCCAGTCAACTGATGTTGTACTGTGAATGTCTGGGAACAGATAAGTTCTTCCTTCATGCATGATAAGATTTTTCTTTTTAGGAGAGCTGGTGTAGGTCAGCTCCTTGGACAATAGATAAGGTTATTTTCTTTTAATATTTGCAATACTGGGTTTCAGATACCCCCAAAATACTGAGTAAATGTTTCTCAAAACTATAACTGTAGGAGCATTGTTTTCTAGAAGAAGACGTGCTTAATTAAAGAATGTGATTTTCTAGTGACGCTGAAATTGATGACTTAATGTTCCATAGTGTTCTTCCTGAAGATCTGACGTGCCTTGGGCTGTCTTCTGTCCTCCTCTGGTTCTTTCAAATCTCAGATTTTTTTCTTCTACATGTCTTTTAGCAATTCATCTTTACCTCATTTCTTTTTTTTCCTATGTTATATATCAGTAAACTCAGCAAAAATAGTTTCAACTACTGCCTCTGTGTTCTAGGTTCACAGGGGCCTGATTTGTCTTTCAAATTACTTTGACAGCATAAGTAGGTAATTTTCTTTAAAGCATTATTGAAAGGAAAGTATTTCTATTCCCTAAGTGTTGTCAGTGATGGGAATTTTAAGCATGAGGATTAAATGTGCACTCAAAATGTGAAATGGCTCCTAGTTTAACCTCTCATAACTAGAGGGGCAGAGATTCCCCCGTAATTCCCTTAACATCTGGTGAATCATCTGAGTATGGCAATCAGGAATTGAATTATAGTTTCAATGCCCAAAGTCTAAATCCAGAGGGATATATAAATAACATAGAGCTAATTAAGTTAAAAATGTATTTTTGTGTGCTTTTCTATTGGGTATCGATAATGCCATTGACATGTGTGATACATTCAGGAAACTACGATTGTTCCTTTCTTGCTACACAGAAGTTAAGGGAAGAAAAAAGAAGATATAAATCTGTTCCGTATAGTATGTCTGTCTCAAACAATACAGATTTATTCGTTCTGTTTAATGTGCATCCCCTATAGTGCTCAAAATGTTTTTAGTGTGATTCAGATATTTGAAACTCAAACTGGATCGTGTAAAATGGAAATTGAAATAGTGACCAGTTGCAAACTTGTTCTGTCTTGCCTAATTTTCCTTAAAGTCCATTGGCAGTATCAACACAGAGCTGCTTGGTGTTAACTTATTTGATATCTAAGTCTAATATTTTCCATTTCTTTCAGTCTGTTATCAGTTCCTAAAGTCAGCTATCCTGAAACACTAGAGAATGCATTATAATGTATTGATGTGTAAAAAATTGAGGGTACTTTAATGGGCAGAATATGCAGACCAGGTGTTGCTCCAAAGCACTGTGTTCCAAAGGAGGTTATAAGGGGGTTGTATTCCAAGAGGAAAGACGCTGGAGCATCCAGAACTCGTGAGGGGCACAGCCATACTGATAGCACTCGTCTTGGTGAAAGTGGTCCCATGTTCTCCTTTGTCAGGTTCATCTGTGGTGCAGACAGAGGGAAGAGCCATTGTGCTCTTCCAGGACTGTTTAGTCCTGGCTGGGATCATTGCTGGGATGGGGGAGAAGGGTGCAGGATTTTCTGCTTCCAATGCTGTGACCAGGAAAATACTTCTTAAAGTATTTGACTTCTCATATGTCATTTGAACTTAACTGGCACCAGTGATGAGACTGAACGTTCCGAGGTCAGCCATGTTCCTGTCGGTTCCTCTGGCTTGTGCCTTTCTTGCCCAGAGTGTGTTTCACTTTACTACGCAGGAAATGCCTCTGCAGGTCAGCAACAATCGCATCATCCTTATCGAGGGAAAAGTATTTCTGAAGTTAGGCTGCTGCTTTTCCTGAGGTTTATGGCATTTCTTTGTGAACATAGATAAGAAATGAATAATATATTCTTAGAATTCCTAGAGGACAAAACTCTTCCTCACTTTTCAAAGGTACTGTCCATTATTCAGCCTCTAACTAGTAGGGCGCTTTAAGAAGCCTTCCCAATGACTGCCTGTAGTATCGACTGTCGTGCCTATTTTTGTCATACTGATCTAATTTTGGGAATTATGAAGGCCATAACTTCCTGAGAAAACGGTCATGCTTCTGACCCCTGCAGATTCAAACTACAGATCACTCAGCTGCCTCTTGCTGGAACACTTTCAAGGTCAAACTGTAACATAAATCTCTTGTATTGATCCTTAATTTACAACATCTCCAAGGCCTCACTGTGAAGCCTCAGCTTCTTCAGGGACCCTGGAATGCCAGGTGTGTTAAAGAATGTTGCAAAGGAGCATTGATTCAGGAGAGGAACTTAATTTACGATTAAAGCTACCATTTGCATTATGGATGGCTGGGACTTTTTTCTTATGTTAGCACACATTCAAATGTGGAAAATAGAGAGACTTTCTATTTATAATGAAAGCTCTGCACTTCTGGGTTATGATTAGGACAAGATAATTGCATCCTTTGTGCGTTGAGCATGTGTGTTGTCAGCTATGATGTTATTTCGCATAGAGAATTTTAAACTTTGTATTATATCTTTCCTATCTACTTAATTTGGCAGTTATGAAACATTATACATTTTGGCACTGACCCTGTAACAGCTTAACCAAAATTATGCCTTGTTAAGGATGGAGTATGCAGGAGTATTGGATAAAAAAATAATTAATTTATTGATCTTTCCTCCTGTTTTCTCCTAAAGGAGCCGGAAAGATTCAAGGAATTGTTGTTCTCTGAGGCAGGGATTGTATTTGTTACTGTGTGATAAGTACCATTTGAAAAGCAAACACATGGAAACCAGCCTTTTTTGAGATTGTCGTGTATATCCTCTCAGCTATATATATCTGCCTACGTCACTTTGATCTCATCCCAGCATAGTGAACAAATTAAGCTGCTTCATGTAACCAGGCAGTTCAAACAATAGAAACTTAGAGCAAACAGGAGCATGACTTTTGTGTTCCAAAGAGCTACACGGGCTTGGATGAGCAGTGATGACTTGTACTGGGCAAATAATTTTAGCAAAGTGCATTATTGTGAGGCTTTAAGGACATTTTTTTCTCTTAAGTCAGTGACTACCAGAAAGACTATAAAGATAGAATGTAAATGGCAATTTTAAATAGAAGGATACAATACTTGATTTAGTTAGAGGATAACTGGGTCTGGGTGAAGATTAGTGATAAAACTTGACCAAAACAAATCAACTAAGGCGAAGAACATGAGTAAAAACATTGGAGTCACAAATAAAGTAACTCTCCTTCCTGATTGAGACTATGGGAGCAGATTGGGTTGGGGTTTTCTTATAAAATGCATGCAGTTTTTGACATATCAACAATACAGCCCTCCAGTCCGGGAGTGGGAGTGGGGAAGAGTGGGCAAGGGAAGGCAAAGCTGGGGTGTGACTTTTGGCCTCCTACTGCACCAGCTCGCCTCATGTTTCACTGTAGGCACTGGCTCATCATTCTCAAATTACAAATCTTTTAGTCAACTTCCAGTTCTCTTGCAATTCGGGAAGATGAAAAGACCCAATCTTCATAATTGGGTTAGATTTAAAAACAGGAGACAAGATAATTCAACCTGTGCACACCAGCCCTCCGCCACAAGCTGCAATAATGGAAGTGACTCCATGAAATGTGAACACCGACGTGCCTGTTTCTTTAACCACTGCTGTCCAACCACATCAAACAAGAAAAAAAAAACTTGACTATAAGCAGCTTTGTGGACTCATTAAGGCCTCAAAATTTGTCACAGTATCATAAGGTTGGAAAAGACCTCTGAGATCATTGAGTCCAACCTATGACCCAACACCTACACCTACTCCTACTTGTCAACTACACCATGGCACTAAGTGCCTCATCCAATCTCTCCTTAAACACCTCCAGGGATGGTGACTCCACCACCTCCCCGGGCAGTGCATTCCAATGGCCAGTCACCCTCTCAGGAAAGAACTTCTTGATGATAACTGAAATAAGTCATGAACTGTAACACACCTATTAAATACTGACTTAACTACTGATGTAAAAGGCTTGGCTATGGTGTGGTAACACTGTTTTAGATTTGTGCACTCTGTGATCAGGTGTACTTTTTTGTCAGGTCACTTTTTCTATTGGGATAATTAGTGCTCTTTTTCAACACCTACAATATTTTCCTATTTTTGACTTGCATACACTTAAAGAAAAAGTGTACTATACAGCAGCCACTTTTGACGTGTATTCTGCACTTTGCATTTAGATGTTTTTAAAAGTGATTTTGTAACTAATTTACTCTCTAGGGGTTTTTTGTTTGATTGTTAAAGTCTGCTCCAAGGTCTTTTGAAATGCTGACATGTCCTTAAAATGGAATTTATGTTATAGTCAGGCTTAAGGTATTTGGGAGACCTGAGTGATTAATTTCTTAAGAAAACCATTTCTCCTATAACTTGATGCTTCTTTAGATTTTCCTTCATCTCAGATAAAAGTAGAGTAGGCCAAGGAAGATGATGTTTTCCTGAAAAAAAGTGGGGTTTTTTCTAGGTTGATAACCTATGCTGTTATTTCAGCTCTTGAGGCATTCGGGAGAGGAAAATCTACTAATTACATCAAAAATAAAGACAATGAGTAATTTTTTAAATCTTCTAATTTTGCAGTTTGAGCTCACAGTCTTAATTTTATAGAAACAATTTCTAGAATTAAAAAATATTTTCAGGAGCAGTAAGTTAATTTCTGAATTTTGAGTCTGAGGTTATTGCTGGTTGTTTATTAATTTATTTGAAGTTTGTTGGAAAATAGTTTTGTGACAACAATTTTTTTGAGTCTAGTAGCTTGCCTGCCTGCTGCTTGCATCATGTTAGACCTTCTGCGCATGCCAGGAAAGAAGGAAGAGAAAAGCAAATTGGGGATTAATGGCAGCTGGTTGGGGTGGTCTGCTCAGAACAGCCACTTGTTACTTTTGAGCCAGAATATCTGCTCATTACAAATATCTGAGACTAAAAAGATTCACTCCTGATATTGTGGTACGCACAAAAAAACCCATTAACAATCAAAAAGACCAAAGCCTTTTCTTAGTACAACTATGTAAACGCAGGGGAAAATGAGATATGTGGGGCAGGGGAAGAGCGTTGGTTTGCTTTGTTGTGGTTTCTTGTTCTGAGCTGGTGGGTTTTGTTCTTTATTCCATCTCCTCTTCTCAAACTTTTTGTTCTTTTTATTTCTTTCGCTGTTTATTCCTGTGAGCTGTTTTCTATATTTCCGATCCCTTTCAGTAAATTTTGGCTGTCCGGCAAATCAAAGCCAACCACAAATGTGTTTGCATCCACAAAACAGCTGTTGTAAAGAAACATAACTTCAATTGAAGGAGTTGATGGAAACACTGCCAACCACCCCAGCTAAAACAAATTCTGGGGTGGTGGTTGGATGGACTTTTCACCAGAGCAAAAAGAAAGTATCCTGCCAGTTGGGATATTAATGTACTATTCTTTAATAATTTACAACCGCTGAATATCTATTAATGCTGTCTGTGAGAGTTACAGAAAGAAAATCTGTGTTTCATAGCGTGCAGGACCATGTGCCGAGCACATGGCCAACTCTTACCTCCTTGTATTAATCTAGTCTTTTTCCCCCCAAGATCTAATAACACTTGGCATGACATCAGCCCTTCCCTAGCAGTAATAAAACAAAAAAAACCCCAAACAACCCAAAAACTAGAATAGTATTTTTAGGAAAACACTGAAAATGGTGGGCTCTCTTTTATGAAACTCAGGAGTTTTTTGTTGAACTTTCTTTCACAGGAGAAAAGCAGTTCTGACTTTTAGATTTATGGGACTGGTGGTACAAGACATCCCTGGAAGGCTTCCTCCCTTGGCCAAGAAAAGGCTGATGGACTGTGTAGTGAAAGAGTTAGGGGCCTTATTAATTATAATATCTCATTGGAGTACCTCTGTTTCTCATAACTGTATAACTGGCAACCATCTCATTTCGTACTGGTGTTTAAGATCTGGTTTATTGTCACTTTCATTGTTTCCTGTTCCTGTGAAAAATGCAAATTTAAATACTTAGTATGAATACTTAATTTTTCCAGAAATTGTTCTTCCAGATATATCCCTCCTAAAAATCACAAAATGGGAAGCTGTAAGATTTTACAGCTTCTGATGCAAGTGCAAATAGTCTAATGAATTCATGTTTTAGTTGGAAAACAGAGATATTAACGTATATATTTTGAACACACTTTACAGAATAAAATTCTTTTTAAAGTAGAAGCACTAAATCCTCAACATAAAGAACAGATTCCTTATACTCGACCATATTGTCTCTTAAAAACTACAGGAAATATACTCCTTGAAAAGTTTAATTGCTTCCTGATGATCTCAGAGGTCTTTTCCAACCAGGTGATTCTATGATTCCTGCTCTAGCCTTTTCCCAGTTCCGAAATAAAGAATGGATTAATAAGTTGTGAGGTGGTTAAGAAGTGTTGAACCTCGCTTTAGTATTGTGCATAGCACGAGTTCCTCAGCTATCCTCATTTTCACTCAATTTAAGGAGCCCAAGGTTAGGAACCTGCTGTTGGAAGTGCACCCACTAAATGAGATGTCTGTATGAAAAAGGGGAAAAGTTGTCTAGGAGAATGAATGGGTATTTTATTATTTGGATATTAAAGGACAAGGCCAAAGGGTGTTTCAGACATTTATCTTTTAGAATGCTGAGTATTCCCTATAACAGGAACTGTATGGTTCTGCTTTAAGCCTAGGGAGTGTTTGGGTTGTGCTTTGGGGATCATTTTAACGCAGGAGAGCACAAGCCAGGCACTGAGTTCAGTTGGGTGTGATACACATACCACTGAGAAGTGATCTCAATATTTAGCTCTCTTGCTTTCTGATCTTTCCTAATCATGACGAAAGCAAAAGGCATTTTCTAACAATTCATGGTGGCTGCTTTGTGTCATCAGATCCTGTGCTGTGACTGTCAGTGCTACAGCTGAACGTATCCAATGTGCTCCCATCCCCACACTCCCCTCAGTGTTTCCCAAGGTATAGGGGTTTTGCGCATACTGTACCCTAAGGATAACAGTTTGTGGGGTGTTCTACCTTTCAGCAATATTGTATTGTGACTGAATCGTCTAGGGATAGCTACATTGCAGATTAACCTTCCTAAAACCCTTCCTGCTCTGGCAGTCAGAGCAGACTGTTCCAAAGGATAATATCTGTGGGATACCTGAGGAAAGACAAGTATGTCCTTGCTAAACAGTCATAGGTAATAGTGTATTTACCTACACATACCAGAGTTTTGTATGTGTGGGGGAGGAGGCTGCATGTTGTCAGTACGAGTAGGAGGGCTCTACAGCACAAGTGGATGACAGAGATGTTCGTACTTGTGACGGTGGTTCCTTCCCACCTGAGTTTTAGCTCTGTGTAAATCTATATAGCAGTTAATCAGTAATTTCATACTTGAGAAACAGCTTTTAACTGCGGTTGTTGACGAGTAGAAGATTGGTTGGTTAATCATCAATTTATTATTGAATTAGTTTTTTCATGTGTTTTTTCATGTGGGTTTTGACTTTATTCTAGCCTTGAGTGAGAGTTTCTCTCTGTTTCTAGTCCTTCGTTTCTAGTCTTTGTTAATTTGGAGCGTGCTGTGTTCAGTCTTCTTTATAAAAAAATTGGAAAAAATCCTGAACAAAATACTGAAGTCTGTCGAGAGATGAAAGCTGTGAAACAGCCACCAGGAAAGATGTCTAGCAGAAATACAATGAGCACGCTGAGAAGAGTAGTCACCGAGAAGCACATGGGGAACTATGCTTTTGGAGGTAATTTCAGCAATAGAATGTCAGCCAAAGCCACAGCCCAACAGCCAAATAGAGTTTTTTGAAAATATTCCAGTTGTTAAATAGGCTCAGGCTTCAGCTTGCAACTAAGGTGATTTTTCAGAAATCTGTTTTCTTCAGTGATTCTTTCACATTGTTAGTGAATTACTTAAATCTTGCATTCGACGGCGGAATTAATTCCAAGTTTTAACTACTTAAAGCATCTTAAAATTGATCCCAGATTCATACGTTTTACACAGCCGTAACCTCACCAATTACTGTAATTACTCGCAATGTATAATATGGAGCTGCTGCCAGTCAACAGGAGAATTCTGTGCTGGACCTTGCTGTGCAGTTTTTAAGAGTCTGAGGCAACTCCCATAGAGAGGATGTTAATATGAGAATTAGCAATGTTAGAGCAAATAACAATTGTGTGGTGATTTTGATTAGATGTTGGATGGGCGCTAGTAGAGAATTAGACTTTTTAATCCAAAAGTTTCAGTGTTTATTTTATCCAGTGCTGAACGTCAATTGATCTCATGTTGTAACCCTTCTGTAGCAGAAATACACAATTATAGAGCAAAATGACATTTTTATTTTAAAAGAAAAACGTTAACAAACGTAGCTTTTAACAAAAAAGATGCTAACAGGGTACAATTTTCCATTTTATTAAATTATCTGTTTCAGTAAGTAGAGGCTTCTTAAACATCTGAAGTGCTCTTTTTTCAAATTTCTGTTCATTATGTGGAAAATCATCACAAGTGGAGGGACAAAGAGTTATTAGTTCTTGATACGAGCAACTTTTTCCTTGTCTGTTTTTATCTTGTCTGTGCCTCGTCAATTATCTATTAGCAATTAAAACTTTCTGAAATTAGATGTTATAAACTTGTAGTGTGAAGCGTACTGCATGTAGCATAAGGTCTAATTTTGCTAGAAAAAATAATTAATAAGCTGGAAGCTTAGGTCTTCAAGACCAGTTGTTATTTGATTACCTTGTGTAGAAACAAGAGACTTGCCAGAATTGTAAAGAAAAATTCTAAGGAGTCAGTTTTCTAAAATAGAAGAAAATGTCAACCTACGTTTTGTTGACTTTGTACATTTAAAATAGTATTATGTTCATAATTTGGGGTTTTTTTCAGTTTTTCTTTGTGTAATACAAAGTAACTACTGTTTCCAATAAATTATTTTCCTGAAAACAAAGAATAGAAGCTTATTCACAATTTCCAAATATTTTTGCCCAATCAACATGATTCATTATATGTCTTCCTGTGTGATACAACGTTGCCCGTATTTACTTGAAGGTGCTGAATTCAGCTTGTGCTCGTGTTTGATGTCGATAGGCACGCGTTAGCATGTTAAAAAGAGTCAGTAATGCGAGACTACAGTGTGACCCTAAAGCCTTCTAAAGAGGTGTTTTCACTGCTTAATCCCACTCCTGACAAATAATCCTTACAAAAGTAATCTGGGAGTTGATAGATAGCTTAATTAGGGACCTGGGGTGCTAAGACCTAAACTAGGCTCGAGCCTCTTGGGGGATGTGTGCAGGTCAACTGAGGAAGGTCTGGGAGAGTGGAGCATTGTGGTTGGTATGATGCACCTCTGTTCCTCCTATCTGCAGGTGAAAAAGCAGGCTGGCTTTGTCCTGAGGTGATGTAAAGATCTTGGGTAATTCTAGTTGTCTTTTGTGAAGCACATATAGTTTTCAGGATAATTTTTCTGTGATGCAGAGGAAAGCATTTTAAAGAGCCAGATATTTTGACTGAACTGGGCTTGGATTTCACTGGAGAAGGACAACTACATTGTAGCTGAGAATTCCAGGATTCTGGAGGTGGCCATCCAACGCAGAGGATATCTGCGCGATGCAAAACCTCTTTTATCCCTAAGCTTATTGCATCAGAAAAGGCCGTGGTTAAGGAGCTCTTCCATGGTTGCTTGTTCCTCTGTTTATGTATTAAATGCCAAATAACGAGAATAACAATGGTATAGATTATTACTGTGCAGACACGGCTACGTGTTTCATCCTCTACTTCTGCCACCCAGGATTCTGAGTATGTATATTAGTAGATATAATAACAAATCAATAGAACTAACTTCTGCTGTTTGCCCAGTGTCTTTTCCTGAAGTCGCTTGCCAGACAACGGAACAGAATTTGGGATAGTCTGCTTTGTGCACCTTAGCAGGAGCATTCATTTCGTAGCACATTAACTTTAGCTATAAGTAAACAAATAAGTTCTTGTAAGTAGCTGCTCTCTGCTTGCAGAACCAAGTCGCCGAGAAGTTAACCCCTCGCTTTACAAGGGCAGCGTTACGTTGACCTTTTTGCTATGAAAAAATTAGTTACTAGAAATTCTTGAAGGGTCACCTGTTAGCAAACAGCGTAGAACACACTGATATTACAAATGTGCTGTCATGGAATAGCAGAGGACCCATTTTTGACAGCTCTGCAAAGTAAATGGGAATCATAGAAATCCTTGCACCAATGGAACGACTCGAGGAACACTGAGCAGAAAGGACTTTTTCTCCCTGGTTTAAAAATGACCAAAAAGAAAAAAGGTTTAAAGCTTTAGGGTTTTCTTCATTTGAATGCATGCATGACAGTAGAATCATAGAATCATCCAGTTGGAAAAGACCTCTCAGATCATTGCATCCGACCATACCTGTCCTCTTACTAAACCCTGTCCCTAAGAAACTCATCTACCTGTCTTTTAAACACCTCCAGGGATGGTGACTCCACCACCTCCGTGGGCAGCTGTGCCAGTGCCTGAACACCCTTTTAGTGAAGAAAGTATTGGCTTTGCACAGCACAAATATATCGGGCTATTATCCGTGTATTAATAAAATCAGGTATTTAAATCCTAACCAGCTGTAGAATAGAAAAACTGTGGGGATGTGGGGATTTAGGAATTAAATCACTTGGGAATGATTTTGAACTCCACAGTCGTCAGGAGCTCTTCACCTAGCCATCAGATTCTCCCACAAACACGCAGACCATTGACTTGGAGAGGGATTAATCATTCTCAGCTGGGAAGGTAAAGTGGCTCTTAATTGCTGGTGTTGAACCTTTACAGAAAGATGCTCTTCTATTTGAACTGATGCTGGATTGAAACCCAAAACCGGTAATGAATTTCAAAACCCCATGGTGAGTCACAGATCTCTGCTTGATTACATTCACAGTTGGACTCTGCCCGTATGCGTGCAACTTTGATTAAATCAAACAAGAAACCTCGCTATAAATATTTGCAGACTTAAAAATCCGTAACAACTTTGTGTTTGTGTACTTATATGTTTTTATGTATTATGCAAGATCAACTGAAAAAAATGAAAACAAATTTTTAAAAATTGAGCGCTTGAGCTGCATTAAGTAGTAAAAGCTGAATAAATCAATGTCAGTTGTAGCAGTGGTGGCAGTGCAGAGAATCGTGCAGCTATGGCTACGTAGATATATGCAGTGTGAATGTTCCGTGCTATAGCAAGCAACACAGGAAATACTCCTCACACTTTTTCTAAATAAAAGTAAATTGGGAACAATTACTTCAATTACTTTACTTTTTGATCACCCATGATGAGATTCTGTGAACACACCCTGTCATACTTCTAAAAGCAAATACTTTGTGCTGATTGTATTTGCAGCATTCCACATCTTGCAGTGATCGAATGCAAAGAAAGCAAGTTATGGCTTATTAGTATTGGTATTGCTTAACATTAGTAAGATTTGAAGTAACAAATATATTTCTTTTCAATGATTTAAGAAAAAAAGGAATACATTTTGGAGAGAAAAGGCCTGAGTTTCTTAAGCAAAAGAAAAAAACCCTGTGTGTAAATGCTGTGCCTTAATGTCAATCATTTTGGTGCTGCTGCAAGTCAGTGAAAGTTGAAGAATTATTTATATTAAGTGATCTGAAATGTTTTTACTTGCATTAAGCTTTGCAGCAAGAAGGAAAGGCATTTAAATTGTCATCAAGGAATGCAGTCAGGTGTGTTGTCAGCTTCTGTTAGTGGAATTGCTACTGTTCAACATTTATACCTTGTGTTCCACAAAGTATATAACATTATAGAAAAACAACCCCGTTCTATCAATAAGGTAATATGTTGCCATAAGGTGAGATAAATGCCAGGTATTCAAACATTATTAAATTCTCTTACTCTTTCCATTCTGAAAGTCTGACACCAGCAGAGGCAGGAATGGAAATTATTTTTGTCTTGCTGGCTGTTCTGTTGAGATGTCTTGTGACAGCTTCATAAAACTTGTGAGATCTCTGGTACCCACAGCACCGTGTGTGTGAGGATGGAGGAGAAACCAGTTTCTTGGTCTTCTTGTATCACGGTTTGTGGTTTCTTACCTGTGTTCTGTTTAGGTCTCCCTGTCTAAAGGGCCCCGTCTTGCTGCATCTTAAAAAAATCATTCTGCATTATGGCTTTAAAATAAAGCCAGACATTGCAGTGACCTGAAAGGAGCTTGTGATGGGGTGGGTGCTGGTCTCTTCTCACAAGTGACAGCGATAGGACGAGAGGAAATGGCCGCAAGTTGCGCCAGGGGAGGTTTAGACTGGACATTAGGAGGAAAGGGTGGTCAGGGATTGGCACAGCTGCCCAGGGAGGTGGTGGAGTCACCATCCCTGGAGGTGTTTAAAAGACGGGTGGATGAGTTCCTTAGGGACAGGGTTTAGTGGGGAGACAGGTACGATTGGGCTCGATCTCAGAGGTCTCTTCCATCCTTATGATTCTATGACTTTTCTGTGAAATGCAAGAAAATTTTCAGTATTAGTAGTGTACGCTGGCCTATTTTCATCTCTCAGATTACAAGTGTAGAACTATCCCTATTTAGCATCTGAAGAACTCAAATTTCTACCAGGTCTACTGAGGTTCAATACAGTTTGTGCTTTGTGTAGAGGAAGGCATCGATCAAAGCTTGAAGTATGGTTTAAGAGGCATATGTTCAGGGATTCCTTAAGGAGAAAACAGACTTTATGAAAAAAACTCATAATATTTTGTTGTTAATGTTGGAAGGAGAGGCCTAGCACAGACTGCCTCGAGAGGAGATCCATAGCTCCTTACAGGCACGTGTTCATGCACGTGAAACCCAGATATAGCTCATGATAGGTCTCAAGAGTCTTCAGGGTCACCAGTTTCATACTGCTTCATGCATGGAAAAGTTTAAAATTTAAACTTCTGTGAAACTACTGATAGTAGTATAGTAACATTTAAATAAAGGAAATGGTTAGTTCAAGAATTAAAAAGAAAAAGGAACAGCAACTTAATAGTCAAGACATAATGTCTGTCCTTTGATCTAGGGTCTCTGCAAGCCAGAGAGCAAGGCAGGTTTTGTAGCAAACCCTTCTTCCTAACCCAGTGAGCGCTGAGTTGTGTATCGTTTTTCCGTGACGTGGGTGCCTGGGAGCGTGCTATCAGTGTCTTTACTGAGCAAAAGGTCGAGTTTCTTAGTTAAGGCTTTGAAGAAATAGCTGCAAACAGCTTGCAATTTTCTAAGCAAGCAAATACCCGCATTAGGTCTTTGCTTGTGTCTAAGTGGCATCACAGGTAGAACAGGTTTCAGGATCACAGTTTAAAAATAAAAAAGTAGATAATTGGCTGGCTTTCTAACACTTAGAGCTGGTATTTTATAAAGGGAATTTGTTTTAAAATTAATAGTTTATGGCATGTCATGATTGAAATCACTATTGTTTACTAGAGATTAACAGTTAGCTCAGATGCTCTTCTGCTTTCCTAGTTAAATATTCAGTAATTAATATAATGATTTCTTCACTGACCATCCTAGAAGGCAAAGAAGCGTATACATATATAAATGACTTTTAAAACAGCTTTTCTTTTTTCTATTTTTCTTTTTGGCTTGGTGATCAGCTTTTGAAATTCTAAGTAATGTACACGTCTTTAAAACATATTGCCTTGGTAGAATTTAAAGGGTACTGAGGTTATCCTGGGCTCTGTAATAAGAACAGATTGTGCTTCGAGACAAGTGATTAATTTGCTGTAACAATGGAGTCAAAGGTGTCATCTTTCTTGAGGGCTGGACCGGCACATTTATTATCTCTGCTATTTTGGGTTGAGTACTGTATCTAGAATGGACATTCAAAAACTCTGAAGATGCAGAAAATGACATGGAATATTTCACGGGTCACAGTATCCAAGGAACAACTCTCTTTTGTTTTACTCTATTTGTATGGGAAACATGTTCATCTGAAAGATTAAAAACCCAGAATTTTAGATACACTTATTTTTTATCCTATTTTCATTTGCTTGTGTTAAAAATGAACTTGGTATTTTTTATTGATGCTACAGTAAGATTAAGAGACTTTGGATCATTGCAGCAAGCATTTCAAATTCTCAGCAGGTTTATAATAAGCTTAGCACAATTTAAGATGACAAATTACAGTGAGTATAATAGAAATGGGAAAGATGACTGTAATAAGAATAATATGACTGATTATTGCATTTCCTTAAGCCATTATTTCAAAACAAAATAATCCTTATCTAAAGGAGCAGCACTGGCATCTGAAGTTATAATGGTTGTAGATACGTTTTGCACATTCAAGAGAGGGAAATTTACTCTCCCAGTTTAGGAAGCTGATATTCAAAGGCCAGTTCAAGGCAGTTAACATGGACTCCAACAAGCTGCCAGCAGTAATCTCTTAAAACTTCAAAAGAATTTACAACCTATACTGGAAAATCCATTAACATACACTTAAGGGGAAAAGAATGGACTCTGGATATTTGAAAAGAGATTCCTATGTAAATAGAGAAAATTAACCAGTCTAAGTTTTAAGCTAAATTCAAGATCTTGGGCAGTTCTGCAAGAAGGAACGCAAAAAAATAGATGATGTTATATTACAAAGATTTTTCTTCAAAAAAAAATAAGGTAAATAATATTTTGCTTTTAATTACAAATATTCTTGATTACTCTTGCCAGAGCAAATAGTTCGCAGTGATCATCTTCATGATATGTAGCCAAAATTGTGACAGCTTTTGTCAAGCCGTATTTTTCCATTCTTGGTGGGGAGCCCCAGTGATTTTTCTTCCCACTCAGCTGAAGTAGGATCCAGGTCCCACTGACACTGAGACAACCTAGAATGTGGCCATTGCCTTGCACAGAGTTACTCTTTTTGTACTTTAAAGAAGTTGGTTAAACAGAACTGTAACAACTTATAGGGCATCGTTAGCCACTTGATAATCAGTTAGCTGTGAGAAAAAGACAAGTAAGTTTGGATATTTAGGCTCCTAATTTTCTCCCCACAGTGTGGGGAAGACCTCAATAGTAAGAAAATGCATAGCTAGTAGGAAGGGTATGTGATCACCTTCAAATTCTTACCTGTCACAGCATGGGGAAACGTTTCAAAACTGCCAAATAACTGATAATTAAAATTGCTAATTGGAGGAGTAGGAGGAAGGTGGGGAGAAGGAGTTGTGTTGGGGTACTGCTTTAGTCAAAGCAAAATTTTCTTTGAAAACAGCATGAAGTGTTTAATTGACATAAAATGAGATATTCAGTTTGACTTTCAGTCATACCCTTTTCGTTAAAACATAAAAATACTGAAAGCATAGGAAAATAATTTTTCAACAAGAAAGCCAGCACCTGCAATCCCCAAAGGCTGTGATTTTTAGCTAGAAGGAAGTCCTGCAGTCCTGACTGATAGTTCTGTCCCTTGGAAAAACACATTTTCAAAAAGCTTTGTGTTTTGTTAAACTGTTTAACCCATCATCAAGTGTCTGGTTTCATTCTTTAACCTTTCTCTCAAGTTTTTCACGCAAAAGCTTTCACGCTGAGCTGACTAAGGAAGGAATTATTTCAGCCCGTTTAAACGTAATCTATCAAAAGTTTGAAAATATGTATTAATGCAGGTCATGCTTTGAGCACTTGTACTTCCCTTAACGCTGTGTGCTGGAGATCCTCATCTGCTTCTGCAGCAAGTCTTCATGGTCATCACGGTTTGGTCTGATGGTAAAATCATGCAAAATTTACACAGTTCAGTGGCTCAAGAAAATTGTCGTCAGTGTCCAAAGGTGCCTGCAAGTTGGAGTGGCAATGTTTATATAGGTATGGGTCAGATGGTGTTCTGACGTTTTAATATGTGCATCGAGGAAGCAGATACCGCCTCTACGCAAATATAAAATTATCAATTAGCTGAGCAGTGCTGTCTGTTCCTGTTGAGAAACAAACTTTGTGAGATATTCTCTCCAATTTACAAAAGAAGATTTATCTGAGTTTGGGAAGGTGAGATACAGAATGTAAAAAATTATTACTAGGATGAGGCATTTTTGTTATTGATTTGCTTCGCATTACATAGAAAAGCCTACATATTTTTCTGTGCTCTGGAGTCATTGGAAGCTGTCTGTGCCTTCTGTAAAACCTTGTTTAAGCTCAGTAATAAACTGAGCTCTGGAAAACACCAGTAGCCAAAAAATTAAAAACTGTTTACGGACCATGTTGTTTACTCTACTATTTTGTTTCCCCAGCTGTCAGAGACTACAATCCTGACTTCTAAAGCTTTTCCCAGTTCTTTGAATTTCCTCAAAAGGTGCAATACAAATGCAGCGTATTAGATGAGTGCTAGGCTTTTGTGCAACCGTGGCGGTTCCACTAAAGAAGGTACTGGCTATTGTGCTAAAATAATGCTGCTGTGGTATCGGAGAGATTCTCTACATTGTGTTACTGTAGATTAGTAGTAATATGAAACATAGGAAATGTGGCAGGCTCTATTAATACTGATAACGAGATAAAGCCTACTATTGTTTCGGTGACAAAAGTAAAGGAGGCCATGTATTGAATTTAGTTGACTCTTATCAATTACTTTGTAAAAGCAGCAGGTATAACGTGTCCCCAGTGAGTGCTTCTTCGTTCTTCTTGATGGGTATTCAGAGAAGGGGCTAAATTTACGCTGGTTTGAGGCAGTCTTGTGACGTTTGATCTCTTATGCTAATCAACAGAGTCTGCTTAAACCCAGTTTAATATTGACCTTTTCTATGACCTAGATTGTGTAACTTTTTGTATTCCCTATGAATAACTAAAGTTGGTTTACCACACTGAAGAAAAAAAACCAGCTTGTAACCCTTTAATCTGCCACATCCATGTCAAATGTATGCTTTGAAAATAAGTGGAAAAAAGAAAGTCTAAACTCTTGAATTCCTGCAAACCACCTTTACCTTTTAGGGAGAAGGGAATGTATATTTAGCTATATATTTCTTTCAATGATAAATTTAAAAAAAACTGCCTTGGTTTCCTTAAAAATGTAATGGAAGAACCATCCCGTGTCTTATGTCTGTGTTATGCTACATAGTCACAATTTTTGAAACGGTTGCTGGACCTCGGATGTTAAGGTAACAGCCAGTAAACTTGTAGCTGACAGGTAGGAGTAGGTGTGGGTGTTGGGTCATAGGTTGGACTCTATGATCTCAAAGGTCTTTTCCAACATTGTGATACTGTGATAAACTAAACAGCTGGCTGTCGATCTCTGTCAGCTGCAGATAAGGTCAAAAAAAAAAAAGATATAACACTTTATTTATTTGATTCAAAGAGTGCTTAGTTTGTTTTTTAAAGGATTAAGAAGCCCTTACATTAAGTGGTAGGAAGGTGCATAATGATATTTATGTAAGTGGACAGCAGATATTAGTAGGATTTGCAGGGGAAGTTGGTAATGCTTTTTTTGGCAGCTATTAACATATTAAAAGTCAAACTGCGAATTTTAAGCACTAAAAGTCAGGCTAGAGAGTTTACACACTAAATATACATGTGCACGAGAGCAGACCCAAAGATGTTTTTCAAAAATACATTTCTCTCTGTATTTAGAACCTACTTTGTGCTTTGGTAACACTGAATATCAAGGGGATGGAAGCACTGGTTACATGGAGATTCGTGTCTGGAGGACTGGAACGGATCTGTCCAAGGCAGCTTCTGTCACAGTGCATTCCAGAAGAACAGAACCACTGTCAGCAGGAGGTGAGTTCCTCATAAAAATGTGGCTTGGGTTGCTCCTAGAGTATGGGAGCCTGAAAATGTAATACCTGGCGTTCACTCTGACTTGTCTTCAGTGTTTATATGGGCTGGAAAAATTCAGCAAAAGACATCAGACGTGGATTTATCAGCTAGAAAACATAATATTTGAGTCTGAGTTGTGTGTGGCGAGAACAGCTCAGCCAAGCTTGCTGACTTTCTGATGGCGACTGCAGAATGGGTGTGAATAAAGGGATTGCTTCTTTACTCCAGCCTTAACTGATGGCAGACGTTCTCAGAAACAGCTGGAGTGGAAGAGAGACTATCTTTATAGCACTCTGTTTTCCTGGAATAAAACTGAATTGACAGCATAAATCTGCAGTTACCCTGATATTATGCTATCAGTACGTTTGACAAGGAAGTTTTTTTTATCCAAACGAGCTGGTGTATCTGAGCCTTGGGTCTCTCGGTTATTGTGGAGAAGAATTCTGGGGGGCATCACCAGTGTGACCTCCAAGAATTTTCTCTGTCGAACACTGACCCAAAATACCCCAAATCTGGTGACTGTCTCTGTTAAACCCTATTTTTATTTCTTAGTCCTGAGGAAAAGTCATTTTCCCTATCAGACTTTGGGAATCCTTAAGCTGGCCAAAATTTTGCAGCGCTGTTTAAATATGTTGCTTGACTTGCTAGTTGCTATAATAATTTTAAGGAGGTAAATAGCTTTAAAGGTAAATAGCTTTTTTTTTTAAAGGTAAATAGCTAAGTAAAACCTCAGGTACATAGTCCACGATTGAGCATCAGGTCTGTTGCATGTTGTTGAAGCTGTAGGTTGTTACTCTGCAGTTTAAAGGATCTTAAACATATTTTGGTTATGCTGACGACAAAGAGTAAATTATTATCCACATACATATTTGTGTGTGTGTGTGTGTTGCAAAGTATGTCCGTTGTTCCCAAATTTATTTGCACATGGCAAAAATCTAAATTAAATTTCCTCCGGGACGAGACAGCTGCAAACACATTTCACAAATGTACGAGTGAATGTTAACATACTGTAGTAATTGACCATACAAGTCCTGTTGCTTCCCAAACAGCTGAAGTTGATTATGTGGGCATCAGCTCTAACCTGGATTTTATACTGGGAGTCAACATGCAAGTGTTTTGAGTGCCACGACTGCTTCCTTGGGGAGCCATTCCAGTGCTCCACCACTCTCTGTGTGAAGAACCTTTTCCTAATATCCAACCTAACCCTCCCTTGGCACATCTGCCTGCCAGTCCCTTGAGTCCTATCATTGGTCACCAGAGAGAAGAGCTTAGCACCTGCTCCTCCTCCTCTTGTGGAGAAACAGTAAACAGTGATGAGGTCCCCCCTCAATCTCCTCTTCTCCGGCCTGAACAGACCAAGTGACTTCAGCTGCTCCTCATATGAGTTCTCCTCTAGTGGCCTCCTCTGGACACTCTCCCATAGTTCTATATCCTTTTTATACTGTGGTGCCCCAAACCGAACACAATAATCAAGGTGGGGCCACACCAGTGCAGAGCACAGTGGGACAATCGCCCCCCTTGCCTGGATGGCGATGCCATGCTTGATGCCCTCCAGGACACATTGGCCCTCTTGGCTGTCAGGGCACTGCTGGCTCATGTTCAGTATCCTTACTGGTTTAATAATGTTCCTGGGGTGGTTCTTTGGCGTGCAGACCCACTCTGTTGAACCTTCTTTGCCACTGAAGCAAGGTCTCTGTGAGGAAAACTGTCTTCCTGGCCCACACTAATTCCGATCTGTGTACAGAATTGTTTGGAAGAAAGCTGGTTGGCTTGATGCAAAATCATGGCAAGATATTATAGTTTTATGTTATTTTAAGTCTTACAGCAAGTTATCAATATCAACTTATATTGATGTTTTTCTGCCCAGTCAGAGTTGATTAGTCTTATTTGATCATTGTGCTGCAGAGCAGGTCCTAATGGCACAGTGTACCGGTGCTATTTACTTAGAGCAAAAACATGTTATTACAGCAGAAAACATTACTTGAACAGAACTGACAAAGAAAACAATTGTTTGGCCATTGATTTTTGCGTTAATTTAATGTTTTTTTATTCAGGTATTGAATTCAGAGGAGAAACTGAGCATTTTGAAGTAGAAATTCTGTATGATGGCACAAGAGAAATAAGAGAAGCCTTTCCTGACCACCAGAAAGCTGATGAAAACATGGTAGCAGAGACACAGGTAACCACTGTTGACAAGAAAAGTTACTATTTGTAATGATTTCTTTTTTTATTTGTATAAAAATATCTAAAAACCCATGTACTCACAGCGTGCATGGCAGCCTGGTATTCATTCTCTCCTGTGGTTAGTGCATACCTGTCTAAATACTTCTATAAATTAGTGGTAACTTCACACTTTGAATGAAGTCTAGGAGCACTGAATTACAAATTTTATTTGTGACCCACTATATGCCTCAGAGAGAGTTTTCCAGGTTATTGCTGTGCATATTAGAAAAGTACAGTGTGCAAACTGGCTTGTAGAAACCTCTTCTGACTTTTACCATTACATTGAAATATTTAATAATAATAAGCAGGAAGCTGTGATTGGCAGTGTTTGTTTGTATTAATAGTGGTTCTGGCTACTAGACACGACGCAGAGAGGCTGCGTTGGTCCTTCTCTAAATGTGTGGAGATGCGGCGGCAGCAGCTGTGTCCGTGCTGTGGTCAGTGCTCTGGGCACTTTGCATGCCCAGGTACAGCTTCGTGAGGCCTCCCTGTCCATTCCCATGATAGGACATCTGTGGGCAAGGAGGAAGGTACAAACATGGGCAGATATCTTGGACACGATGGGCATAGATTCATCTCCCGTTCATTTCTTCATTTTGGTGACGCAGAGGAGAGGACAAGTGTTAGAGCTGCCACAGTTGTGAAGAGCGCTGTGTCTCATTTGGGGCTATATTGAAGGTCTAATTTGACTCAAACACCACAGCTTTGATCTTATAGACAGTAAATTACTACTTGCAGAGAAGCTGGCCCTGGGATCCTTTACGCTAGGTATGTTATACCTTGATAAATGTGCGAGATGCTATTTTAAAAACAGAAGCTCTAAAGTTAACACACAGACTTTATATTTAAGTTGGCAAAAGCTAAACTAGCTGTCAAGTGAGGTCGAATTGATGTGTAGGCTGAAGGTAGTACATCGTCTCTGCAATCACGTTAATAGAGTCTGGAGGTCTGTTTTTGTATTTTACGTTTGTGGCAAGGTTTTGGGGGGTTAGATGAGTCAGGAGTGAAGCTGAACATGGGAAAATGAGGAGGAAAAGTGCTGGTTTGGTGTTTATCTTTGTTTCTTACTACCCAAATCCACTTCATTTGGCAACAAATTAATTTTTCCAAAGTTGACTGTGTTTTGCCCGCTAGGGTAATTGGTAAGTGATCTCCCTGTCTTTAGCTGGACCCAGGAGCTTTCCCATCCTATCTCCTCCTCCTGCTGTGCTGAACGTGGAGGGCAAGCGAGCAACTGGGTGACTGTTTGACTCTTTGCCAAGGCTAACCTTTTTAAAAAATAAAATTTAGGATAATTTTATTTCCATTTTCTGAATATTTGGGCAATTAATTTTTTTTAATTCCTTAATTTTTAGCTAGTTGCTGGTGAACAGGTTTTAAGACCATCAAGGAGTGACTATTCCTTAATACAAATCACTGTTTTATCAAAGAATACTGGGTAAAACCAGAATGCACTTGGTGGCAGAAATTAAGGTGCAGACACTCCTTCTCCTTCTTTCATTCCTTATTTTCAGCTGTATACATGACCTTTTCTCTTTCTCAGCTCAGATGAGTGAAGCCATCATGCACATTGAAGAAATGGCCTTCTAAACCTGATGCTGGGTGGGCAGGAAGGTGAGGAGGAGCTAAGTGCTGCCCAAACAAGGGCCGTGATTAGGCCATGCAGAGCTTTCCAGAAACGGTTTGCTCTCTGGGCTTTGTGAGCAGAGCTGTGCCGTGAGCAGAGCTGTGCCATGAGCAGATGAGCAGCAGATTTTACCGAAGCCGACGGAGCAGCCTTTGGTGTCGGCCATCTGTCCCATCAGCAGGAGGCTGCTCTCCCAGACAGAGCTGGCAGCGGGACATGTACTTGTGTGCCTGCTGCTTCTACGTAAAGTCAGGTGTTTCAAACCGTTGATCAAGGATAAGTTTGAGGAGCGGAAAAAAAGCAAAAAAGCTGAATTTTGAACTATCAACTTGAACTCCTGCTTGGTTCTGTTGTGGAGCAGCAACAGACTGCTGGGAAGGGAGAAGCTGTAACTTGGCAGCTCTTTGCCAGGAATGTTTGAATTCAGACCCTTCATTTTATGTTTCTAATAATAGTTTCTAATTTATTAGAGTGGTTTCACATGGGATTTTTCAAGCTAGCATGTTTGAAGTTAGGAAAACTGACTTTGACGTCGAGTAAGAGTTCAGGTTTTGGAGTTAGCACTAATATTTCCCCGTGAATCATAACAGAAACTCACTGCTATCTGCAGTTTGGTTTTTTGTTTGTTGGTTCTTGTTTTCAATTAAAAAAAACCCCATGGCATTCATTCTCATCCCCTCAGTTAAGGGGAAAATAGTGTGCCTGTATAGAGGTCTGATTTTACTGATACAGTTTTAGTAATAAGCACAGTTCTGTTACTGTTATTTTGTGTAAATCCCAGCCCATTGTCATGCAATCCCAAATATTCAGACTATGACAAAACCACCTGTGCCACAGAAAACATCAATGATACTCTGACCTGTACTGCTGGCTTGTCAGTGTTCCAAGTGGGAGTGACGGTGTCACCAACCCGATGAGGGAAGCAGACTCCAACACTTCTTGTACCAGCAGATCATCTCGAGTGCTATCATACAGCACACACGGGACAACCGGGTGATCAGGCCCAGCCAACATGGGTTCACCAAAGGCAGGTCCTGCCAGACCAACTTGATTTCCTCCTGTGACAAGGTTACCTGTTTAATGGACGAGGGAAAGGCTGTGGATGTGGTGTACCTGGACTTCAGTAAAGCCTTTGACACCATTTCTCACAGCATTCTGCTGGAGAAACTGCCTGCCATGGGCCTGGTCAGGCTCAGACTCTGCTGGGTAAAGAACTGGCTGGGTGGCCAGGCCCAAAGGGTGGTGGTAAATGGAATTAAATCCAGTTGGAAACCAGTCATGAGTGGTGTTCCCCAGGGTTCAGTGCTGGGTCCAGTCCTACTCAATATCTTTGTCAATGATCTGTATGAAGGGATCGAGTGCACCCTCAGCAAGTTTGCAGATGACACCAAGCTGAGTGCAAGTGTGGATCTGCTTGAAGGAAGGGAGGCTCTGCAGAGGGATCTGGACAGGCTGGATTGATGGGCTGAGACCAATGGGATGAGGTTCAACAAGGCCAAGTGCCAAGTCTTAGACCTGGGACAAAACAACCCTGTGCAGCGTTACAGGCCTGGGGAAGAGTGACTGGAGAGCTGCCTGGCAGAGAACAACCTGGGGGGGTTGGTTGGCAGCGGCTGACCATGAGCCAGCAGTGGCCCAGATGGCCAAGAGGGCCAGTGGAATCCTGGCCTGTATGAGACCCAGCGTGGCCAGCAGGAGCAGGGAGGTGATTGTGCCCCTGTGCTCAGCACTGGTGAGGCCACACCTCGAGTGCTGGGTTCAGTTTTGGGCCCCTCACTCCAAGAAGGACTTTGAGGGGCTGGAGCGTGTGCAGAGAAGGGCAATGAGGCTGCTGAGGGGCTGGAGAACAAGTCCTGTGAGGAGCGGCTGAGGAAACTGGGGTTGTTTAGCTTAGAGAAGAGGAGGCCGAGGGGAGACCTCATCACTGTCTACAACTGCCTGGAAGGAGGTTGTGACGGGGTGGGTGCTGGTCCCTTCTCACAAGTGGCAGCGATAGGATGAGAAGAAATGGCTGCAAGTTGCACCAGGGAAGGTTTAGACTGGACATTAGGAAGAATTTCTTCGCTGAGAAGAGTGGTGAGGGATTAGAACAGCTGCCTAGGGAGGTGGTGGAGTCACGATCCCTGGAGGTGTTTAAAAAACAGGTGGATGAGTTCCTTAGGGACAGGGTTTAGTAAGGGGACAGGTACAGTTGGACTCTGTGATCTCAGAGGTCTCTTCCAACCTAGTGATTCTATGATTCTGTGATTCTATATAAAGAAGTGCTGGGGGGTGGTGATATGGTCGGAGGCTGTCTGGGGTGTAGCGACCATGAGATAGAGTTTTCCATAAACGATGAAACAAGGAAGGGCATGAAGAGGACGTCCACACTGGACTTTTGGCAGGCAGATTTCAGATTATTTAAGGAGCTAGTCAAAGAGTACCTTGGGAAAGAGTCCTTAAAAGCAAGGGGGTCCAGGAAGGCCGGATGCATTTCAAGAGTGAAATCTTGAAGGCACAGGAGCAGGCTGTCCCGACGTGCCATAAGACGAGCTGTAGGGGCAGACAGACGGCCTGGATAAGTAAGGAGCTTTTGAAGGAGTTAAGGAAAAAAAAGAAGGTGTATTGCCTTTGAAAAGAAGGGGAGGTAAATCAGGTTGTGTTCAAAGATATTGTTAAGTCGTGTGGGCAGAAAATTAGGGAGGCAAAAGCCCAGCTGGAGCTCAAATTGGCCACTTCTGTTAAGGATAATAAGAAGTGTTGTTATAAATATATGAATGGCAGAAAGAAGGGCAGCAACAACCTCCACTCCTTATTGGATGTGGAGGGAAATATAGTAACTAAAGATGAGGAAAAGGCTGAGGTACTTAACTCCTTCTTTGCCTCCATTTTTAACAGTAAGGCAGATTGTTCACTGGACAACTGGTCTTCTGAAGTGGTGATGGGGTCAGGGTGTAATATAACCCGCCTGTAATCCAGGAGGAAGAAGTGATCCGAGTGCTGGGTTATCCAAGAAGGATCCGAGTGCTGGGCCGCTTGGATCCCCATAAGTCTATGGAACCAGATGGGATCCACCCTCGGGTGATGAGAGAGCTGGTGGATGAGCTTGCTAAGGCGCTCTCCATCGTTTATCAACAGTCCTGGCTCTCTGGACAGGTCCTGGATGACTGGAAGTTGGCCAATGTGACGCCCATCCACAAGAAGGGCCGTAGGGATGATCCAGGTAACTACAGACCTGTCAGCCTGACTTAAGAAAATTAAGTGTTTCATGTAAAGCGCTGTCATCTGTATGAATATGGAAATCTGTAAAAAAGTCATTTGCTTTCTGCTTTGCACAGTACAGTACACTGTGTTGGCTCTAACAGCAGCTCTTAAGAGGATTATGGGATCTGTCAGTTGGAGGGTCAAGGTGGACCAGTTGGTAAAGGTGGTATGCAAATGGGTCTTATTTGGCCTGAATTTTGTTGATTAAAAGACAAAATATTTTTCAGCTTCTTCTGGCCTTCCTATTTCAGTTATTCTCCTTTTGTTACTTCAGAATCAGTTTGGGTTTTTTAGCACAGCATAAAACTTTAAAAACATGGAATATGATGGCACGTCTATAGATTTGTGAGCTGGGGTTACCCATTTAGTTCTGGAAGGAGGAGTTATTACAGATGCCATTAAACGTCTGCTTTGTCAGCAATTTTTTTTTTATTCTAAGGGCATCTAGCTCTACTTTCAGAGTCCTGTTTAATATATTTATTAATGATTTGAACGCAGGGATCAAGTCCATCATTAGTAAGTTTGCAGACTGTACCAAGCTGGGAGGAAGTGTCTATCTGCTGGAGGGTAGGAGGGCCCTACAGGCTGGAGAGATGGGCCGACTCCAATAGCCTGAGGTTTAACAAGTCCAAGTGCCGGGTTCTACACTTTGGACGTAACAACCCCATGCAGAGCTCTGGGCTGGGGACAGAGTGGCTGGAGAGCAGCCAGGCAGAAAGGGACTTGGGAGTGCTGGTGGACAGGAAACTCAACATGAGCCAGCAGTGTGCCCAAGGGGCCAAGAAGGCCAACGGTGTTTTGGCCTGCATCAGGAGCAGTGTGGCCAGCAGGACTAGAGAGGTCATCATCCCCTTATACTCGGCACTGATCAGGCCGCACCTTGAGTACTGTGTCCAGTTCTGGGCCCCTCAGTTTAAGAAGGATATTGAGATGCTGGAGTGCATCCAGAGGAGAGCGATGAGGATGGTGAAGGGGCTGGGGCACAAACACTATGAGAAGCGACTGAGGGAGCTGGGGTTGTTTAGCCTGGAGAAGAGGAGGCTCAGGGGAGACCTTATTGCTCTCTACAACTACCTAAAAGGAGGTTGTAGTCAGGCAGGGGTTGGTCTCTTCTCTCAGGCGACCGGTGACAGAACAAGAGGACACAGTCTCAAGCTTTGTCAGGCAAGGTTTGGGCTTGATATTAGGAAAAAATTCTTCACTGAAAGGTTGATTGGCCATTGGAATGCGCTGCATGGGGAGGTGGTGGAGTCACCGTCCCTGCAGGTGTTTAAGAGGAGATTGGATGAGGCACTTAGTGCCATGGTTTAGATGATGAGTTGGTGTTGGTGTTGGGTTGTAGGTTGGACTCATTGATCTCAAAGGTCCTTTCCAACTTTAAATACTGTGATACTGTGATATACAAGTAATTGATGGGTGCATGGTGATAATGATTTTTTTTTTTTTATATCTAATCTGAGTAGTGACTAGAATGGAATTCAGCTTTCCTAGTCTTGGATCCTTTACTTTTGTCAATATACATATTTCAAACAGACCTCTATTTCCATGCAGTTTTGGTTTGAACAACACAGCTACTGACACTGAGAACAGATTGTAGGTGTATTGAATTTGATATTCTCTAAAGACCTGCAAACTAAAGACAGTTAAAGTACAGGTGATGGAAAAGAGCGAGCACATGAAATCTTTGTGGGAATTCTGATATTGCGGCACTGCATGCAGTTCTCTGCTGAGAACTTCTGCCTCAGAAGGTAAGAGGGTATCCTAATTCCTGGTTTAGCCCACGTCCCTCAGGTTTCTTAACTGCATTCTGTATCTAGAGGTGTACGTCTAATCTGTTGCTTTTTTCCAGAAAATTCAGGTGAGGAAAGTGCACATTATTTCTCAATCAGTTAGTACTGGAATAGTTACTTGGGAGTTACTTTCAAGTCCTATTCTGCCCAAATTAAAGCAGGAGCCTGACTTCAGTGCATCTCGGGATTCACAGGGCTAAAATGCTGGCTGCTAGGGGCTGTTCTCATTTAGCTCATTGACCACACAAGTTTCCTCAGCTCCGTTTTATGCAGTTCAGTCCTTCTGCTGCATCTCCTGCTACATAGAGTCCTTCACCTCCACCTCCTTCAGCCACTGTGCAAAAGCCCTAGGTAGGCCTGAACTGTGTGGGAAGAACTGGAAAAGTTTTGTGTCACCAGGGTATTGGTGATGGTCCAGTGGCAGTGGCCTATCAACAAGTCAAGACAAGGTTTGTGGATAGAGGCAGTATATTTTGTTACCATCACAAGCTGGGGAAGGAAGGGAAGCTTTTAGGCGTGTTGTCTGGACTGAAATCCATCAAGGTTTCAGGCAGTTGTGTTCATGCTCAGTGGCTGAAAAGTAGCTCCCTTGAGACTCTCCATAGTTAACAAGTTAGGCAGTCACTTGTGAAGCTTTCAAGGTTCCCTCAGGCTCCGAAGTGTTAGATTTATAGGCCTAAAGTGGCCATTATGCACTATAGCTCCCCTGTGGATTTACCACTATAATCCTCAAATACCAGGTCTTTGTGTAATTTGATCAGGAACGATCCTTGCCTCAGTCGCACACAGAAGAAAGAACCTGAAATACTTCTCCGGCGTAAGTGGTAGACACTGCAGAACAACTCAAACTGTCCCAGTGTATTTTAGTTACCTGTTGTCTACAAGATGTTGGCTTCCCTCAGGCAGGCTGGGTTTGTGAGCTCAGAAGTGATTGTGAACCACCCTGCCCTTCACCTCAGTGAGTGTCGGCTGCCAAGGCAAGTGCGGATGTAAAGTTGCAGTCTCCCGGTCTTTAGGGAGGAAGGACAAATCGTTGTGGGGAAGAGGCTGGGTTCCTCAACCACTGCTGGGCATTGAAGGGTTACCATACTGCTGCACTTGCCTCTCTGGAAAAAGACATCTGGACCCTAGGGGTCGGGAGCAAGCAGCATGGGCAGAGCAGTGAGGAACTCCCTAATTAGCCTGGTGATTCTGCATTTTTCTGATCCGGCTCTATGGACAGACATCTCCAAGCTGCCTAACGCAGATACAATGCAGTTTGGCAGGCATCTCACAACATCGCTCATCCCTTTGCTGTCTTTGCCAGCCTCACATCCTGGGAACTGTAGGAGCAGAACCTTTCTCAGCTAAAATTTTCTACATGGGTCCAGATGATAGCAAGCATCCCAGCCTGATCCTGGTACCTGAGCACAGTTTACTGCATAGCTGTTACTCCTAGTCTGGATTTAAAAACACTCCTGTTTTTTACTCAAAGAGCTTTTCCAAACTGTCCATGTGGTTGTGCTATCATCCCAAGCCCATGCAGCAGCACGTTCAAAGGAGAGGCTACAGTTTTATTGTCTTATAGCAGTAAACCGTCTGTGTAAAGTCTGTTATTGACCCTGCGAGTGAGTTCTAAGGCTACAGAAAAAAATGCTTCTCTAAAAAGAAACCAAACCAAAACACTTAATTGGAATCTCTAATTTAGACTTCCAGCGTTCAGCCTTCAGGCAGAGCTGTCATGTAAGTGAGATTTTATGAATAGAAGCTTGGTTGATACAGAGCAAACAAGAAAAGTTTACACATAATATTATTTTTCCACATAATTTTCCTGAGTTAAAAAAGGCCATCATTCCAAGTCTTTGATATGAATTACATCAAAACTGGTCACAGAGCAGGCACAGTGGCTCCCCTGTGCAATGTCTGACAGCACGTTGCATTTACTTGGAAAATAACCCAGTGCGCAAGTGCCCTACAGCAATTGCACTTAAATTAGATTCCAGCAGGTTGTAGAGCCTCTGTGCTGACACTACCTTGAATCAGCCTTGGCTCAGCAGCTTGCTGCGTTCCCATTCTGTAGGTGTTTAAATGATGCTCAGTGGCCAAAGAAGATTTATTTGCTAATCATCTGTCTAGTTACTTGCTGGTTGCTGGTGGAGAGAGACCTTCATAACTCTTACTGTGGTTTTTAAATTGTGGTGTTTCAGAGTGTGCCATAATCTATACCTTATACAATATAACTATTGTAAAGGTAGCTCCTAGAGGACTCATTGATAAATTTGTAATTGCTTTTTGAATGCCTAAGGATTCTCGTATTCTGGTCTGGAATTCTAATTTAGAACACCTTCAGTTTCTATAGTTTGTTTTGAAGCTTTTTTCCTTTTAATTCCAAAGTAAAACAAAATCTTAGATGGTCATTATTTTGCAGAGATATGAACCGTTTTCTCTTAAATTGGCAGGATACTATCAATTGAAGTGATCTGCAGGACCTGAAACAACAGTGAGGCCAGTAACATGTAAAATGTTCCTGGGCAGGTTATTTTGCTTAGGTTTGAAGAGGGCAGTTCATGACAGTACAAGGCTGGCAGTGAAAGTAATTTTTTTCAGGTTGCATGCATTAACCTGGTGCCTCGATGCTTTTCAGGTCTTAAGTCTGGTGCAGTCGTACGTAACTACAAGTGCCTCTCTACGTCTCCTATGTCTTCCGCTCCCCTGCTGCCATTGGTGGCCGGCAACATTTTGATTTGTAGTCTGGGCTGAGACTGACCTTTGGGTACAACACGGCTGTCCTCTGGGAAGGTGGGATGGGCAGCCTTCCTGAGTCAGAGCTCTGAGGTAGGCTGCTTCACGTGCCGTAATCTCTAAACACCATCCTATTCAGTGTTCCCATGATGGGACATGTACGGTTGATGCTTTTTAGCCTTGAGAATCTCAAAAGCATTAAGAAACACTGACTGTTAAAGCATCCATCCAAAGGACTTTGTCTTCATGTTCACTCATTGTTCACTCTCGCACATGACTGAGGGTATGAAAACTTTTGGGTCATAGGTTGGTCTCAGTGATCTCAAAGGTCTCTTCCAACCTTATGATACTGTGATACCATGATACTTGTATATTTGAACACGTGTCCTGAGTGAAGCAATCAAGCTGAGCTTTGTCTTGCTGTGCCAGGTTACAACATGTTCTATAAGCATCTCTTTGTCTCTCCCCTCCCACTCTTGATTCCCAAGCTATAAGGTTGGTCTCAGGTGTTTTTGTGTTGGACCTCGTACACATTTTTCCAAGAAGCCTCATGGGCAAAACAGACAAAAGCTAATCTGGACTGAAAGGCAGGTGTTCTGTAACCACTGAAAGAAATGCTCTAGCATAGGCCATCCAGTACCAGTTGTCAAAAGAAAATCATCAAATATTTCAGATGGCTTCAGAAGAAATTCTTCAGTACTTGTAGATTGCTCTGAATCTCATCTTCTCAGGTGAGATAAAATCAAACTAAATTATTTTTTCCCACTAATTAAAGTCTTTCCGTTTATTTACCTCATAGTCCAGACTATTCCCAAGTACTTTGCTGCTTTTTTTCTGGAAGGCAGAGGCTGAAGGAGGAAAGAATTGTAGTTCTAAGTGAGATTGTTTTCATAAATAACTTGTAGTCCTGAGGCTGATTTTTAAAACTGAGATTCAATGTAATGGAATTGTAGCAACAGGCCAAAGACCAGATTTTCTGTTACAGTTAGCATGAGGAATGACTAAGATAACGTTTGGAGGTAAGGACTCTAAATCTGAGACTTCACTTCCGGTGAACATACCAAACTTTTTAAAACCTCTTAGAAATGCATTGCATCCTTGAGTCAATATATGAAAAATGACCTGATTCCCCTCCCACTGACCTCGAATGGTCAGAGCCGTTCAGCCTTTCTGACCATTAGAGCCTTCTGCTTCATTAACCAGTTGCATGACACGTGTCAGGTGTGGAGAAAACTGTATTACCTGCAAATTAACAGAAAGTCTCAGTCTTGTTTACTCAAACAATTGGTACTGACTTTAAATTAAAGACACTGCTTCAGCAATAGTCTTCCTGCTGTTACCTTTTAACACAGGAGGTGAACGCTACACAGGTAGAGGAAATGACTCAATGAGGAAGGAAGTAGCTTGGGTTGCGGTGGCGTTTGCATATTAAGTTAATTTTGCACTTCTGTGTGTATAATCACACCCTCATGACTGTCCCCCTCAGATTCTGGTTTTATTGCAGCCAGCAGGATCAAACAGTGTTTTGAGACAGTTTAGTTCTTTACCTTATTTCTGTGTTGGAGAGCTGTTTGCCTTCAGGTCCCCTCTGCGTCTCCCTGCCATTACGTGTGTGGTGGGTCTTGCAGTGCTCTGGAGAGTGTGATTCTTTGGGCAAGCACAGACCAGCATCCTTGTGCCAGCTTTCTCTGTCCAAATGTGCTGGGCTCTGCTGGACTCCTGCGGTCACAAGGTGTTGACTCTGGGGAAAACAGGAAGGTGGTGACGGAGTGACTTACCATTACACCAGAGTTAGCCTGCTTCCAGGAAACTCCAATGTTGTCTTCAGGCAGGAGCCACTGGCCAGGTTACTTTTCAGGGCAAATAGCAGGCAGCTTTCCTGCCTACAGGAAAGCTGGGAAGGAGCTCTTTATCAGGGAGTGCAGTGATAGAATGAGAGGTAATGGTTTTAAGCTGAAAGAGGGAGGATTTAGATTCAGTATTAGGAAGAAATATTTTACTGTGATGGTGGTGAGGTGCTTGAACAGTTTGTCCAGCGACATCAGGGGTGCCCCATCCCTGGAGGTGTTCAAAGCCAGGCTGGATGGGTCTTTGAGCAACCTGATCCACGGGGGAGGTGTCCCTGCCCATGGCAGGGGGGGTGGAATTAAAAGATCTGCAAGGTCCCTTCCAACCCAAACCATTCTGTGATTCTAGGTCACAAGTGGAACACGCACAGTACAGCTGGGGATGGGCAGGGGCAGATGAGGTTTCCCATTCTGTGCTCATTGGTTTGAATATGCAGATTGTTGTTTACAGTAAGGGAAATGAGTTGGTCTTGAGCTAGGTTCTGGTCTTAACTGGTTTTATTGACCTTTTGCTCACAGCCCTGTTCTCCCAGTAACTTTTGCAAGCACCACTGAGAAGATGCATTGCTGTCCTGTAATTGAAGGAACAGTTATCTGTGACTGTTTTCCTCAGCAACGTTGGAATAAAGCACCGCAGTTGTGTATTTTAATGGGTCAAGATGAAAAGCACTACAGGAGGTTTAAGTATTAAGGCATGCAGCAGGGATTCTTACAAATGCTGGTTACTGCCAAAAGGTTTGATCAACACATCACTGCTATGGCAACAGTGTTTAGTGATCATTGTAAAGCTACAACCAAGGTATTTTTTTAATCTTCTGGTTTTTTTGTTCCCCACAGGTCAGTGACCCACTGGCAACAGAGTTCAGTCTAAATATGCAAATGTTTCAACTGTCCAAAAAGGAGCTTTGGACATCTGGTGGATCAATGGGGTTTGGGGAAGGAGCTGATGTAGCTTTCACCAAAGGTAAGTAATCAATCGTACATTCAACATACTATGAAAGCTGAAACAGAACCACTTCTTTTAACAAGAGCTGAATATGTATTTTAGAAGTTTTATAATCCCTATGTGGTTTATGTATTTCCACTGCAGAAAAGTTAAATACAGAACCACTAAAATACAATGTTATTTAGCATAATTGAAATAGGCTTCAATTGTGTTTATGTGCTTTGAGAGGAAAAGCATTCCAAAGGTAGGTGCAGAGTTTAGGTGTGTGTATGTGAAACTGCTGTTACGAAAACCCTTACTTGGTTACTGCATGAGCACATATTCCCCTCACTCTGGTTGTTTTGCTTTGAAGCTGCCCATACTTTTTGCCCCATTTTTGAGTGGTATAAATAATTGCAGTTTACATTATTCTAGTCAGAAATGCAGGAATTGAATACTTGTACACCTGAGGCTCCTTGACTTGGTTGTGCATCCGTTCTCATTGGCAGACTGGGTGTGCAATAACTGCAGCTGGCTTCAGCCGAGCTGCTGATGCTCATTCCTGGGGTTTTTGAGTTCTTGCCCACCCAGAGCAGGTGCTGTCACACACTGTACTCGCTCACTGATTGGAGCTCTTATCAGGTTCCAGTGAAGCTCTTGGTAATGGCAATATTGGACCAGAAATAATTTTGGTTTAAAATGCTTCTCTATTTGAGTTATCAGTCTGAAACCCAAATGTCCCGTTGAGAACTTTATTTTGCTTGATATAATGCTATCAGGTTGGGTAGTTTCTTATATGTGACTATGGGTTGCCCTCTAGTGAAGAGAAAAGCTTGCTGAAAAAAGAGCTGTGCTGTTAAGAACAGCATATCAGTACAAACTGTAACAGAAAATAAGACTAATGCCCATGATAAAATATTAGTAACAGTCACGGAACGTACTCTTATGTGCAAAGAGAAATACCCTTAAAGCTAGATAATTCCTGTTCAGAGAACTTTTAAGAATGATTTATAATTTTAAATCGACAGGTGCAATGTAAACTGTGCCAATCTGCTTTACTGGGATCCAAGATCTACAGCTGAGTGATGGTGCATCCAGTTCAGAATCCCGGTGCTGCCCTGAGCTGCTACACCGAGGTGTTCTTTGCACTGGTACCGATGGGCACGTGCCCAAGTACAGCCTGGACAGTCAGGAATGCGGGAGCGTAAATGACCAGTTATGACAGCTTGCATTTTTAGATCCCTGATTCCCATATGAATCTGGAAATACTAAGCCTTCTTCCTTTAGGATAAAGCTCAACCTGAGACACAGGCAAGAAACGTGGAGTTCCATGTCACATTAGCAGTTGATCATGCTGATACCTTTCCTCCAGTAAAACAGCCTGGCTCTGATGGTTGCAGCCTGTCATCTGCTCCACTTTTCCAGGTAAGTTGTCTGATAAATATATCACAGAAATTCTTCCATGCTGAAAGACAACTGGGTGGAGAACAGAGCATGCGGATTAGTCAGTGACAGACTTCAGCAACACATTTACTTTGTTCCTTTTCCCCAAGAGTGCGTTAATGACAGCATTACTTTGTGACAGGAACCTACCCTTCTGAGCCTTGCAGATGTACGACTGTGACTGGAGCAGAAGTCACTTGTTTAGCTTAACATGGGGGGTTTCCATAGGAGGAAAACTAAGACTTGATTTTCTTGCAGCTGGAAAAAAGGAAAGTAATTGGTTTGTATATGATACAAAATAGAAGAACTACGCTTCCCGCTTTAACTCAGATTAATTAAAATTCCTGACTTCTTTTTTTTGGTCTCCTGAAGTGAGGTTCTTGCCTAAATTAAAGACTTTTTTTTTTTTTTTTTTGTTAGGCAGCAGGCTTTCTGCATTAACACCGGAAAGAAGTAGGCTCTTTTCAAACACAGTTTATCTGACCTACTTCAGCAGTCTGCATTAAGAAAAGATTAATCCTGTCTCCAAGTGCCCGTTTCTGCTGTTGACTTTAATTAGACATATTTGGCAATGAACATGGGACATCTGTCAGGATGAATCTGATACTCGGTGTTTTCCAGTTTATAGTAAGTGTGCATGGGGGGTCGTTCTGGTTTGTCGGGTTTTTATGCGTTTGATTTTATTTTTTTTTTTTAAGGTGGCAGCTGGCCAAGGATGGCACATTCTCACTATTCACACAGTCTGATAGAAGGAAAACGCGCACAGGCACAATGGCAGAAGTCTTGACTACCACTGTGTTGTCCTCTGCTAAAGGAGGAGTTAGCACCACAGCCTTTAAATGCAGCAGAAGAGACAACACAGATGCCCCGGTCTTGACACAAGACTTTGGAGCAGATAAAAACAGAGGCACAAATACTCAGCATGTTGCACTCGACCGTGCTGACAAAGCTGTCATCATCCAGAAAGACACGGTCCCAGCTGGTGCACTGCATCACAGCCCAGCTCTGAAAATCACCAGCAGGGATTCTGGAAACAGTATTGTACCCATCACTGGGGGCTTGACAGGGCTGCTGCTTCTGACATGCACCATGGCCAGAACTCTGATTTTGTTGAAATGGGGGAAGCAGCCCTCTGCCCAGAAAGCCACTCCAACAGCGGTAACACTACGGCCACACGACACAGCAGCGATGACAGTTCAGCTTAGCCAGTTTGCTTGGGTGCTTGTCTTTTGATATGTAATTTCCCCAAAAAGCAGGCTCTCAAACCTAGATCATGTCTGACTCACTTGCACAGGTAACTGGCTGCACTCATTTGAATGCTCGTTCAATTATTTGTAACGGGCAACAATTCCTGACCCAGAAAACACACAGGGTTGGTGTACTAGGTTCACATACAACATCTATAGGACTAGTGCACCACAAATGGGAATTGAGGCTTTATAAGTTTTTTTTAAAAACAGAGGTTTTCTTTAATGTTTGGACTATATGCAGTTGTAAATATGCCTTATATTGACCACAGAGGCTGGTGCTTAGAAGGATGTTGGTTTGGATTATGTGTACACTACCTTGCTTTCACAGAACTCTTCTGGGGTTTTTTGTTTGTCTTTTTAAACAATTATTGCTGGGAAGGAAGAAGGTAGTAATATTAGAAGTGAAGCTACGCAGCAGATGATAGTGTTCTTTTAAAGGTGATGCCGACAGTTTTGTCTCAAATATTAATGAGGACCTCAGATGTACAGACGGCAGTGGGAGACTTGCAGGTAGGGCTGTAATTGCAGTTATCTGTAGGGAGCGCATTACACATGATCAGTGAGAATTAATTAAAACTATGTTGTAAAGCCACACTAGAAAAACACTACATGAATGCTGAGCTGCTGGCATTAAGTGCCTTCAAGCATGCGTGGACAGACTCATTCTAGTACTTCAGAACAACACTAATGGGCACACAATAATTGCCCGTTTTCCTTTGCTTGATACAGACATTTTAGCATCAAAATACAGGCAGATACCTCTAAAAGAGCTTATTTACCCTACTGGCATTGGGGGAACACACTTTTATGGTCTAGAGCAAATATTTTCTTTGTTTCTTTATTTCTGCTTGAAAGAAAATGGCTTTTCTAGAAATAGTAGGAAGCCATTTGGGAGATTTAGTTCCTTTTGCTTTCTGCATATTGGCACTTGAGAATTGTTAGCACAAATGAAGTGCTGCTCAGCTACTTAATGAATCTTTCCCATCTGCTTCCTCTACAGGTTTTTATTTAGGCTATTTGTAACTGAGCGATCAGGCCTTGTTGCAGTTTGGGGCTTTGATGGTGTGTAAGGGGTATTTTTGTGAAAAGGGATGCATTGCAAAGGGCTGCTTTTAAAAGAAGGCTTCAGCATTGCAGCATTTTTGTTTAAGGTATAGTAAACAAATGTCTTCTAGGGCTGCCATGACAATTCAACTTGTGAAGTGTTGCACTGTGGCTCTTAACTCTGCTGTACATATCAAGTTATCTTGACTTTTTGAAGAGCAAAGTACAGTTACTCAAGTGTCTGCAGATCAGGCACCTGCAAAGAGCAGCTCATTAGCTGTACCAGGGAGAGCTGCACCACTGTAGGTGAAAGCTACACATGTGAATTCTTAGCTTTTACTGAAGTCTCATTTTGCTTTAGTGCATGGGCTCCAAAAAGCTGATTGTTGTAGGGATGCAGCTCTCCCTGTTTATACAACACTGTTGATGCCTTCTGGTAAGTTCTTAAAAGGGTCAAATCTGCAAACTGAGTGTTTCTTCTGTTCTGTTTCCCTCTCCCCCCGCCCCTGCCATAGTAAATTCAAACATTTTGCTAGGTTAGGTGATGGCATTGGGCAACACACAATTTCATCTCATAATTATATGCCAGATACATAAAAAGGCTAGGATACGGCGCAGGAAGCACTCATGCATGGGTCTGTTTGACTAGTTCCATCAACAGTGGGGATTGGCAGACAATTATAGTCTTGCACATCTAGAGTTAGCGCCGGTTCTTTGCAGTCATCAGGACACCAGATTCACACAGGCTGTCTTACATAGTTACCTTTTCTATTCTGACTTGTTGCTGTTTGCCAATAAAAGCAATTCTACCATTCTTAGGCCACTCTCATTAAGTACAAACCTCAGCATGACTGACCTACCCTTCTTCTGGAACAGATTTTACACAGAAAAATGCCATTATTTTGTTCCCATCCGTATATGTGTTGATCGTTAGTTCTTGCCTTTCCAGTAATGTCAAAGAACAGCATCTATTTGTTAAGTTCAATAAAGGTCAGAGCCACAGGATTTTGAGAAATGAGGTTTGACTTGGTGGTGGCTTGTAAGGAAACACAAATAAACAAAATAAGTTGATCTTAAAGGAAAAAGTGTTCACAGCACTCTAAGAGAAAAAAAACCTGGAGATGACTAAAAAAAAACTATTCGAGGGGGAACACTAATGAAAAAAGTCATGTGAAGCTTTTATTAATAAATGAAGCCTATTTATTACTTCAAGTGTTAATGGTAAAAAAAATTCAGCACAGCTGTTGCATTTAAAAAAGTGAAACTATATTAAGGACTATGTTTCTAGTTCAGTAAACAGATGAACCCGATGTCCTTTAATGACATAATAGTTGAGCATTATACAGTACATCTTATGAAGACCCGTAAATTAAAGAACTACTTTTTAAATTTAATGATTATAAAAATTCTGCATTCACAGCTTTAGCTTCTTTTTTCTTCCACGACCATCAGGAGTACCATCCATTTTGCGTTTCTGTGCCTGTAAGGTAAATTTCTTAGTAAGTTATTGTGATACAAAAAGATTGTAAGCAAGCAATGTGTTTCAGATGGAGAGGAATTATACCCTGGCAGCTTTAAAATGTGATAAATTGCTAATGTTGTAGTATGGCAAACATGCTTATCCTCCTCAGGACAACCGGTGGTTTGTGTTCTTCCACTTGTGGAAAAGGACAGTTTCACAGAAGTAAAAATGTATAGAAATAAATAAGGATGTTATATATAGCTTCTTATTTATGAAATGGTATTTCTAAAATACCTGTTTAAATATGCTGTGAACGGTTCTAAAAGTTATTAATTCACTGCTCTTTAACTGATTTCTGCACATCTGCAGAATCCTGCTTCTAAGTTTTTGGTACAACAGCTCTGGGCAACAACTTGAACAACAAATCTAGGCAAGAACATGGGTAAAGTTGGTTATTCCCTTTAAAAAATAGGCCTGCATATTTAGCAGTACTCTATGTTCCATCAGCAAGGAGAGCAGTAGTCAGTCAAGCATAGGTACAGTTTTCTCAAAAGCAGCGCTAGAAGCCCATTGCATGACCAGTCCCCCATACAAGGAAAGTGACAGCAGAGTCTACCTTGGAACACTTGTAAACAGATGTGCAGCATTCTCCAAGTGGAATGAATGGACTGCACTGCCTACCTATCCCTCAGGGATAAACACTGAATTTCCCTGGGGATAAAAATTTATCAAAAAGGCCAAAAAAAAAATCTCTGGTTTATTTTATCAGGGTAAACGTATACGGCGCTTCCCAACTCACAGTGATCCAAAACAGCACCAGTTCATCTGCTCCAAAGTACATGAGCTATGATTTAGAACCTAAACTTATTTGGCTTTGACACCCACAACAGTCCCAGCTGAGTGTGACAGTGTGAACTTAAAGCAGCTCTTTAAGCTTATAGGGCAACAAAGCCCTATAAGGTTTTGTTGTTGTCGTTGTTATTGCTGCTTTTAAATAACTCTAGATATCACTTGTCCTATAAAATTAGAGAAGCACCCTGTCTTTAATGAGCTTTTCCAGAGAAATGCCATTTTAAATCTTACCGAAGATGGTTTTGGTCCACGTTTCTTCTTTTCTGCCTTTTCCTTTTCTTCCAGTTCCATGTTTTCTCTTTCAATCAGGGTGATTAAAGTATTGCATCTCCTCTGCAGCTCCTAGATCGCACAAAAAATTCGTTCACTGCATTAGGCAGCCACTTAATGTAAAAATACTAGGTTATTACAAATGCCTGTAAGTACATAAAAGCTTTTTCTCTGTCTTGGCAGAGCAAAAAAGGAATTAAATATTTTTTGATAGTTACTGGCTGGCATCACAAGAATGGATTGAAGATGTTTGCTTTTTAAAACATGTTTGTATTTAACTCAAATTCATGTTGTTTTTGAAAAACGGTACCTCAGAATTTTTAATTCCTCTTCTCATAAGACTTTTTAGTTTACTGCATTTGCCATTCCAGTACAGCTGTTCGAAATTCTCTAAAAAATTTAATGCATTGTGCAGAATGTTCACACGTCACTATTTCAGAAGCTATTTAATTAGCTGGCTGTATAACTGCGCTGTGACAAGGCATTCATGAGTAAAAGGCAAACCAGATGAACACATACCATTGCAGTTCTGGACTTGAGAAACCAGTCAAATCTGAATTGCGGAGAGTTTCGGATACACTGTCTTAATTCATCGTAGACATTTTCTTTATCAAATCCTAGCTTGTGAAGCATACAGATTAGGAAGCGATCCTCCTCTTCAGTGTAATTCTTCCCTTTATTAGTACCATATGATATTCTTAGCTGGTGGAAAGGGGCTTTATATCTGCCAATCTAAATAAAACAAGTAAGATCAGGCACAATTCAGAAATAGTTCAGAATTAGCATGGAACTGGTTTATGTGAAAGCAATACATCACATGAAGACAGGCTGAAAACAATGCCAAGTTAGAAAACTAGATCTTTGATCTGTGGTGGTAAGTCACCACATGTAAGGAACTGTGGGCTCTACATATTGCATACCACTTTTAACTGGTCAATTCTGATATAGACAAGACCAAGCTTTGCCTGTGATCTCTTGATTAACAGCAGACCTGACACGTGAACGCAGTCAAGATCTGCCAGGCTTCAAATTGCAGTCATTCTTTTTAACAAACAAATCCTCAGGAATGGTTAAAATCAGAGGAAGAGAAAGAAAGTACATGAGACTGTAGCACCCAGTTCAGCTGCATTCTGGTCAGACACTGTTCTTCCCCTCACGTCCCTAGAAGAGGTAAATAACTAGTCTAACCTGAGGGAGGGAATTCTAATACACTCACTTACTTACTTCACTTACTCTTAACTTACTACAAATCTGTTCATTACCAAACCCTGGTTGGTGAAACATAGATTAGCACAAAAGACTCCTCCTTTGCTTGTCAAATCATCCCTTTTCAAGTGCTCTAAACAGATATATATATCATTTCCAGTTACAGGGGTCCAAAAGAAATTCTGTTTCTGCAAAAAGCACATTATCGCAATCATGCTATACAGCACTATGAACTGTTTGTTGCAGGATAAAGATGATGGTTACAAACCATACCTAGTTATAATCATAGCTATCAACCAGCGCAGCACTGCTAGATAATGGAAAAGCTACAGGAAGCAACTTGCCAAGGAATATGCAAAGGAGGCAGATACCATGCCCAACATGTTGTCTTCAGACATTAGTAACACTGAATAAACACGGACTCCTGCATCCCACCTCAGTGGCACAGGGAAATAAAGGAAACAAGAACTACAGCAAAGATACCTTTGTATCAAGTGCCTTTTTTATGCTGATTCGTCTCTGAATTCTGGCTTCTCCTCTTTCTATCTGAGCCATGATCTTCTCTATGTCTTGGAGTTCATTGCATCTTTCCCAGAACACAGCTAAGAAAAGAACAATCAGTTAGTTTCTTATCGTACATCTTAAAAGTTAGGGGGTTCTACCTTTAAAAGGGATGTTAGATGGTATTTCTTTCTGCCAGAACTTAGTGCTATATAAAAACAGGCATGCATTTACCCGATAAGGAACCGTCACATCCTAATATGCATTGCAGTATTTCAAATGTTGTTTTGAAGGAGGGGTAGATATAGGAGTCCTCAGTTTAAATGAGGTGTAATAGAAGCCAGAGAGGTTTTTGTTAGCCAGTCTCCTTCTCAAGCACAAAAAAGCTTCTTAAAATGGAAACTCATACAACAGCAATACATTTTTACAGAGGCAAGCAGGAAGGCAACTGAGTGGCCAAAGAAAAGGCTTTTAAAAATAATTTTTCACATCTGTAGGCTGCCATATACCTTTATAAATTTAGCACCAGGACCCTGCAGCTAAACTACAGCACAAAACCCCTCTGAGACATCAGAGGTAAGTAGCCCACTGGACTTAGGTTACAAAAACCAATGGTTATTACATATTCAGTCAAAAAACGTTTACTGTATCCCACTCTTGATGAAGATGAGGTAATAAAGGTTGAAGATTCAAGAGGACTAGTTAGTGAATGAATACAAGGAAAAGGGAAAACTCTCCAGCTAAGCGTTGTTTCTCAGCATGTCCTTTGCAAAAATGAACAAGAACTGAAGACAGAGTAGATTTGAGATATGTTAAAAAGGGCCAGTAATAGTTTACATGCACATTTTAGTACAGTTTTTATTATGCAGGGGCTAAATGTGGTAGAAGCTAGATCAGGAGATCCCATATCCCATCAGTATAATTCCACCCTGAAAGCCTTCAAGGGCTATGTAAGAACTTCTCATAAGTAAGGTGTTACCATGTCCAAAGGCAGTTTGAATTAGGAAAGCAGCATTAGATGCGGCCTCACAGAGCTGACTACTTAAACAGCAAGTTACCTGAGTATTCAATGACCTCCTCTGGGGTTTTTCCTTCTACTTCTCGTGCTATATTTTCTATGTCATCACGGCCCCACTTCTCATTAGCTTTGATGAACTGGTTAAAATCTCTCTTATTCCAGTTGGTGAATCCCTTTATAGCAAAGAAAGGAAATATTACACAGGAGTTCAGGATTTGTCAGTCTCCAAATTTGTTTCAATAGGCTTCTTTAAACCACTTGTAACACTTCCATTATTCCAAAAGTATTAAACCACTGCTTTCTCTGTAGTTCAATGTTAGTAGAACAACTGTACTCTCTCCATCTAAATTCTGCATAACGATTAGCACTGTTTCTGTTAACTGTCTAGTAGTTTCAGATAAGAGTCTTCAGGCTCATAAATTAATCCCTCTCAACAATATTCTCTGAAAAAGAACATGAGATTACTTTTTAAGAGGAAAAATCCCTCAAGTGAAAACAGGTTGTGTTTTATTTTGAAAGCACCGGTTTGGTTTTGTTCAAACAGCCCATCAAGTGCCTCACAGGCACCATCAGCCGTTTTTCCTGGCCACCCTCCTTCAGGTCTAAAACTATGTTGTGATGATGTTCAGTAGGAACAGAACTAATACTGCTCAACTAATACCAGCTTCCCAAATAGGCTAATTTTGTGTTAGCAGTAACTTTTAACAGTTGGCAGTAAAACATTCTGCCCACCATGTGGCTTTAGCCACATCTTATGTGACTGCTTTTAACAGTGAACTGCTTCAGTGTTTTACTACTCAGGCAATGATCTTGTCCTTTAATTCCATGTCCCCCCAACTTCAAAATAAAACATGAAAATATAATACCTAAATAAGGCATAACAGGTCTGTTTTACATGATTTAAATGTACATGCTGTCTAATTATATAACTATTCAGCTCATCTCTTTGAGAGAGGGATGCTATCCACTACCAGCAATAGCTTAGGAGAACTGACTATTCTTCCTGCAGGATTTACTTCCGCATGGACGTGATGCTGTGGCAGAAGATATGCTTTAAATACTGTGGAAAGAAGCTCCACAGCCAGTCTGCAACGTCTCAAAGCTGAGGAACGATGAACATATGTAAGATTCAGTAGAATCCGAGTATGATAATTTAGCGCATGGTCTTTCCAGGTATCCAGACCCATGACACGCCTACTATAAAACCTCAGTCAGAACCAAAATTTGCAGCTGACTTAACTATGGCACGTGTGCATCAATGATTGAAGAGTGTTCCCGTAACACCGTAAAACACAAAGCAAGCTCCAGCCGATTTCAGTCTCCCTGAAGACCCAACTATACCTGGGTTAGAAGTTTCTCTTTTTCTTCTAGTTCTTCATCATTAAGAGGTTCAGCCTCATCAATCTTGAGCTGATCTTCCTTTTGTGCTTGGGCTGCGTTTGGCAGATCGGGATTACGAGGTACCTGAAAGGATTTGCATTTTGTAAAATTTGATTAATTTTTCACACATAATTGCTAACTGTCACTTTTCTGTTAATATCACCTCATCATGTGCTCAGCTTAAAGTGATTTTATTCCACTCAAATTAGTCTGAAAGGCAGGACAAGTACATATTCTCCTACCATTGCAATGCATGAGGTTTCAATTACCTTGTACCCAATTGTTTTCCTGTAGTAGAGAATCTCTTTCTCTAACAGTTCAAACAGGCGTGGAGGAAAGAACTGAAAGTCCTGTACATTTGGCTGTTTTGGAGGCCGTGGTGCCTGAAATACATACAAAGTTTGTATTTGACTCCCTTTCCCATCCAGAGTACCTGTTTACTTGTAATACCTGATTTCAGTTTATGAGGGGGAAAAAAAAAGCTTTATTGTAACAAAAATGCACTAACTAAAACAAAAGACCACACTACATGAGAGACAACTATAACTGTGAAGAATTCTAGAAAATCTATGAGAAAAGGGGAGAGGGTCTTTGGGGACAGCGAAGTGGATGGGGCGAGAGTCACACATGCACCCCTTGAACAAAGTTCAGGTGCTCTAAGCAGCAAGAAGGAAATGTTTCACGGGTAAGGAAAAATCACAGTTGCTTAAACAAAAATAAAATAAGAAACACCTTGGTCTTACCCTCCTAACACTTTACAAGTTTCATCCTGCTCTTATGTTTTTCTCACAAAAGTTTGTTTCAATTCCTTTGGATTTTTCTAAGTTTAAATTGCCTCCCCGAGTTATAAGAGTGACTACAGCAGTTTTGATGAATTAGGAGCAATTTCTTGCTTACAGCTTTAACTATTTATCATGCATATCTGAACAATTTAATTTTTTTAATTGGTCAACTCACCTTGGGTGCTTTTGGCTCACTGACTCGAAGAGCCTCTCTGAAGTAAGCATCCACGGCATAATTGGCTTTTCTTTCTCGCTTAGGTGGTTCGATCCACTCTGTAAATGCCATCTGTAAAAATAAATCCCAGCATCTCAAAAAAACATTAAGGCAAAACCTTGCAAAATATTCAGACCAGCTACAAGTTTTATATATTAACTAGGTCTACATCTACTTAATTAAGGAATAAAACTTAAAAACTATTTTTCTAGACTATATTGTATTTTAACCAACACTTCTTAAATATGGTTTAAGCGTCCAACTTTCCTCCAAAAGATATTTAAATGTTACCTTCTGTTTTTCTCTGTAGTCTTCCCCTTCAAAATTATAGACGCTGGACTCTGTATCCATTGTGAAATTCCTGAGTGAGCTTTCACCCATTTTTGAAAGTTTTTCATTCATTTCCGCAGTCTTGGAGAGGGGATAAAAAAAGAACAGTAGCAATTTTGAAAGGTACATCAGTATAAAATATCTCATTTACAAACAACAGAGAAAACAAACATGTTTGACCAATTGGAAAACTCTCAACAGCAAACTTGCTATTTTCTCCAGTTTACAATCAAGTTATCATCTAGGAAAATGCTACTTTGTCATCACATTTAATTCTACACATTGGCTTCTATCTTTTTTAAACTTTATCTCACCTTCTTTGCACCTCTTTCCAAAATGTGATCGATATCTTCATCTGTAATCTCACTCTCCTTGGAGGCAAACACGTGCGTTGCTCCGTGTCTAATCATTTGCAGCATTTCATCCTTCCCAAGTTTATTCAGGTTTTGATCTACCAGTCTTCCTGAAGATGAAAGGATTATAAAATAGCAACTAACTAAAGAGCTTACACTATGGAAAGAGCAATATGTGATTTTTCTCCCCCTTACATTTCTATGTTAAAGCTATAGCCTTTTCTCTCAGTAAAGGAAAGTCCAAATGAAGGAGTAAAAGAGAAGGTGGAGAGGACAGAGAGAAGGAAAGGGAAAAAGAAGAGGAGGCCAGAAAAAGAAGGTAAAAGAAGAAAGGAAAATCTAGCCAGTGATCACAAATATTTGCATTATTATACATGAATTGTGTTCAAATAAAATCATTTTGGATGTGAGGTCTTCCACATAACCTTTGTTATGGAGTGTGTTTTCAGAGTTGCCAGACTGAAACTTATTGAATCTTTTTTTCAGAACTAAAGTCACTGATTCTAATCAAGTCAATCAAAGCGGTTACATTGTCATCACTTCTCACAAATCCATTAAAAAAAGGTAAGGCATTAATGTCTTCAGTTCAAAGTAGATGACAATTTTTTTAAAAAAACCCAAATCTGGACTATATCCGCTTGCATGTATGAATCACAAGGGATGTAATCGCAAAGTTAGCGAGAAGAACCTGCTCCTGAAGTAAAACAAATTTTCAAGTAGATTAGACCCATGCACTTCATCTTCAGAGTTCAGCTGAGGCCAAAGCGGCATTCCCAATCACTCTTCAAGCTGCTTTTGCTATAGTTTGAGAGAACTGCATCACATGTAAAATCATTTTGCCCTCATATACTTGCCTTGCTGAATGACAATGGAATCCAGACGGAGTTTCATTTCTGCACGTTCCACTATTCTTTCTTCCACTGTATTGTCTGTGATAAACCTGAACACTCGAACAGTCTTTGTTTGGCCAATTCTGTGTGCTCGATCCTAGGCAAAAGGAAAAAAGGAAAGTATAACAAAAAAGTAAAATTCAGTACTGGGTTTCCAGCTCAACTGTAATTTCCATTATTTTCAATATACTAAAGCAGTGGTTAGTTAAATCTTTACAGACATATACTTAACAGGACTACCCAAGACAGCACATGTGCGTCGCAAGTTCTGGGGTGTTTTTTTTTAAAATGACATCAACAGTGACTATGACTGTAGAGGTCATACCTGAAAAAACAGTGTGTTTGTTAAACCGCACAGGCAAGAAGAATGGATGCTTCTGACCTTATATAACCTTCTGTAAAATCAAAATATTTATGACATTATCTCTATATTGATCAAAAGCTGCTTTTCTCCAAAATCATTCAGTTGTGCCATGAATATTTCAAGAAAAATACAATGCAACACTTCACTCAACTGGCAAACCATTAACCACTGTGACAATTAGTATTCTGAACCTTTAGTGGGTGCTGGAACTCTCTTGCTTTAGCTTCCAGACATCAGTTCCATCTTTTTTTTTCATTAATTTTTGATACAGTACGTGATAAATTACATCTTAACTGAAATAATTACAAAGAAATATCCAGGATTTGTCACTGAAAGGCGTCATTTGTTAAAAAAACACTGGTAGTTTTTAAATAGCTTTACTTTCTTATGTGGTCAGTAACATTCTTGACATATCCTGAGGCTGGAGATGCATGCAAATCTACTTAAAAAAATAAAATTAAAGATGGTTGCTAAAAGGAGCTTGCTCACTTATCATGGCCATAAAAGAAGTTTTTGACAAGTGTAATCCAGCTTTTCTTTGTCTCTTTCCAAGGTCTCAGGTAAGACGTTGTAAATATATTCATCTCCACTCCCCACAAAAGCAGAGCTTTAGTTTTAGGATTCACAAGCTAGATCAGTCACTGGCACAACTGCCCAGGGAGGTGGTCGTGTCCCCATCCCTGGAGGTGTTTAAGAGACGGGTAGATGAAGTGCTCAGGGATAGGGTTTAGTAACGCACAGGTATGGTTGGGCTTATTGATCTCAAAGGTCTTTTCCAACCAAGCGATTCTATGCATCTATGATTTTTTTTTAAAAAAAACAATAATCAACAAAGGTGGCCATTTTGTTTAAATACAGCTAACAGCACTGCAGCACATACCCAGAACTGCCCACTGCATAAAACATCACTGTATAGCTCAAAAACGACTAGGGGCTCGACATAGCAGAAGCTGCACTGGAAATGAAAATCAGCCTTGCAATTACTACTCCTGAGCTAAAACAGGAAAAATACCAATTTATTTTAGAAACACAACATCATGCCACACATTTCTAGAAAAGGGAAGAAAGACCAACATAATTTCCCTCTGAATTCTTACCATGGCCTGAAGATCTACTTGTGGATTCCAGTCTGAATCGTACAGAATTACAACATCAGCAGTAGCCAAATTGATTCCAAGACCTCCTGCCCGTGTACTCAACATGAACACAAATTTCGAACTACCAGGTTCATTATATGCATTAATAGATGCCTAAATAAATAAAAGGAACATATTAGTTGAACCAAATGTTTTGAGTGCTATTTTTACTTAAATAAAATACTTCTAAAATTTTAAATACCTGTCTCTCATCATGTGGTGTTTGTCCATCCAGTCTACAATATTCATAATTTCGCCACATACAGTAATCTTCCAAGATATCTAAGACTCTGGTCATTTGACTGAAGATTAAGACTCTTGAACCTGTTTGGGAAAAAGCTTGCTTATGCTTTCACCAGAAGTTAAGATTCATCAAACTCTGCAAGTTTGCATTTCCAGAAAGGAGGAAGGAGGACAATTCCATGTACTAAGCAAAGCAGTTACTATTTCAGAACTCAATATACAATGCATGGCTGAGGACATTGCTACCACAGGGGCTGCATGGGGCTTAGTTGTCTTCAAGGGTTAAGCCACAATAGTCATTTTTGGAGCCCAAAGTGTGGCTCCAAAGGTTCCAGACAGCAACAGATGTGACTGGAGTGAGCAGAACTGCACTCACAGCTGTTAGAACTATTTAGCTACTGATCTGCAGGCACCTGTGCTTGCCATGGGGCCTGTTTGCCTCATGTTATTATAGTTATTTATTTTATTGTAATTTAATGTAATACATTGTATTTATTATATAAAACTATTAAGAGTATAGTTAGAGGCTGCCTTTTTGCTTTTCTTTTCTATTGTGGGCCTTATCAAAATGTTCCCAGACACAGCAGAGTAAGAAGCTAACACAAATACAAAAACAAAGACTATAAAGAATGAAATTATGAAATATTTGTTTTGAATTTAACATATCTAGAAAGACAGTAAGTTCTTCTTAAAGACTCGTCAGTTTACTTACTTGCCAAGCAACTCTCAAAAAAAATGTAAATGTACAGTACTTTATGCACATACACACAACCATTTCCAACCTACTTGAGAGATTTAAGTAAAACACAGACTATTACAACGCTTCCATTCCCCCTCTAGACTCTCCTAGTATGACTTTTTTGTCCTTTGGACTCAAGGTCCAATAATGAACTCTCTTTTGTTTAAGATGATCATTTGATTTAAGACTCAGGCCAAGTTTAATTGTCATGTCAAGAAAAGAATCCTTATAGCAGAAAGAAATCAAGATCAAAAGAACTACAGTAACTCCCGAATTACTCTTTTTCAGTCTTAAAATGACACGTATCACCACAGCTGCTTGAATGACATCTGGATACAAAGTACAGGTTACTTTTATAACAACTAAGGCTGAGGTCTGGACTTGGTCTTATTTTTCTGCTATGTCTCCTAGGTCACAAACTTTCTTCCCACTCCTTTAGCCAAGTTATTTCAGTAAGCATAATTCATAAGGAGTTAAAATTTATTTCAAGTGAAAAATTCTGTGGTGACTTAGTTTTACAGTCATGTATTCCCCTATGATCAAATAACTTTAAAATAACTGAGTATTCCACCATGTTTGCATGCCTTAGAGTACTCCCTGAAAAAAACTGAGGTGCTGCTCAAAATCACATGTAGCAAAGAAGACCACCATTTCACAAAGGATTTGACTTCAACCCTAGGTGAAGAGTTTGAATCTGAAATGGTACTTCATGGCAAAAAGCAGTGGCAAAAATACCACAAGATTATGTTTCAAACAGCTATTAACTGCTAAGGAAGAAAATCTAAAGCCCAGATCAACTGGGGTTTCTGTGGTCTCAATTCAGCTGGGACAAAAAAAAGTTAAAAAGGAAAAAATACCAACACACTTCATCAGAAAAAGTCATAATGAACCATTAATCTAATTAATTATGCAGGCAGTTCACAAGTTGGTTTTGTACCAATTACTTAAGATATAGTGCTTGACAAGCTGGTATCATGCTAGAAACTGACAATAAGCCTGTCTAAAGTGCACCAGTTTTCGCTCAGGATAGGTGGAAACATTAAGAAGCACTGACTTTCATTTTTATCATTGAACCAAACATCAGTCAAACAACAACAAGATGCATACCTTGTTCTTTCAACTTGGGTAGCAATTTGTCCAATACTACCATTTTGCCACTGTTGGTGACCAAATGCATATCTGTTGTGTAAGGTGGACCAGGTTCTGCTCCATCAAAGAGATATGGGTGATTGCAGCACTTTCGCAGCTGCATGAGGATATTCAGCAGTCTCATTTTGTCCAGCTTCCCAGCTGAGTTCAGTATATCTATATCCTTCATTAAGATTCGTGTATACCTACACCAGAGAAAGAGAACAGTTCAGTATCTCTAAAATGAGGTTGACCTTTCTTTAATGATAATTATAGTCAAAGCTCCCGCTCCCCCTCATTTCATCACGTAACTCTTCCCGATATGCATGGTTTTGTTTCTACAAAAGTGTCAAAAGGAACTGTATGTGTTGTGAGTGCACCAGAAGGTATTAAATCACAATAATAAGTCACAAGCAGCACATTCCTTCTGAGTGTTAATCACAGCACAGTCAAATATGTGAATTACCATTCTCGTTGCATTTTGCTGAGACCCACGTAAATTTTAACTTCCTTCTTTGGAGGCAGGCTTTTCTCTACATCAGCCTTAATACGACGTAGAAGGAATGGTCGAAGCACCTGAAAGAGATTGAATCGTTAAACAGATTTTGGAAACTGAAACACTGAACACGTCAATAGACAAAAGCAGTGCAGATATTTTCTATTACAAATGCTCAAACACCAGACCGATTACCAGATCATATGAAAAAGGAATCCATATGGAGAGGTTGTTATACATGGGAATATACATATGCTTTCTTTGGAAGACTCAAAGATTATGCTAAAATCATCTTTCAGATGGTTCTATGCCCCTTGATTCTCTTTTCATTTTGTTTGACTTAAGTATTTATAGTCTCTTCATAGCAAATTGTTTTAATGTAAGCATTTAACAACATTATGGACCCTTCTCTTCCCTCCAAAATAATTTCCTTTTCAAGAAATAGATCATCTTTCGAGCTTCACCAACCTATTCTGAATGTCTACCACAGTTTCTGGAATAAGCTATGTTACCCTAATACTGTCACAAGAAGCACTAGAAGAATTATTCAGAACGTAGTTCAGGTAAACGTAACACACCAACAGGGGCAAGACTTACCATATGGAGACGTTCCACCAACTTTTGATCCCCTAGACAGTTGTTTGTATCAAACCACGAATCAAAGTCCTGTATCAAAAAAAAGCATTGATACATAAGAGGTTTCTTTTCAGGGTGCAATGTGGAAAACAAATGATTGTCTTACGTAGGCAGTAGGTAAAATAACAAATTACCCTCCTTGGTATATTTTTATGGAAAGCTCTATAACAAAATGTCTTCCCCCCCCTGCCCCCCCCTTCCCCCCAAAAAAAGAAGAAAGCAAGCCTCCATACCAAGGAAAAAACCAAGAAAAAAAAAATCAATACGTGAGTCCTTTTCTGTTGAAAAAGATTCACTCGTATCACTCCAGTGGAAAAATTCCATCTGGAAGAAGCATTCGACCGCAGCATTTATTGAAAAACAAAAAGGAAAATGTAAAATTTGCGCGTAATGCACCACAAAGCTTCCCCTTCTGCAGATTCAACAAAACACTTTAGGCACATATTTCACTGCATGAAATCTATTGCTCAACTCACAGGAAAGAAGCCTTAGCTAAAAAATAAGGTAACTTATGGTTAAATACAAGAACAAAGTTAGTTGGTTTAGTCATCACAATGTCTAAACCTATTCTGAAATGAAGTAGAGATCAACTTCATGTTGCGATCTTAAATATCTCTTACATCTGCTAAGCTCACAACAGCCTTTAAAAATGGCCAAGCTGAGAAAAGTAGTCTATCCTGCTACACCTCACAATTCTGGAAACATTTCTAACTGTCAAACTACTGTTATCAGTAACTGATATTCCTTACTATACATATTCAGGCCTGTTTTCAAATCAGGAAGCCCATCGAAGTTCATTTAACTTGACTTACTTCAGACGAGTTAAAGACATCCGGCAAAAGGAAGTTAAGAAGCGCCCAGAGCTCATGAAGGTTGTTCTGAAGTGGTGTTCCAGTTAACAGCAGTCGATTTGTAGTCTTGAACTCCCTCACAATTTCTGATAACTGCAAGTCATTGAGACATTAGCAAATATAAAAATATTACTAGTCCAAACACCACCACCAAATAACCCACACAAATCTTCCTTTCAGTTAAATTATAAATTACCTTTGATTTTTCATTTTTAATCCTGTGGGCTTCATCTATAACAAGATATCTCCAGTTAAACTTTTTGAATACTGATTTCTCTTTGATAAGCATTTCATACGACGTTACACAGACATCCCATTCTCCAGGCAACAACACATCTCTGACAAAGGCAGCCTGCACACCAAAGTGACAGTTAGTTACTGAGGCTTTGTCAAATCTAAACCAAAACCAATACACTAGCATTGTTAAAATTTTAAAACAATGTTGCTACTAAATTTAAAAATAATATTATATTAATTACAGAGGCAACATCACATACAACCATAGTAAAGCTTGACAATTTTTTCAGCGTTGAAGCTGCTAAAAGCCTTGGGGCAGAGCAGAGAACTGATTTCAGCTCCTCCTGCTCTGGAAACTGCACACCTGAGGTTTTCAACAGTTGAACTATAAGATCAGAACTAAAAATTAGTTTTCTGTAGGTCTGCTTCGGTTATTTTTAAATTTAGAAAATGGTAGGTTTTGAATGTAAAGAATAATCCCAAGCACAGCTTTATTTGGCTAACTGACCAATTTCTAGAACGCTTGCATTCAAGGTTAAAAGTGGACACAGTATTTAAGTCAGAATACAATATACAGAGATGTATAAATATCAAGAACTTTTATAAGCAAGAAATACACTGAAGAAAGATTAAGAACTTTTCAATTTCAAAAACATGATCTAAAAGAATCACAAGACATCAGACTTGGACCAATGACCTTCAGAACTATTTAAAGTTTCATCAATATTTTTGAAATTTCTGACCCAACAAACTCTGAAAGTAGAGCTAGATGCCCTTAGAATAAAAAAAAAATTGCTGACAAAGCAGACGTTTAATGGCATCTGTAATAACTCCTCCTTCCAGAACTAAATGGGTAACCCCAGCTCACAAATCTATAGACGTGCCATCATATTCCATGTTTTTAAAGTTTTATGCTGTGCTAAAAAACCCAAACTGATTCTGAAGTAACAAAAGGAGAATAACTGAAATAGGAAGGCCAGAAGAAGCTGAAAAATATTTTGTCTTTTAATCAACAAAATTCAGGCCAAATAAGACCCATTTGCATACCACCTTTACCAACTGGTCCACCTTGACCCTCCAACTGACAGATCCCATAATCCTCTTTAAGAGCTGCTGTTAGAGCCAACACAGTGTACTGTACTGTGCAAAGCAGAAAGCAAATGACTTTTTTACAGATTTCCATATTCATACAGATGACAGCGCTTTACATGAAACACTTAATTTTCTTATTTTAAGATTTATTGGGTTTGTTGGTCTGCACGATGTTTTGTCTCACGAAAAGAGAGAGAAAATCTTTGGACAAGAAGTTATTAATGTAAAGTGATGAAGTAATAGCCGGGCAACATACAAGTGAATTCGAAGCTGGTTATACTTTAAGTAGACAGCACTTGAAGGTCTTACTGTTTAACCACTACAACTCCAAGTAATACCTTTCCCTGTGAACAAAAGATAAAGGCAAAGGACAGCAAGATCACATGCTGGATTTACACAGGAAAACCAATCACAGTAAAACTTACTCGCTGGTCTTTGTCACCTATCAAACAAACTGCTCGAAGTGTAGGTACCCATCTCTTGAATTCATTCATCCAGTTATGTAGAGTGGACTTTGGAACTAACACCATGTGAGGACCAGGAATATTTCTGTAGTGTTTCATATACCCAAGAAGAGAAATTGTTTGCAGTGTCTTCCCAAGACCCTGTAGGAGACATTTATGTGTCAGAAAAAAACGATTAATATTTAAGAACGAATAAAAAAATATTTAATAGTAAACATTTTATGTCTTCAATGCAAGATGGATTTTGGAATACCACAAGTCCAAGGACTTCGAAAGTTTTCCAGTTGTTTTTTTAAAACAAGTCTGCTCCACTTAGAATTGTACTCAACAAAAAAAAAATTCTCTATTCATAAGCACATATGCTGAAAAAAAATCCTTGATCTATTTCAAAATTAAACGTTACTAAACAATAATTTAAATTCATTTATATCTAATGTATCTTAAAGAAGTTTCATTACACAAAAATAGAAATTACCCGAAGGTATGAGAAAGGCAATACACTGAAATATAATCAATTTTTGGTTTTCCTTATCTGCTCCTTATGAAAAACAGATGCAACTAAAATCATTTAGAGGACAAAAACATATCTGCTTGTCAGATTACTGCAGTTTCTTCTGTATCCACCATCCCCTGCCTTTCGGGGAAAAGAATAAAAACAGAAGCAAAAGCTACTACGGCCAATGCTGCGTGAAATCTCCATGGTCAAAGTGTGAAAGAAATTTTAACAAAGCTCTCTGGCTACATCTATGTTTGCACCATTTTTCCCAGAAAATTTCCCACAGGTGTAGCTTTTGAGATCAGTCCATACAGGAGCTGCTGAGATCAGTCCATACAGGACACTTGTACCCTATGATCCACATTTTACCCTAACAACAACAGAAGTGTTCCCGCACCCATTGCTCATTTCATACATGACACTCTCTTCACTAGGTCAGCTTGAGAATACCCTAACAAAATGGCTGCAATTTAGAGAAAGAAACAGAGGACACATCCTTCTACAGATGTTGTGGTTTGAGTTAAATTAGAGTCAGTTTCCTAACTCTAACTCAATTTTGTCTTAAGTAACTCCATTTTCTGAAAGCTAACTGCATGTTTTTCAGACAGTTTCTCTCTAGAAGTGATAACATGAGACATTGGTACGCAGAAAGGTCAATGTTTATACTTATTCCTCTTGTAACCAAGGCCATCCTCAAACTAGCGAACAAAATGCTGCACCTCCAGGGAGGGGTAGACAGGACACGTGACCTCGAACTGACCAACAGAATATTCCCTTCTATATACATAATATTTGGTATAAAATTGAGAGATCATGAGGGTCTCACTCTCTTCTGTGATGGCTGACGTACAGTGAGGACCTCAATTGTCTGATTGCTCCTGACTCTGGATCCATGTGTTCCTGAATCCAGTTCCTGAGTGCAGCTGCCTCCTAGCTGTGTACCCATTCCCTCGTGTCTGCCCTACAGTATTGTATAGTCATCGAGGGCTGGGGTGGAGGTGCGATCTCAAATATTTGTACATATTTCTTTACTTTATAATTATTTTCATCATTATCATCATAATAATAATTATTAGTAAAGCTGCAGTTTTAGTTTCCAAACCACAAGCCTTTTTTCCTCTCATTTTCCTCTCACCTTCCCCTAGGGGTTGAGAGGAAGGGAACAGATCTGAACTGCACAGTTTTGGCTGCCAAAAGTAGCCAGGTCGGGGCTAAATTGTGACAATAGAACAACACCCCTCCACTGAATTTCATTTTCCTTAAGGTTGACAGGTTCTCCTTTCATACATCTATTTCTAAAACTGCCTGTACAGTTTATTTAAGACACCTATGACACTTATAACACTAATGACATAAAACATACTGGTAAAATAAGATATGTCAAATTACATATTGCATTTTGTGCTATTAAAAGTCCCATTTATATATATAGCTCAACTAAAACTGTATTGCATCGTCTGTGTTCACAAGTCCCCTGAGAGATAGGCTTTGTGCATACCATTTCATCCGCTAGGATACCATTGATGCCATTTTCATACAAAGAGATGAGCCAGTTCAATCCTCGGACCTGATAATCACGTAGCTTTCCCCATTTAACATCTAAAAGACATGAAAGAATAGACAGAGATCTGTAAAAGTTTCCTGAAAAAATGTCACTATTCCTTGCCTACTAATTGACACTGATTATCTCAGCTACAGAACAAAATCAAGTAGTAAATTTCATGCAGTAAATTCCAAGGACAATGCAGACTGGATGCAGGGACACGTTACTTCTATTTCAGCTTTGTTTTCTACTAGAACCCAAAATACATAAGAAATTCTAACTCTTATCACCACCTCCCAAACCACAACACAGTCGATCATTAAAGCAACAGAATACTCAATTCTCTGTCAAATGAGCTGTAAGTTTTAGGTACTTTAAATTGTATCACAAGATAGGTCACATATGCAAAAATTATAAAAAAAACCAGATGACTCCTTCCTAGTAACTAAAGTATAACAACTGAATTTCTAGAGGACAAGACTCACTGGATCATCCTTCTAGCTTGACTGAAAATAAACACTCCCTTATTGATGTATTTTGTCCCATCAGACTGGTTCTGGGGTTTTTTTCTCTCCTGTCCCCGAAAATGAATTCATTTACCTTGGAAAGGGTGAAACTAAGCTTAATTTTAAACAACATTTTGAAGGAAAAAAAGGGGAAAAAAAAAACCCCTAACCACCAAGAAAGAGGAAACATACATGATGGAGATTCTTCAAATCGAGTGCAGACATTAGTTGCCTTGGAGCTTTCTGTTAACAACTCCTCGTCTTCTTCCTGCTCTGTTCTACGATGGCGGTAGCTGAAAAAGTGCAAGAAAGAAGTTAAATTTCTGACTAAACTGAAAAGACGTGAAATTGCTCTGAAATCAAATCTGACACCATTCCAGTAAAAAATGTAAACTCCCAAAGAAGCTTCTAGCAAGATTGTTCAAAAGAACTTGTGTTTAGCTCATCAGCTGAAATGCTGTTTTTTAACTCTTCAGAGCCACTAGCTTCTTCCTTAATAAAGTAAGACAACCACGTCGCTAGCAGGCTCAAGGATGAGAGCAAAGCAACTGAAGAGGGATAAATCGTGTGCATCAGTGCTGGCCTATAACTACAAGTCATGGAACAACACTGTATTGAAGAGTTCTGTAACATCTGATAGATGTTAGATATAGCGTAGTCAGAAACAAGCTGCAACTAAGGAAATGCAAATTCCTCAACTTCTGATTTTCAAGTGGCCTGTAAAGTGCCGTATACTCATGCTCTCTGTGAACTCTTACAAATCACAGCCACAAATGCTCTGCTTTTCTGCATCTGCTTTTCTTCATGCTGGAATACTTTCAATCATGATAGTGCTTTACCACCAAAACAAAACTCTTATAACTCCTAGAATTCTTCAACAACCCTCAACTTAGAGGTGGGCAGTTGAAAAAAAAAAACCCATAACAATACAACACAAAACACAGACCAAAACAGAACAAAAGACTAGCAAGTACAATAAAATCCATAATTACAGTACAAGCTGGCCTATATGTCATCACTCACTCGCCAACTGACAGTAAATTCTGTTTCTCATCCTTCTTTATTCGTGGACGTCCAGGTTTCATTTTCAAAGGTGAAGTTGGAGTTTTCTGAGCAGCAGGTTGAATGAAATGAGCAAACAGCTCAGTCTGCTTCAACAGATACTCAAATCTGTTTGCTCTGTCTGTTTGCTGTTAACAAGAAAAATTAAGTGGAGCAAGTGTGAGACATTCGAAAGAAAAAACTAACAAAGCCTTTTTAACCAATATAGATGCATATTTCCTTATATCCCTGGTTACAAAAATATGATTAAGATCAACACTATAACTTGCTTTTGCTACGCAGTAAGATCAAAGTTGTGAGATAGACCTGTGCCAAGACCAAAATCTAACTCTGGCACAATGATTGTATCAGTGTCACTACACAAGGCCGGAGTTCCCGAACCACCTTCTCCTATCAAAAATGATAGTCCCACTCCCAGAAACAGACCTCCACCCAGCACCCACACGATTCTTCAATGAACTTGTTCATCTCACCAACTTGACAACAACTATTCTCTACTTCATTAAGTTTCTTGCCTGCTCAGAGAGATACAGCACCTCATGGTGGTGTCAGATAAGCACAAGAGCTGGCATGAATGGGGATGGAGTGGGCAGAAGAGCTAAGGCTAAAACCAGAGCACCTATTCCAGCAGCAGAGACCTCTTAGATATGCTCTGCCTAACTTGTCAGAATGCCCCCTTTGATACGAGTTCCTGTTTCTGCTGTGCAAAATAGATTACAGGAGACATTATTAGTATGTAAAAGGTTCAGCTCCTTTGAGACAGGTTCTTTTTGGAATCAAACGCACCTTCCCAAAGCCACATCATGACTAGAACAGACAAACAACACAGAAAACAGCTCCAAGCTTAACAACAACCACTCTGACATTCTGCCAGCTGCCACAACATAACCCAGCATTTAGCAACTTGCACAGTTACAGGAAGTCAGTTTTCTTAGTAAAAAGGAACGTATGTTCCTGACTTCTGCAAGAGCGATGCCAGCTCTGTCAGTGTCCTCCTCTGTAATGAAAGCAGTTCCTGCACTACACAAAAGACAGGAAGACAGGGGGTTAAAGAAGAAAGACACCAAGAAAGAGATCCTGTATGTACCACACAGTAGTCAGACTCACTCTAATTACAGTTTAAGCTTGATTGACACGTCCATATCCACTGATTTTTCCTGTCTAATGTTTTCTTTCTTTACTTTGCAAGTCTCCGAAGTTTAAACTAGGTAAAATCTTACCACTATCCCAACTGCTGACCCTTATTTTTATGTACGTGTTATGCTGGCTGTGCAAAAGAAAAGCAGAAGATATATAGACTGCACTGCAAAAGCTTCCTCATTCCAAAATTTTAGTGAGGCATCTTCTGCAAGTTTTGGCACTGCACACATATCCCACACATTGTTCTCATTGTACTTAAGGATATTCCTTTAAGAGACTTGCAAACATTATCTGTATCTTTTAGATAAGGCACAGACAAGAACAGGCTCCGTTCCGTAACCCTGGGCTATCCTTCTACAGAGAAACTTTCCCCATTTTCTTTTCCAGAGCACCTTCTGACTGTTGCAACAGTAAAATACAATCCTTGCCTCTACTAGTCTTTAGACAGGCACAATTACAACTCCAAATTCAGTTTCTTTTGTCTGCCAGGAAGCAGCACAAAGAAATTAGCAGAAGACGACTGAATTATTTTCAATGGCAAGAAGAAACAACACAGGAAGCAGCAAATCATAAGAATCAGTTTCACTCTCCTATGAAGAAATTCCACATGCCGTCACACACGCTGGAATTAAACAGGAAGAAAGGAAAACAGGGAGGAATAGAGAAAGAAAATGCAATGAGACGGTGAGCAAATGGATGGCTGCATCTCTTACATTCATGGTATTATAAAAACTAAGAAATAAGGAAAACAGTAAGTTTTCTGCTATCTAACCCATGAAGCACAGAATCACCCATCTTCTAAAGCTCATGGACTCTAACTAGAGCTTCAGAAAGAGCTTACATTTCAGCAAAAGCTATCAAAATCCCTTTCAGTGCAGACAAAGTAAAAGGGCCAAAAAGTTAACCAAGGCTTAAAGTCAGCGCTTGTCCTATACAGCAAACCTTTCCTCAGCCTCCTGTGAATTTCAAAAGCTAGCTTTTATTTACTTTGACCCATAAACCGGATTGTTTGAAAGAACCTGCCTATTTTGAAGTTGTCCCACCAATGCATATTCCAACTGACAATGAATGTTACTCAAAGCCTTATGCTGAACCATTCTTTTTACTGCTCATCCCCCCTCCCCAGACAGAAATAAATATACTTTTTATACAAAGGACTGCTACTCCCATTTATTCATAAGTAAGTTGTATTCCTGAAACACTACTGAATTGTCTTCAATAGCGATATGAAGAAAAACCAGTCCTAGACTTCAACTGATTCCGTACATCGAGAAAGTACAGTATGAGGGCTTTTTTCTGGATATTTTAAGTTATTTAAATACTTTTTTAATAACTAGACAAAGTTTTATAAATCCAGTTAAGAGATTATTAACAAGCAGAAAACTCAATCTATTTTAAGCAACTGCATAAGCACAGGATATCTGCACTCAGTTCCACATATCACATACCATCTTCTCTTCATATGTAGGATCTGCTTCCTGAATTTCTTTTTGTTTTCCTGGTGATGCATCATCAAAAGATTCCTGAGAAGAAAAACAATTAGAAAAAACATTATTTTCTGAACAAGGGAAGATAAGTAGAAGAGGATAAGGTTGTTTCAAATTACTATCTATCTACATCAGACAGCACAGCCATCTTTGCTGCTTTGATATAGTCGGCGTTCTATTACTTACTGTAGAATTACCTGGAGATGGATCAAAGATCCCTGCCATAGGGTGAGGGACAGAGCTAGATCTCTGTAATCCGATTTAACTCCATCATTAAAGCATCACATTAATGTGAATGAGAGAGACAGCTGTGGTCCAGGAGCTCGGCATGCCGTTTCTAGGGTGCTGAGCCAAAACAGTCCTAAAGACAGCTCGGTCCCAAAGTAAGAGTAGTTTCAAAGGTTTTCTCTCTAGATTACCCCAAGCCCTCAACATTCTGTATCAAGGGAACAAGTCTAAATAAGAGCCAGGGCTGCAGTTTGTCCTGGAAGCGGAGTAAGAATTTAGACAGACTGCACTTTTCCCCTGCTTATTTTACCAAATCAAATAATTGTTGTTACCACCAATGGCACTACCACTAACAGAAAACCAAGTGAGCTGGGAGAGAGCAGTCCTCCTTCATCCCCTTCCAGCCAAATCCTTGACACACTGCCTTCAATTATTCTTTCAGATCAGGGATTTTTATCCTTCTCTCTCCTGTTACTAGGTTAACTCCTTCCCCATCATTTCACACATGTCGTTTTACCTTCTGTTCTTAAATCCAAAAACAATGGGATGATCATTCCTCAGTAAACCACGCTAAGGCAGTATATTACAAAATAATTCTTTAAAGGGGGAGAAAAGGAAACAAACGAGATGCCTGCAAAACCGTTATTAACCATCTGTTTAATTGAGCCAAGTAAGAGCTGACTGAAATTCAGTCTTCGCTGGCCAACGTAGAACAAAGGAACAGGAAAGTAAGAAACAGCACGAAACAAAGGCAGGCAAAACATGGAATGTTTGTGGGTGGGTGCTTCCTCGCAAAACTCCACCAGGTAAAGTGTGTGGAAACCGAAGAATCTTAACACAAATGTTTCACTCACTGGTCAAAATCTAAAGAACTGAACATAAAAAAAACTATGGCTAAAGATCATCTAAACTCATACCCAAATCTTCTTATTCATCTCCCACTGGATTTTGCCAACCCCCACTAGCAGTGAGCACAAGCACAGCACCGCTTGAACTTCAGTACAAAATTCACGTTCCTCCTGCAATGTCCAACACAGAAACGCAGCAGTGTGCCATCTGATCTCATCACACACAACAAAAATGACAAATCCTAACATTTTAACTGGTGAGCAAGAAAAGCAGTCTCTCAGACAATCAGGACTACTGAGAAGTGATTTCAGCTGAAACTTCCCTTGATGCAAGGTGATCCCTTCTCCATGAGAAAAGGGGAGCACAGAGAGCGCTCTGGCACCCAGGCGTCTTAAGAGCATGCATTCTGCAGCCTTCATATGCTGAGCTCCAGCCCAGAATTGCCCTATTTCTGCAAGTTCGAGCAGGACTTATTACCCACAGTGCTTTGGCTACTTGCTCATCTGAGAAATCTGGTGTTTGCAAATGTATGGAGATGAAGTAGGCTGGACCAGGCAGAATGACTCAGTACAAAACACCCAGCGCTGAGAGCAGGACGGACCAGTTTCGCATCATGAAAGAAACAATGCTGCGATAAAATTAGCATCTCTGGGCAATCACTCAAACTCCTTGAAATTTCTAGAATAAGCACCTGTTGCCAAAAAAGCCCCCTCAAACAACCACCAACCCCCCCAATAAAGTTTTGAGCTGTTTAAGTAGACAGAAATGCTTTTTAGAATAAGGACTTGCTTATCACGGAAGAAGGGAGTACAAGCAATAGGAAGGCTCTTCCAGAGAAAACGGTAACTTGGAAGAAGTGGCTAACGTTCCAAGGGAGATCTCTGTGCTTTGGGGATAAATAAACTCCATCTGGCAATAAGGCCTCCCCTCATCCCCACAGCTGGCTTGGGAACATAACACCCGGGACCCATGTGTGGTAGACGGTTCCAAGGGGAAGCAGAGGGACAGAGGGGAAGCGGAGCGATGTGCCCCCAGGAGGAATGGGGCAGCACCCCCACCCCTAACACAGGAGGGATTGGGTAGCCCACACACACCCCCAGGAAAGACGAGGCAGCCCCCCTTCAGCGCCCGTCTGCCCAGGAAGGACAGGACACACACACGTGCGCAGAGGAGGAACAGCAACACACACAGAGAGATGGGACCTCCTTCACTACACATACAGAAATGGAATGGGATGGGACACCCCCCGCCCAAACACAAGGCCGGGATCCTCACGCGCACACACGAGGAACGGGACCCGTCGCCCTCCCCCCAAAAGAGGAGGGATGGAGACCCCCCGCACACGCACAGGGAAGGGAAGGAGACCCCTCACCTCATCAGAACGGACGGGGCACCCCCTTTCCCCACCCCCAGAAGGGATGGTGTGTCACGCGCCCCCTGTCCCCCCAGGGGTAACGGGGTGTCCCCCCGCCACAGACACACAAACAGAGGAGCGACGGGGTTTCGCCTCCCGGAGCGGCCTCCCCCAGCTCCAGCACAGAAGAGGCTCCCCCCAGCTCCAGCACAGAAGAGGCTCCCCCCACCCCCCCACGCAGGAGGAATGGAGCCGCTCGAGCCCCCTCCCCTCCCAACACAAGAGGAATGGGACCCCCTCCCCCCGCCAGGAGGAAAGGGACGCCATCTCCCTCCTGCCCGCCCCAGGAGAGCCAGGATCCCCCCACCAGACAGACAAGTGTGTCCCCCCCCACGCACCCAGGAGGAACATCCCCCCACCCACAGGCAGGGCTCTCGCCCTCCCGCCTCCCCCAGCGGCTCCACACCCGTCCCCATTGTCTCCGGCGGCCGCACGCGGCGCGGGGCCGCCCACCCGGCGCCGTCCCTCATGGCAGGCACCGCACCGGGCTGCCCGCGCCGCCGGGGGCGGAGGAGCAGGACGCCCTCACCTCCATCTCCGCGTCGCCTCCGGTCGGGCCGGCGGCGGAGGGAGCCGTGCCCGCGGCCTCGCCGCTGGCGGAGCCCGGCGTCGGCACCGCGAGCTCGTCCGGTAGCGGCGGCTGCTGCCCGGCGGACATGGTCCCCGCCGTGGGCAGCGCTGCGCCGCAGGGGTCCGGGCTGGGAGGTAGCGGTCGCCTGGGGGGTGTCGGAGGGGACTCGGGGCGGTGAAGCGGCACGCGGAGCCCCGTGCAGGCCCGGCCCCTATGCCGCCCCGGCTCTCCCGGCGGGCGCGCGCCAACCAGGAACCGAGCCGGCTCTGTGCTCTCGCGAGAGACGAGGCCCGTGGGGATGCTCGCGCAGCCAGGGGGCGGAGCCAGGCAGCGGGCGAGGCGTCCTAGAACCCGGGGGGGCGGTGGAGCGGCCAGTGGCAGCGTCCGGGAACCGGGACGAGCAGCTGAGCTACCTGTGGCCGCGTCTGGGAGTGACGCCGCGTCCGGGAACCGGGGCGAGCGGCGAAGCTGCCGGTGGCCGCGTCCGGGAACCGGGGCGAGAGGCTGAGCCGCCGGTGGCCGCGTCCGGGAGCGGCGCCGCGTCCGGGAACCGGGGCGGGCGGCGGAGCCGCCAGTAGCCGCGTCCGGTAACGGCGCCGCGTCTGGTAACCCGGGGCGCGAGAGGGGGGCGGCGCGTGTGGTTGTCAGGGGAGAGCAGAGCCCAGGCCGCAGCCTGGGTGGGGGTTGGGGTGCTGCCAGGGCAAACAAACGGCCCCCGGAGCGCTCAGAAAACGAACAGAGCCCCGCGGGAAACGGACCCCAGCAGCTGAGCGAAACGGAGCAAGGAGACCGCAGGAAACGCTCATGGAATCATCACAGAATGGGTTGGGTTGAAGGGACCTTACAGTTCACTGTGCACCAGGATCTTGAATCCATGCAAGAGCCAGGGTGGGTCAGCCAGGGTCCCGCATTCCTGACTGTCCAGGCTGTACTTGGGCACATGCCCATCGGTACCAGTGCAAAGAGCACCTCGGTGTAGCAGCTCAGGGCGGCACCGGGATTCTGAACTGGATGCACCATCACTCAGCTGTAGATCTTGGATCCCAGTAAAGCAGATTGGCACAGTTTACATTGCACCCGTCGATTTAAAATTATAAATAATTCTTAAAAGTTCTCTGGACAGGAATTACAGTCAGAATCACAGAATGGTTTGGGTCAGAAGGGCACCATAAAGCCCATCCAGTTCCACCTCCCCCACCATGGGCAGGGACACCTCCCACCAGTCCAGGCTGCTCAAGGCCCCATCCAGCCTGGCCTTGAACACCTCCAGGGAGGGGGCACCCACAGCTTCCCTGGGCAAGCTGTGCCAGGGCCTCACCACCCTCAGTGTGAAGAATTTCTTCCTAATGTCTGTCTTCCCCCTTCCAGTTTAAAGCCATTCCCCGTTGTCCTGTCACTACTTGCCCTTGTAAAAAAGTCCCTCCCCAGCTTTCCTGTAGCCCCTTCAGGCTCTGGAATGCCGCTATGAGGTCTCACTGGAGCCTTCTCTTCTCCAGGCTGAACAACCCCAGCTCTCTCAGCCCGTGCTCACAGCAGAGGGGCTCCAGCCCTCGGATCATCTTCATAGCCCTTCTCTGCACCTCTTCCAACAGTTCCATATCCTTCTTATGTTGAGGATTCCAGAACTGGACACAGGACTCCAGATGGGGCCTCAGTGGAGTAGAGAGGGAGAAGCACTTCACTCGACCTGACGGCCACGCTTCTTTTCATGCAGCCCAGGACACGGTCTAACCTGAAAGAGAGCCCTCATCTGCTGAGAAAGCGAGGCTCAGCGGAGAGGGCGCAGTGCCAACCCCTGCAGTCGAGCTCGCCACCCCTGGAACAGCAGCTGCCTGTTTGAGCGCAGTGGCTCATAAATAAAGCAGGTGTTCACGCTGTGGTTTAAACCTTTGTTCAGTTTTGGGCCTGCCACTACAAGAAGGACATTGAGGGGCTGGAGCGTGTGCAGAGAAGGGCAACGAGGCTGGTGAGGGGCTGGAGCAAAAGTCTTACGAGGAGTGGCTGAGGGAACTGGTGGTGTTTAGACTGGAGAAGAGGACCATGAGGGGATAACTTACTGCCCTCTACAAGTACCTCAAAGGAGGTTGTAACGAGGTGCGTGTTGATCTCTTCTCCCAAGTAACAAGTGATAGGATGAGAGAAAATGGCCTCAAGTTGGACCAGAGGAGGTCCAATATTGGGAGGTCCTAATGCTTTTCAATTTAGGAAATTTATCAAAATGGTTGGCAGGCACTGGCACAGCTGCCCAGGGAAGTGGTTGAGTCTCCATCCCAGGAGATATTTAAAAGACAATTAGATGTGGCATATAGGGACATGGTTTACTGGTAGACTTGGCAGTGTTTAGGTTTACAGTTGGACTCAGTGATCTTAAAGGTCTTTTCCAACCTAAATGGTTCTGTTAAAAGCAACTGCATTGAAAATGGGTCAGGTTGCTGCATTGCTTTCTCATTGCAGCTTTTCATTGTGAAAAGCAAAAGCCAAGACCTGAGCTGAAGCGAAAGTCCCCTGAACACAGTGTGCACAACCACATACTCCACATCCACTGAAATGCTGCACAGATCTGCAGCTGCAGATTTGTAGGTATGTCCGCATTCACAAGTAGCGTTCAGGTAGCTGCAGCCAGTCAGTGTACTTCACAGGTTTGTAAAGCTGCGTCTTCCATGTCCTGAAAAACTGTTGTAACTGAAGGTAGCAGCTAAACTGAAACATCTTCACAATGATTATGACAACTGTTCATTCCATTGTTTTCTATCAGACACCCTTTAAATTTTTTTGACTTTTCCAAAAGACTATGTCACTTCATTTCTGCCAAAACTACTCTGATTAGTAACGCCCCATAAAATCACAGTTCTCCTAGAACAGGATTTCTCAATAACAAATCTTCATATTTTCTCCCCTTTTTTTGTTGTTTCTTTTCACCAATAAAAAGCCAGTCCCTGAATTTTGCTGAAGACTCTTTGCTGTCTTCGGGGAGATAGCTTCAATTTTTAAAACTATGCAGCAGTAAATTATACTAAAGTGGATTAAGGTAGCCATTTATACTATTCCAACATAGTCTTGTGTTGAGTTTTAAATCCACTCTACCTAAGCTTCTGCCCCCTCTCCTCTTCTAGATTTGTGTCAGTGCTGTCTGCCTGGTGTGGGGTGTAGGTATGAGTGGGCAGCAAGCCACATTCCCCTTTTCACACTCGTCTCCCATACAAAGCACTCAAACTAAACCACACATGGAGGCTCACTGGTGAAGAAAAGTGGCGTTAGAAGGTCCTTGTGAACGAATCAGGTTATTTGGGAACAGAGGTGAGGATGTTTCAGCACCTTTGAGACCATCTTTTGCAATCAGACTAAAATCGCCAGGTAAGATCTGCTCTGGTGGTAGAAATGAGGAAAGCTAGAAAGGGGAGAGGGGAGAAAAGCGCCACCTCCATTCAAATCTCATTGACCCTTGGCCATCCAGCAAAACTAACCAGCACCATGTCGGGGGGTGTTGAGGTACATGTATGCCTCATATCAGAAAAGATTAATCTACTACTTCAAAATTGTTTCTGGCTTCTACTTTATCTTTGCTTCTTTTACCTCTGAGAAACTCTGCCTTTATGATATTGATAGAATGATTTCTGCTCACATTTCAGATGTAATACACAAGAAAATACCTGCTCCAAAAATTTCATTCACAAAGGTGAAATATTATCAAAAATATTCCTAGCCAAAGCCTGAATTCCACAATAGAAATAGGATTTTTTTTTTCATCTCTACATCAAAGGTAGAGAAAAATAATAATAATAAAAAAATTCTTGCAGTTGTATACAACCTGCAATATCATGTGAGTATTTTTGGATAACCCTAACAGGATAGGAATGAAATACAGTTTTATAGACTCATGTTTCTGAATAGATGATTCACTTCAACAAAAATCCTAACTCTAGGTCTAATCCATCATTTCATTAATCAATATGAATCATTAATCCCTTGAAGTTGCCATGGACTCTATATCACGGCAAGAGCACAATATCATTAGGAGTCAACTCCTACATTGGAATTTTGGGCAAGCTATTTCCAAGTGAAAAAAACAATGCTGTGAAACAGCAAGAGTTACTGAAACCTCCACCATGCTCGGAGGAAAAGGTTCAAGTAGAGGCAAAAATAAAATACGCTGTTAAAACTTCTAACAAGTACAGAGGGCAGGCATAATTTAAAAAATATATATCTTATCAAAAGTGGAAAGTAAGACTAAAGGTTCTACTTTTCTTAAAGTTCTGAGAGCAGAAAAATATGCAAAACAATAAGCATATGAGAAAAATAACCAAAACAACCAAAAACCACCAACCAGAACCGGAAAGAGAACTTTCCAAGTTAACATGAAGATGCTTATGAACAGACAAAATCATAACAATCCTTACAGGGCCTTAAATTAAAAGCAACCAGCAGCATAAAGAAGCTCATGACAGGGGTTACTGATGTGCCAAACACCAACATATGGTCAAAAGCACAAGGCAGCAAAAAATCCTCCTGCAGCCAGTTCTAAATTGTAGACAACTAATTATAAACATGCTTATGAAGTTAGTAAAGAACATTTTAATTACAGATTTTTGTCAAATCTCTCAGGTGACGTCTTTCAATTTTGTTGCTCAGTTGTGTACTCACAACTTTAATATTCTTTACATGAGTTCTTGCAAAACAAGAAATTGAAACACCACACTCAAGAGCAGCTCTAAATGCTCCTATTAGCTGTGCAGCAATTATGCTAAGAGGCACTGCTGCACAGGTATCAGCACTGTAAATCTTCCCAAAGTTTGGGAAATGAAAGTTGTTTGTGGTCACACCATCAAACATACGGCAGTCGTTAGGATTCAAGGCAGGAGAGGGGAGAGGGACTGGTTTGTATCAGATCTTAGGGGGGTGGTTTTTAAAGTTTGAATAAAATACAGAAGTAAAATACTACATAACTGAGATCAGACACCACCACTTTTTTTCTAGCCCCTCACAACGTCGATGTTGAGCCAGACAATCCCATCCAAAGCTAAGTACTATTAGGCCTGCTCCCAAGCCATCACTTTTCTGTCACCATCATTTTTCTTCCAGTCTCAGTTTAATGCTGCTGCAGGCAACAGGTGATACACACACACACACACACAGAACCAGCAGTCAAATCAGCTTCCATAATCATGCTCTGTTTAATAAAAAAACCCTCTGCCCATCAGCAAAGGTGCTGCTTCATAATTCATAATGTACTGATTTTCTCTGTAAAAAAGACACACATGAAAAATCAACACATGAAAAAGATACGCTACATTAATTTCAGTAGACTCCTTCACACAATGGAAATAAGGTTTTAGAGTTTACCCCCTGTAAGTGTATAAATTTTGACCCATGTGGTCTTTACACTTTGAATACTGTGAAGATGACGTTGAAGTTGTCCAAATTACAGTGTAACTATCCTAGCAAAATTAATGTTTCAGACAAAATAAACAGCATTGATTTCATCCGCTGTGCTTAAATAAACTGCAATGAACCTGCAAATAAATAAAATTTAATTAATAATAATAAATATAAATAAACTGCAAATAAACCTACCATGTTTTAGGTTTACCTTTAAAAACAGACTATAAAAATAGTTGCATGTGAAGAGGAAAACATCAAATTTTCCGCAACCAAACCACTGAAAATTCAGGAACAACAACACTTCCACATAGCATGTCAGGCTCCACTTGCGTTCAGTTTAAAACAAGCCATTCAATCACAAAAATTGACCCATGCTAAAAACCTGCCTCATATGGTGTCAACTACTGACAGAAATCCTTGAAGAATGAAGGTTCTGTAAACAAGCAACTCTCACAGGAGAAACTCAGAAAAAATAAAATACTTTTAGGTTTTATTTGCCTGCTGTTGTGACTGAAAAGGCTCAACCGAAATGCAAACATAGGGTGTTTTTAAAATGTATAATACATTTTAATATATGAAATATTGCACACAACACACACTTCATTACACACAGATCCCTCCCTTCTCAAAACTCCAGATTCTCCTTCCTCTCAGTGGTCAGGTTCTTCCTTGACCCTGTTTCCTTGCACCCATGAAGTTCACTTCTCACCACACAGTCTGGCAAGCAGAGCAAGATAACGCAAACAAAGAGAGAGGCTCCCTTACCAAAGTCACTTCCTCCATATCTATTGGCACTGCAGTAAAGCCACCCGATTTCCTCCATTCTTAGAGCAAAAAAAGGATTTTAAGGAAATGGATGTAAATCTGGACTTCACTGATAGATAGGGATAAATCAGAAAAAAGTTAATACTTGTAACTTTTCTATTTGAACTATATTTGCAGTTTTATCCCTGAAAGTAATGGTTTTAGTGGATTCCACATATACACAGGTGTACACCCAAATTTACATCAGTGCCTCTGCTGTAGCACCTAAATCTGATGGCCATTTTTTTCTTGCCTTTCCTCTGCTGCTTTGTTTCTTCTCAACTGAGACGTGGGCCAATTTTCTCCATAGTGATCAGGTATTTAAATAAATACTCATGAAAGAGTTTGAAGAACACTTAAGACACATAACTCATTAACATGTATCTGCCAACTACTTCCCTGTAATGACAGCATCAGAATAAATAGGACATACGGGAGGCTTCCAGTACAGTTCTTATTGCAAAAATGGCGCGTTCTTATGTGTGCAGTAAACTATGCTTGCTTCGTGCCACATGTATTTTCCAAGTTCTTAGTATTAGACACGAATGCACATTCTGTGTTAGGCTGTATTCAATTAGTGACTGGTTAGTATACATCACCTGAACACCTTTCTGCATTTGTGATTATTCGGAATAACAACAGAGATTACTTGATTTGTGAAAAAAAATTCCACTCACTCATGAAACACAGAGCAGCTATTATAAAAGTAATTATTTTTCAAACCTCCTTTAATTAAACAGAATATTGGGGGGGGGGGGGGGGGAGGGGAATCATGTCAGGAAGACACAGGAAATCAAGAGTTCAAATTCACCAAAGAACTGAGTGCCTCGGGGGAAACTTACCAGCATGTATTCGGATTATCACAGTATCACACAGTATCATAAGGTTGGAAAAGACCTTTGAGATCATCGAGTCCAACCTATGACCCAACACCTACACCTACTCCTGCTTGTCAACTACACCATGTCACTAAGAGCCTCATCCAATCTCTCCTTAAACACCTCCAGGGATGGTGACTCCACCACCTCCCCAGGCAGTGCATTCCAATGGCCAATCACCCTCTCAGTAAAGAACTTCTTCCTAATGTCGAGCCTAAACCTCCCCTGAAGGAGGGGGAGATGCAGGGGGGAGAAAAACTGCTAGGAGGAAACAAAAACCTGACAGATATTGTGCACAGACCTGATAGTTTTAGGGCATTATCTGAGCAGAAGGGAGTCAGCCAGGCAAAGGTATTTCAGCAGCCCTGAGCAGAAAGCTCCTGCCCCGCACACTGACAGTGTCCAGACAGGATCCTTCCTGAAGGAAACAGGAAAGGTCCACACAGCTGAGTTTTACCTGAATGGAGTCAGACTTATATACAGAAGATACTACATAAAGATATACAGTTGAAATCAAGGTGGTTTTGTTTTTTGGGGTTTTTTTTGAGCGCTCTCTGAGTGGGTGAGGTTTTTTTGTTGGTTGATTTGAGGGTTTTTTGTTTTGTTCTTTTTTTTTTTGAGAGATGGTGAGGTGTTTGGTTTTTTTTTTAAAGCAGAATTTCATCCCACTTACAGAACAGTAAGTGCTTGTTTAATTTTAAGTTTCCATCTTTCTATGCAATGCAGCTACTCAAGATTGATTGTAGAACTATCAACTGGAAATATATCCCTAAACTTGGACAAAAAAAGGTTGAAGTTACTAGTGAATATGTGCGGCCAGTCCCACACCACAAAGTGCAGTCACAAAACTGGGTCTGGAATAAGTTTGCACAACGCCATCTCACAGTTCAAGAGCAGATCTGACCATAAATCAGCACCTATTCAGCTTCGTGCCCAAGTCTTGTGAGGGAACTGCACCCCAGGGCATCTTGGATGCGTCACGCGAGAAAGGGTGGGGGCCATCATTTTCTGATCCTTAGTGCAATGTTTTCAGAGATGGCCCTGCTGCTGGCACACCCACTGCAAGGATACTCTACAAAAAAATCACAGACCACTCATACCACCACAAAATACTCGGAGTTAACAATTAAATTCATGGCAAGATGCAGCACAGCCTGTAAAGGCTAAAAAAATAAACTCCTAAATTTTATCCTACTCCTTTTACAAGGGGGTAAACAAAACCACCACCCACCAACCCTCTCCAAAACTCCAGTTTTGCTTCAACTCTTTATATATATATATATATATTTATTTTTTTTTAAGCATACTGCTTTTCCAGAGCTTGTTAGTGCATCTCTGGCACCTGTCCCGACTCCTACACTGAGCACCCGAGTCAGGGACAGCTGCGGTCACAAGGAGAAGGGAGCTCACTGCAAGGCAGGTCAGAGGGGAAATCCTGATCCTGGTTGGCTCATTTACTTTTTGTCTTTCTTTAAAAAAGAGTTCTTTACAGGCCAAGTCTATTCTGTGCTCCCTCAGAGAGTTGTCAGTGAGCAGAGGTAATGATAGAGATTTGAGACCCTCACTTCTTTAACTTGCATAGGAAAAAAATCAGTTAAAACACAAACATTACTTTTGGCATTTAGTTCCTAACCTTATATTTACATATCTTAGCAGAAATGAAGTTATTTTGCAAAAGTTCTTGGAACTTTCATTTACTTAAACAGGACACATTGGTGCCTTGAACATTAAAGCCGGCTTCTCAAAAGATAATACAATAGATCTGTGTGCCTGAGAAACAAGCAACCCTGTTGCAATTGATTTTTAAAAAATAACTAAATATGTACAATCATGATTTATATGTATTACTATGAAGACAACCTCCGCAAAGGGCTGAAGCACCTATTTTGATACAATTCACTCCAGCCCAAATTGAGGTACTCCAGCAGGTCAATCTAGAGGCATCCCAAAACTCCCTCACCGCTAATGGGTAAAGGAAAAAATCCTAACCATGTATTTATTAAACTAATCTGTGTAGTTTGCAACTGTGTAAATCCAGAGCACAAGTGCACAGAAACAAGTAGTGATTCCTTCCTCTAAAGTATATTCCCTGAAAGTAGCATCAAAATATGAAATCTTATTTAAATTCAGGGGAATTATTTAAATTCAGGTGGGAATTCAGGAAAAATAAAGCATATTTAGACTTTCCCCCTATTCTGGCCATCTACTAAGAAAATGTAGTTAAGGCCACTTTGAGCTGCCCAGTTGTGTTTGCTCACATTCAGTACCAATGATCAGCTTTCCTGATAAAAACATTTTCTGCAAAGAGGGTTTGAGAATAGAATCTGTACTTTACCTGTAGCTTTACGTGTTGTTCCGTGGGCATCTCATGGCACCGTTGCCTCTAGCTAGTCACAGCTATTTGAAGAGCAGCTCAACCCTCCTGCAACATCTACAGCTAAACTTGAATAAATTCTGAGATGCCCCACTGTCAGGCTTTTATTTTTCCACACTAATCATTTTATTTCATACTTAAAAGTGCTCAGTCAATTCTAAAAGTAATACTGAGCCCAGTTCTACTGTGTTTTGCACCTTTTAAGTATGTTCAGAAGACTGGATCCACACCCTCCCCAGAGTGCAACGAACACTATGCAAACCCCACATGCGCACAGCAAGTGCACAGCAAGCACCCAGCACCAGCCAAAAGTAACTTCAAACAGCATTTAACAAAACCTTACAATAGTACGAGTGGCCTTTCCCAAACTGATGTGACACACATTTTCTTACTGTTTCATTGCAGATAGAACTTACCAGGAAAAGGCTTGGCAACCGTGATGGATCCTGTAAGAATCAAGAGCGAATCGTAATGATTACTACAAATGCTGATTTTAGAAGTGCACGAAAATTTTGAGAGTCTCAGTTTTAACAACTTTGTATTTTATGTTTGGGATTTTTTTATGTTCCATTTTACCATAATAAACTAAAAGTAAATGTTAGAAAATTTTACTAATTTCAAAATATTTATGTTCTTACACCCATAAGCAAAAGGCATTGGCTCATGCTCATGCCTTGTATTTTACAAACTGAGAATTCTACTGCCTTACTAAATTTGCCATCACAGCGTGACACTTATTTTGCAAGGTAGTTTTACCAAAATGTTTAGTATTTCCCAAGTTACATGTGTATATGGCAGATTACTAAACTGTACATTTCAGCTAATCTGTTTCTTATAAAACAGTTGGCACAAACATAGATCATCCCTTTCAAATAGAAAACAGGAATTTTAATGACATCTAAGAAGAACCCGACTGGCATCAGAACAGTCTAGTTCCATTTTATCTGATGACTACATGGCAGAAGCCTTCCAGCCAGTCCTTCATCCAACACCCGCTATTCTCCCAGATCTGTTATGTAAAATTTACCATCAAGGACGCTGAACCATAAACGTACACTGGAAAATTTTTTTGTTCATAACCATCTCAACACCTTTTCTTTTTCTCCCACTCTGCCCCTCATCAAGTTGAGACCCATACCCAAACTTCTTGTTAACACAAACAGGCAAACAAAAACCTCACAACTTGGTATTTGGTTCATCTACACCTGATTGACTCAATGTTTTTGTGGAAGATTTATTACTCTAATTGCTGGACAAGCACTTCTTTTTGTGGTCACGGACCACATTAGTATTCCTGTGTAATAACACAAACAAAAGAAATGAACATTAAGAAGTGGCATTTGGTGCAATACACAAAGATGATGAGCAGATGCAAGAAATACAGATGATAAACTCCAAATTTAAGTTCACTCACGGATAGTGTTCAGCTTCATAAGAGCGGTAGGTGTAAAATACCCAAACAGATTAAGTGGTATTGTTGCTTTCTAAAATAACACACTGATATTGTACAGCAATACCTTTTTCTTGAGTAAATAAATATCTTTTGGCTTTTCACATACACAAACCTCTATAGTAAAGGAGGGAATGGAAGGTTTGTTCAGGGCTGCTAAGTTTCCAAAGTAGATTCGCAAGATTGCAATATATATATAAATCGACTGCTGCAGTCAGTAATAGGTAAGGTTGAATTTCACTGCCATTAAGATCTTGCTTAGCTAGTGCAATGTGAAAGCTCTACAGCTGCCCATCACTCCCTACTTAGCTACATGGAGCAATGAATTCTAAATTACTTAATCAAAAAGGCAGACTGTAATTTGCCTGTACGCCCTATATGTGGCACTGTGTCACAACCGTCACACATGAAGGGATTGTTAATCATTTCTTTTTACATAAACACAAAACCCAGTAAAAAAGACTAACGATCATATTTTTATCTTGTCATCTTTTTCAATATCACTTTACAAATTTCCAGCAGAACAGAACAGCCGTGCTTACACCTGCACTTCACAAGGTGATTATGTCACAGTGTGCAGAAGTGTGGGCATAAGTCCTTAGCAGATAACACTTGTTCAGATTATAGTGTGAAGTGATACCAAACCATCTTTAGAGTCAGTCTCTTTGTACAAGACATCAAGTTTTTCTTTCGAGTTTTGTGAGCAAAATTTTGGATACTTGTACTAGACCTACCACACATACTTGCGGTTTAAAAGTACTCTTGTTTATGACACATACAGCAATGAAAACTATATCCACAACTAGCAGCGTATCATTTTAGCAAAACAAGAAAGGACTTATCTGTTTGAAAAAGAACACTTGCCAACTGATACTCACAAACTACTTCTGCATGGATTTCTGCTGGAGTTTCCACCAGCGCTCATCTCTCTAACTAGTGTCCTCGCAAAGCTTGTAACTAAAATTTACAACAAGGCTAACATCAGTCTGGCTTTCTTTCTACAACCTAAAATTTTAAGATTCCCATTTTCAATTTAATATTCACATTCTCAGACTATCCAAGAGCTTAAACAGACCTGCAGCACGAAGCCTCACTCTAACTTTATAGGAGAAAATGAGATGTATCATCCAGAGTTACTATCATGGCTCTAATTCTGAACATACTTAGGACAACACATCAGTAGAGCAAATGTGTTACTGGAATTAGGGGGAGAAAACAGCTTAGAAATCTAATTAAACAGAAATTAACGTTAGACTGTTACTTAGAAAACATTATACTGTGTGTACAGGCTGAAAATGGCTGTTTTTCTTAACTATAGGAAGGGAAAAAGCCTAGAAATTAGAAGCGGATCCGCAATCATGGTAACAATTAACATCATGAGTCCTTCCAAATTTAAAATGAAGAAAGAATAAGTGTAATCTGTAAACCAAGGTCTGATATCAGCAAAATTAGAGCGAAACACCTTGTTATGACTAGCTCAACAGAAGAGGCCAGGGGCTAGGAAACTAATTATTTTGGGAATTCATACTTCACTATTAGAGATGCTCACAACAGATTAAAAAACAATAGTATAGAGATCTAACTATAAGTATGACTGCTCGACTGCACAACCCAGGGAGTTTTAAAAATAATATAGTGGTGTAGTTGGTATACGTTTCAAAAACAGATGGGTTAGGGATAGGTAAAAGATGAATAGCCCTTCCAAACCTCGTCCCTCAAATTATGCTGTCTATAAGAAACACAAGTTTGAAATATTCCACGATCCTTGGAGTTAACAGTATGGATTCTCCTCTCCAGTGTCAAGCACCAAACCACTAAAGTAGGATAAACAGCCATCTGATTATCTGACCACATCTGTTAACGAATTACAGGCATCTCGGCAGTGGAGATGCACTACTGTCATTGCACTGAAAATGCTTAAAGCCAGCATCCTAAAACAACACTATCATTACATTAGTTCCCCAGTTCTTGCCATGCCTATGGATGCTTCAACTGTAGCACTGGTGAAGAAGAGCTTATTGGATGGGAAGACCACAGACACACAGTTGAGCTCCAGAATCTTTATGGGTTTGACCTACTTTTGATTGAGCCATCAAGGTCCCCTGCTCATATCACTACTTCTGGCTCCTAGAAGACTGAGAATTCAGATTATTTAGCTGCTTGATGCAGGATTTTAAAATTCATTTAAATTCATTTTGGAAGTTGTTTCTTTTGAGAGGTACTAAGAGGTAACTAAAAATTCTGAAAAAGTGTGGTTGGTATCTGGGCACCTTCACAGACACATTAACACTGGTTCGCTGCTTCACAGGACAGAGTTTACACATCAAAACTGAACAAGTTGATTTATTTCAAATTCACCTCAAAATGCATTGTGTTTAGGTTTTTTGGTTTTTTTTTTGTTTTTTTTTTTTAAATGAACATTCAAAGCATCAAAATATTACTAATTTAAAAAGAACCTTTGTTAGGAATATAATTTACATACTGTAGATTGTGGCTGTGAGGGGAGAGAAACAACCAAGGGTAGATTAGGCACAGTACTAAGGCCAACACGCCAGAAAACAACACAGTTTTATGCTCAGTTGTTAAATGATCCAGACAAAATAAAACAATTGGGTGGGAAAATAAAACCAACTGCTTACTTGAGGGTGTTTGTGTAAAAAAAAAAAAAAAAAAAAAAAAAAAAGTGTTAGTAAGTTTTCTATCTAGATCTAACTCATTCATGTATTTAAAGAACTCTATCTTCTTCCAAATAACAAAAACCATTTCTAAACCAAGGCAGATTATTATTTGGAACTGGCATAGTAAAATAAAGGATCACAGTATACAGAGCTTAACATCTTGTACCAGTAAAGAACAACAAGTGGTTTACAAGGGCAACATTTAAGTATATTATCTAATTTTTAAAAACAGAGATATAAAATATCAGTTGCATAGGGATTTAAATATAAGGCCAAGCAGATTAAAGTAAAATAGAGATCATCAGAAGGGCACTATGGTGTCAAAACATAGTATTTCCATTTGAATTAATGTCTAATTCAAAATCACAGTATTTTGCTAGTACTATAAACAGTGAATGTCAAACTGTCCCATTAATCTTGAACTGAAAACTGACATTAGAACTTCTAAATAGTACAAAACTAAAGCTCAATGTCTAAAACCTGATCAGTGTATTAGCACAATAGTGCTTGGTACGTACCTGATTTATATACTCTACCTTCTGTAAATAATATAAAGTTTATTTCTTGTTAATAAGTGTGAGATCACAATACTACTGCATGCCATCAGTGGTTTGCAGCCTTACTTGATATTTAATTACTCAGTCTTTAAAAGTGTAAGATCCCACCCTGCAGAATCTTCACCCATTGAACACAGAACACTGTCATTAATAAAACACAATAGAAGTTCCACCACTAACAACTAACATATAAGCCGGGATTGTAGGTCTAAACACAGTACAGTTCATTATTATTAACTCACAGCAATTTTTGTTAGGAAGGTAACCTGTAGACTTCCAAATCATCTTGCATGTATTAAATATAAACAAGTATGTAACTAACTGTCCTCTCTTGGCATTTCAAGTAGATTATTCAATTGTGAAAGTACTTCCGCAAAAATCAATTTTAAGTTGTTAAAATAAAGTTCAAATATTAATTTCTATATCTACATGTAGCTTAATTAACCTAAAATTGTAAGGAATAGTAGTGTAAAGAAAAAAATATTCTCCAGACAAATTAGGCGTTGAAGTACACTAACTGGGAATACCTGAACCAACATCGTAACTGAAAAAGTGCATGAACATGGTAATACTACAAATGTGTTAACTACAGAACAAAAGGTTTTCTGAAAGCTAAGCGATACTATTTTACATGTTATTTACAGGTTGCAATTTTTCCAGAGACCACAAAGCCAATGTATGATCTTAAAATTCCTTTGATATATTCAAAGTGTCCTTTTGCTTCCACCCCATTCGGTCAAGAACCTATTCACACCCCAGTGAATCAGGTACTGTACAGTCAAAAAATGCTGCCATTGTGGTTCTGTAATTCTTCAAAATTCACTCGTTTCTGTTCTTTGAAAAAAAAGCAGTATTTTCATTTCACGCTTTTGGTAGGTGTTTCAGATTCTGTAGACTGTCTCCCATCAGTCCATGCCTCTCGTGTGCTCTTCAGTGCTAGTGTTTTCTGCTGATCGACTACAACATAATCAACTCTTTCATCTGCCACGCTGCTGCCTGAACCACTGCTCTTTTTCTGGGAAAAGGCAAAGGAGAGAAAAGCATATGTTAAAAATAAACTAACAACAAAAAGTAAGTAGATGGCCCAAACGGATACAGAACAAGCACAGGTTTCTCTGAAAGGTCTGACACAGGCTTGCTGGTTGACCATTTGACACGCTAGTTAAAATGGCCTTGCTGGAAGCTCCCCCTTTCCCAATAGCTACTTGCAAAGAAATTTTAAACTCTTCATGGCAGAAATGCAAGAGTTGAAGATGTGCTTACCTTGCGAGGTGGGGTAGATTTTCCCGAATCCAGGTCCAGATCTAAATATTCTACTTGCTTATCTCCTTTAGGTTTTACCATGGGGCTGCTTCCTCCATCAAGACTGTTGCTTCCAAACAAATTCTGAAATTATAACATAAATAACTTCAGCTACAAATGTCCATGCTAATGATCCACATTATCAAATACACTTATGATGAAGTGTCAAGATATTAAAGGTTGAAGAATTGACTAAGAGCTCTTGCAATCAGTTAAACCATGCAAATTTATTGGCACTGTATAACAAGGGGATATATTCTAGTTAGAACTGAGACTTTCAACTAGGAGTTGAAAGCCAATGGGGGGGCAAGAACCCCCAAACCAACCCCCCCAAATTTAAGGTTGTCACCAAACCAATCTGTACCTTCCACCTAATGTCCCTTTCATATCATGAGGTAACAATGTGGTTTGTTCTTTTCAAATGAAATTGTTACATCTCAAATTTAGCATTACTTAATTACAAACTTTATTCCCTTAAATTGCTGTTAAATACCTTACAAGAATTTCAGCCTTATTAATAGTGGCAAAGCGTCAAATGAAACTTTTACATTTCATTCAAAAGCCACCGTGATTAAGCTGAAAATCAAAAAGTATTATTCAATTGATAAGACCAAAAGATTAAGACTTCGAACAATTTGTGTAGCGCTGCCTGAACTGAAGTTGCATTGTATATACCTAAATTAGCCCAGACTTTCACAACCTCACCTCCTCTGTCCTCTCCCAGCCTGATCCCTCCCTCTTAACAGGTGTTATAGGAACAGTACAATAGAAGGACTCTTCTCTAAAAGATAAAGAAAAAAAAAAGGAAGACAGAGGGCAGCAGTCAGCAAAAAATGAAGAGGAAGACAGAAGGAAAAACAGAAGGGTAAGGCCCACAGCAACTTGAAAGAAAAAGCAGAATATTGCTGATTTTATTAAATAAAACAGACATATGACAGGTCCAAACAAGATGCTTCGAAGCTGAAGACAGAAAAAGATGAAAAAGCATGGACTCCTTCCTAAGATGCAGTTGGAACAAATAAAAATTTCCAAAACGTCTATGTAATTGGCACATTTTAGGCCTTGAGATATCTGGAAACGTCCAGGTTCTCTAGGAAGTAAAATATTTTATGGATTAAAGCTTAATGGGCTGGGCTTTTTAAACTGAAATTATCCGTTATATCTGTATTGTCCAACTCATTTAATACTATGTACTAACAAGGACAAACAAAAAACACAGACAAAGTTCATTTTTGTGGCCCAACTTCTCTAAACCAAATTCTGTATATTTAACGTACAATAAATCAGGTTCTGTATCAGTGCTTCTGGCATAAATATAAAAAGCTACTACTCTTTAAACAAAAAATAGTCTGTTATTTCACATAAACTAGACAGGCAGAACATATGCATTAGAAAACAGAAGTTTTAAATATATGTAAATAAAAATGAAAGGAAATCTGCAGAACAACCTTGAAGAATGAACGGTGCAAGCAAATAGAAGATATTAATGACAAGCTGTCTAAGCTGTGATATTAATTATACCATCTTGGCAGGGAAGTTAAATCCCTGAAGTAGCACTGTAAGGATCAACAGGAATCCCCAGTCTGAACTGTGATTCTGCTGCAGGGAGAACTGTGGGCATCCACGACTCTAAACCTGTGTGTGAACCGGAGTGTTTCCGGCATCTGTAAAAGGGGACGTGACCCATTACTTACCAGTGCCTCTTGCAAGAGAGGGGCTACAGTTTTACATCACTGGCTCCCCAGTGCTGAAGCACGCTTCAGCAGGGCAGCATGCCCGCACTGCCCACACCTCAGACACGGCACAGAGCACAGCCCGCGATGCCCTGCACGCTTGGGAGCTTGCATCAAGCCACTGCGGCCACACAGAAGTCAGCAGGAGGGGCTCGCTCAGAGGGATCTCAGAGGCAGCAAGGGTGAGCTGGAGGGGAGGCAGACTGGGGAGGGAGACTGGGGGAGACTGGGGAGGGTATCCAGAGTAGCAGGGGATGGGGAAGCAAGCAGCACTGTGAGAGGAGGAGAGAACTGGTGCAGTGAAATGGGCTAGCAAACGCCAAATGAAGAGGCAGACAGACAAACAGAACAGAAAAGGTGCTACGAGCCCTCCTCAAAGAAGGTCTGTTAATACTTTAAAGATGGAAAATGCTGTTGTATTCTCTGCTAAGGGCCCAAGCCATACAAATGTGGTGAACACATTGAACCACACGGAAGAAAAAGCTGTGCTCAAGCTGCAGGTTTCCCTCCAGCGTTTCAGGGATATTCTGGACTACATTTTAGTTTAGGTCTAGGTCTACTGCTACTCTCTTACTTCAAAATACTATATATTGGTTGTTCTTTTTCTCTCTCTCCTTCCTCCCCAAACAAACAAAAAACTGCAGCACACAGCACTAACTTTTCCTAACTTTCACTTACTGCACCGCATGGTGAATATGTAAAACTTTATTATCTGAGAAAATTATCCCCCAAAGGTGAAAATATACAGACATTCAATACACAAAGGCCCCTTCTACACTCTTTTGAACAAAGCCCACTGAAAGTACCCATAGCTCAATTTTTATAGAATGTAAACAACAAACATCAGTCCTTTTTCCCCTCCCCATTCCTTCCACATTCCTTGGAAGATGTCCTTTTAATAAAGGTTTTCAAGCATGTCTCAGAGGTTCTAAGATAGTTCAATATTATAACACCAAGGGAAATAAACTGGTGCATAGCCCAAGAGGAGCAACTACAAAGTAGAGAGAGTTTCTAGGGAAGAGGAAAAAAAAAAAAGGTCATGTATTGAACTGCTTTGTACAATAAATACATATACTAACCATTCTCTTTATCTATGTTAATGCTCTTAACTTCTTCAGTGAGATCTTACCAAAACCAGTTTTCCTGAAGAGATTTTTACATTATTATTATTTTGATCTAGAACTATAAAGGGAGCGATGTTGAGTGGAAGGATCTGCGTTTGCATGATTTAAAAGTGAGGACTGCACAGGAAGAGAGTAGTTAAGACGTAGATTTTACATACTGGGTCTTCAGTGGACTGATTTGGATTCATGGATACATAATTCTCTTCACTGTCGTGCGAGTCACTGCTGGAAGTTGTGCTATGAACTGAATCCGGTCTGGGAGACATGGGAAACCTGGAGGAGCTAATTACCAGGAATTATTTTACAAACAATACATCTCGAATATCTTAAACCTCCTGGTAAACAACAAAAATAAGCATATTAGAGCTGAAATTTTCATTCAAATTTACTAGAGTGTCACATTTTTTTTGGTTATATGCAGTCTCATATTTAATATTAAAAAAAAAAAATTCATAAGGACACACTGTTTCAATGCACACAAGCATACATACACACATATATACATACACCAAAGGAAACCTCCATTTGTATTACACTGTCTAAAAAGATAATACAGATGTACACACACTTATTAACGCTCTAGTCAATGAAAAAATTAATCCGAATGTGGAAAAGCTAAGAAACTTACTCTCGTGCAAAGCTTCTGGTGATGGGAGATCTAACTGGGGCTTGTAATTCTTCCCATTCAGGCAGAGGTTTTATTTCTAGTGGAGCTGGTTTTGCTATATAAGAAACAGACAATCTTAAAGCACAGAACATTCCAAAGCAAACAAATTAAACAGCTTTTCAAAGCCTCTATACTATTGTTTAAATAATAAATACTAGGTAGGAAAAGGAAACACTATTCAGTTCTTAGAAAGCCATGATACGTTAACTTATATTTTTAATGTTTCCAGGTACTGAAAACCAACAACAGTTAGAAAACCCCCACCATTTAAGAATTTTGCAAGACATATACGTAAGCAGGAATTCTGTTTTGAAAAGAGACTCTAAAAATGGCAGCATCGTGTTCTGTCTTTGCTCTACCACGATGACTTGTCGAGTGGACAAGCCCAGGATAGGGCTGAGAGTCTGTTTCAGCAGATCCAACTCTGGGTACTTTTCTTGGCTCATGGACAATTCCCACCACACAAACTCTGCCCTTGCTGCAGACTCGTGCCCTTACTGATGAGGTTTCACAGTTCAAAGTGTGGGCAGAATCTGAAACTAAGTTTGCAAAAGTGTGAGAGGAGCCAACACCCAGCATCAATCCCAAGAGCTGCTTGACTTGCTTCAGTGCTTATCAGCAGATGAGCAGAGTAGTGGCATTTGTACTGTTAATGACAGCTAATATTGTTCTAGAGGAGGTGCCATTTTTATATTCCATTTTCAGAACAGAACCACAAACTGGGTACATTGGCCCTCCCTCCAGTTTGTGCCTTTCACCCCTCCTAAATGTTAGGAAAAAACCCCTAAACAACCAAACATAAAAGGACCTGTGGAAATTATTTTTTTTTTTAAATCACACTGCTGTCAAACTGCTGTCACAGTTTGACTCTCAACTTCATCCTCTCCAAAACTCTTTTTAGAAAATAAAATGCAGTGTCATTATAATAACACTCTTCCTCACCTTACCACCCCCCTTCAGTTTGCTGCCTATTAGCAGTTTTATCAAGGTCAAATGTCAGGCATGTAGCACCAGTTCATGTGGAGTAAGAGCTGTCACACGCGACCACATGAGGAACTGACAGAAATCAGCTCTTAATCAGGGTCATTGTCCCACAAGGAAAAAGCGGAATTATATTATTATACTTTCATTCTACTCATTCTTCAGATTGAGTTTGAAAAGTCAGCTCTTTTACATATTGAATATAAGGACTCACGATTCAAATTTTCTGGATTAATATCGGTCTTTAGTATCCCAAGCAGTTTTCTCCTTTTCTCAGTTAAGAAGTCATATTTGTGCACTCAAAGCCCATCCAGCCTACTCCAGTAATTCTGCCACTTTAACCCACTTGCTCACAAAAAAGCTGTCACCACAGACTCAGAAGAGGAAGGACAACTCATGTATCTTAAGTTATAAGGTATTATATGAGGGAAGAGTGGCAGAACCAATCTGGACCTGGGCAAGGTGATACTAAAGCTTGAGTGACACGAAAACCATCAGCCTGGCTCAAGTCCTCTGCAAAGGCTTAAGACTACATGGCAAGGATAATCAGCGGGCAAGGTACTGCCCAGCAGAAAGAGTAAGGACTTTTTCCAAAGCCCACTGAGAACAACAGGAATATCTCATCCAGTTGCAATGGGCTTTAACAACCAAAGGCTATGATCAGTGACACTTCTGCGATATGTTTAACATTATTTGCAATCTCCATGTGTGATCCATCTGCAACCTCCGTGGGACTATCAATAAAGCCCATCAGACTAACTGCAAAGCTCATTTAGATGCATAAATAAATCTCTGTACTAGTAAACATTTCAGAGGGTCAATATTTTGCTTTATTTCAGTGTTTAGTCCACTGCAGGCAACTCATGTTCTGATTTCAGGTTATTGCCTAACAGAAGTTATTTCAAGCAACTTAAAGGTAAATCATATAACCTTGCTTCTAAATAAAAACACAAAAATAAATCCAAAATACGAACAATTAAAACTTAAGAGATCAGAAGACCCATGTTAATATCAAGGAAATGTTTCCATGTGCTGTTCAAGCCAGGAAGACTTTAATTCCTTATATATAGGAAACTTTTCACTTGGCAAGGAAAATGCACTCATTATCTTTGATTGTAATAGAAATAAAAAGACTATACAAGAGTTATTGTAAATAATATTTTTTCATTATTGTTTTACTTATTTTTATAAAGCTCCATATACATACAGTGCTAAAGTACATACCCTTTCTTCTTGTAGTAAAGTCACCTATGGTTTGTGAATCAGTTCGCTCTAAACCATGTGGTTTAGGTCTTAAAATTTTAGGACTTTGACCTAATTGGTAAAAAGAAGACTCTCTTAATAATATTTTATTTGTAACTGGAAAACGGAATTTCGTAAATAAAAGCACAACCCCCTGCAGAAAGGTTAACACCACAAGCATAAGCAAGCTGCTGAAGAAGAGTTTTACAGTCTAGCTAGATCTCACACTAAGGGCTTAAGCACCAAACCAGAAATGAAGAAAACACTGCATGCAAGCAATTTGTTGAAGGCAAGCATAAAAGGTGTACAAAAAGGCTAAAAAGTGCATCAACGCATACTGTAACTGATCATTACTATTAACTGGTTTCAAGTTGCGTTACATAAAAAATGCCACATTTAAGGAATATCTAGCATGACAGGAGAATCGTCCTGTTTCAGATGCAAACTGAGGTACCCTCAAAGAAATCAAATCCTCTTTAGTCACACTATTGCTTTGGAAATAGTGATACTCCTGGGATGCCTCCTATCCACATCATCCTTGTGTCCGCCATCCGTCTCCTATCCATGCATCTCCCACTTGAGAAGCCACAAGAATCTTTGCCCACACCAGATCTGTTAAACTTGTTCCCCACAAGTCTGTATCTGCCTGTACCAAAATCATCCCTTCGACTTGCAAACACAGCGGGACTTCCTCTCCAAGCTCCCTCCCTGCACACTTGTCCCCTGACCACGGCACAACTCAACCTCTAACACAAATTATCCTGTCATAAAATCACATTCTCTAAAACATTTTTAAATGGTATATCCCTATACACAAGTGCAGGAGATGCACTCGTCCTTCCTCAGTGTGTTATGCTACCATACATTACCGTGCGATCGTCTAATTACCATCACATTCCCTATGTTAGGCTATCACACAACGCAACGCTTTAGATGAATCTAGTAACAAGGGGAAGAGCACAAACTAAGAAAACATTAGTCAATAAGCTCCCCCACAGTATGACTCCTCTCCCACCCAGGAAATTCTTAGCCAACTTGACCAAATTCTTTGAGTGTTTCAGCTCACACTGTCTATTTAGATAAATATAATCAATAATGCATAATAACTCTAATCTTTCATGAAAGTCTATATGAGAAAGTGTTACTGTTAGAAAAGGGGAGTGCCTTCAAGTGGGACAACAAGAAGTCATATGAAAAGCAAATCTTTACAATAAACCAAATGAAAAGTTTAAGAGTGATTATGTTAGAAAGTTGCCCTACAGCACAAAATGGGAAAGAACTGGCACAGACTCAGATGTGGGCTGGTACTACCAGCAATGAGTGAGAACACTTTGCAAAAAATAAACTTGGCAATAAATACCAGAAGTTTGCAAATCTCTCCCCCAAGGGTTTTGCATATGAAGTGCTCTATTACTTTTATCACTGAAGTATTGGGAATAATCAAGTAACAACAAGAAAGGTAAACAGAAAGGTTTTGTAATGTATGTCAACTTCTACACATTGTTTCTGAGAGACCATGCAGATAAAGCAAAATTTATTTATTTAGGCATAGTGATGCATAGCAACTTCCTTAAAAAAAACCAAACCCAAAACATGAAATTATTTTCATACAGACAATTCTTTTCCAATATCAAACCCAGATGCTCCTGTAAATGGCTCGCAGTGCTGATGAAAAGACTAAACAGTTGGGCAATGCTGACCAAAGACCCAGATTGCAAAGTGGTACACAAAGCATTTCTCTAAATTGTGCTGTTGACTGGAGGTAAGTCGAAAGCATGACCCAACATGTTGGCATAGCTCATTCTGAGCCGACTCAAATTCACAAGTGTCCTCGCTATAACTCTATGATAAAAGCTCACCTATATAAAAAGTACAAGATCTTAAAATTGATTGAACAAATGTAGAAGTTCAAACACCTTTTATTAAGAACAATTTGATGCTGAATATCACTACATTAACTTTGCGTTCCACAGTTTTATAATCGTATTTCAAAGAAATCTGGCCCGATGCAACACAATTTACGATGCCAATCAATGCATCGACATGCGAGCACAGATTCTAAGTACGGTGAGAAATCTAGCAGAGGTAACAGGGTTAATGAAATTATTTAACCAGTGTTTAGTTTATAACCTCTCTGCTCTTATAGCAAGACACAGGCTGAAGTGTCTGAAACCCATAATACAGAAGATAAGCGCAAGAAACGTAGGGCAGTGACTCATTATTTTGACTTTTGTTAATGATGTTAACATGGTCTTGTGCAGCAAACCTTCCTCAACTATGATCAGCCCCATTTGTAACATGTAGAGATAATGTAATTGCCTGCCTCATACTTAATTTAGCACTTGTAAACCATTCTGAGACTTTCAGAAGAGCTATATAAATAAGGACAGGTCCCTAAAATATTTCTTTTCTGCATCAGAAAAGATACAGAATGTTCCAGCATAAAATAAACTCACTGAACTTTCATCTCTTGCTGCTGAAAGAGTGTCCACCCCAAATAAATTTGGCAGCAAACAGCTTGCTGCTACCAACCAGCAAGGATAATGCAATTACTCTAGTTTAATATGTCAGAGAGAATTAAAATGTTTGTGCAGGGCTTTTTTTCCCCTCCCTACAAAGCAAAAAAATAGAAGGCCTGATCTCAGTTGAGGGGCTTATACTGTGCAACAGGAAAAAGACTTGACACCAGGTAAAGGAAAAGGGGAGAGGTGATCACAATAACAAACTGAGGTTACTTGTTTGAATCTGTAGTGTAGAATTCACAGTATCACAGTATTATAAGGTTGGAAAAGACCTTTGGGATCAAGTCCAACCTATGACCCAACACCTACACCTACTCCTACTTCTCAACTACACCATGTCGCTAAGAGCCTCATCCAATCTCTCCTTAAACACCTCCAGGGACGGTGACTCCACCACCTCCCTGGGCAGCGCATTCCAGTGGCCAATCACCCTCTCAGTAAAGAACTTCTTCCTAATGTCAAGCCTAAACCTCCCCTGGGTTTCCTCCATCTTGTTTTTGCCCATCAAAGAAGTAACACAAGCTAGGGTTCAGAAACCCCTTAACAGTGTCCCTTACTTGCTCTAAAGATATATTTTTAATAAATCCCTGAGAAAATTTAAAAGTGCCTTTCTTCATCTAGAAATTGGCAGTTCTGACACTATCTTTTGTCAGGTTTATGAATAGAAATATATAGTTTTTAGAACCTTGTAACTTAAGAACTGTGACTGAAATTCCTGGTGCAGCTCACAAGCAACCTCACTAGTTTTCTCCAAGAGCTCATCCTAGCTGAACAGAGCATGGAGGAGAAAGTGCCTCACAGCCACCCAACAGACTGGTCTCCAACATCTATTCCATTCAGAAATTACCTTAAATATAAGTGTCATAGGGCTGTTCTTCAAATCAGCTTAGTGAAGGTGGAGGGGCAGTAGATCTGTACTGAAAGCCTAGCTCCATACAGCATTCCAACAGCAGCGACGCTGAGGAACGCATTTCCAGTGGTTTAGGCCCAGAGGCCCAAATTCACCTCAACTAATGTTTAGGCACTCACGTAAGACAACAGTTCCGGCTTACACGTCTGTTCCGGGAAAGATAAATCTAGGTATAAAAATATAGGTTTATATTTATATGATTATTTTTAACTGAAAAGGAAATCAATTGTGTTGTAACACCACTGGATCCAAACCCACGGGGGAGAAAAACCCCAACAACAAATAAATTATGGCAAGTGAAACCAACCAAACAAGAAGTGAAAATTACATGTTTTCATTATTCCGTCAAGTCACCACCTGTGAAATGCAAAGTGCTGCAGCCAGGAGAGAGCTGCTCAGATTCTGCTGGTTCTATCAGACGGATACTGTGCGAGGGCACACTGAGCTGAAAAATCACTAATGAAGTCTATTTTTCTAACAAATGGCTGTTTGTAAAAACTGCCAAGCAGAACAAGCTATTAAGGATCCTGCACTCAGACGGCATGAATTCTGCTCCTGGCATTTTGGTGTGTATCAATGCTGCCTTTGTCTGAGAAGTCACCAGGAGAAGACTCCATTTCACATGTTTGGTTTTGTTTCAAATAACGGTTTAAATTGCTAAACTTTTTGGCTTTTCCACCAGCGAATGTGCTCTCTCCTTGTTTTCCGTAAACCCCTTGGAATATAATGTTGGTGGGGAAAAAGGGGGCCCCACCACAGCAAATTCCTGCAACAGAGTAGGTGGGTCCTAACATTTTTGGTTTTGAAGATGTAAGCTACTCACTGAAGAGCCTCATTTGTTTGCCGGCTATCACCTTGCAGCTCTAGCACTAAACAAGACTCCAGTGAAGGACGCTTCTCTGCCTGCCTGCTTGCTCCATGGCTTGCTGGCCAGGCATCTCACGTCAGGAAATTGCTAACATCCTCACGAAAGAGGCCAACGCTCCATTTAAATACCAGATTTTAAGGCAAATCCACTGACATGACATAAAATTCAAGAAACGTGTGATCTGTTAATGCTGTTTCCTGGCCAACAGGACTAACCCTCATGAGACAAGGAGATCAGACGTAGGAATGCTAGAGCAGTGCTTTACTTGGAACAGAATGGGGAGAGCAAAAGGCAAACCCAGCCCATGTAAGTACGCTGCATCCACAAAAGTATTTTCAGCGAGACATAACTAACACCGGTTTCCCATTTCTATTAAAACATACGCATCTTCAGCATATGGCTCTACGAGTATCCTGAATTTGCTGTTTTCATCATTATTAAAACTACTTCCTGCTAAAGTACTTCTAATTAGAAACATGTATTTAGTTATATAACATTCACATTGATTTGCATACTAGCATCCAGCAACAAACAGGAATATCAATAACGTGCTTAGTTCTGGGCAATACCACCACATGGATGGTGATAACTACCGTCTCTTTAGGACTGTAAAACCAAACTGAAATCAACTCATTCTTTCAATATTATGAAATACAAAAAGCAGTCATCTAAAGCGAGGCTCTCCTGTTTTCCTGGACATTTTACCTTCTCCAAATAGCTCCTCTCAGAGCACTAGTACTTTGAATGCTCCAGAAATTAACAATGAATTGGAAAAAATATTTATTTATAAAGAAATCCAACTGCATCTGGCAGCTAAGGTTCACTGGTACTCATAAAATCTTTGCCAAATTCCATAAAAACTAATCAGACAATACCAAAACTATTAATCATCCAAATACTATTTGACTGCTCTAATTTGTGAGCAACTTTACACGTCTGTATTTAAAAAGCCTCCAAAGCATGCTGAATTTAAAGCATTCAGTAACAAAGACAGCATTTTCAGACGAAAGTACAGTATGCTGGAGTGTTTATTGATTAGTAGTTTAACGCTGCACTAAGTTTCACGGAGTCCAAGGGCTATGACTTGAGATCAGTTTACTTTTTTTTTTTTTTTTTTAAACAAAATACAAAAAACTAATGGAATTTCACTTGTTCACTAGAAAAATAAGGCCTAAAATTAAGTCTATTAAAAAAATCAATGGAATAACATGACAATATGTATATTAAAAATCATGTTTCCTTAAAAAAAAGCATTAAGCATAGTGAAGAAAAGAAAAATTGTATGAATGGATTAAAAAAATAGGCCGTTACTACCCATGTTCCCTTGTTCCTGCTCTCCCTAGTGTCTTTGGAGTTCAACACTACCATCTTTACCACTAATACCAAAGCAAGTCTTGTAGTTTGCCTTCAGAAGAAGTCACACTTAATTTTTTTAAAACCATTAAGCCCAGTAAACCATAGCTTCCTTTGCAGCTGTGATGCAGCCATTCAAATGAGATCTTTACTTGAAATTATTTGTTGCTTCGAAGTTTTGTAAGACAAACCACAGCTGCAAGTTAAGGACTGGTGCATTGCAGCAGGGAGCTACCTGAATTTCATTTAAAGCTATTAAGTAAAAACTAGCCTTGTAGAAGTAACTTAGTACAGGCATGGAGGAAGCATAATTTTCAGCTAAATGGAAGTCTTTGGATCTTGTGGGGGAAAAAAAGAAGAAAAAATATTCAATGAATTTGCTTTAGGGACTCTGAAGAAGCACCGAAACAGCCACCAAAATCTTATTTTTTTTCATTCCTAAATGGAATGAACAGGAGATTTAGCTTCCAAGAGTAAACCGAAGCATTAAACCCATAGATTTATTAAAGCCAAAATGAACAGCACTTCTGCTAAGAAAAGTCATCAGGAAAAGGAGTCTCTCTTTCAATTGATCTTCAGTTCAGTTCTTCCTGCTGATTAAAATAACTGTTCACATTTCTTCAATACCTATTTGCCCTAAAGCCTGAGAACGTGATTGATCCTTTAAGAATATGCAGTATTACCTTGGCAATGCAGAACACTAGAGTGTTGCCAACTTTTAATCATTATTATTTTTAAAGAAATGTCAGCTCCTGTTGTCCCAAGTGCCTTAAATATTTCTCTGCAACTTTATTTCAGGATGGGACGGTGCTCCTGCTGTCTCAGGATGTGCAATATGTTCACATTGTCCAACTCAGACACTCAAACACGTAAATATTTAAAACAAGGAAGCAGTCATAAATAGCCTAGGGAATAAACTCCATGATTAATGAGGGTTCTTAATTTCCTTAACAACTACATACTTAGCTTGGGATTTTTACAGCTTCATGCTACCCTACAACAACAGATGCCGGTCATCCAGAAGCAGGACAGGGGGGCATATGAGGCCAGAACGTGGCAGATGCTTCCTGCTATGTGAAAGCTCTATACACAATTACCTCTTCCAAGTGGGCCTATGCTCTTAAATAAAGAAAACGGATTTTTTTTTTCTATGAAATTAATATGCTCATGAGTAGTCATAGCAAAGATAAAGCCACATTTTTATAAGCTATCCACATATTTGTGGTTTAACCACGCAAATTAGATCTTCTAACACCTCAGATGAGAAAAAAATTTATAAGAAAAATAAACAGAACATGTTTAACATTTTTGAAAAAATCACAAGTCCCAACTCCATGAGAATATTTTTACTCTCCCTTGGTTTTTTCGGTTTGTTTTCAAGGTGCAACTGGGTATTTTTTTATTTTTTTTTGTATGAAAGGAAACGCATGCATCACTCACTCTCTCTAAATCCTACTTTACTGCTTGCTGGGCTGAAAACTAATAGGGCCAAACAGCAAGCTATTTTAAAGGCAATCACATGGACTCAAGTTGCAGGAAGCATTTCAGACTAAACGTTGATATATTTTTGTTAAAAGGTAAGCCCACTGTGAAAAATTAAAGGTGAAAATGCACTACACTAGCTATTGGTTATTTTTGCCATCGGCAAAACAATCTGCACAGTCTAACCTCAAACCAGAACTGAAATTCTTGCTCAAAATAACCTTCAATGCAATATTTGGGCAAATACAAGAGCTATTCAAGATAAATGGAGCAAAATCCAGTACCATGTTGTAGGCTGGGAATCCCAAGTTGTTCCCTGCCTCTGTTAGCACAATCCACTTAGTGATCCTGAGTGCGTCACTCTATCAAAGCCCCACATTACCCCGAATCAGGATCTGTGCTAAACTGAACTCTCTAGTTTTTTTAAGTACTATGGATCTAAAACATTACAAAAATGGCAGTGTTCCACTATATTCAAATGAACAAGATTTAACTTTTGATTTTCATTCTGTCATGGTCATAAGTTGTTAATTCAGCCATATGCCCATGGTTCAGTTATTTCTCTTCAGAACCTTAAAATAACCACGTTGGTACAGAGACATGCAGCCCCTCAGAAAAGAGAGGTTACTGAGTATAGAGAAAGTAGGGCATCAGAGTTGGAAAAACTCAGTTCTGCTACCACTAATTCCATCATTAACTGCTTTGGATATATAAAAACTATGCTTTGTCAGTCAACACAGAAAGCATGTATTTCTTAAGAGCTTTGAACTTGACAGATAAAACGTGTACACACACACTGAGTGTTACGTGCTATAAGGAGTCCTTCTGGACCTTTTGTAGTTGTTTGGTCTTAAAGTCTTGCGTTAAGATCACTCCCCTACCCCTGGAAATAAATCATGGAGTGGGTCATTATCATGCCCAGAGGCTCACAGACACCCCCCATCCTCTGAAATGCTGCCTCCTGACCCATAAAAAACAATTCACGCCCTACTCGTTTTATTTTTGACCATGCACTTTCCTTGATCTCTGACTGACGTCAGGTTTATACTGAAGATTAAGATCGTCTAGACTCACAGACCTCTGTCAGGCCTTTAAAACCTTCTTGTGGACTGCCAGGACAGCCACCTGGGACCTGCCTTGCTACACACAGCGGTTCCCCGCGGAGCAGCAAAACGTTCACTACAGTCCTGCAAGCTGTCAGCAGGATGGAGATCACAGGATCCATTGCCTTTTATTGCAGCCCTTTTCAGAAATTGTGAAGAGCCCCAGGGAAAGTACGAGGTGGAAAAGAAGAGAATCTGGCTGTTCTTCACTGCCTTAGCTCTCTAGGGAGTCTCATCCTCATGGCACTTGGGCACCTTTAATTCTACTGCTCCTTCTTGGATAAATGGTACTTTGAGGAAGGAACATGTGACTGTCAAAACAAATGTCACATAATGCCTCTGTGGCAGAAACAGTAAAGTCTTTGTACAATTCAGAGAGTAAGTCCCCAACTGCAGGGATGGATGCAATATTTCTTTCGTTTGAAGCCTTTTGCTAGCAACAATGCTTCCAATTTAGCATCACAACTACATGCAACCGTGGCAAGCTAAAGCAGCCAAAAAAGCAGAAATACAAAATCAATATAGGCAACAGTTCTTTTATTATAAAAGAAATATCACCCTGAAAAAAATTGGGAAAAAAAAAAAGAGATTATTTTTGTCATTCAGTTACAGGTGAATGCAAACAAACACCTGGCCAAACACTCTTTGTTTTGGCCCAAGCAGTATGTCACTTACCTTTTGGTATGCTTCTCTAAAGAAATAGTAAAGCTCTTTGATTCAATTTATTGGGGCAGGAAGCCAACACCATGTTTTGAAATTATTTTCAAGACTTCCAGAAAGTACTGGAAGCTCCCTGCATTTACAGAAGCAGCTGCGAGCTAGAAAAATGAAACTACATGAAAATGTAGTATAATCTCCAGGCTATACATATTTTTTTTTTAATTTATTATTTTTTAACCCATTTGCTAAAACAAAGCTCTTCCAGAAACCGGTGGGAAAAGACATAGGGCACCTCATAGCTCACCATGGCTATTCCTACTCTTGGTAAGAGTGAAAAGCCTCAGGCTCTCACAGCAGCAGTGTGCAAGTACCCTCCTCAGAACAATGTGCACATACTCCACTGAATTTCAGACCTATGGATTACCTGGTTTTGTTTACCCATTTTATTGATTTTACTTAACTCTGTCCTCTATCATAGTCACTACTTTTACCTAACTGTACCTATGTTTAAAAACATGGAGAATTTTAACAATTTAATAAATTATCCAGAACATGAGGTGCTTGTATCAGAGCTGTGAAAACGCTCATATTACAGGCACTGCTGCTGACAGACAGATTGCCAGATGCTTGCTGCCTGACACGTTATTCTTCAAAGAGAGCAGAACCAGAAGTAACTGAGCATGTGCTTCATCTCAGGTTTACAAATCAGAAACAGCAGAGGGGAGAGCAGGTCATATGCAACAGAAGGGCTACTCCCATCACCAAGCTCTCCCTTTCCTGCCCTTGTCAAACTATATTGCCTGTAAGGAGAAAGCCCTTAAATCAAAGGAAAACAGAGGAGATGCTAAGCTTTTACATTTGACAACAAAAAGCAGAGCATTATTTTTTGATATGCTAGTTTCATTGCATTGTTGCTTTGTAAAATGCATGTTTAGCACTGAACGTAACAAACTTATCTGGACCACACAGGAACATGTGATATTTCTCAGTAATGAGGACAGCTACCAAAAAGGAATTGTCACTTGGCTGCAGTGCAAACACTATTTTGCAGCAATCTGTAACCAATAAAAAGAGATAGAGTAGCTTCTTCAGACAGAACATATCCCTAGAGCCCTTATCACCACCACATCTGATCTCTGCAGTAACACCAGTGTCTTCAGCAGAAATTCTTGAACGAATGGCATATTGAAAAAAGAAAAAAAAATAAAGAAGCAATAACAACCAGAGGGTTAACTACTTTATGTACAATTTCCTCCCTTTCCAAGTCTGCCTATGTTTTACTGAATGTACTGGCCAACTTGATGCTTTCTATGCACTAATTTGTAGCAGATGACCATTGTAGTACATTCATTATAAAAGAAATAATCTGATAATAGAAGTTGCTCCAAGAAACTGAAAGCTGGACAAGCAACACAGTAGAATATAACGCACACGTTGTTTTAGTTATGCAAGGGTCCACCAAAACAAGAGTTTTATCTTACTTTGATTCAAAAGGAACAGCAGTTTTATTTTCCCAAAGGTACATCTGAACAAAGTTGTTTGCATGGAGAACTAAACTACTGAAAATGGGAATATATTATGATCCTTATGTGTCATCATATCTGCTTGTCACAACAAAGGAAGACTCGCAGTAGTGCACTTAAAATCTGAGTGAGCCACTGTGCGCCTATAACTGAGATAATCCCCTCAGTGATAAATTGGAATCATTACCCTTCTTGGTAGGCTCAAGATATTCACAAAGTGTTTTTCAGCCCCTGATTATTTACTATACAACATTTCGTTTTGGAGATAGTTATTTCAAAACTATCTTTTCCTCTAAGTTATATTAAATAATAATATTATTTTACAGTGATAATAGATTCTGATAGTCTATTGGCAAAAGTACAGCCAGTCACTCTACACTCATTAAGAGGTGTGCTAGGATATCTAAAAATCTTTTTCCCTGATATTAGATAGATCTTTCTAGCTGTAAAGCATTTGAGGACAGGAGCAAAGCAGGAGCCTTACATGCAACTTTTAGAATGCAAAACACAAATCCAGTTTCGAGAGATGCTCAAGCAGCGATGCTGCCACAGCAGATGTCTGTGCTACTGCTTTGCCCTGCCAACAGCAAAAGTGAAAAGCTTTTCAACATAGACATTTATTATTTTTGAAGGTCAAACATTTTATCAGCATAATACACAAACCGGCCAGTCAGAGAAAATATTTTAAAGTTCACTGTTTATTTTGAGAATATTTTCCAGTTTCAGCTTTATCAATCTGTTACTGCCCAGTGTTTCTTAAGAACTAAACAAGACCAGTATCTGGCAACATGGAAACAATTAGACACAAGCAGAGAGACAAGGTCTTAAAAAAGGCCATGCCTCAATTTCTGAAGACGTACAGCCAGTACTTCCCATTTCACACTAAGATCACCTATATCATAATGATATTATCTACTTCACTTAATTACAAGCTGGTTTAACTTAGTAGTAAAAATACTAATTTAAAGATTTAGTCTGTGAATATTTTGTATCACTTGAATATTGAGTTTTCCCCAAAATGAAGCCAGCCATTTTCAATGTAAATACGGATTTTTCAAGCATATAATTTTAAAAATAGGACTTACTTGAAAACAAAACAGTACTGACATTGGACATAACATTCTTTAGTTCCCACTTCTACAAGAAAGTTAGTTATCTTCTCTAAAAACTGCATAGTAGGGAAATAAGTTACTTAAGCATTTTCCTGTATTTATGATAGGCTGAATGATAAATCATTTTACATTATCCAGAAAGTCAGAATCACTGAGCTTTAGTGATTCTCTATATAAGTAGCTCTTATGGACACACCACAACAGTACCTTCTTTTAAGAACACTGACCACCCAAATAAATTTTAAGGAAAAGTAAACTCAGTACGCACCAGATTCAAGAGATTTATTCTTTAGGATAGCTTGGAAGAGACCCTCTAAAATTTGGGGGTTCCGATTTTGTTGCTGAAGTTGTTGCAACTTCCTCAGACTCATAACAGTCATCTTCCACATAGCTGGTGATATTTCCAAATACAGCTAGTTTTGCTTTTGCTTTAGGACTTTGTTTAACCTACCACGCTCTATAAAGGCAAGAATGTTTTCACCTACTACTGTTTAAACAAATTTCGATATAAGCATGGCATCAGCTCCTGTGATAAAGCCAACATAGCTTAAGAGCTGGTTTGAACTAGTAGTTCCCTCTTCCCGTTTGGATCCCAAGAAACTATATACCTCACAGCCCACGTGTTAAACATCTTTCTGTGACTGGTCCGTGTGCCTACTAACATGTAAGCATTAAGCAGCCCCAGCATCAAGTTAGTTTCCTTGCTTTTACAGACTGAAATGAGGACTTAATATTACCTATTTAGTAGTAAACATTATTCCTTCTATCTAATTCTTCCTTAATTTGAAGACATTTGTAAGAATTAGTCTATGTGAGAATTTGTAAGATCACTGCATACTTTGAGTAGGACTAAAAAGCAGCAGAACATACAACTCATTCTTCTTGTAGCAATTAATTTTTTCCAACAATGCATCAAAAGCAAATACCTAAAATAGTTCACTAAGTTAAAAAACCGTTTTACTTCATACAATGAAAACTTGTACTGATCATGTACACCAAGCACTGTTATGGCTATAGATTCTATCCCAATGTGTCGTGTGTTCTCTATCAAAGTTGGCTAGCTGTCTTCTGTGGATAAGGACTAAACCTCACATGTCTGAGTGTTAGCAATTCTATGCCATATTTTCATCAGTAACTACAGCAATAGTATTTAAACCTATGCTTGTATGTAGCATCGTTATTGTGACATTTAATATGGTTAAAAACAATCCTCTGATTCCTTTGTGTTATCACTATCTCATAGGATAAAAATTATTTTGCTAGTATTTGTAAAAATACAACCATTTTCCACTAATCAGAAGCTGGGAGAGCTATGTTATTTTCTTAGGTGATAAAAAGCAACTTCTATTGGACATTATCCTCACCTTTTCTGTCTGGTTTGAGGTTCCGATCCACTGGTGGTGGCTCACATTCTGCAGCAGGTACTGACCGTCTGGGTGGGGTCTTTGGGCTGGACCTGAAACCCATGTGAGCAGGAGGAGGGACTTGCTTTCCAAATAACGGAAAATCAAACGTGCCTGGTGTCATTGGTACATAGTTTGTTTCCTGGATGGGTTCAGTGAAGCTGCTGGAATGCTGTCGTGGAGGAGAGTTGGGATTCATTGGGACATAATTTTCATCTAGTTCTTCACTTGAAACACTTCCCACTGTCAACATGCTTCTGTTTTTCTAGAATTAACATATATTTCCTTTAACAAAATAAGTTATGCAATCAGCTGTGAATCACATGAAATTTTTTTAACCTAATCTACTCAGATTAATGTATTCTACTGAAATGGAAAAATCACAAACACCGTGCAGCTTGCTTTTCTACATGGGAGCAAAGAGCATTCAAGCACTGTCACTGTCGCCTCTCATCAGATCAAGTCATACTTACAAAGTGGTTATGGAAGCCCTCCAATGAATTAGATCTGTCATTCGGAAACGTTCGTGGAATATCATAACAGTCTTGAGAACTAGTTTCTAAAGAAACAAGAAGAGAAAGCGGCTATTTACCATCCCTGTTCCTGTCACGGCACCAGGCATGCAGAATCTGTTGTTGTTTACTGTCTGCTTCCGAGAGCATAAAAACACCTCCTGAAGCTGCAGCCCATACATTTTCTTTATATATTTGAGAGGGCCGTGTTCACAAACTTAGCACTCATCAGTCACCACTTGAAATGCTTATGGTGGCGTTTTTCCACAGCAAGAAAAGAAAAGTAATTTTTCCTCTTAAAGAAGCAGCAAAGTTTTCCTTACGAACAGGCAGGTGTAAGAGTTTAGTTTAAGAGTGAATTTTGAGATACTGGGCCCTAAAGAAAAACCTATTCTAAAACAAACAGCAGATGTAGTTTAGGGTCTGAAGGAAGGTTTTCTGACTGAACAGCATCCCTGTGGAAAGTGCTGATTCAGCAGGATTCAATCTACTGCCGGTGAGCCCCTGGTCGCACCAAGGTTCTCTGGGGCTTTCTGTTCAAATGAACTGCTGTAGAAACAAAGAGATCTCCATTTTCAGGGTTCTGGCACTTGGCAGCCCACCTTAAGAAGGTCTTTAGCTTTGTGGCTGCTTCCCTGATGGACGGGGGTGTTTGGGAGACATCTGGGTCCCAGGTCCCAGCTCCTGCTGGACACAGGCTGCCTTACCCTGCAACAGACACACCCTTCCTCCTGGTGCCAAGACAGAAACTGTGGGCAAACTCTGGGTTTTATCTCCACCTTGCCCTGGAAAAAACTGAAGTTCTTTGGAGATTTCCTCCTCAGAGGGAAAATAAACACTTCTGCTATTAAGTGTTAAATTCAAACAGTACTTTCAGACAAGCTACTTTTCCTGAGGCTGATGATCTCAGCTTTAGTGCAGGAGTACTCACTCTCAAGCTTTGCAAAATGAGAGAAGATAAGTGAAGCCAACAAGGGTCTTTCAAGATGTTACTTCTTCATTTTAAAACACTAACAACCACCAATATTATTATACTTACTCTACAAACGAATTACAAACAGGATAGCACTATCTGAGCACCTGCACGATCACACCCAATCTGCATATTGTCTCCTCTAAAAGCCCTGTCCCTGTCCCCTTCCTCATGTCAGCCTCCCATTCTGTGCCTAGCACAACTCAAAATTCTCCTTTAAAATCCCCTGTAATATCAGCATTGACTCTAACCAGTTGAAAATTTCATTTTAAAAATACCACTGTAATGCCCACCTGCCTCAGGAACCTGAAAAAAAAGAAACTCTTAACCCAAGGGTGGTTAACACGACTTGGAACAACTTCAATCTGTAACAACAGCTTCCCAGCGTTTACCTCTTGCTGCATTCCTTGACTTTATATCTGAGAGAATAACAGAACAGAAAAAACAGGCAGAAAAAAACTCCCAAGAAACACCAAATTCTTTAAGTTAAAGTAGTTCCACCAGATTTGCGAGGACCTAAAATACACCCCACTGCTAAAAGAAAAACAGCAAAAAAAATGCAGTAGCCCATCTGGAACATCAAGATTTAGGTGACTATAAGGAACAAGTTTCATTTTACATCAAAACTGCTGTGTGCATCTCTATGACAAGGAGAGAAATAGAGGTTAGTGACAACAATCACCAGATCAGTTGATCACAAAGCTCTGGGTATACACCAAGGCCCACTGACTTCCATGAAACACTTTGAGCTTCTGCAGTGTTGGATCAACCTAACTTTGGTCATTCTGAAACACTGGAAACAGCACTATTGGAGTCAGCTATATGAGCTTATTAGCTGAAAAAAAAGCCACGTTCATTAGATCTTCCCTGCTGTTTTGTAAAGACGAGTAACACCATAAACATATCTAGGTCTGCAAATGTTATTAGTTAAGACTGAGAGCCACAGTGCAACATAAAACCCTTACCAATATTCTGTGCTTTGCTGTTTTGACCGTTTCCTTTAATAATCTTCTCTTTTTCCTCTTTCTTACATATTTTAAGCACTGCAGCCACAAACCGCTTTGCGAAGGGCTACAGATTAGTTTTTAAAGGTTAGAAACGCACTTCCTATCATTCAGCCCATGCCTATCATTCATATCCCATCATTTATCAGAAGTTTACCTCATTTAACACAAAAACTCTGGAAGAGCAGCATAAAATACGGAATACTGACCTTTACGAAAGATATTCAAATCTATAGTTGAAATGGTATTACTGCGTGAGGGTGGAGCTCCTGCCGTAGGGATGCAATAACTACTATCAGTGTCTGAAGTGGTGCGACTAATGCTACATGTTTCCACAGGAGACCGATCTGCAGCATGGTGAGGTTTTGGTGGCCGAGGTGGAGGAATATCTGGAATAGTCTCCAGTTTTGAAGTCTGAGACAACGTTCCCTCCGGAAAAGTTCGTGGAATCTGATAAGTACCTCCAGGTGTGGGGGGAATGTCATAGCTAATAGAGATGTGTCTCATCTGTGTGTCTAATGAAGATGCTGCTGATGGGGTGTTGAAAACATGTTGCTCTCCTTCTGCATCAGTCCCAGATGGAGATGCTGACTTGGGTAAAACATCCTGGGAGTAACTCCTAGGTAAGTTATAAAGGCTGCAGTCTGCCAGTGTCAGTCCGGTACGAGAAGGTGGAGAGTCATAGACACCTTGCTGCTGAAAGAAGCCATTCACAGCGTGCTTGCTCGCTGACGAAGCAGGATTTTTGTGGGAGGGTACGTTATCATTGCAGTCTGTTTCAGAAGAGCTGGATTTTGCCGAGTCAGCATGAGATCTACACATAAGATTATAAGATTAAAATGCTGATGAACACATGAAGAAAAACAAACATCACAAATAACAAACATGGGATTTAAAATTTAAACAACTAACAAGGCTATCAGCTTCTTCCTTTTTTTTTTTTTTTTTTAATGAAATGCAGGAACTTGATTATTAAACCAACAGCAGTACTGAAGAAGGATCCTAAATAACTACATACATACAAATCCATGCATGTGAAACAGACAACACAAGTGTGTAGCTTCAGCAGCAGCTAAACAACAAGTTGATGTTTTGTAAAGCAAGCAATTCCCAAGAAGTCAATTTGGAGCAGAGTTTGATTGGGGCCTGGGGCATTTTTTTTTTTAACCCTTGCTGCAAACTGGCAGCACTTCAATGGCACTGTTAAAGTAAAAATAATACACTCACTCCTTGGATTTACAGTACTTGCTAGTTCAAATATTCATGAAAAGAAAGTCAGAGGAAAAAAAAATACAGCTGCTTCCAACACCCTTGAGTGCATGCCTGAATTTATCTACTGACCATATAAAATTGGTTTGAAATACTTAAGGAGAGAAAAATAACAGATAAGAACAGAAATAAGAGGAAGATAGCATGTTCTTTGGGGAAAAAAAATATCCCTAGGATGTATGTGCAACAGAATGCTTTTATCTTGAATGCAAGCAAAGGCAGTGTTGTTAGCTAAAACTGCACGGTAGTTTATCTTTTATTTCTTTGGAATTTCCACCTTTTATAATAGCATTCCTTAATCCTGGTACTAACCAGTACTAGTAAAAGTACATGGAAAGCAAACACATTGCAATCTTTTTTATTGTTTTGTAAACCTCCCCAGTTACCTTGCTCCAGGCAAGGAAATTCTGTTACCAATCTGACTTCTTGCTTAAATAAAAGTCAAGACAGTCACAAAATACTAACACAGGTGGAGTTAATGCAGTCCGTACACCTCTTAATCAATTATACTGTGATAGTTCCCATTTTCATTACTACAGTACCATACCATTGTGTTAGTTTATACATATGTAAATATTTCAGCATGCGTGTGTATCAATGAACAGCTGCTATACTACTCTTACTGAGTTCTATTAATCAACTAGACCGTGCAGTTTATAAAATGTTGAGGAACGTAATACATAAAAATCAGCAGCATGACTACCACAAGAAACATTATTTCCCCTTTTTTAAGAGGCTGTCTACCTCAAAGTGATCACAACCAGATTTTATTATTCAAATTTCAATTTGTTGATAAGAGTGCACAGAACTTTCTTTCTTAAGGGATAGCTGGATTTATCTGCTGGGGTTCTGGTAATCTGAGGAGAAAGGAATTCAGTTTAACTATTCATTTAGATTTCCTCTGTAGTCATTGGAGAAATGGAGACCATGTGAAACAACCCATTCTTCTTAGATATCCATCTAAACCCGATGAATCACTGCCAGAGTGCCTCTCTGCCAGCCATCAAGGGAACCAACGTGATTAGCTTAGGCTGGACATCTGCAGTAAAGAAAACGTCATTCACCTAATCAGCTGGGGTTTGTTCTGTTTAATAGCAGATGTACAATCTTCCATCAGTGACAGCGGCTTATAAGAGTTATTATCCAGTTTCAATTGTATAGTCTTTTTCTATTAGTTTGTTCTTTGGTGATTTTTTTTTTTATTAGAAAAAGGACACTAATTTTGTTTTGATTAGTACTTTAAACATAGATTAAAGTTCTGTCTCACTGGTCAGAACTGGTTTCTAGTTGACTCTGAACATCAGTTTGCATTTAGTTTAAAATACCCCCCAAAAAGAAGAAAATATTTTCCTTAAGTATTTATCATTGGCACAACAAAGAAAGTGAAACTTCCTGTATTCCTTATGATGCTGACCATCAAAAACATACAGCACCACAGAATGGGTCAGAAGGGACCTTAAAGATGATCTAGTTCCAACCCCCCTTCCGTGGGCAGGGACACCTCCCACTGGACCAGGCTGCTCAAGGCCCCATCCAACCTGGCCAAAATATCTCCACTAGTTCACAGTTCGCTTCCTTTGCCTCAGAGCTTCAAAAATTCACTAATGAACCACTGAAAGTTTAACACACCTATAAAAAAATAGAGCACATAGGAACTACATCAAGTTACAGAGTGCATAATAAATTCAGCGTGTGATCAGTTACACTGGGCTTAGCCCCTGCTGTAGCCCTTGACCTTTACTCAAAGGATTAATTAAGCAGTTCCTCAATTTCTAGACATGCTCACCTAGTGCTGCGGTATTCATTTGAACCAAAACTCCAGCAGAAGTGATGTGTTTTATGTGAGCAACTATGGCAACTGTATTTATATGCTATAAAATTTAAGTGGGCAGCCTGGAGAAGCTGGACACTGATGATCAATTGTAAAACCAAAATTGTTAGTTCCAGTTCACTACAATATACTTTACAATGGAAAAATTTCAAAGCTACAGAAACAAAATATAAACACTACCATTTATCTTACAAAAAAATCAGAACAGAAATGCACATAATGAAAAAGGGTATACTCGATGCTGTTCTTCAGTTCATGGCTGACACTAGAACAGTTTCATCTATTTTGCCATGCATCAGAGTGCAAATAACAAAGTATTTTCCACACGCAAAAGCAAAGCAAATGTCCTTAAACACCTTACCCATTCTAGGCACTACGGTATTTTTACACAAATTAAGGCAATGACAATGATGCCATGTTATACTTGACTCTAAAAATGTACAACATGCAGGAGCACATAACCAAAGCTCAAGATGCAACAGCAGCACAAGGACAATGCCAGGGCTTAAAGATTATCCATTGTATGTAACATAAAGAGGAATATCACTTTCAAATGTAAGAGTTTTTCTGGGTCTAAGTGAATGCTGCAGCTTCTTTGACCCCAAACATTTATCAAAACAGAAGACATTCAAAAACCATGACACATCATAGGAGGGCATTTTTGATTTACTTCACATTTCTAAAAGTAATCTTTTGGAATCAATTTCTTAGTCTATTGAAATAGTTTTAAAAATATGAAAGGCTTGCAACCTATCTGATTTTGCAAGACCAAAAAAGTTTGAAGATCGTCTGAAACACAGGACAAGAAAGCAGTTTATGTCAAAATGAAGACAAGGAATTCAGCCTCCATCACAGAATCAGAAAATGGTTTGGGTCAGAAGGGACCTTAAAGATCATCCAATTTCAACCCCCAGCCATGGGCAGGGACACCTCCCACTGGATCAGGCTGCTCAAAGCCCCATCCAACCTGGCCTTGAACACCTCCAGGAACGGGGCATCCAACGTCAGTATTAACCACTGATCATAAACACAGTAGGTACAATTTTGAAAGTCTACAAAATATTTGATTCATGTTACCTCAAAGAAATTTCAGTTAAGACTAGAGTTCAGGGACAGACTTTACTCCTGCTTTTTTTTTTTTTACAAGAAAAACAGATTTCAGATGCAGGACGCTCGATGACTTCTGCACTTCAGAAAGTTACCTGAAAATTTTAATTTTTCCCCACGTACTTCAGAACAGCTCAGCAACAACAAAAAAATCAATTGGCTTAAATATTCCATTAACAATTAGTTATTAAGATAAGCATTAATTTTTTTTTTTAACATCTCAGTTCAAAATAATGGCAAAGTAGGGGAAAAACACAATGAAAGTTCCGCACTTCATAAGCAGAGGATGGCTGTGACATGAATTCAGTGTTAGCACATGTGGGCATCACATACCTGCAAATTATGTTAAGTGGCAAATCTGTTCCTTGGTCAGTGCTAGGACCTCTTTCCATATATCAAGAACAGATAACTGTGCAGCCTGCTAATCTACAAGGACTGGCTGTTAAGATGTGCACAAAAGCGGTGGGGTATTGACGCAGGGAAGCCCAACAAAAAGCCTGCCTCCACGTATAAAAACTACACGTTGACAGAGACTGAGGAAAAAAGTTTTATGAGTGGTTTAGTCTGAGGGGTAATCATCCCATTTTTTTTATTATAACATGTTATATTCCATCTGACTTGATCACTCATTTCAAGCTGATTCTTTTCCCAACTGCAAGAGTCAAAATGACCAATTAAACAGAATACCAGGAACAAAGGGACAGCAAAACCGCTCGGGTGCCAGCAATCTGGGATGACAGCAGCAAGCACAGTAAAAATCTGGATAGATAAATAAATAAAACCCAGTTCTATTTCCAGAAAATGGAAGCCAAAGTTATATAGGTTTCTGTTAAATCTCACAGAACACCATGCAAGACATCTCAAATAAACAATACTTTCAGGCAAGTTAATGGCTGTGCAAGTAATTTCTCACACGCATTCCAAGAATGGCTGTTGTTCACTCACTGCAGTGGTATCTTTTTACTTTCAAAATCTTCTAATAGCAGGTATTCCTGCCCTTCTTCTGAGAGAAAGGGTGACCCTTGGCTGGTTCATAAACGTAGGAAAGATGAGGAAGACAGAGTTTAGTATTTCAATATATCTCTCAAATGAGCCAGAACAATAAGGGGTTTGGAATCAGTCTTTGGCTGCATTTACTTATTTAAGATCCAAATATGAACAATAAAATGTCACTAAATGCTACAGTGAAACAATGCTCTTTTCTCAAGTCAACAATGATCAGAGCATAAAACTATTTTAGATGAAATACAGCGTGATTATTACATCTGCAAGTGCTGCATCCAAGATATTCTCACAACAGTACATGGTGCATTGCACAACACTGTAACGAAGCTTTTCAAAAGTATTTGTTAGCTCTGAAGCACCACAATTCTTAAAAACTGTAGAGAGGTAGCTTGCATATTTCCTCTGCATTTCACTGTTACTTGCCTCACCCGGAAAAGAGCCCCAAAGCCTTGAAATAAAATTTAGTGGTTCCCCGATCATCTATAAAGTAACACGTAAAATTAGAACAGAAAATGGCCCCTCTGCATATCAGCAACTTTAAAGTCTAAAGGGAACCTCATAGAAAGAAACCATGTAACAATACCTGCCTATTTAACTACATCTTTTAAGCTTTGGACTTAAGGACAAAAGGTTGCATGAAATACACAGCTAAACTGTTCCAAATCTGGAAATTAACAGGAAAATGATGCAGCCATTTACTTTTTTTCTTCACCTGTCAGGATGTGGATTGAGGCAGTGCTCAGAGTGCCCTCTAATTGATCAAATTAGTAACATGCTACGTAGATACACAGAGCTCTACTCCCATTAGAAAAGGTCTATATCCTCTATACTCTGGCCCACATCCAGCATAATACCTACTGTACTAGATATGAAACATGAGCAGTCCTTTTAGGTGGAACTGAAACTCCAGCACAACTATTACTCTGAATTTTCATTATTGCAGCCTTCTTAATAAAAGGACATAGCTGTTTAGTAAATTTAATTAAATAGAATACTCTAAGCTCATACGATTCCCAAGTAATCACAATGCAAACAGTTCACTGTCTTCAAATATCCCTATAAAACCATAACTTAAATAATTTGTCCACTCCTAAAGACTTTGTTCAGCTCTTTATCAATTCCCTCGTCATTTTACTGGACCTACTGCCTTCCCCAACACTCAAATATCTTCTCTCCTGGGTCACCAGTATCTTCCTCAAGACATTTTGCAGGCTATTAATGGGCTCTATATCTTGCTGTGTTTACTAAACCCTTTTATGGCCTCCTCAGACTTTACTTCCTCTACTTAAACCACACTTAACAATTGTGGAAGTCAGGTCAGAAAGTCAATTACATCCCCCAACCTCAACCATTCCTAAAAACATGTTGTGGTGTCCAAAATCCACCCTGCGCCCACCTGTTGCAGAAGCAAATGGGCACTCGGACACATTTCAGGTGAGCCAGGGCATGGAAATGAAAAGTCAAAATTTCTCTGCCAAGTCATTCTGGAAAAGATAGCAAACTTCTTGATCATTTTTGGCAGGAACAACTATGTACCTCTTGGGTACCATTAACTTCTAAATACCACTAAACACTGAAATCTTTAACTCTTGACAAAGCAGATGCTGCGTTTCCCATTCTCTTGCAGGAGGCTTTCAGGCCGGCTGTGCCACCTGTAACCTGCACGTTCCATAATCTGGGGGAACTGTAGGCTCATTCCTCTGTTTTAATAAGAAAGATTTTAATAAGAAAGATTTTCTACCATGTCATCATCAGTAAATGGAGCAGGAAACTCCTCAGGCAGAACAGCGCAAGACACAAATGCCAAGGGAGCAGAGAGCACATGGCACAGGTAGAACTGGCAGAGAATCAAGGTGCTTATGAAGAAGGCACCACCACTAAAAGATATGGCCCTAAGGGAGTATGTGAAATACTCATGAAAAAGCTTTCAAAGGAAGCTTTCCTCAGCCTTCCATGTACTCATCTGCAATCACAAATAGGATATGACTTTTTTATTTTACTTTTCTGGAAATATGGCAGCAGATTTCATTTTAAATTACTGCAGAAAATAAAATTGCCAGAGATATTTATAAGGTTCTCCCACAGAATACTGAAGGTTGGAAGGGACCTATGGAGATTATCTGGTCCAGCTCTTCCAATACCCCTAAGCAAAGCCAACTTCAAAGTCAGATGAGACTCCTTAGGAACTTGTCCAGTCATGTTTATTTGTGGTTGGGTTTGCTTTTTTTTTTTTTAAAATCTCAGAGGATGGAGATTCTACTAAATCTGTGAACGGCCACCATGATCCACTCTGAAAAAACAGCGATATTTCCTAGGTAGCTACAATAAGTATACCGTTCTATGCAGGAGGTGCTGTACATCTACTTAAGTTAGAAGTAGCAGCTGGAGAAATAAATATACATTTAATTCAGTATAAGTTCTCAATTCTTTCCTTAAAATTTCCTATTGCACATTTCTCTGGAGAGCTGACTGTGTGGCTACTCTTTGTCCAGCGAAAAATCAGGCTTACTTGAGCTTGGTTTTAAATATTCGTTAACATTCAGGACACAGAGACTGAGTGGTTTAAGTCTCCTGTGGTTTTAGTTATCATAAAATAATTATCTTTTAGTCTTGCTAGAAAGTCTGAATCATGTTAGTAACCAGACAACAAATACCATTCCAGGATGACCATATTCAGTGATGATTACCACCTGCCAGGATGCCACAGTACCAGCAAGTTTTATTGAATCCTTTCCATGAGAACTTTAACTGGCAAAATTGGGGCACAGAATACCAGAAGGGAGAAAGGCTAAATTTTTCCAGCTTTTGGTATTCCTAGACTGGACTAAACACACCAGATTGTGGCTAAAGAAAGGGTCCTTCTCTGCTCTGTGCCGTGCATCACTCCAAGCTACAATGAAACGCTAGAATCACTACATCTATCTGATACTTCATATTGGCAACTGCTGTCCAAATTTTTGAAGAAAGCAGTATGGGTCTATTGTTGATTAAACACCTTACTATTAATGCAAAAAGTTCAAGCACAGAACAAGCAAAAGTTACAGTCATCTGCCTCCCACAGATTATGCGCATCCAAATTTTCAATGGCTCAACAATAAAAAAAAAGTGGTTTGGGAACAGACATTTTTGGTTTGTAATACAAATAAGTTTTATGAAGAAAAAAACATCACTTACCTCATAGGTTCAGGTTTTTTACTTTGACAGTTTATCAGCAGTAGGTAGTCTTGAGGATCTTCTTGACCAGAGGAAGACTCCAGTGGGGGGATGTTAATAAGCTGATAAGGAGGAGGTAGGGAAGATTCTGCTTGCATGGAAGGTTGTGATGTGTTGATGGGCAAGGGTAACTCAGCAGATGGTTGTAAAGAATTGACTGGTGGCTTCACAGCATCTGCAAACATAGAAGCAAAGCATTGCTTTTACAAGGAAGAACCAGTCTTACAATACTATCAAAAAATTGATGAGGAAAAAATCGTAGTTTTCATTCAAAACTCTAAAATCAGTGGACATAAGAACACGTGGATATTAACATTTGCTTCAGGATATTTATATGTAAACCTTTATATTCCCTATATTTTTTCAAACTGTTGTCAATTTCTTAACTATGCCTTGGAAACAAGAGCTTATGCCTTATTTAACCTGTTTTCTGTCACGTAAAAAGCAAAGATGTTGACAGCTGAAGAAATCTAAGAAACAAATCTGTTATTTTAATCAAAAGCAGACAAAGGCCCATAGCTTATTGCTTAAATACGGTGACCTGAGTCAGCATTTGCATGTATTCATCCCTTTTTGACCAAGGTCATCCAACAATTGAGATTGCTTACCAGTCAAGAACTGGCCTCTTCCAATATCCAAAAAGCAACAGGTAAAACCGTGCTTTTGCAATGGAAGATCCTGTATAACTATAAAAATAATGCAGAGGTACACCAGGCACCACGTTCCGCTAAACACCCTCATTACATACCCCGACTCTTTATTTTCATGCAATACATGAAGTAGTTGTGCTCTGCTGGTGTTGTTCGGTTCTCGGTTTTAGGGAAGGGAGAGAGGAGGTGGCGTGGTGGCTTGTTTGGGTTTGATTTTTTTTTTTTTTAACTAATCTTGTTTTTATAATTCTCATCCACTTCCTACTCATCTATATTTTTCTTTTTTCCTTCCAAATACATGTATCCTGACTATTAAATTATCTGGGAGACTGGAAAATACTGACACAGCCAAATACTAAACAGTCATTTAACTTTTTGATTGTTTTAATGATACATTGACTAAGAACAACCTAAGCAAGCAAATTGTTCCTCAATTATCAAGGCTCCCACGTACTAGTAACTTATTGCACATTCCAACTTGCACATCCCAAGAATGGATGCTGATTATTAGCATCGTTTAAATGAACATATTATTATCCAATGCAAACTGCTCATGTCAGGCTTACAGACTACGCACTATGAAGTAACTTCATCCAGTTTCTGCTTCCCAGCGCTACCTTGGGAAGAACCACATCAACAGAGGAGAACAGAGAACTCCTGCTTTCAGTTCTGTGTATGCTATGTACAAGTGATTTAGACCTGGAAATAGGAACAGAAGCACTGGCTTTGAACTATCATGGAACTTATACAGGCTCAGAAATTAAATCCCACCACATCCATGTGGGTGGAAGAAGTCTAGGTGTATGAAAATCAGGATAACCTAAAAAAAAAAAAAAAAAAAAAAAAAAAAGGTTTTTATAAAAGGTTAGGCCTGACCTATCCACCAGACTAGTAAGCAGAACAAAGACAAAACCAGACTGCACCCAGTGACTCACATACACAAAAATAAAATGGTTTCTTTACTACATGCTAAAATATTAAAATATTAACAATTTTCTATTCTCTAGGAATTTCAAGAGCTTGAAAGAGTCTATTTGAGGCACTTGCTAATATTTCTTCATTCCCCTAAAGCTGGGATTCAATAGCAGGAACAGAGAGGTGCCTGAATGGATCTACCAGGCAGGTACTTCTCACTTCTAGGAAAGAGGTAGTGGGAGAAAGGACAAGTAGGTCTCTGTCCTGTCCCCTCCAGAACCTAGGAATGCAAGCAAATTTATGCACAAGAAAAAAGCAGAGAAGAAACGCTTCCTGCCAGATACACCATCATTCTCTTGCCACACTTACAGACAAGATCCTGAAGGTCTTTGGTTTAGCATAATCCCCACCCCTGTTCCTTGTCCCTGATGATACACAACCTTCACATCATTAGATCTACTTGGTGCCAAGGTCATGCAAGGGGAAAAAAGAAATCAAACAGGACACCCTTGCAGCTTCCAAGGAAAATGGGTGTGTCAATTAGACCACAGGTAGTCAGGAGAGCTCAACAGGTATATAGAAAGAAGCATGCCTACGTGAGGCAGATGTATTTAAACAAACCATGCACTAGAATTCCCAGGAAGAGTAGTAATACTCAAGGGTAACTTTCCACAGAAAAATAAAAGTGAGACACTTGGAAGAGGATCAATGTATCCACCAACTTTGGAGAAAGAGTTACTTTCTTGGGGGCGTAAGAAAAAAAGCATGTGCACAAGAGAAGAAGTTAAAGGCTGGCTATAATTTGTAATTGGTGAAAAGAAACATGATCGTGAAGGCCACTATGCTAAACATACTGGCTCAGATCTGCAGTCTCCGAAGCCCACCACACCACCTCCGTTTCCAGACAAACAGCGAACAATTGCCTCCTGTTCATTTACTGAGTTGACGCTGCTTAATTTTTCTTGGTACAGAAGCGACTTCATTGCAGATTTGGTTTCCCTTCACGCTCACCTTCCCTAGCTCTACTAATTCCTTCTGAGAAGGGAAAATCACAGAATGCACAAAAATAAAGCCTGTGACACACTTAAGGATCCACAAAGACGTAACAGCAATTCATTCCATTGCCATCCTAACCATCAGCTGCTACTGAGTATTGAAGGTGACACTGTCCAGCCGTCCAGAAGGTTCATGAGCTCTTCCCTGAGCAAGGTTTTGGAGCCTAGTAATGTTAATGGATTCCCAGGGAAACTTTCCTTGTGATGAACTGCCTCATTTATTTTGACTAGATACCACTTGACAAAGTCCCTGAGTCATCCTACAGATCTCTTACAGGAGTTGTGTGGTTTGGTTGGAATTTTTTGCAGTGGATAGGGTACTGAATGATTACAATTCCAGCTTTCTGATCTAAAATTCATCCTCATGTAGGCAGCTTAGTCTAAAGCACTTCACTGCCCGGCTACTTCTAATTTGCTTTACGCATTCAAACTATTTTAAATTTGAATGCGAAGAAAACACCTATGTTAATGACTTCCATAACTGAGCAAATTAACGCCGTTTGCTTACCTGCACCCTCTCAAATATTCTCTTTAGCCACAAACTTCAGAAGCTGATATGAAGGTAAGGGTTTCTCCCAGCTGCCTATTATGATTTCAAAGAGTACAATCATCAACTTGCTGCACTTTGGACTAGCAGATTTTTTAGGGAAGGGGTTATCTGCACACCAAAGAGCGCTCTAAGTCATTTGGTTTGTTCCCAGAGCTCAGACACTCGGACTGCTTTGAAACAACTAGGAGCTGGAGAAACATCCAGAATATTTAACATTCAAATAAGCGTAACAAGAATCCTATTTTGTTTTTATAATTCTTGAGCTCAGTACAGCTTGAACAAGCAGCTTTCTCAAAACAGGGTAAGATTTTTATCTTTTCTCATTTGATTTGTTAAGAGTAGTTACAGGCGTCATCTTTGCTAGAATTTATCCTTTTTCCCTCATAGCCATTTTTATATTTGCCTCACTAATAAAACAATCATAAAATTACTGAGGTAAAAATAGCATTTTCTGAACAAGAATAGTAAGAGGCTCCCTTTTCTTCCTTAAGTATATAAAGCTTCTTTATTCCACATGTTCCTGTACATTTGCTTTATGAGCAATGTAAAAGATTTGAGCGTAGGAGTTTGCATTCAGGGTTGGTTTTCTGTTGGTTGTTTTTTAATGAGAGCAAAAATTCAATTGTTTTCTATATTATGATATATAGTTTCTTAATATAATTCTTAGTGAACAAACCAGAAGCTTTATTGCAGTAAGTATTTCTTCAAATGTCAAAATTGTAATCAAAGTAAAAAAAATGCATTCTTTGCAGATTGTAGGTAGAAAGACTTAAACCAGAAATGGGACTTTCCCATTGTAACAATGAACCAGCAACAGATACGAAGTTGCATGATTCTACTATTCTTCTGTAATGTTTCACTGAACCCATTTACCATAATATAGATGTTATCATTGAAACAAATCAATGGCCAACAAAATATTACAGTAATCACCTTGACCAAAAAGTTGCAGATACAACAGTGGGAGCCGTAATAAAAAAGTAACTTCACTTTAATCCTTAAAAGGACTTGTTTTTTTTTTTTTTTTTTCCTTTAAGTAAATCTGTTAAGTCATTAGCTGTGCTGCTTTATGTCATGAGATACATCCTGAAATAACATTGCTAGAGTTTCCTCTAGTGACAACGTCTACATGGTCTCAAGTAAAAGATTCTGGAATCAAAGGGCCACACACGTGCATGCGCACGCAGAGGGCACAAGGATGTGTATGCTGATGGGCACAGACAAAAAAAGCACTCGCTTTGTTCTCACAATTAGCTCAATAGATCCAGCCCCCAAGATGCACAGACATGTTAGTCTGGGTTTGATTTTCAGCATAAGTGATCAGCTTCCAGTCAACACGAAATCTAGGAAGTAAGCCTCAATTCTGAACCCTTCTGCCACATCCAGAGAAAATCCTTTTAAATACTGTAATAAAAAGTTTCTGTGCATTTTGTCAGTTTATTGTCGTAGTTCAATATAATCTCCAGGTATCTCTTTCTCAAGATAAACATGATGTCCTATTTAAAGTGCCCTAATGAAGAATTCAGCAGTTTCTGGTTGTCTATTATCATCAGGACAACCCTGACCTCTTGCATCCGAACCAGAAACACGACTGATTTACAAGTTCCTACCACACACTGAAGTTGCCGGCTTTCAGAGCTTCCATCTAAAAAGTAATACGTACTATCTGCAGTTCATACATCATATAAAGCTGCACTTATGATTAGTCGCTTGAAATCTGAAAATACCAAAAGCATTTCCACTCAGAATGTCTTTCCTCTCGCCACCTGCAATTTTCTTTCAAAGACTTCATTCAAAAGAGGGGGGGGGGGCAAAGAAGAACCATCTGTAGCCTGTTCTCTCCATCTTTAGATGGTACACAGGCTGTGTGACACAGGAAAAATAACTTCTGCAGGTGCTTGTGAACACAAACAGTGCAGCCCACCACATTAAAACGCTTGGGGGTTTTTCTTCTCTAAGAAGGCCCAGCGCTCTCCTCCGTAGTGCAGGCTGCTCCAGCCACATGGCGGCTTCACCCAGCTGGGGCTGCAGCAGGCTGTCTGGAATCGTAGGCATCTCTGTGCTTCAGAGGTGTTCACGGCTCTCACGTTCTCATGACTTGGGAACTAGCAAACTGCAGAACGGTTTTCCAACCCAACTCCTTGTAATCGTAAACCCCTTTTCCCAGCAACTCATCACATGATGTTAATGCCACAAAAGGTGGCCAGCAGGATCAGGGAAAACGAAGTTAATTACCTAGGCATATTAAGATTAAGCTTTTATTTTTTTCCTTCAGGAATAGGAGAATGACCTTCCACATGGATTTCTGTCACATGTAACTAGCAGCTTAAGATAATAACCCCAAACACTCAAGGTTAAAATTCTGACTGCACTCCTGATTGTAAATTCTATCTTTTTAATATAGGTATTTTTTCCTCACATACTTGTAAAGGAAAACCTAGAGTTACAGATGCTACATTCATCATCACCTCACTTAGCCACTCATCCTTCAACTGCATCATCTGGAGCCAAAGTTATCTTAGTCTTCTCTGCTGTCTCCTCTTTCTCCCTTGGGTAAAAGACAATGCTCTCAGCTCTGCCTCACTTTACTCGGCTCTTCAGCCACCAGCTACCACCTCTACCAAACCAGATATCCCAAATCTCAGGTCCTTCTCCGGTCCTGCTGCTTCTGATTTTACTTTTCTTCACAGTCTATGCTCACCTTCCTCTCAGCAACTCTGCCCCCAAAAAAACACACCAAGTTTGCACACCTTGCTGGCCACTGTCCCCCACCCTTATCGCCTCAAAGCAACCAACAAGAGACGCCCTTGTGCCACTGTTCCCTGCTGCCTCACTTGTAAGACAACAGACCCACAATCCTTATCCAGACAGGCTCTCTCCTAAAGCTTAACTCGGTCTTTCCATGTTACGTTTTACTGCACTCCAGGTGACCAGTCACTCATTCTCCTGCCATGTCATCTTGGAGCTGATTTTCTTTCTAGTTAATCACATTCAAGAGATACAAAAAAATCCAATCTCAACTGGTGGGTAAGCACATCATCTCTATAGACTTTTTTTTAAGCTTACTCTGAAGCATTACTCTGTCATACTTCTCGCTATGCTCCTCCAAGCCTCCCCGCCTTCATCTAAAAGCTCATGCTACTCCAGTTAGAGCACTTCCATGATCAAGGTCTCTAATATTCATCGTATGTTACTGAGATGGAGATTTTGGTTTGCCAAGTGTGCCAGCCTCTACCATCCACTTGTCAAAGTTACATTCATTCTGCCGTCACTGATATTGCACCCAAGCTATGACGAACCTGCAATACGTGTATTATTGGAACATGATTAAAAAATTTTTACTGTTCAAAATGCAGAAGGCATGAGAGGCAGACACCAGATTGTAGCGTGGCTGTTTGGGCAGCTGCTAACTTAAAACGTGCTGTGTGTGCAGTGCTTTCAAAGTACGGTCTTTATATGACAGAAACATTCTTTACCACATGTAATTATTTGTGTAAATGCAATTGCAGACTTCTAAATCTTGTTCTTCCCTTTTCTTTTCTTATTCTGCTTTACTTTGTTATTACTATCTTAATTCAAATGAATACATGCAAGTAACACGTTTGCATATAGTAAGATTATTTCCTCCTTCCTCTGCTTTGTAACACCAACAAGAAATTCAGAATTAGTAATACGCCAGCTCTCAGCAAGGAAAGGTCTCATGGCTTTGAGTAGAGTTCCCTACTCTACCTCTCTGTTCCACACAATGGACACGTGTTCCTTTGCACTCTCACATACAAGAGCTGCCAGGTAAAGACATTTCCTCCGTAATTCCCAGAGTCCTAGTTTGTTCCCAGAAGCAGAGATTTCTGAGTGCCTCCTGCCCATGGCTGCACTGGCACACTTCCGTATTATCCACTGAAAAGCACTCACCTGCCTACTCCTCTCCTGCACATAAGGGATGCCAGGTAGGCTGAATACTGAATCACACGGCAATCATTCTTAGAAACGTGATGTGGGTGGTCTGGGTTGTGTTCAGGATGTCATAAAAACATGCTGGAACCATCCAAACAAGTACCCTTCGCTGAATTTGCTCTTAGAGTGGTAATTCACAGATGAAGCTTTTGTAACAAAGTTTTAATTCCAAACTAGAATAAGGAGAAAGTAAAGGGCTCCTTTTCAGAAAGTAACAATATTTTCCAGTCATTTTTAAAGAGTGGGCTGGAGTGGAAGAGATGCAAACCCTTTTCTCCCTACTTCCCTCAATCCACATTCCTACAAAAAAACCTATTTCTAGTCCCTTTAGTGATGCACACTTGATTTATATATATTTATTTATAACCTGGTGTTACAGCAGGTCATGCAACCCACTAATCTACACAAGGAATGCAGGAATAATAAGTAAATAAATAAGGATGGATTCAGGACAAGCAATGGCCACAAGGTATTTGTGGGAATTAAATACATCATCCTGTTTCCTACAAGCTGCTTTCCCACAACACCTATTTTGGTAGGATTAGAGATGGATCGTGGAGTGCTACAAGTTATTTTTTGCTTGCTTCAGCTGCGGAGGGGGGAAAAATTTTTTTTTCTAAATTGCAAAGCAGACGGAGAATCAACAATATTAGAAACCTGACATTTTGCACTCATTCCTGCTTGCATAACCATATGTTTTTAGAGCAAACAGGATTCCTTTGATGAATATGATGATCTTCTGTCTTGCATGATTTTACTTAAGAGATTTTCCCTGTACCCTCAAAACCTAATATCATGCAAAAGAGAAGAGCATCATCCAAGCTCTATGGCACACTTAATTTATAACATGTTCTTAATATCTCCCTCTGTTCCCCTTAGGTTTTTTTTCAGAGTAACAAAAGTTTCATAGCCAATGCATGCAAGTTTTAAAACACAGCCCAGCTAAAGATAGTCATCTGACCTTTGAAACATTCTTCACATGCAGGCATTGCACCTTCTCAGAAAAACCAACAGAACTTACCCTCATCTGTAGGGTTGAACCCACAGATATCACAGATACATCGAACCCACTTATTCATCTCCTCCTCGCTGTCTGCTACCAAATAGAAAACTCTGTCTATAGTGTTGATATCAAAAATATAACTGTTTTCAAACTCTTTTTTGTTGAACGTTAATCCAGCATCCACTTGTTGACACAAATTTAAGTCAATAATACGGATAGGCTTCTTGGCATGGTCATTTTTGTAGTATTCCAATACATCCGGATCCCCCGTTAAACGGCCACTGCGAAGCACAAACCATCTCCTCTTCCATGCCTGAAAATTGAAAAGAGAACAAAGAAAGAGTTATATTAGAAGGAAGAAATCATACTCTAAGACTGTTAACTTTTATGTATGGTTTCAACCTGAGTTGACCCAAGTAATAATAGAAAAGTTCAATAATAATTCTAAGAGATTACGCAGCTGCCACCTACATTTAACAGAATCTATTTATATATTGTTACAGCAGTGGACTAGAGGATTAGTGAATTTGTATTTTAAACTTCATCTCTTCTGTATTTGAGCTTTGTTTTCAAGAAGTGGACATATAACCACATAATTGTTTACAAAACAAGAAAGGATGAATGCAGTAAAGAAAAGAGGGGAGAGGACCAGGAAAGGGAAAAAACCTGCACACAAAAAACCTCAGAACGAAGCTTATATAGACACGGGGAAGGCAAAAAAACCCTATATGTTTCAGTGCTCCACAGTGTCTTGTTTCCAATATCTGTGGCTTCAGGCTGATAAATTTTAACTCTGAATTTTTCATTGACCCTGAAAAACAGCGACCCGGATTTGAAGAACTGGCAATGCTCACATCGTACGCTCTACTCGATGTTTGGGGAACTTCACACTCAGAACTTGATAATATTTCTACAACACTTCTTACAGAAAAAGAAGAACTACATTATTATTTTGGAAAGCATTAGAGAGATTGCGATGGAGAGAATGACTAAACTAAAAGTGTAGTTTTGCTGCATAAAAAAGGTCTCTGTGGAAGGTACATCCACACAAGAAACATTTCACAACCTGGTGCTGTGGCTGTTAACCAGCCTTCCTCCTGCTGCAAAGAGAAGAAGCTGGTCTGGGAGAAAAGCACAACTAAAATGCCTCATCTTCCAACTAATCTTCATCTGCCTTTCATTCCCATGGATCATTCTCACCACAGACATTACCCTAAACTAAGAACCTAAGGTTTGCAAACAACTGTCCTGGCATTATCAACAGCACCTTTATTTCCACACTCAGCTGCATTTGGTTCCCCAGCTGTATCAGCAACGCACCATTCTGTGCTCTGAGCCCCCTTATGTGCACAAACACCCAGTCAGCAGGCACAGCAGAAGAAACTGCACACACTGTCACTGTCCACTAGAAAAGCTTCGCTGCATCCACGGTCAGAAAGCTGAAAATAGAGCCTGGACACAGTGGGGAGTCATCACGGATTTGTTCATTTGTTTTATGCACTTTTCAGCAAAGTTGGAGATCAAATCAATGCAGTAGCCAAGCCACTGCACTTAGACCGCAGACTCACACCATGCCCCAGGGCACCCCATTCAAACCTGCCTTAGGATATTCTAATGAGGTGACTAGCAAGTCCGTTGGAAGGACAAAAACCAACAGAAGAAAATAAAAAATGATGAGCGAGTTCTCCATTTGGCCAGCCCTGGCTGCGTGATAACCAAGGAAAGGAGTGACATCAGCAAGGATGGGCCCAGAAGAGGTCAAGATGTGTGATGTCCTCTACACATTGGGATGTAGCTTCGAAAGAAGAGTTTTTCACTATATATTATGAAAAGATTCAGACCCATTTTCTTGAGGCACAAGAGTGTTTCCATTTCATTTTTACATAGCTGTTACTGTCAAGCAAGCTAGTGGATTGAGAACATAAAGGACGAAGAGGGAGAACTGCACTGCCATCTTCCAGCTACGTACCAGCACCGACAGCTTTGCGCTACATATTCACAAACCCCTCATTGTCAAGCGGGGATGCCTTTTGTGGGTATCAAGCTTAGGAAGCTGTTATGAAAAGATAATACAGAAAACAAAAAACAAAGGCAAAAATGCCAGACAGCTTAACTAAGGCTTGTGATCCATTCTCCAACTACCAAGCCTCTAGAAGTTATTCAAGATAAATATTATACTTCATAAAACAAGTATATTTACTGTAGTTGTGAATACAGCATCTGCCTTTAAATGCTGAACTGCGTGAATCACATCAAGGTCTCAAGCAACTACTTCCATGGTAGTAGTAAGTTTAACTGGGTGACCAGTAAACCACAGAACTAGAAAATGTAACAAATTAAACTTCTTCAATTTAGATGTCCATGTGAGCATCTTCTAGTAGCACAGTTGACAAGCTGTGTTTAACAGCGAGCCAAAAACACTGGCAAACCTTTGCTGTATTTCCTGTTTCTAAATCAAGTGACAACTTCGATGCTCGGATAACGGGAAACTTCAACATCAAGGCTCTCTCTCCAGACAAGGTCTATTAGAGATAAGCGTTATGAACCAAACTGCAAAACTCTGGTGCTTCAGAAACCAGCTTTATCTTTAACCTCAGCCTTCAGTCATTCAGATGAAATTTTTAAAGCTTAAGCTTTAAAAAGGAAAGACAGAGACAGGAGAAGGACAAGAACAACTGAGGAGCACAATGCATTTTGCCTCACGATTTGTGTAACAACAACAACAAAAATCAACTCTTATTCATCAAGTATGCCTCTTCTAGAAGTTCATTCCTAGTACTGTGTTAAGGGGTGAAAGAGTCTTAGCAATCCTGACAATCTCTCTTGAGCATTAATGAGTAAATAGGGCTCCTAAAAAAGTCAGAAAAATCAACCAGCTAAATGGAATTTGCTTTCAGGCCTTCAGGCTACAAAATAGCAACTATAAAGGACTTAAAACATTGAATTTAGCCTACCAGCACCTGCTACTATTTTTCAAGAGTTTTCACATAATGCATATGTGAATGTTTATTTCAGTCATATAATGAGTCACACTCACTGAAACTGGCACAGATTATATTCAAAAACAAAAGCAATTCCATAAACTACACACTAATAAGGCAGATACAAAGGTTCTCTGGATTACAGTACAAAGCACAATTTAGCAGCAGAATAAAGCTTAAAGCTAGACAAGTGAACTGACATCAGCACCCTTGCTAATCATAGTACAAAAGCGCCTCTATATTTTGTCAAAGTGCAAAATGAGCTCATATAAATCACTCTTTGTTATTTGAAAATATCTGGGATTCTTAAAGCTTGATCTATTTTTAACATTTCAGTATTTGTCACTGTAATGAAAGCTGCAGACTGCCTCACTGAAGTACAGTATACTGTGCTATATGTGTAAGGAAGAGAGCTTCTTCAGTACTGGCTTTCTAAAAAGAAGTCTCAAAGACAGCATGCACATCTGCAAATACATATTTATGCTAATTTATTTTTTTTACCCCTTTGGGCTTTCTTGTCTGAAAATTTTGTATTTGCTTTTACAGACCATATACAGACTATTTCGCATAATCACCAAAAAGATGCAACTGACTTAAGTCACAGGACCATTACAGTGACTGATCATCTGTCATGTTACTGATGCTATCACAGACATACATTATCAAACACCGGGTTTCTGTGCTAAAAGTCAACTGCATTAAGTCTGAGAAGTCAAAAAAAATAACCGGTAGGAGATTTAAATGTTTTGTCCCAATACCAATATAATTTAATTCTAAAACTATACTTGAGCAAATGAAGAAAAGGTGAAGTTTTCAATTCAAGTTTTTTTCACATATATAAATGTTCTTTATTAATATAAACAGAGTTTTAAAAATACCTTTTATAAATATACTAACAGCAAGTTACAAAACACAGCATGCAGATCAAATACCTAAATCAGAAGTAAAAGTGTTCCTTTTAAGAGTGTAGTATGACAAATGTAACGAAAATTAAGTCCACCAAAAGCCCATGTAGGCTTTACCAATTATTACAAAACAAAAGTTTAATGAGGTTTGCTGCTTTTGTTTCAGCCTAAGAAAAGCCTTGTGTGCCCCTCAGCTTGTTTTCTCCTTTGAGCTGCAAAGCCTATCAGCTGGCCTAACATAGGTCATCACCGTTCTTGCCAAACATTGTGCTGCTCATATCATGAGACCATCGTATCATGAGACCATCATAACTATAGAAACAAGCTTGTTTGCTTGTTTTTGAGATTAGCCTAAAATGTGACAAGCTGCTCACCCACAGAGCATCAAATGATCAAAGGAATAATGGAATTCTGTGTTTTTTGCACAGCACTTGGAGCAGCTTACAAAGCAAACCCAAGCAATTCCTACGATCTTACTTTTTCCACTCATATATGTGAGAACTGCTGATTTAAAAGCGGGGGAATCAGCTAAGAAAACTGGCAGAAAGCGCCATTTAACAGTGTTGGAAGCTTTCTTGTATGCAGTACACAAAATTCACAACACAATCTCCTTATATCTGTTGAAGATGTAGCTAGACTTCCCTTAGTCTTCATTTATGGATCATATTTCTTCCCCACCATATACATTCGAGATGTACCTCACTCAGCTGCTGGCTGCAGTTCAAAGATGTAGGAAACAGGGGATGTATGTGTAGACAGAGAGGGAAAGGAAGGAGAAAGGGGCAGGAAGGAGTATTACATTGATGTTTTGAAAGGATTTAACTTTCCATTTGGAACCCTTCAAGCTGTTGCTTAAGAGGCCAAAATAATTACACGAAATGTTTAAATAAAAGCTTAGAAATGCTAAAGCAAAACCATCTTTTTCTGGTCAATTTTTTACAGCATTTGCTCTCATGTCATAACTCTGCTTACTGTTAAACTGGTCAATTGTCCTTTTTTGGTTTGCTAAGTACTATTACCCATAATCCTCATGTCATTTATAGCTGATTTTCCTCTTCTAGCACACTTACTACCTTTTTTCTCTTAGATGCATCCAGTCAGAAAAAACTCCAAATCTGTGGAGTGCTGGCTACGCAAAAGACTGTATCACTTACATCCCCCTCTGGTAACACCACTAATAAATCTTTCCCCCACGTATGACCAGCAGATCCAGGAATAAACCTACAAATCTCAGACCTTCCTTCTCATCTCTCAAGTGTACAGACATTTGTGCTTGGTTTTCATCTCCGTATTCCACAGATAGCACTTTAAAAGGGCAGTATTTGGCATCCTCTTTCTCCAGAGAAGTAAACTAAGACTTGGAAGAGGCGATTTACCCAGGGGCACAGGGAAGGATCCAAAAGAACACTTGATGTTTTATAAACACACAACAGAACATTTCCTTGCTCCAGAAGAACTTACAAAGTAAGGAGGACATGCAGAGCGTGAACCAGAGAGAAGCAGAGGGAAGAAAGGGACAGCCCAAGGTCACTTCAGAATGTTCTCCTGGACATTTGTTTAAGACCTGAACCTACTGTTGAGGTTGTATCACTTGTCTGCTGAGATTAAGATTTGATTTTCTTTATGTTTTTTCCTCCCATTTATTTCCTCTATCCCTCTCCCTTTACTTTTTTCCCAGTCCAAAGGTTAAACAACGTGTCTTTGACAAATAACGAGAAGGAACACAAACAGGAGAAGCTGAGTATTTCTTCTCCTTTTTGCCTCAACATTTCTAGTGTCCAGGTGTTCTGTTCATCACAGGAGACAAGCACACGTCTGGCATAGCTTCACTGACTCACGTATTAGACCTGTACTCTGCATCCCATTAGACGTTCACATGAAGTTAAGTGCTCCTTCACACGATGCCTCTTTTTAAATCCTATCTCTGGTAGGCAGCGCCCAGTGACAAGTATCACTGATGAGCTCCATCCCACAAGGCACATATTTGGGAGGCCTGCCAGTAAGTAGCAAAGAGAGGTCACATTAGGTAACGGTACTTCCAGTACAGATCTTTACTTTTCCCACTTAACTACTCTTGCGGCTTGTAGAACTAATGCCAAAGTGGTGAAATTTCAAAATTTCAGCTGATATTTTCCTTGAGAAATTAACACTTGCCTATTTCTACAGGGAAACAAAATAAGAGGTTGTTTTCAAGGAAGCATTTTCAGAAAAAATATTTTAAAACTTTTTGTAAAAAACCCAAACAAACCCAAAACCAGTCAGATCATGAGCACCAGAAACAAAGGAGACATAGTTATTAGCTACTTCTGGAAACCATTGTCATAACATCTACTGGCAACTGCCATCCTCTCCCCTAAAAATGATGCCCTTTCTTTTTTTTTGAAACGTAAGACAGAATAACCAGGCTACTTAGCATATTAATTGTAAAAGCAGAAACTGCATTTCCAAGATTTGACAACAGTCCAAGCACTCTACTTTTAGTAGTGTTAAACACCAAGACGTGTAAACAGATTGCTGCAAAATAAACAAATGTGATACGAGAAAAGAGTGATTACAGCTTTCTTTAAATACTTAAGACTTGTTTTCCAGGAAGCACCATCTTTTCTCACTGATCAAAATAAGGAAAAAACATTCTCAGTGGAAGTTTCCACTCTCCTGGCCATCATCCTGATCATCTGTTCCGAATACACACAAGGCCAAAATTTCCTGTTTTCAAACTATTGTCACCATTTTCTAGTCTTGTGCTGTCGATTCTAACTTTAGCTTGTTAAATAAACAAACCAAAACACTGAAAACACAGCAGAACAATACTTCTACACAGATTCACTGTGAGCACAGTTTCATAACTGACGTTTCAGAACGTGAAGTGGTCTCCCAGTGTTATACTACTCATTAACGTGTCCAAAACAAGTGCAAAATATAATTCAGACAATGGAGCACTAACCGCTACTTTATTTTGTGAATCTAAAACTAACTGCATATTTTCATAGTCCTTTCCATCTTGCATGGAGGTTGTTGCCCTCTTTTGTTTTTAAAGCCTTATGCCAATTCCCAGTGCAATTGCGCAGCTCGGTCTGTACGTATCATCTAATTCACATTAAACGGATCCTTACTATGACTGGTAGAGTTACTTTAATAAATACTTACTTCTCTGCAGTATGTCAGAAGTTTTCTAATGGCAAGCACAAATTTCTCCCTGCCCATACTGCTGCACATCAGACAATTATCATCATCTCTTCACCAAAGGAGAACAAATTTAGAGAGTTAGATAGAGAAATAAAGCAGGAGATCTGCAGCAGAGCCAGGAGCAAGAGTCCTCCTTCTTCTGCCTCCAAGCTAGGACTAGTGCCCAGATCATTCCTCTACCTTCCTCCATCATCTTATTGACTTCTTGTACCTGCAAACGCTGTTTCTGATCACTTGCAAACTTGCCTTTTCACTTGTAGTTGTTCTGCTTCAACACCACCCACCCTGCATGGCTAATACCCAGCTCCTTAACAGTCCTATCAGAACGTGTTCCCTGCCACTGATCTTAGCTTTGCCATCTCCTCTCACTGCTTTGTCAGCAACGAGTACATAAAATTTGTCATGGCACAGCACTTGTCACGGCATAAGAAGAACCTACATCTGTTACAAGTCCCTTACTCAAACATCTACATGGTCTTTAGTTTACTGCCTCGTTTCTAAAAACATCTCCAAAATTTGGTCTTTTCATCGCTTATCACAACCATGTTTTAATAATCTCCCTCTCTAGTCTGTCCCATATCCATCCTATTTAAAATAATACCACTAGGACAATCCCCCTTCTCTCATTCTGATCACATGATCTTCTATTTTATTGACTTGCTTTATTGCAGTTTGGAGCCTCTTCTCCTATTTTTAGGCTTTTTCTTCTTAGGAAAGTCAAAGCTTGACTCCCTCCCTCTTGCAACACACCTCCTATTGGTTTGCTCTACCAGATGCGGTTCATTTTAGCTTCTCTCCTGCATCCCTCATCTTTCTTCAACTGAATCAATAAGCTCCCTGAATCAATAAGCAAGGGCACGGCATCCCCTTCCTTCAAATTCCTCCTAAAGATCAGCCTCTTCGATAGAATTTAAAACCACTCAACCAAGTTAACTTGGCTTTGTATCAGATGGATCTATTTTAAAAGTAATGTTTTTGTGTACTCACCAGACAAAGGTTTGTTTGTTGGGGTTTTTTTAATGTTGCTTCAGTCTTTTCATCAGCTCTTAATTAGAAGTCACTTTCCCCCTAAGTCTGAATCTAAGAAAGCATAACATTCAGGGTAGGTTCTGCCCTTTTTTTAAAGTGTCTGTACATTACTTATCACGAGGATTACTGAAGTGCTGACAAGACTCCCTCAACAATACAAGCCAGAGCAGACACCAGCCGTGCTGTTTGTCTTGAGTTCCACTATCAGGAGCTCATCGGTGTAACGCTGTGACAAGTTGCATGAGAGCAATGCACAGAAAAGCAAAAAAAATGTAGGATTTATAAAGATTCCAAGAACCCAAAGCTGAAAGGTCAGGCCTGCACTCTGTTGACACTAAAAACTGCTTTCACAGTAATGACCAGGGATGAAATATCTCACCATATATTCTTCTCTATTCAGTTCTCATCTCCTAGGAGGACAGTCATTTTGAAGAGGTTTCTAAGAAGATGTGAAAAACCCTGAGGTCAAAAGCCCAGCGCTTCAGTCTCCCTTCCCCTCCCCAGTTCTTACATATCTATCTTCGTCATCTGTGAAAGGTTTAAACACAAGGAAAAGCAAGGCACCAGAACAATGTAAAAACATGCAATTCCTGACATTACTTTGGATCCCTTAAAGGACATTGCAGTTTCAACAAGCACACAACACTTGCTTCATGTCTGGATTACTCAAGCATGCTCACGCTGCATGCAAAATAGATCGCTAGAGATGACAGAGGCTAGGCATTCTGCTCATCATCTCTTCAACACAGGCTTAAATACTGCGTTCTGTACTCCCCACAAAAGAAAGGCAATCTGAGCTACAGAAGCAGCAGTTTCTCCAGCGTCAATAGGGAATGATGAACTAAGGGAGATTTAGCAATGAATCAAAGAAGGATGGTGCATTACTTATGCAAAATTGCATCACTTATACAAATTGCCCCCCAACTAAGTAGTCTGGTGTAATCTACTAGTTGTATGCTCCTACACATCCATCAACACACGTCTCCCAGGGAAAATCCAGACAAGTGTTTTAAATAATCCCTAGAAATCAAATTTAGGATATGTTGACGGTCTGTCCTTATCCATTCCCTGAGAAAGCAAGACTGTACACCAGCTGACAGTTTTGTAAATCAACTATCTGTAGACCAAAAGCAGGAGCCTCTTTTGTAAATGAGTCTGATACTATTACAGCAATGAAAGGACTGATACTTACTTAAGCCACTTTATTCATGCACAGTAAAAGGAAAGCTAAAGGAAATCTATTGTTTGGCCAAGGTATTAGATGGAGAATCAACACAGTGTTTTTTAAATACCATAAGGCACTGCAAGGAATTCCTTATTCTAGGAAAGGGGACAAATTAGGAAAAGCATGCTTAGTGCTTTTCCATTACAAATCATCAGAGCTGCAATCTGGATGGACCAAGCGTACAGATACGGCAGGAAGAGCTGCTAAGAAAAGTAAAAGCCAAGGTAAAAGGTAGCATTGTGTCTGAGCATATCTACCAACTAGGCTAAGTAGAGTCTTTTATTGAACAGAACTGATCTAAAGAACTCCAGGGAAAAATAATATCAAAACAAACAAGCAAAAGGGAAAATTCTTTGCAAAACATGATAAATTGCTTTCAGCATACTAATTAAATGGAGTTTCTATTATAACAAAAACATTGTTTTTCCAACACTGCAAACAATATACTTTTAGATTCAAATATCTCATTAGTAGTAACAAAACGGTTAAGAAATTTAAAACCCAGCTACACTACATAATAAGAGCAAATTTAACTACATACCAGCACACCTGAAAATTAAGATGCTTCAGTATAATTACTTCGATTAGCTTACAAAACACTCCTTTCGTTCTCATCAACTCACAAGAACTTTCCTACTGTTTCCTACACTTTACCAGAACCCTTATGCCACGTATTATTAGGAACAACAGCTTTGTAGAATTTAACCACCACAACCAATTAACTTATCCTTTTGCCTCACACCCCAGACTGATCTTAAGAATCAAGATGTGTTCTGAAAGCAAATCCCTCGAACGGCGTTGCCACAATTGCTTACCACAAAGGCTGTGCTGCCCCGCTGGAGGAACCTGGGCGCCAGGACCAAGCCATGCTCAGTCAGCAGCTGCTCAGGGCAGCTCCCTGCAAGCCTCCCTCTTGACAAAACTGAAGTACTCACACTAGTGCTGGAAGAGCCAAGAAATTACAGATGGTTCTTGAATAACGATACAGATAATAAGATAAACTAAGTGTTTTAGAGGGCTGTATATCACACGTGCGCATGCCCACGTATGCCTGTAACATACTAAAGCGACCCATCACAAAGCTTCTACTTGCACGTTGTGGCATAGAACTCAAAAAAAAAAAGGAGAAGTAAAAAAGAAAAGTTATTGATACAAGTGAACAAGCAGGTAGAGGTTTAGCCTTATGCTTCAGAAACCAAATTTCCCTGTAAAATAAAATTGTAAATCAAAACAAAAGCTACACTTCTTTTTTAATACCCCCCCTCCCATTTTTTAGGCAAAAAGATAACAATCTTTAAGAAAGTCCCTGTTTACTTACTTCAGTTCATTCTCCATATACTCAGGTTACAAAGCAGAAATTAAACAATATCAAGTTTTTTCTAAGTTACCTCTTCAAGTCTTCAGAAAATTTAAAGCAATGTCCTGGCCATCTCTGTAGCTGTGTCTACCCCAAAATATGCAAAGCTTTCTTTTTCCTGCCTGCTCTACACCACCCTGTCCCTCCTAACCTTTGACCAACAGGAAGCAGACACAATGGACTGAAAATAACAGCAACTGTAAGATTTCAAATGATATAATATGTGAGGGGTGGGCTTAAGATTTGAAAACCTTCCCTTGCTTTGGTTTTTCAACAGTTGCTTAAAACCCATTATTTACATAGACTTACAACATTTGCTAGAGATCCTAGGTTGAATAAGGCTAAAATTGTACAAACCACTTCAGAGCACAGAGGTAAAAATTCTTGCATATGTTGAGATTCTGCATTTAAGTCACAGTCATTAGGGTCATGCTATACAATGAGCTCAATTTTCCAAACAGTGTAAACAATAAACGTTACTTACATAATTGTCTTTTTTTTTCCAATTACTTTTACTGATCCAAAATCTCAGATAAATAATAGGTATAAACGTAGGACCCATAGAATAATATGGCATAAAATGTACCCAACAGTACATTGCAGTTAAATCTGTAAAAAAAATACGGTGATGGAAAGTCACAGAACAAATTGCTAATATGACAAGGATCTCTGCTAATTCTAAGTATCCAAGGTGCACTGTGTGGTGTAGGAGGAGTGTCTTTTCCTCACATAAAAGCCCAAGCAATGACCCCACAGATATCTTCATTACCAGGAAAAAAAAATCATGTGCTTTAAACTGTACAGACATCTTGGCACGAATACCTGAGGGTTACAGATTCCAAAGTCCAGATAGGCAATTAAAGCATTTCTTTTTATTTGCTTTAGTGTTTTTTTGTCTTGCACCCCAAGTAACAGCTGATTATTATTTTGTGAACCCACAATCATGTCCTGTCTCCGTCATCCCTCCCAGAAGCCCTCAGGTTCCTCCGTTGTGGTTTCACCACAATGCATTTGGGTCACCGCGATAAGAGCAGAATGAACTAACTCAGAGAGGGACTCATCTTTAATATAAGAGCTATAGTGTGTTTTCTGGAGAAGAGAACGGGGCGGGGGGGGGATGATAAACAGTCAGTGTCATTTTCAAACAGACTCATTGTCCTGAACACAAGACAGCTAAACTAAAGGTCCTTCCTCACTCACAGAAGTTGATAATATCTTCTGCTTTGTAAATGCCAAGCAAAATTTTGGGCTAGGAGGATTACAGTGGAATAGTTACAAGCGTGCAAAAAAGCAAGGTCATAAAAGTGTTCCAACATAACTTTGAGTACGTTTGCTACCCCACGCACACACTTAATCAAGCATTCACAGCATCTCTATTGCACATTAGTCGCTGCTTGGTTTTAGAGTCATTTTAATCATGGAATTACAACAGAAATACTCTTTTCTTAGGAGGGGAAGCTCAGGCACTGCATTTTTGCAGGATCAGATTGCATCTAGCTTGTCAATGCAGTATTTCATTAAGGTCTGCAAGTGCTTAAAATAACTACAGAGAAGCCCCTCATGATGTATTTCAGCACAACATCCACAACAACTTCCAAACAGGAGATGTCCATATTGCACACAAGCAAGCTCTCATGCATAGCAGTAGGAGCCACCACTTACACATTTTAACAGTAGGTTGAAGCGCAAATGGTTCCACCAGGAGATTAAATACGAGGTTCTCTGTAAGCCTGCAGTTTGAGAGTCCCTTGAAACCACTTTGTCTGCTAATAGGATCCTCCTTTTCCCTTCCCCCATTTTAAGACACAACTTGATGCCATCACACCAAGGAATAACAGAGAAAGGATATCCTGCCTAGATTTTCCATTATACAGATCAAATCATCAATCCAGAGAGGCCTGTGCTTGCACATAGGATAAAAAGAAGATGCTTCCAACTGATAAACCCTGAGAGGAAGCAAGGTTGGCTCCATAACTATTTTTAAGTTGCTAGCATTCACACAATGGCCTAAAATTAATGGCCAACCCCCAGGGTCCATGAAACCTTCATTTAAAAAGAAAAAAGTAAGGATTTACCATACTTGAGAGAGTGGAGGGGTGGGGGAGAAAAAAAGAACTAGAAGGCGGCAGATACAATTATGCATCTTCCCAGGTTCACCTTGATTTAAGTTTGTACGCTTAGTTTAAATAAGCAAAAAGATAGGAAGCTTTATGTCATTTTCTCTGAAAAGAACACATCCCTTCAAAAATTGCTAGGAGAAATCGTGCTTCACAGTTCTTATCATTTTCACTAATACTATATTATTTTGCTAAATGTATCATATGACAAAAAGCAAGTAAACACAGAAAAAAAAAATACTATCTTTATGTAGCTGTATCATGAAAAAAGGAACTTGTTTCTCAGCCCTGATTTCCAAGGCCAGCTTCCACAGCTGTGCTGCAGCTCCCAGCTGAATAGCTCCCTGCATCTCACTACCTAAAAGACAAAGGGCATTTAGTATACCAAATGGCCAGTGTTTCACATTTAGCTCAGTTAAAAGCATCCGTCATCCAAAGCATGATACTTTGTGCATCTGGGCAGACGATGAATACAAACATCTTTGGTACCATCTAAGGATAAATGATATCTTTTTCAACTTTAAATGCACTAAAAATGCAATACTCATGCCAGGAATTTCTTTGGATACAAGATGAGGCAAAAGGCCCTTTAAGATCACCTTGTAATCTAGGAAATGCCCAGAAACTCCAGACATTTAAATATCACCATTCATTACCACCTTTTAGTGCTGAGAAGGATTTCTTCTTATAAGCATTTATCCTTTTGAAGGCTGTGGGTTTTGGTTTTTTTTTTTCCTGTTAATCTTAATAGCAACATCCTTTTGATGAGTAACAAAGATAATCATGGAAAACACAAACTGCCTAGAATTTCTGATCTCATCACAAACTATTCCCCTCCTCCTCTGCGCACTAGATAAAAAGTGAACAATTAGCCTGCTGTTTGCTCAGTACAGTGAGACTGTCGGTTTCTTCACTTGTATCGGATCACATCATGGAACAGAGAAAAAACATTAAAAATAGATTAAACAAAAAAATCTATCATTAAATCATCAGCCCTTGCAATGAGAACTTCAACCTCATCAGATTTTTACTATTTATTTTGTAGTTCTGAGCAGATTCCAGTGTTACACTCCCTTCAACTTATCTGGCTTGCAAAGCAATTCACATTTTTAAGCTTTGGTCTTCGATGTGAAAAGTAAGCACAACGTTACCCAACTGCTTGTTGCACCTTTTTGTGAGAGTTTCAGAACTCATTTCACTTACTATAAAAATGTTTAACTTTTAACTTAGAGGCAGCAAAGGAACTCTAAAACTGGGCACCTTGTTACTTAATTTATTGGCTCTCTATACATCCAAACAGCATCGACTTTGTTTACTAACTGGAAGCTTTTACTACTGCCAGCACTTCAGGAACAATGTAACCAAAAAGGGGAAAACATGTTTTTCTACATTTTGTTTGTCATCTAACAGAATTCTACAGTACACATGTACCAGTTTGAAAATATTTTTAATAGCTGGTAACTTCAAATGGACAAAACAATCTAGCTCAGCAGGTACTTTTCTGAATTTATAACTTAACTCTTTTCATTCTGGAAATATTTAATAATGGCTGCCAGATTAGCTGTGACACTGGTTATTTTTCAGTACCTGTACCATGATGGCACTGAAAAGGTGTATTGTACTTCTAATGTTGATCACTGTTAAATCTTTAAAATGTGAAGAGCTCTGGGGCAACAGCAAAAGGCATGAAATCAGAAACAAGATTTAATATCTTCTACAAAAACGTCCAACTCTTAAAATTATGTATCACACCACCATTTATATTAAACCAGTAAGGCACAAAACTGATTTGATTTTAAATGTAGATAATAAAAAATGTCACTATAACAACATATCAAAACTACAAGCAAAAAAAAGAAGCTTGTCATTTTCCCCACCATTCAAGAGTGGCATCCAAAGTCTTTCCTCCCCTAAGGGATTTTCGCACAACCTCTATTACCTTGTGTGACAAGGATCCACCTTTCTGCAGGGTACAGCAAGGTGAGAGGCATGCTGCCAGCCAGGCCAGATGCCACTCACCAGGTGCTCTGAGCACACCTCCCTCCTGCTCCCAGGCACCACCAGCAGCCCTGATGTGAAAGGCCCACAGTGTTTTGTTTCACCTGGGTGAGATCTGGCAGAGGAGTGCACTTCTGCATCCAACATAAGGTCTCACACAGGTTCCCTAGGCTGTTGTTTACCCTCAATGGCAAACAGATGTAACACACGTAACTGAGGTCTCCAAATGGATGGCTCCCCTGCTTCCACTGCCGATCAACTACCAGACCTGAAGAGCTAACAAAAATACCGAGGAAAAGTTAAATAGCTACTCTCAGCAATACTCAGCTATCCTTTACGTTGGAACACGTTGGTTTTGCCTCTGCTGCAAGTCTCTTCCTTCTAGAAAGCTGCCTATTCACAGCTCATGAATCGTGACAGCAGACCTGGTATAACCAATAAATACACTGTCAATTTTTGAAACCGCTGATGTAGAATGATTATAATCTTCCCTGTCACAAACTGCAAAGACAAGACACCTACTAACATCACATTATTTGTACTGCTCCAGTCAGCTCCTTCTCAAGCAGGTGCCACTTCACTGCAGCTACTACATGATTTGAGAGCTCTCATTTTTCTTGATGGGCGGAGAGCCCAAAGACTGAGCAATGTGGAAAAAAATACACTTTCATTTTTGATAACAGGCTGACATACCGGATCTTATTCTCCATTATAATTTTTTTCAGAGAAAAGATAGATTTCAGGAGATTAGTAAAATCTGAGTTGATTTGCCCAAAGCAAAGTTACTCATGTATCACTTCACAGTGCAGATCAGAAAATTTGGATGACGGGATGATAAAGCACAAGCGTTTAGACTTCAGTATCACTTAATTTTGGTTCAAAAACATGCACTGCTTGCTTTTTTTCAAGAAACTATAAAATTTAAAACATGAGGCCCCATGGCGTGTTAATAGTCTAAATATTGCTAGGACTGCTCACATCAGCTGGTGATGGACACTATCCAAATTGTTTCAATCCAAAGGAAAATTATGTTGGTGATCAAAGTCAGTGAATCAAATTAACAATAACTACCACACTAAATCTTGGCACCTTAACCAAAATACGTCGATCAGTGCATTTGTTAGTCACTTTGTGACTAATAAATAAGCATTACCAGTACTGTGTGCTTTCCAACTCTGACAATTCTGCTCAAATACTGCAATAAAAGCAGAGGGGAACAGTTTAATAGTTTATTACACTATGAGTGCCCTCCCCACAGCAGCAAGGATAGATTATTTTCTTCAATAACACGTGCTTGAATTAGACATAGAAATTAAACACCTGCCTGAGCAAGCTGATGACAGCACGTGGCACTGCTTGGAGGAAAAGCTATAGTTGAACTCCAAACATTTAAAAGAGACAACGCACTACACTGACAGAATGGATAAAATTCCAACAGGATGCAAGAGAAATTTCAGTGATTTTAATCAGACACAACAGAAATGAGCTGACAGGGTAGAGAAGCATATACATATGACTGCTTTCTCTTTGATTCACAATATTTAGATTGTTATTTCCAGCCCAGGTTAAACAAATTAGTGTTATGATACTATTGTTAGGCTAGATTTATAAACACACTCATGCCCTGTTGGAGGCAGGCCAGCCAACTCCACAAACACATCACAAAAGAAACAGCGAAGAGGTAGAACACGAGCTGCTGCTTGGGTACACCTACTGGGTTGTTATGCAGAGGGAGCAAGGGTGGGAAGGAAAAAAACAACGCAGAAAAACATTTGAGCAAAACATGTTGTGAATACGCTATTTTAAGAAGTGTAGAAGGTTTCTTAAAAAAAAAAGTTGCTTAATATTCAGCAAAATAACTCCTGAACTTTCCATACAGAAACAGACAGATCAAGCAGTATCTCTGTGCTTAACTCAAGGCAAAAGAAACATCAGATATAGATTTCTTATAGTGAAAGGAAAATTAGTGCTCAAAGCACAAATCACCACTAGCAAAATTTTACTCCGTAAACTATTTGCTTTCTTTATGAACAAAGAATAAGGACAAAATATACTTTTTGGGTAGTCCAGCTCTCCCACTTGGTCTCTGCTCTCCTCCTCTTCTGCTCAGGCACCTGACCCCAATTCTTCATCCTACCAAACATTTCTCAAAAAAAATGACATTAAAAAAGATATTTTTTGCTTTCTCATTTCAGTCAAAGGAGAGATATTTTGGGACAAGTTATTCACAGTTGTTTACCAGGACACTCACTTTACAGACAAAGACTTGAAAGAAAGTATATATGAACCAACAGAGATTATGGATTTTTCATACTACAACCAGCAAGTATAAGCAGAAAGAGTGTTAAAACTTCAAAATAAGAAACAAAATACAATTAGCAAATAGTAACCAACAGGATCATGGATTCATCTCCCTAGTTTACACTCCACCTTGATGAACCTGAAGTCACATATCTGTTGCCAACAGTACCAAGGTATTATCCCTGTGATTCACTTTCCAAGTGGACCCAACATGCAGAAAGAAAAAAAACCCAACTAATGCATTAAGAAATAACGACAGGAACTCATTCCCTTTGAAAAGGGCCTTGTGAGATTTCCCATTTATGATTTGCTCTCCTCCATTTATGGCAGACATTCTGGAAAGGGTAAACTGATTTGCAGTCATACCAACAAAGGAGGTTTCTATTTTCATAACGAATACACTCGCCTTGTTTCACTGGAAATACTCCATAATTTTAAATTCTATTCAGAGGAACAGGTCCTTTGCCTGCAAAATACAACTCTGTACCAAGGCCTTGCTGTTCCCATAAAGTAAAAAGGAACTGCAAAGTAATCATTAACTCAGTATCCTCAAACATCTCAGGTAATGTCAGGACTTGACCAAGGCCTCCAAACAGGAGATCGGGAAATACTTGAACTCAACCAGAACAAGTTAAAGTTGAAATGGAAAACATTTCCATGCCTATATAGAACAGATACTGTAATAGTCAAGTAATTCACTTCAGTCTACTATATAGAAATATAACTACACAAAAATAATGATTTTTGAACAGCCCAAAAGGGGGGGAAAAAAGCAATAAACAAATTTGTAATGCTTGCCAGTTTAATTTATTTTCTTGAGCATTTAGTACTTGATGAAAAAATTTGATTTTGCATATAAATTATTTGCATATCACTAATACCCAGTACAGCACCGAATTTTAATATCGATCACATGACATGATGTCTCCTACCATCAAGTTATGTCATTTTGACTAAACTAGGCCAATTAAACCTGAAAACGTGGTGTGTACTTCCTATGCTGATGACGCTGCACAGAATATTGCTGTCTATAACCCAACAGTAACTTGATCAAGTTTCTATTCCTATTTTTGTCAAATACAAACAAAAACATTCTCCTCAGTGTGCATATTTGCACATTTCCCCACTTCTTCACATGCTGGAACAGGTTTTTGTTCTTGTGGGGTTTGGTGGTGGGGTGTTTAGAATTTTTTTGGTCCTTTCTTGGGGTGGAATGGGGGAGGAGAATGTTAGTTGGGTTCGAGTTGGTTTCTGGTGGGGGGGAGGGTGGTGGGGGTTTTATTGACACCAGATCCTAAATAGCTCTTAGATAAAGATCACTTCCTTGGTAAATAAACTGGTAAATAAACCGGTAAATAAACAGACGACGCTGACAAGAGAGTTCAGAAGATATTACATTGCTGGGGTTCCCTTGCCAAAAGAATACAGTATCCTTGCTTTTATCTCACTGGATGTGCATATGTGCTTATTTATCATAGAATCATAGAATGGTCTGGTTTAGAAAGGACTTTAATATCATCTAGTTCCAGCAACAGAAATGGACCAACTGCTCGAAACACACAATGGAAGTTAGAAATGTCTCATCTCTTTGTCTGTCCCGTCTTCTCCTGCAACAGATTAACTGGGCTATTCTTTAATACAGAAAATCCAACTATCCAGCAACAGTAGTCACTGCCAGCCTCAGAACAGTAGTCTTGACCTTCCAAAATTCTGCTCCAGTAACCTTTGCTTTATAAATACTGTAAGAATTAGAAACATTTGTTTTTCATTTTAGCTTGCTAACAAAACTGAAGCTCAAGTACACCCCTAGTTAAATACACTACTTATCATTTGAAATATAATGTTTTTCAATGAGCTACTTAAAACAAGCAGGATATTACCAAGTCAGACAGGATTTCTGTATACCACCAGTTCTAGTATGAGCATGTGCTGCCTGCCACTATTTCTAAATAGCAAAGGCAAGAGGATAAGGAGTGCCCCTTACACTACAACTCAACCTAGGTCAAGACAAGGACAACCTTCCGAAAGAACAGTTGCTTTATAAAAAAACCCAGAACTTTATAAAAAAATCTCAGAACTTTATAAAAAAAAACAAAAACAAACAAAAAACCAAAAACAGAACAAACAACCAGAACTGTGATACTGCCCTTTGCTGCAGGGTCATCAAAAGTTACACGGAGCAGAAACATATCCTTTTAACTTTAATACTACAGAATTTCACAATGAACAGCAAAGCATGATACAACTACATTAGTACAAGCCTGACACTGACTTAAAAAGAAAATGACATCATCATCCAGAATCTTACTTTAAAACACAGAAAGATGGAACATCCTTCATCAGGCTCCAGCTGTTGCGAATTTTATCCAGGAGAAAAACCCAGCAAGATCTCCCTTTCAGCATCACTCCAAAGAGAGCACTCACTTATTTAGCATCAGTTCCCAACAGCGATACAACTGAAAGCTCTGCAATCTGGTAGACTCAATGAAGGTTTTAATCATCTAATGAGATTACCTCATCCATGTGTGGTTTCACAATGCAGTCGCAACAGCAGCCCATTATACCAGTCCCCTGACACGCAGTATCAATCATGCTAATCAGCTTACTCCGCTATCACTCCTACAGCTACATGACTGCCACGCTCAGAAACCAAAACCATGAAGAGTTTCTGCCTCATAAAATAAAAAGATATTGTGAACTAAGTACTGCCACGATGCTACAGAAAACATTCCTAGCTCTAACCCTAAAATTAATGTCACTTCCATCCAGCCATGTTCCATTTTTAAATTTTACAGACCTTCTATGTTGAATTATAGCGAAATACAACAGATCCCTTATGGAGGACCTGAAGTTTATGTATAACAATTTACACAGAGCATCAGCAGCTGCCTCTTCCAAAACACAAGCTTCTGCAGTTCTCATGAAATGGAGCTCACACAGCACAGCATACTCGCTGGTTTACTGTTACCAATATTAAAGTGTTATAGTAATTAATGCTGTTTATTTACCGAAGTAAGAAACATCGAACCTCAAAGTAACAACATATGTACAAAATAAAACTTGTTCTATTTGACAGATGAGGCTAGTGAGAAAATCTGAATATTAAAACTAAACTTGGCCTGTATTTTATTCTTTGGCTGCAAGGGGAACAAATAGCCCTGAGTTGTGATGTCTTCCTAGGTAACATAGGGATACAATTGTTGTACACATAGTCAAAAACAAAAAAAGCTAACCACAGTACACAGCTTAAAAAACAAACAAAACAAGCCTCTCCAGTACCAGCATTTCATACAAGAGATATTAAGCAGCTTGCCCAAAGCAGCGCAAGAATCATGGGTAAAAATGTAAGACATCCTTGTTCAATTAGCACTACCTTATCACACCCGCTTTACCACTTACACTTGTCTCAAAGCACTTGAAAATATTAGTCCTACCAGAATTTCAACACATCTTCATTCAATGCCAGAAAAACCACACAAGCACAAATACTAACACATAGTTAACTATATTTTTTAAAGGCCACACATACCTAGATTTAACCGAGAACACCAAAACAGGTCTTCCTAACCCAAAGCACCTTCTCTCATATAGCATTTAACTATTAGCTGCTTTCAATAACGTGAAGGGCAGGGAAATCAAATAAAGGTGAGTACATAAAGCTACGATCTTGTAATATTTAAGTTGGAAATACACAGAACCACTTAAAACTTGACAAAACCTGTAAAAGGCAAGAATCTCACAATAAAAATCCCAACCAAAAAGACAGAAAAACAAAACCCAAACACACACAACTAATCTGAAGCAGCTCTAGGCCCTTTTAACCCATTTTGCTGGACGAAGTATCCCCAAACACTCCTGAAAATATCTCAACCCACTGCCTGGATACTTATTAAAATGGGAACGTAAAAAGGGAAAACCAGCATGGCAATCTCAGGAAAAAAGTCTTTTGATCTTGTTATCCCAAATTAATTGCCTTGTAAACCACTGACTCAGTTGGCCCAACTGCAGTCAGGATCTGCCTCCGGATTCTTGCCTTGCTGAACAATTCTTTTTTTCAGAGAGCAGATACCAAAAGGTAACCTTGTGGCATTTGATGTTCCAGATAGAACACATGATATTTTAAAAACCACCTACATTCTCCTCCACATTTCCACAAGCATACTCCATGTAAGCAGTTTAATAACTTCATACATTTTTACAGCATAACATCTTCGCACATCCCAAGTGCAAGCAAATAGTTCTCCACTTCAAATAAGAGAACAGAAATAACGGACCCCTGCTGCCCAAACACATATTAACTCTCCAGAACAAAAGAGAAAACTGGGCCATGGTGATTCTCTCACACAGACTTGGTTACTTTTATACTAAATTAACATTTTTGATTTCTCTAACTTCCAAAGAAATAAAAGGCAACACTATGATCAATAGCAGTCAGCAGGGATCTATATGAAAGGAAAATCATGTCTGACCAACTTGACAAAATGACTGGCTTAGGGCATTATGGGCAAGCAGGGAATTTCAATTGTCTTGACTTTAGGAATTCTTACACACTTTCAGCACTGTCTCCCATGCCCATCCTCACAGAGAAATCCAGCAAAATATGGGCCAGGTAAGTGGACAGAAAGGTAGACTGCAGAGTGGCTGAACTTCCAGGCTCAGAAGTTTGCAATCAGCCACATGAAGTCCAAGTGGAGGTCAGTTACCAGTGGCAGACCCCAGGCAACAATACTGGGGCCAATACTGTTGAGTATCTTCACTAATGATGGGACAGAGTGCACACTCAGCAAGTCTACAGATGACAGAAAACAGAGGAGCAACTGATACACCAGATGGCTGCTGCTGGCACTCAGAGGGGCTTCAACAGGCTGCAAAATCACAGTATCACAGTATTACAAGGTTGGAAAGGACCTTTCAGATCACCGAGTCCAACCTATGACCCAACACCAACACCAACTCATCATCTAAACCATGGCACGAAGTGCCTCATCCAATCTCCTCTTAAAAACCTGCAGGAATGGTGACTCCAACCGCCTCCTCGTGGGCACCTCCTAAAATGGGTCAATGAGAATTTCATGAATTTCAGCAAAGGGAAATACCAAGTCCTACACCTGGGAGGAATAACACCACACACCAGTGCAGGCTGGGGGATAGTCAGGGGAACAGTAAGCAGCTACGTAAGGAAGGCCACGGTGGACCAACTGATAGTAAAGCCACCAATATGCCCTTATGGTCAAGGCAGCCAACAGCTTCCTGGGCAGCCAACAACATTGCTGGCACAAATAAAGAGAGGTGATCCTTCCTCTTTACTTAGTCTGGTAAGAGACATCTGGAGCTCCAGGTCCAGTTCTGGGCTCTGCAAGAAAGACATGGATATGCTGGAGACGGTCTAGGGAAAGGTTGAAGAGATAATTAGGGGCCAGCAGCATCTTCATATGAGGAGGAGAGGCTGAGAGAGCTGGGACTGTTTAGCCTAGAGAAAATAAGGATCTTATCCATATATACACAAGGCAGTTTAAAAAAAAATGCACAAAATCAGAACTCTAGATACAAATCAGCATTGCTTCTTCCACTATTCTGTCAAAATAATCATGGTGATAAAAAGGAGAAAAGACAGAGGACAGGAGGGAAAATGCATTTGACTTAATTTCAAAAAGAAACATGAATAAGAAAAATAAATAATGTTTTACTCCATCTAAAGTATCAAGTATTGACACTAAAAGAAGAATTATTATTCTGCTACTAGCATAACAATAAAATCTACCTAGAAAGAGCAACACAGTCTCTGCAGGCATGGAACACTTGCAGTGCACAAGTATCTGTTTTTAAATTTCCTCACCTTTAATAGACCTAAATATTTAATTCTGTCCCACACAGCAGCTTAATATTGTTTCTAGATTTGAGCAATACTCCAAAAGTCTGTTAACAGCCTTCTGAAACCAAGATGTTCCTTCCCCCCCCCAAAAAAAAAGTTCTTGTTGAAAAATACTGGAATGTCTCTCAGGGTCTCTCATTGTTGCTACCAAAAAAAAATAAAAGGGGAGAGAGGGCAGAGAAGGACATTTTCCCTAAACAAACCCACAATTATCTCGTTTTCACTCCTTTTCTCACAGTCAGCTTACAACAGATATCCAAGACAAAAAGTCATTAGCACAACCAGTTAAAACATGATTTAACTAAGACAATATTACAACGGGAGATGTTAGGCAATTTAAAACTTAGAAATTCTTGCTTGGCCTATCTGTAATAAGATTCCCAATGTTATGTTAGTTTCCATAGGGATCCAAAATGCTAATTAAATGAATGGTCAAAAAAGTCTGAGTTGCACACTCTGTATGGAAAAAATACCAAAGAGGTATCAACTTCATATAGAATCATGTGGTCGGAAAAGACCTCCGAGATCAAGTCCAACTGTACCTGTCCCCTTACTAAACCCTGTCCCTACGAAACTCATCCACTTGTCTTTTAAGCACCTCCAGGGATGGCAATTCCACCATATCCCTGGGCAGCTGTGTCAATCCCTGACCACTCTCTCAGTGAAGAAATTCTTCCTCATGTCCAGTCTAAACCTCCCCTGGTGCAACTTGCAGCCATTTCCTCTCGTCCTATCGCTGTCACTTGTGAGAAGAGACCAACACCCACCCCGTCACAATCTCCTTTCAGGCAGTTGTAGACAGTGATGAGGTCTCCACTCAGCCTCCTCTTCTCCAGGCTAAAAATTGCCAGTTCCCTCAGTCTCTCCTCGTGGGACTTGTTCTCCAGCCCCTCACCAGCCTTGTTGCCCTTCTCTGGACACGCTCCAGCACCTCAATGTCCTTCCTGTAGTGAGGGGCCCAAAACTGAACCCAGTACTTGAGGTGTGGCCTCACCAGTGCTGAGCACAGGGGCACAATCACCTCCCTGCTCCTGCTGGCCATGCTGGGTCTGATACAGGCCAGGATTCCACTGGCCCTCTTGGCCCCCTGGGCCACTGCTGGCTCATGGTCAGCCGCTGTCAACCAACACCCCCAGGTCCTTCTTCACCAGGCAGCTCTCCAGCCACTCTTCCCCAAGCCTGTAACGCTGCATGGGGTTGTTGTGACCCAAATGGAGGACTCTGCACTTGGCCTTGTTGAACCTCATCCTGTTGGTCTCAGTTCATTGATCCAGCCTGTCCAGATCCCTCTGCAGAGCCTCCCTTCCTTCAAGCACATCGACACTTCCACCCAGCTTGGTGTCATCCGCAAACTTGCTGAGGGTGCACTCGATCCCTTCATACAGATCATTGACAAAGATATTGAGTAGGACTGGACCCAGCACTGAACCCTGGGGAACACCGCTCGTGACTGGTTTCCAACTGGATTTGACTCCATTTATCACCACCCTTTGGGCCCAGCCACCCAGCCAGTTCTTTACCCACCAGAGGGTGTGCCTGTCCAGGCCCATGGCAGGCAGTTTCTCAAGCGGAATGCTGTGAGAAATGGTGTCAAAGACTTTACCAAAGTCCAGGTACACCACATCCACACCTTTTCCCTCGTCCATTAAAACGGGTAACCTTGTCGTAGAAGGAGATCAGATTGATCTGGCAGGATCTGCCTTTCATAAACCCATGTTGACTGGGCCTGATCACCCAACTGTCCTGTGTGTGCTGAGGTCAGACTGACAGGCCTGTAGTTACCTGTATCCTCCCTCCGATCCTTCTTGTAAATGGGTGTAACATTTGCCAGTCTCCAGTCCAGCGGCACTGCCCCAGTCAACCAGGACTGATGGTGGATGAGGGAAAGGGGTTTGGCAAGGACCTGGGCCAGCTCCCTCAATATCGTCAGGTGAATCCCATCTGGCCCCATAGACTTGTGTGCGTCTAGTTGGCTAGGAGGTCTCTAATCAAATCCCCCTGAATACTCCTTGGAGCTTCATTCTCACTGTCTTCTGGCTCAGGGGGCTGAGTATCCTGAGAACATCTCCCCTTACTATTAAAGATCAAGGCAAAGAAGGCATTAAGTACCTCTCCCTTGTCCTCATCCCTCATCACTACTTCCCCTCCTGCATCCAGAAAAGGAGGGAGATTTTCCTTGGTCCTCCAGTTGTTGTTAATATATTTGAACATATGAATTTTGTTTTACCATGCCTCCCAACTTTGCTTAATGTCTTTGTTTGATGTTCTACAAAACTATCATCTAGATTAAAGCAATTCTAAGCCAAGGTAGGACAATCACATAAAGCCTAGGGAAGCTACATTAGGATGCAAGAATTCATTTCTAAGAGTAGAGTGCAGGCTTTACTGGGCTTCTATCACTTGTTTATCAGTGGTACCATTATTTTCCCACAATTTGTTTCGTTATTCACAGCAGAAAGGCAGACACTCTCAAATAAGAGCACTATATTGCTGACTAAATCCAGTCTGAGAATCATATACAGATATCCAAGTAATTGTTCATAATGGTTAAACATCAGTGAATCACCAAGAGTGCTCAGAGGATTAAAAAAAGGAAAAGAAAAATGTGCTTCCTGGGAAAAATAAAAAAAGTTTACTGAACATATTGAGTAATTATTCACCTTCCTGCTCATTTTTCTTGAGCACCTGGAATGGGGAAGGATGGGGCAAGAGCAGTAGGTAAGAATTCACTTGCGCAGGTGACCCATCATTTAAAATAGACTAAGAGTAAACTAAGAATTAGTCTTCTTTTAGATAGAAACTAAGTAACAAATTCATGCAATTCCTGATTTTGCTTATTTTTATTGACCTCCTAGCTCCCACTTTTCCTCATCCAAGGTGTTCTACAATCATGCTAAAATTGCACAAATATATAAGCAACCAGCAAATAGAAAAGAGCGAAAGACAGGAAGAAACTGATTTGCAGCACAGGACGAACAGGAAATCAGGATTTGTGAACTGCAGTTTTAAAAATAATTAAAAGAAGTTTTCCAATTACTGTCACATATCAAGAATACATTACCTCAAGTTTGGTATATACAACCATAATAATGCTTGACATCCAACACGTCATTTTGGGTCATAAAAGCATGCTATGTCTGACATACTACTTGTTTGTCAGAACCTACAGATTGCTCCACACTTCTAACCAAGGCACTGCAATAGGCACAAATGTTGAAAGAAGGTTTTAAGAAATATCTTCCCACCTGACAGCAATTTCTTTCTGACTCCATTATGATGAAGCAGAGTGTGAAGCTGTACTAGAACTTACACCCACAGAAAACTTTAAAGATGAGAAAATGCTTCTGGAGATGGACATTTGACCACATTGCGTATGGGATCCAGGTTGTTTGGGTGTTTTTGTAGTTTTTGCATATTTAAACAGTCTGTCCTGGGAAAGTGCATGTGCTCCTCAGGCCAGCATGCTTTCAAACCTCACCTACAGGATTTACAATGGATAGAGTTCAGAACCACAAACCTCAACATATATGCTGTACGGCACCGCCAAGACCACGTCTATAAAAAGGCATATCTCAGCCTGCCCTTGCAGTTCCTGTCTAATACACTGAAAAACAGAAATGAACAGCACTAGACAAGATACACACACACATACACGTACAGGCTGATAACACGCTGTATTTTAACAGCTCAGAGCAAGGAAGGCTGATCACTTCTACTGATATTATTCCCCGACCAGCTCTCTCAGACAGGCGAGCAGTGAACAACCATTATCGGGGGACAGACCATCTGAAGAGTAACAAGCTCCAGGGCGTTGTCTTACTAATAGTCAAAATAAAAAGCTGGCCTAGACAAGTCTGGAGAGGCAGCAGAGCTGTAGCAGAATGAACCCAAGACCCAAGATCTTGCTAAGAAGGAACCTGCAATATCTTCTAATCTCTGTAGCACAGATTCAGGTCTGAAAATAAAGGATAACATCTCTTTTTGGACTCTGCCTCCTGCCCCTAATTTCTGTTATATATTATTACATACAGAGATATGGTATGCATACATCAGAAACAACATGATTTTACAATTATAAATTACCGACATTTGGTAAGACAGTGATTTCAACCATTGTTCCAGGACTACCAAGTAATCATTCATTGACATATGAATTGCAGTTACGTAAGATTTTATGGTATAAATTTATAGCAAAAAAAACCCAAGACAGAACAAACTCATAAATTTAACTTCATGAAATATTTTTCTGCTTTTAATGAAGTAGAGTGGGCTTTGTGGAAGAGGGGGAAGCACAAAAGTGCGTGCACGAAACAAGAGACAAGACATATGTATTGGTAAGCTGTTCCAGGTGCAAACTATCACAGAAAAAACAGACCTGCAAGAAGAAGGAAAAGCAATTTATCAGCCCCAAGAAAGACCTGATGGAATAACTTAGCATTAGCAAGCAGTAATATACCATGTTTATCTGTGCAAAGCCCTGCCTACAGCAGATCAGCTTTGTGCCCTCTCCTCTTGGGGGAGATGTGCTGCAACACACACCTTGCCCGCCTTCATATGTTACCAAACATAGCTCTAAGGCTGCGGTGTTCAGCAGCCCTCTGTAGGAAAGCTCTCTATACAGATTTCATGCAGCTATATCTTTGATATTCTATCTTTGTGATTCTGTCTTAAAAGCGAAAGCCAGTTGTATTTATTTATACTTGATCAGAGGCACCTCTTAAGGTCATAAAAAAAGTGTTGCTCATCCTTCAAGAACCTCCTGACAGCTGTGCATGAGTGCACACTCTTGCAGATGTGTATTTTGAAAGGAGAGGGAGAACAACAATGGATTTCCTGCAAGTGTGGCATCCTGTTGTTTTTCCGAGGTGACCTAGGGATTTATCACAATCCCAGATGTCTACAAGGGGAAGGAGAAACTGCAGTAACTTAGGCAGTCAACTGTCTCATCCTGTGCAAAGCACATTATTCTAAACAAATTCAAACCTTCACTGCATTTTCTACAGGGGCTCTCTGTTCCAAACCCTGGAATTGCAAGCTCTAGGACATTAACAAGCATACATTTGAGTTTCCAGCCACTTCATCTGGGCATGAGGCACTAAACTTAAAGTATTTTTAGACTTCCTGCAATCAACTGTCCTCCCGGCATTGCTCAATATGACACACAGTTGTCTGAATTACACAGTTGTGCTAACATTCCCTCTAGTTTTAAAGTTTCATTTCTGTGTTTTCCATAAAATAAGTGCTGTGAAATTTGCTCAGGCAAGAAGCTGAATCACTAGTGATTAAGGGTCATCTAAGCTAAAGCATATCGTGTAAATGCTTATTAAATTATACTTATAAAAAGTAATTTATTTTATCTACATAATTGTGTAAACTGAACAAAACACTAGTGATGATTTTGCATGTGTAGAAAAAGAGGTGGCTAAACTCTGCACAGTAAGTTTTGCCATTACAGACTCACACAAGCCTAAGGTTAGTCTTGCTTAGAGACAACACATACCTTCTGTAAGGGAAAATAAAGAAGAAAATGTTGCCTCAGCTTTACAGATCCTGCAAGACAGAACAGTTGAACTCCTTAAGAACTGTCTGATTTCCTGGCATGGTTCAGAAAGTATTCAACGGTTGAATTGTTTTAAGAAGAAGTCAAGAAACAGGATGATGATTTGTATCATCTAGGTATCTCGTGTCCAAGGAAGGACCAAGCTAAAGCTGTATCAGTGCATGCATGACAAGCCAGAGAAGTACTCCAGTACAAGATGCTCTTGCAAGAAATAACCACGGACAGGGTGATTACTTAAGAAATCTAATTATTCAGCAGAATTGAGTAACAAGTCACTATTTGACACAGCTCCAGACTATACACTATTATAATAAATACTGTCATTAACCATGATTATGCATTACCTCTAATGAAGAAGCTCCAAATGAAGGAGCTTGCAAATTAGCTATGTCTTACATCTCAGAGCCAACAAAGGAATCTTGGAAGTCTTCTGCTACTAATTTGCTAAACTGGGTGAGTAAGATTAGTCCAGTAGGATGTTAATGACACTTCTTCTATTAAGAAAACAAAAGACGCCATCAAGACACAGTGCTGTGATTTTAAACTGTTACAGATACATTTCTTTTGGACTATGACTGCTCTTGGTGTACTTCAGCACTGTAACTGGCATTAACAGAAGAAAACTGATTGCTACTTTTGTCAACTGCCATAACACATCATCCTCTCACTACTACCACTATTATTAGAATATTAAGTTGTAGAAAACTGATCACACTGTCCCAACTACTACAAAAAAAAGAGGAGAATAAGTTTCACAGACTAAAGCTGATGCAGACTGAACTAAATTGCTCTTGATTCAAGGCCCAGCTGAAACTACAATGCAAAATAGTACTTAGTTTTTAATTGTATGTTGTCACAGTAGTATCTTGTTAGGAAGAAATTTTAATTCTTTCTGAATAATGAAATAAAAATAATCTCGGTTTCACGTTAGTAAGAACAACTGTTTTGCTCAGACTGAAAGATAAGAGATAAAGAATTTAAATGCAATGAAGTCTCTGGGGGGTTTGACCTCTAAAGATGGTGAAGAATTAATAAAAATAATCAGAATTACACTGACTGATCCAATGCTGCTGAGGCTTACTACAGTATGTGTTAGTGAGAGTACATCATCATATTCCTGATTTCCAGTTACTATCTTGGTCTTGAAAAAACCAATACTAGTTTAAGGAGTTAAAAATTATGCCACATACAACATTAAGGATCCTCTTTTGCACTGTAGGAAGCACAGAAAATATTTCTTGCTAGGATAAAAAGGGATTGGATTAACTGTGTAAGTCAAATAGTCTTTCTTTGCCACTTGAGTTTTTGGAACCCTCTCCCCTTCAGCGCAGCACAACCAGCAGCTCCACAAATGGATTATTTAAAGAGAAGCTTTTCTAATTTGAACAAGTTTCATATATTTAGTAAAGTGCAGATAGCTCTTCATTGGGGCAACACACACGCAAAAACATTCAAGCAACTGCTTTACATGCTGTTCTTTCCCTTTTGCATTACATGAAAGGAATTTTCCTGAAATATCCTCTGAATGCAACACTATTCTTGTGCTGTCACCCTCCAGACGTAACATGGTGGTTTCAAAGACATTTTACCCACATCGTGAATGCCAAAATTTTGGTTATAAGGTACAAAAGGTGACAGAGTCCAAATTGTAACAACTCTTCCATTTGGACAGATACTTCTCAGCCATCACGGTATTAGCGAACTGTCTCACTTCAATCGCTAGGAAACACACATTTATCTTACTTACTAGCGATGAATTAGAAAAGACAGAACCCATCTTGTCACTATAATACTGTTAATGTGGAATAAAACCAAGTTTGCATATCAAACAACTGAAAGGAGCTAATATGAGGAGAAAGCATCAGTTCCTAAAGAGAAAGCACTGACTTCTGTCATGCATCATATCTCCTCTGTCTTTAGATCATGAAAGAATGAGAATACTTCAATACGAATTACATAAGTGTTTTCATATAAAATTACAATCTGAGAGCTACAAATAATTAACCTAAGAACTACGGATAAGAGCAGAGCATAAACAGAAATTTTGTTGATGACAAATCCATACTGAAGTGAGCAATGAGGTTGCTATTTGTGCCAAGAGTACATAGACTACTTGTAATAAAGCACACGGGACACTCTTAGTATACCAAAGAACTATTATAAAAAAATACATAACACAAGCATGCAGACAGAAAATACTTAAAACCACAAGAGAGCTCACTCAGTTTTACACTATCTGGCTTGACAGACTGAGGAGAAATGCCTTGCCATGTCCCCAGTCCCCCCTGCTTTGCCATTCAGTACTCTATATTTCCATTTATTAAGCATACACAAAGACTGATTAAGTCATATTGAAATAAGTGACTGGAAACTATTTCAATTCTCTCTACATATATTCCCATTCTGTATTACCATCAGATCCTGACAACTGAGTAAGAAATCCTAGTTATGTTTCCTATGGGCTGTTATAGAGACCCGTTACTTAGAAGATGCTTCTCAAATTATTCTCGCATGTTTTGAACTGGAGAAGGGGAAAATGTTTGTTCGAGGCTGTTACAGGTGAAAACTGCATATATAAGATAGAGAAATTTACACAAATCAAGTAATACCTCAGGTCACAGTCTTACAAGCACGTGTCCACAAGTCTATAGTCAATCAAAAAACCAACACACACCCCCCCCCCCCCCCCCCCCCAAAAAAAATAATATCAAGAACACACAAGAAAACCCCACATAACCTTAGGCACGAATGTCATGTCTATGTAATTTGTTGGGTGAATTTGAAGGCATAGTCAAAGTCCTCTTTTAAAGCAAAGTCAGTACAATTACTCCTGAAAGATGAAACCATGGAACAGTTAAGTTTATTTTCTGTAGGAGAATACCAGTACCTGGAACATCACAACAGCCAAGGTTAATTTTACCTTTCCTCACTATAGAAGTGAACACCAGGTATCTTTGGACAATACATTATCTCACAGGTGTTTCTTTAGCACAGCTGCTGTGTGAGGGGGGAAAGTCTATCCTTCACAGGGAGAGAACAGAGCATAGGACCTCTCGAAACACACTTTCCTTCCTCTCTTCTCATTGCCTATCACAGGGCTTTTCTTAAAAACCATGGTGTGACTCACTTGCCAATACATCTATCTAATGCACTAGGAAAAAACAAAATGTTTTTCAACAGCCTTGGTAAACTAGTAGTCACAGATTTAAACAAAAACACAAGTCACTATGGTACCACAGGAGTTTTTAGAAGTTATTTTATTAGCAAAGACTTCGTTTCAATTGTTTATTCGGCTTTTCAGATATTTATGAGAATCTAGATGGTGAGCAAACACCCAATAGGATTTTTTTGCCTCCAAGCTAAATGATCTAAAATGTTCTAAGGAAGCACAACCCACTGGGCTGTTTTTTCATTAGTTTTCTGTGGTATGTTTTCAAACATTCTCCCTTTTATAACTTCAGCTCTTGACGAGAGCTCATAAAAAGATTATGAAGAAAAAAAAGTTGACCAGCATTGTTTTAAGAAAAAGCATATTAAGCAGTGTAGTAGATCCAGTTAGTGTTTCACTGCACATTCAAGTAAAAAGTCACCAGCACTACAAGCAGAAAGAAATACCAAGTTCTAGGCTTGCAAAATGGGTTTATTGAAGTATGAGATGATGTCTGTCAAGACGGCTTCAGTTGTCACATGATTTTTCAGTAACCTACAAAATATTTAAGGCAAAACGCTTGACTTCAAGATGAACTGGGTTGCTACTTCTGTTTATTGTATCAGTAGCTGTGATGGCCAAAGCAACTCCTGCTACAACATTAAAAACTATGGCTTGTATGATATGCTTATAGCTGCACACCTGCCCTTACGTTACAGAGAGAGTCTACTGACCTTAAACACCAAGACTGCTGAATGAAATTTTCATCAATGAAACCCAGTTGCTTAATGACTTAATGGAGACAGACCATTAGCTTACAAAACAGCGTCGGTGTGTCTAACCAGAAAGAAAGTAAAATTATCCCAGTGGGACAGAATGGGAAGCTAGCAAGGAGAAGAAAGGAAATGTCAAATGCATGAGGAGGATCTGTATATGCTGAAGACAACAAGACAGAAAGACAAGCCATACCTTTCCCTTGGCGCTGCCGCTCTCTCTGACTCATATCGCTGCTCTGCGCATCACAGTGGTCTTCAACAGCAGCTGCACACACAGCCCAGGCTGGCCCACAGCCAGCTGAGTGACTCCGACTGCTCCATATTAATACGGCCACAGAAGCGACAGGCAGGGGACCCGCAGTGGAGCGCTATCGATGCCAGCACCTGCTGTGCCACCTAACACAGGCCACAATTTGGCTCCAAACAAAAAAAGCAGACTTCCTTCCTGCCTGCTGGGTAGCTGTCACTGCTCAAACACCAAGGGGTTTACATGGCAAATGGACCCAGGCTCCTCAGCCTCACCACAGTAAGCACGTCAAGGTGCGCCAGCCACATGATTGAGCACTTCCCCTGGACACTTGACAGGCAGAACTTCTTCATGGTAAAGGGCAAGATTAAAGATTTTAAAGAAGCCTTGAAAGTTTCAAAGAGTGATAAAATGCACTAAATTCCTGCAATAAATTATCTTGCACATTCTGAGCTATTTCCTGATACACGAGCTGCTCAGTCAAAAACTTAAAGGTCAAATTTGCATCAATAGCCTTGCCAAGAAGTTTGCTACATATAAAAGAGGGAAGGAGGAGAAACCAGAGTAGACATGACAATGACAATAAGAAACCAAAATCTATAGTTTATGCAAGATAAAGACACACGCAGTGCAGAATCAGCCTGAAGAGTTGAGATATTAGTCTTGTTTTAACCTAGTATTTTTCCTCTTAAGTCTCTCTAATCAGTGACACTAACTCTTCTCCAGTGTAACTTGGAAAGCCTTCTTTCTTTAAAGAGAGGAGGGGGACTGCTGACTGTCTCAGTTTTAATCCTTCCTCACACTCCCACACAGAGAACTTTCTTTTTCCTAAGGACACTTCCTAAGTACTTCATTATATCAGAACTTCTCCCCCCCCAATATATGTAAAACAGCTACTTGCCACTTTTAACTCATTCAGGCTACAGCCAAGCATCCTGCCACAGAAGTTTAAAACCAGGCGCATTGTTGTTAGAAGAAAGATCTCTGATTGCTTAAGTTATAATAGTACACTTAAGCAAGCAAACACATGGACGTGCCTAATGTGATTTCTTACTCGTTAGTTGCAGATTTCTAATGAGCCCACAACAGTTTGGTGTTTTTTCTTTTTTTTTTAACACTTCCTTTTAATGAAGGAGAAGTGGAAGCACCTGTATGTTCTAGAACCAGCACAAACCAATTAGAAAAGTGAAAATCTTACTTACTCAAACCTGTCTATTTCACAATTAATCAAGACCATACAACATTAACTTGTCCCCCATTCAACTAGCTGGTATTTTTGTGAGATCAAATTCATATCAGAGCCTATATACTACCACACTCTGATGAGGAAGAAAAAAAGCACAGCCACATGCATGCATTATTTTTACCCCTCATACTGTCAATAAAGCCTTTCAAGAACAAAACACTCAAAAAGGAAAAACCTGTCTCTTAATGCAACCTGGCACTGTGATTTGCAAAGTAAACAGAACAGCATTTAAAGCTGTTACAGTTTTGCAGTGATTAATCCATAATGAGCTATGTACAACTAATATTCAAGAAGGAAGACTTAGCAGCATAGCTTCCAGGCTGCCACTCCATCCCCCTCAGCTTTCCCATCTGAGAAATGCTGCAAGCTTTGTACCCAGCATCAGTTACCCTTGTCATCCACCAGTGCAGCTGTGCCACCTGGCACATGAGACTGAGCCTTAACTCCCTTCAGCCCTTCACTTCCCACTGTAGAAGTAGGGGAAAACCAAGAACCCAGCACCTTTTCAACAACTTGCTTCAGCTTTCCCCTGCAAGGTCATTTAGCCTGGAGGCACAGATTTAGCCCTGAAAAAACCCTTGTTACTATCAGGCACTGTGATCTACCAGAAAGTATTCCTGAAAATCCCCCAAGAGAACAGATTCAGCCCAGCTGACAGCACCTGTAGGTCTGAATGCCATATCAAAAGCTATCAAGATGATTACATTATGCATCAAGACATGGTTAAGCAGCACAGTTTTGCTGCAACATTAAAAGAACATCTGATCTTCCTCTGAAGAAATAAATTGTCAAAATACAGGCAAGAAAAAAAAAAAAAAAGCAGAACTGCAACAGAAGAAACATTTTTTTTCTTCAGTAGTTTCTGGATTATAAGGCTAAAACTGACAACACCAAGTAAAAGCTTTATAGAAGCCAAGGGTGAATTTAGTGACCTTGCCTTAGGCAGATGGAAAAGGCTGTAATATCACAAAGTTTCCCTGTTCCTTTTGGGGGTTTTTTGGTTTGTTTTCTTAGGTGCAAATTATTCCCATCACTCCTTTCTCACCAGGTGTAGGTTCACCTCTAAAGCTTCGGGTAAACTGCCTCTCCTCCAGCACAGTCTTTTTGCTGCTGAAGGCCATCTACTCTCCGAGTTTCTATACTCGGAGCCCAAACTAAGGACCACAAGATGTCCTGAGTTCCCTAGGAACAGTGACAATACCCACAACATGCTGTGGAAGATCTTAGACAGCTCTTGCTTAATCAATGTGACAATGTAGTGCAGAGATTTAAAATGGGAGCTTTCCTGTTATTTTTAATTGAAGGCCTTGCACTTGAACTTTCCTCCAAGTTTTGAATGTTTGACTAAGGGAGACAGTATTAGTTTAAGTAAAAACAGCTACAGAGAGAGACACACATTGCAAGTTTGTACACACTTCTGCATACCTTTGCATTAGTACTTTTAACTTGGTATGGCTTTTTCTTTGAAGGCCTAGAGAAACTTAATGTGAACGTTAAATTTATGCTTGGATTCAATGCAGAGTAAATATTAATTAGGAATATGAAAGTATGCTTTCTTGGACCACCACCAAGCCTATCTGGGAAACCCACAAAGCTCCAGAACCGTACTTCTGAGGTTCCACTATTGTAGCCCAGGAGACATGTGAAGTGGTCCTCAGGTGGTTTGCAGCCACAAGTTAAACAGTGCATCTGTCACTCACATGGCATTTGGGACAGCAAATATTCACCAGCCCATGGTCTTCTTTTAGAACAACTTTTCTTTTTTAGGAGGGGGGAGTGGGGAGGGGGAAGGAAGTTGGCCTGGTTTTAACCCAGAAGGCTTCTGCTGATTCCTCATGAGGGAACTGATGCCACAAGACAACCTCCAACATTAAGGCATTCTCTTAAAAACATTGCAATTCAAAATTCAGAATTTCACAGGCAGCCAAAAATAAACAGGAATGAAATAGATGAAATAATTAATACAAGACTTTTCCCCCCAACACATTGTTATCAGTCCTATACACAGCCTTGCACCACATCTGTGGAATAAAAAGCAAAAAAGTAATCTTCCAAGGCAAAAAAAGATTATGCTACACAGAGCTCTCCACAAACGGCAGAGGAGTGGATGTCTCCTCTTCCTACACAGCAAGAAAGAGTCTACCAGAGAAGCAGTTAAGTTAGCCAGCATGCCAACAGGAAAGGTTTCACATTTCAGCACTGCAAAAAAACCCCAAACACACAACAGAAAAGGAAATTCTGCTTCCATGTATCAGGCCTGAGCAGGAATAATCACTAATGAAGGCTTCTGAGTCAAGTAATAAATTCAAGAGAAAAGTTCTTCCAAGTCAGTTTGAGTTATTCAGTTAGAAGTCTTTGCATTCTATATCACGATCCAACTAGTGAAATTCCTTCCAAAACCCCACCCTTGTCTCCATGCCAAAAGTTCACAAATTTGAAATTCTAGCCCCATCCTGGATTAACAATTCACTGTTCTGTCACGAAGTTGTATTTTGCAACCAGCCTTTAACGTACTTGTAGCAAAACCCTTCTATAAAATCCTAAGCTGTGAACACCGGCTCTGATGCTCCCACTCCCATTCAAAACTCGAGCGCAGCCTGAAGGCAGAGACACAGGAAAGGGTATCTTTGCCAGGAGCCCAGATGTTTTTCCTGCTACAGCTACAAAGTTATCTATTGATTTTATTTGAAAGATTCACAACATGTCAGTAAGTCTGAAGTGGAATCAATAAAGTTATTTGTCTCATTTCATTCTTCCTTCATGAATTAAGGAAAAGGAACAACTATTAATCAGGGATCAGTCCACCAGTGTACTACTGCAAGATGCTACAAATCACCAAATTTTTGGTGTATACATCAGTGATAATAAACAAAGAAATCCTCCAGAGCATAGCACTCACTGTTATAAAAAATACAGTTTGTCTACAAGTGTATTGGTGTCTGTATGTTCTTAAATGCTTTAAATTTTATTCCTCTTAGATAGTTCTTTCTGAGAAGGCTTGGAAATAGCAAAAATGATTTCTGAATACCACAAGAGAAAGCTGTAGACAATCTGAAATTTAAAGGCTAATACAAAGCATTTGTTTTTAGGATTTCTAGTGATTTTTTACATGACTGAAAATTCAAAGATAAAAAAAAACTTAAACAGCAAAGCTATCTGGAAGCAAAGCTCTTAGGAAACAACATGACAAAGGAAGTGTATTTATAGGTCTGCAAATGGTGAGGGGAATCACTGAAGCAGCTGCACAGTTCTTGCACAGCAGACAAAAAAATATTTTTTAAAAAAGGAGGAAAAGGCAAACGGGGAAGAAAGTAAAGCAGTTTAAAACAAACACTCTAGTACTTAACTTATTCCTGTCTGAGGTTACTGTGAAAGTGGGGGGGGGGGGTGTGATTTTTTTTTATTTTGATTTTTTTTTAAACTTTAAAACTAGTGCTTTTTTTCCCCCTACCTGATCCAGTTTTCAAGAGTGTCTTTTCCAGTTTTCATAATCAAACCCATTAAATAAATAATTATCTGGCTGTGATGCATGTTGCCATGGCAAGGACTGTGATAGCAAAGATTCAAGCTCTTATGACTCCACCACAAGGTCACATAGAAGACTGAACAAGAAAAATGTATGGTGAAAAAGGTTACTTCCATTAACATCAACTGCAAGGAAAGACACTAAGATAAAGTATGTGTCCACACTCCGGAAAGTGGTCTGAAGTGCAAGTGTTTCATTTTTCACTCCAGTGTCTGCAAGAAGGAAGAGAAATGTGACTACTGCCTATCTCATCCTTCTGGTTTTGTCTGAAAGGTGCATTAGCACATCACTCAAACACCATGCAAGGCCCCAGGGCCACATACATTTATTTGCCCGCTAACCCAGTTGAACACTCTTTTGCCTTCCAAAGTATCCATAAAAATACTACAAGACTGTGATCATTAAAAGGCATGCACTCCTCAGCGGCTACCTTTTAAGTGGCATTCAAGGAAGATAAACACCACAGCCTGCCCAGGTTGGAGAGACTCAACATGGAGCACAAGCCAACTGGTGGTGCCAGCCCAAAGCAGGAACACCGCAGGGGACTCCGGACAGTCAGATGCAAGGTGCCTCTATCTTGTTACTATTTTTACCAGTAAATCTTGCCCTAAAAATATTTGCGTGGGGGAGGAGGAAGAAAGAAAGATTTAGTGGGGTGTCAACTAAAAACTTCTAATCAAATACATATGTGTATTTGGAAGCAAATAAACCGCATGGATGCTTCTCCATGGTGAAGTCTATAACTTAGCATACAGGATGAGGCAAAAAGACTTTCACATTAGGAGAAGAGGTGGGAGATTCAAAATTAGAGATGAATAAAGCTCACACTTGTACTGAACTTCCAGAACAAGTTATTCCAGTTCGTTTTCTTCCTGAACTGACGTAGCATAAATAAGGACCAATGAACTAATGAAATGCAAAGCTTATCCTGAAGCATGAAAGTATTATAATTGTGCTGTGCTTTGCTAATTTTAGAAGACGAAGGACGACTATACTATAGTGAGTCAAATGTAAATACATAAGGCCATCCAATCACCCCTAGTACATTCAGGCCACATCACTCAATTCTTTTCAGCATCTTCTCAATTTAAGGCAATAAGAGCAACAAGGGATTCCTCTACAACCTCCAGTTTGCTAAACAAACCTATTCTACTACAGAGAAAAGTCTGAGTCACAATCTCCTTTACTTCAAGGCTGAACCTCTGGCTGTAGCATTCTCTACACAGGACACAGAAATGTCAAAGAGTGCAACCAAGAAGTGTCAAGTCCAGCATCCTCACAGTGCTCCAAGCCCCTTGGCAGCTCCATCATCACCTTTGCATCCCAGGGGAAGGCCAGGTTTCATCACCATGGTACCCACACACTGGACTAACATCAGTGTACTCGTGAGGAATGCAGTTTCTTCTGTGACACTCAAACCATTGCGACTGAAAATGTGAAAAATAAAAAAACCCAACTACTGGGAATTTTCAAACAAGGGAACATCTTCCTTTCTAGCTGCTATTCCCAGCTAAAAATCACTGCAGGTCATGGCATCTCATTATAAAAGTCAGAGTTTTGCACAAACTTTCTTCCAGTAACACAGATCAAGAAGGTCAGATAACTACATAGAAAAACTGAAACAAGCCGTAGGTTGAGCTATACGTGAGTATATGCTTGCTACCTCTGCTTTAAATTACCCTGAAACTCTGCACAATCTAGCCTAAGCAAACCCTGACAAGGTTAATTGAAAGTAAACAACAACAAGGCTACCAAAAGAGGAAAAAAAATCAGGCAACCCCGAGATGATGAAGCTGCTTTTCCTTCCAGCATTTTGGGAGACTGGGGAGAGCAGAAGGCAAAAACAATCTGAAAATGTTTTGTTTCACTGGAGCTGTATTTTTAATTTTATGGTGAAATTTTATTATTGTTTTCACATTAAAATTAAACTATTTTTTTACTGTGACAAAAATAGATATCCTATTTTAGCAAAAGTTTTCTACAAAGGTCAAAAATCAATGCTTATAATGAAAATTGATCTAGATAGCGTTTCTGATACAGCTTTGTTGGAAACGTCAACCTTCTTGTTTGAGAATCTTCAGGTTCTTAGGGACACAGGGATGTTACATACAAATGTTCAAAAGGAACAGCCATAAAGATTCTTAAGCATTAAAAAACCCCCAACTTTTACCACAGACGAGATTCTTTAGCTGAAGCAGTTCTCATGAACAAAACTGGCAAAAAAATATATTGACTGTAGAATTCTGTTCAAAACCAGACTTAGATTATTCTGTTTAAACAGAATACGGATCAACTTACACTATCTCCGATTAACTGGCTTACCTGAAAAATTCTTCACTAAATTTTGCTTAGTATTAACTCATTAAGCTTAGACCAAGAGGAAAAGATTAAAAAAAACTCAACAAAACAAAAAACCCCAAAACAACCAAACCCTGGAACAATTTTCCTTAGCATTGAAAACATTATGCTGAATGACTACTGCATTCTTTTCACACTAGATCTTCTCAGTGAAAGAAAATATTTCGAAATATACCAAAAACATTCCCACAATGATCTTCTAAAGGCTCACCAAAAGAGCAAGAAGGCAGTGGGTCTGGGGAAGAGTTTCTCATTTGTTTGTTTTTTTAAAAAAAATACCTCGTTCAATATGAACTGCCCACCAACGCAAACATTTTTAATTTATTTCAGAAAGAGCCCAAAGAAAACCGATAAGAAAATAATCAACTTCCTTAGGAACTCAGGTCCTTACCCCCACAGCTTCTGATTCATTTTTAAATATGCAAGGATGGTTATGATATTTTTTGAGCATGTCTGATTTCCCACATCTGCAGAAAAGCGGTATCACCATTGTGAGGTGTGTCTCAAAGCATATAGATTTCACATGCCATTAATGTGTCATACCACAGGGACCTATTTTGTTAATGCCATGTAAGATATTGCAGCACGTTCACTTAGCTCTGCAGACTTTAACCACACTCACCTAACAAGACAGGCAAGTTTGGCTTATACAATACGTAAACAAGCCTTAGAGCAAACACGCAGTAGAACAAGTTGAAACATTGGTTACATTAGTTAAACCTCATTACACCTGAGTAGCCTCTTCATTTCCAGTTATTCCCATTAAGAACACTGCACGTTAGCAAGATCAGAAAATAAGAAGTCATCATTATCTCCATCCCCCCTGTTCCAGGAATACCTTGCACAGAGAGATGCAGCAGAGCAACTGCGAGAGTGCACAAAGATCTGGACCACTTCCAGGTTGCTTTCACATCCATATGCAGAGAGCTCTACCTTTTTCCCCCCCAAGAATGGTCATTGCAAATCTCAAATATCTGAGCTGATCAGTTTTAACTCCATAAGCAGCAGCCTTTGGTAACTGGAACTACTTTGATATGTGCAGGACCTTGGTACGGTGGCTCACACAGCTACGGCCTCTTGGACAGCAATGGGCTTGGATTATATGATGGCATTCGGGATGCAGAGATTCCCTCCTGTGCAGAGTAATTGATTCTATTTTGTCACACATCATTTTTAGAGCTTTTTCAAAGACCTGTGAAAACAGAAAGTAGTAGCCCCAGTGGTCATATCACCACCATAAAGGTATTTCCTAGCTCCAAATCACTTCAGACTTGCCTTGACACAGGCTGGGAGAAGACCACCTGACAGATACTCAGTCCAGGCAAGACAACACTGATGCTGCAGGAAGCACTTGAAGCCTCCAAAGCTTTTTACCCTGTTCAGATGAAGCAATGCATGCGGTGGATCCTGGTGACTTCAGGTTTTAGATTCCTCCCCCCCTCCTCCCCAATATATTTATTTATTATTAGAGTAGTGAAATCATCAAATGAAAGAAGTTTTGGCTTTATAGCTAAAATGGCATTCTTTCAGCGGTTGGCTTTCATATTTGTGCTTGCTTTTATATCTCAATGGAATTTGAATCATGTGTGCTATTTGGGGCTTTACTGAAGGATGACCACAAAGAAACTTTATAGCTGACACAAAAGACAGCAGGTTATCTTGGCAATGCTCCTAACAGCACACAGATAATGCCCATGCTCTCCAGTTTGTATTCTCTCAGTTGTTTCTATGCACAGATATAAGCCACTTTGGTCTTAATGAACCTCCATATAGGAAAAGTTCTAGCTAAAAAGGAATCTTTCACTCTACCCAGATTAGACTAAAAAAAGCAACTATATTCAAAGCTGTTTTTCAGTGCAAACTATCTAGAAAACATCATCCACAGTTCCCTCCCTCAGTCAGGTACAATCTCAAAGATGGAAGACAGAACAAAAAAAATGGCAAAACCAGTTATTTTGCTTTATCCATTTAGCATGTTGTGGGGAGAGGGGATCATAAACATAATTTTTGAAAATTATAACTAATAACATGTCAAAAGCCAATATGCCCAGAGTAACAAGTATACTTAATGGTAACACCCTCTGTGTAAAAACAAACATTACCCTCCTAAACATAGAAGTATTTCACAAAAATACACAAGTGAATAGATTAACCTACAAATCCTTTGTATACATAATCAAAGACAACAGCCTTATATAAGAACTGAATGAATAAAGATGCTCAAGTTCTAATACTTCAGAAAAGACTTTCATCAGTTCACCTCTAAACTAAGTTTAAAAATAAACATAAATCTGTTGGAGCAAACAGAAAAAAATAATGAGAGATAAGCTTCTTACAGAGATATGAAAGACATAATAACAATAATAATAATACAGCCTTCAAGTAGCTCAAATTCCAGGAACTGATGAAGAAAACAGTTGTTGCATTTAGAGATATTCAATATGGTTAGCAAGTCTGATAAAAAAAATATGACATCAGCTATAGTTGGTTCTGTCTGGAAAAAGGCTATGTGCCCAACCCAATGGGGAGCATGGACCATATCATGTACGTGTTCCTGGAAAAGGCAATTCTAGTGGTCAAGAAATTCAATCATTAGGAAAGTGTGAGTATATTTTAAAGGAAAAGAGAATATGAACTGTAAAGGCAACTCCCAAGAAACCAGAAAATACATTTAATTTGATAGTAAAACATTAATGAAAGCAGTATACAGAAGACAAGTCAGAGAAAGGGAACATTTAGGAGACACTGAAGCATGGCCACTGGTTTAAAGGTTACATAAAGCGAGCATGGGAAGTCATCTGCAGACAGGTCGAGGGCAAGAGAAATCAAAGATAAAGAGATACGAGTTCGCACAGAAGCTGCAGACCCCCAAGGGAAAGTGAGACCAAAAGGAAAAGTAAAAAAGAAAAGACTACTACCTTTTAGTAGAGACATGAATCAAGTTACCAGAGTAGCAGGGTACAGTGTCACAAGGCTAAATACAAGAGCTCGAGCAAGGAGTTACTGATTGCTTCTAAGGCCAATAAATATGAAAGGGGGAAAAAACATAAGGAATGTATGAACTATTGACACAAGACTCAGTTTGGAAAAGGTCACCTGTGGGCCTCTGCAGACATCTGAAAAAGTCAGGAGGAAAGACTAAATGAGGCAGAAGCCAAGGCTTCCCAAACATGGAGACGCACAAGTAGGTTTTTCCGGGAAGGCTCTTGGCTCTGAATTTTGGCCCTGCCTCCCCTTTACAGATGACCTTCTGGGCATACTGCAAGGTTTATTTTTTTACCCAGGTTTTTGACTGAAGTATACATGGATGGGTGTGATTTTCCTAATAGAAAGTCAGAGAAATATCTTTTGTTGGCACATCACTGATTTCTAAGCTGTTCAAAACTGTTTTAATTACTACATACACACCAAAAAGTTATGGTAGAAGCTGAAAAATACACATTGTTTTTTATTATATTTATAATATGCACTTATTTGGACATTGAGGTAAGTTTTACCACATGCAATGGAAGTCCAACATGTTCTTTCATTAACAACTTTTAATTTTTAATCGAGAGCTGTAACAAACCTAGAGGACTCTCTTCTTTTTGTCTTTTTACTTTAAGATAACACATGACTAACAGAATCAGAGAGTCTGCAAGAGCTAAGGTTCAAGCAATACGTTCTTTTTATCACATACAATAATTATCCGAAACAAAAGTATCTGAATTATGCTACTGAAACCTTAAAGATATATTGGGTTCTGCTTAATTCTCACACCACCACCTTGGGCAAGTCTGTGAAATTACCCTTGTAAATCAAAAGCTACAATTCTGCAATCACATCTGCATCTGGGGACCTTTTTCCACAGATGAATAAGAAGTTGTTTGAATGTTACTGGGGAATAACTGCAGTTCAGAGGAAGTACTATTTTCTTCCAATCAGTCTCTTTTTACCTATGTGGCTGGATCTGTTAAAAAAAAAAAAAAAAAAAAAATTAATCGGTGTGAGATGCTGCACTTCTTCATGAAAAGCCAAGATTAACACATTGAGTCAACAGCTTCTATTTTGAAATAGTTTAATTCTCTAAGGAGATGACTGCTTTCCCTAAATGATGCAAACGTGTCTGCTGTTGTCTGGGCCAATTCAGAGGCTTGTTATTCACTACTTAGCTGATTTCAAAATCAGACTACCCCTTCAGAAAGTTGCAGAGACTATGACATCACATCCATGATAATTTATTGCACAATTACAGTGGCTACATCCTTGGATTTTATTTTGTGGGAAAGTATGTTTCTAGTACAGTCTCAACCATTTCCTTGGCTCACGCCCGCTTGCAGAATTACAAGTTTTGGTATAAAGCTTAGTGTGATTTTTTTTCGTAACACTATAAAGGTATTTTATAGCAACTTAAAGCTGTATAGTTCAATTGCCTAGAGAAATATTTGCACTTTAAATTGAGACTTATTGGAATTTCACAAGCAGCTCACAGAAGCACTGCTTAACTATTTGCTAAAAATCACACAACCCTCCATCAATTTGATTTTAATACCATGTGTCCGTCGAGAAACAAAAAGCCCAACAGCCCTGGAGGAAACAAGATTGTCATCTCCTTAGAAGAATGACAATAATTCAATCACTGAAATTCAATGCAAGAATATAATGTAATAAACTCTAGTTCAAATGAGATGATTTGCACGTCAGTGGGGTATTTATTGACTAGAACTGATAAAACAATACAGTGGAACATTTATAACTACTTAAAGTAAAGCAAAAGATTGAAAAATTGGGTTTCATTACATTTTGGTCAGCGTTATCTTCATTCTAACCAGAAACACTTTCTATTACAAGCTTAAATTAAAAGGCAATAGTAAACAGGTCTTGTAATACTATAATTACAGGACCCAACCCTTACATTTTTGCTTCTGATTCAGCAAAACTTTCACCATACAGTGTCAAAGGATACAAAAGTATTTTCTACGTTATTGAACAAGGCATTTATTTGAATATCTACTTTCTAGTTTCAAGAATTCCAAAATGCACTTAGATTAATAAAATAAAAATATTTTCATATACTTGTTTCCACATTCATTTCCCACATGGTATATTGTTTTTAAGAAATACATGCCATCCTTTTAGACTAGAAAACAGTATAAATAGGATACTGTCTTCTATTACACGTCTTTCTTCCCAATGCCCTAGCACTGTTCATTAGCCAAACTGCATGCCCAAGAATCTTACTTTCATACCCCAAACACAGAAGACTCATTTCAACCTCGACCATAGGAGTCAGTAACTTCTCCCACAATTGCGGGGAAATAAATGTAAATGTACCTTGGAAAGAAATGTAAATTCTTTCATTACTCAGGCAAATAGTGTAAATAGGCAATGATGACAGAAAGGGTATCCAACCCATTCACAACTTCTAAGATGAGCTACCGGGTCCAAAGTCTCTCAGACTTATCTTTCTGAAGAATCCTCTCCTTTCTTTTACTGACAGGATGAGAACATATGGCAGAAGGGAAACCGTTTGCCCCTCTGCATATGCAGCCTCAGCCAGGAGAAACTGGAACATGAGGCATTCCTATGGCATGTAACAGCAGGCTTCTTTTGCTTCAACTGTCTTTCCTGAAATTGGTATTAAAGTAGGCTAGAGTAATATTCTGTTGCTTTGTTTCATTGGCACAACCTGTCAAATTCTTTTTTCTTTTCTTTTAAATCACCTGCATGGAGAATATCCTTCCGATGCTGTATGTACAGCTAAAAATCACAGTCAGTTTAACTGTTGATAAGAAAGCACCCTCACTTTTACAAGAAACCACAACTAAGAAGTCAGTATAGTACTCAAGGTGTTCTTACCTTATCTAGTCTGTCCTAAATATACTTGACTTATTCTCACCTTCTTCCCATCTTAGTAGAAGTAACCAGAGAGGGAAGTGAAGACGCACAGATGGGTGGGAAGGTAAAAATGCAAAGTTGCCAAAACAAGGACTGGATCTTCCCTTTGCTGTCCCTGTTTCCCAGGTTAAGTCCATTTAACAGTTCCACATGTAGTTGCAGCATAGATGCTATAGTGTTCAGCACACTGAGGCTGGTAAATCAACATTTAAGATTCATTTTCCCCAAAAAGTACAGAAACCAGAAAAGAGAGAGTGCATCAGGAGAGGTGGGGAGACCCCACATGTGTTGGCTGTGTCTTCTATGCCTCATTCTGAAGTCAGTCAATTCAAACCCAAAAAATAACATGAAGGACTTTCAAAGCTTAGAAATCAGAGTAATAATAGGAAAAGTGAGGATGACATACTCATTTTGCAGCTTTTACTAATATGGTCTAATAGGTCCAGCAGGCTGATGAAGAGTCCAGAAAATGAGCAAAACCCTAGCATTAGACCAGACAGCGCTCATCACATGTGACTAGTTAAACGGCAGACAACACGCATCTCAGCAGTGTGCGTACATGCAAGACAAGAAAGAGAAGAGGCAACACTAACAGCTGAAAGTCTGGAGGCAACCTAGTTGCTACTGTTATTAACTTCAGAAGCTCATAACCTACTGTTTATACTTTGTTTTATCATCTGCTCCCATCCACCTGCTGGTCCTGATCAGCCGAGCAGCTGCATCAGTTCAGAAGATTGGAAAGACAAGGAGATCAGTTGGTCACACAAGCATGCAGTAATCAGCTTATCCAACCTGTACACACGTGAATTGGCTTCCCAAGCACATTGTCAGAGGCACATTCCCCCATCAGCTGCTTTATAAATACAATTTCAACATTTGGAAAGTTGCCAGGAGTAAAATGTTTGTTTACTGCAGGCAGGAAGAGCTACCTATGATCCAGACATTAGGAAGTGACAGGAAGGACTGAATTATGCAATTTAAAAGTAGGAAAATAAATACAGAATAGTTGCAACAGGAGGAAGGAGGAGGAGGAAAGGACACAAGACACGAGTTTTGGATCTTTTCTCACTTGTGCAAGGCTGAAGCGATCACTACAGCAGGAGGCCCCCGTAGGGTTTCTTCACCTTTTAACCCTCATCCTAGAGCCCCTAGCCAGGGACTTTCCTCCTTAGCACTGAGTAAGAAACATCTGTCCAGCTCAGTCTCCCAGTTGGAAAGGACAGATTATGGACTTGCTTACTCCCTATTTTGTTTAAGCAGACAGATTTCAGAGAGGACAACTCCATCTCCCCTCCCTTTAAAGGACGGTTTCCAGAAGCGAAGGATCCAAAGACAGACAGAAACAAGGCTCCTTTTCCAGCCAGCTAAGGGAGGCAGGAACATACTTCAGCTCGGTCAGATGCCGGTTGCAGAGACTGATAGGAAAACCTCTTCCTGTAAGCAGAAAGCAGGAGAAGCACCCCGATGGGAATAGCTCTGCCTTCCCAGCAGTTGTTGGAAGCAACCGAGCACCTCTGCAGTGCTGCTTACAACTTTGCACCTCCCCTCCTAAATTTTTCAGATTGCTAGATATTTGCTGCTGACAGTCAGTTTTAATTTTGTTAAATTGTAGTAATAGTCTGCATAATTAACCTGCTCATTCCAAGGCTAAAACAGCAAACAAGAATATTTGAGTCGTGACCAGTTATGGATGCACTGTAAGAAAACGCCACCAAAGAACACTGTCAAATTTACGTAATGATGACAGTGCCTCCCTTATATAAACAGTAAAGATCTTCCTGGCACGTTCTTTATAAATCAGACAATAATTTCCTAAACCCCCCCCCACACTTTTTTTTTTTTTAACTGGAGCTGCAGGGATTCATAGATAAACACAGCCATCAGGTCACAGAAAAACACAAAGGAGTGTGAACTAACTTGGCACTGAAGTACACACTACAGCAGAAAACTCTGCAGTTACTTGTCCTGGGACAAAATTACCCTGGGATGAAATCAGGGTTAAGTTTCCCAGTTTATACTAATGACTCATTTGAATGCTACTCTTCACTTTTTACTGTCACCCCCCAGTCTCATTTCTCCCTTCCTCTCCCCAAAACTCCAAAAAGGAAAAAACAGATTTTACCTTAGTAACGACCAACTCCTGAGTACATGTGAATGTATTCTGTCTGCCAGCAGACCTTTAGAAGTGAGTAACTTAGTTTTCATAGTGCTGACAAGCTTATGCAATTTAATTTCATTTGCGCACACAGACAACTGTATTAGATAGGTCATAACTAAGAGTGTGACATGACCTCAGCTTTGAGGGCATTATTTCACACTAAGCAACAAGTCATTAGGCTGCAAAACTTACCCACACAGCATGATGCAAATAATTTCAGCAATAATTGTGTAGAAAGAGTAAATGGTAATGCATTAGAACTTGCCAGATTCAGGAAGATGCACTTCTTGTTACACCTTATACCTACTCTTGTGCTTCTTTAAGTTCTCTCTTAACAACAGGAATGATTTTGTAAGCAAAAAGTTTATCCAACGTCCCTAGGAGAACATCACACAGTATAACATGCAATTGAAGAAAGAAACATTTCTTTCATGAAGTCACCACAAGAAATCATGGAATTGTTATGTAACAATAGATATATTCAAAACGGTAAGTTTTTGTTAGATTGCGGCTTAAAACTCAAGTCAAGTTCATGTAGATCACTACTTTCTAGGAAAGCCAAATTGCCAGATGGGATCACGCCTTATAGCCTCTCTCTGATGCTTCCAGCATGTCAGCAAAACTAGGAAAAGACTAAATCACGTAAGTATACCATAGAATCATAAGATTGGAAAAGACTTCTGAGATCGAGTCCAACCATACCTGTCTCCCTACTAAACCAAAGGAAATGGTTACAAGACAACATTTTCGAAGTTTCCTCTTGTCACATCCCAGACCTCTAAGTGCTCACACTCACAGCTGGGTAACTCTCTACAAGACCCTGCAATCTCCCACATTCCTGATGTGGATACCACATGGCAGAGCACTCCACTGCCTCCTCTATCCTGGGCAATAGCAGCCTTTTCTGTTTCAAACCACACTCCATACCCTTCCCTCACTGGTTTTTTTTCCTCAATTATACTATGAAAACTGCCCGCTCATCTGAAGTTCACACACTACTTAGACAGCCTCTCTCAGTTGTTTCTTGATAAAACGAACATAATAAAAATGACTTATCACCAACATCTCTTTCCAAACATGTTCCTTACTTTTCAGTGTTTGCTGGGAAAAAGCAGGCTTGCTGTCAGTACTTCCACCACATTTTTAAGGATATTAATACATTTTTTAAAAAAATCGTAACCGTTTGCTAGATTCTGTATATGGACTTTGGATTTCATCAAGATTAATGACTGCTCACATGCTTGACACAAACTGGTTTTGAAAAGCAGTCCTTCCAAAGTATCAATACTTCCCTGCAATTTCCCCAAAACCAGGCGCTGCTTCTCTACTACATCTGATCCTGCTTAAGGATCTACATGGAAACACAAACGTCAGAAAACTGTAAAAGAAGCGCACATTAAGTGTGAATGGGAACATTTGCCTAGCACATTACGTGACTCAGTGTAGTTATTCTTTATACAAAGGGAAAAATCACAAACTGACATACTATTTTCAAAATTGCTTACTTTTATAAACTGGTATGATTTCTTTTTGAAACTTAAAATCCATTTTTCATCTGATACCATGTATGTATTTACTCTTTTAATAACTCTCCCAAATGGACTGTAATTCTTGTGTGTTGATTGCATCAAAGGTCTATTTGAAGGCACGGGTATTAACTGTGTTTGAACAGCTTCCTGTATTCTTATTCCATGCCCCAAATCTAATCCTGTGAACTCCTACTGTCAGCAATAAACACCTACAGAAAGTTTATTTTGTTTTTAAATCCCAAACCCCAGACCACATAAAAATATAAACCGAGAAGTCTCCATATTTTCGTGTTGTTTTTCTTTTTTACCTTTTCGAGAGGTAAAAAAGACTCTTCAGAAATACTGAAGAGCCTGGTGGGAGCTGTAACGCCGAAGAGAGAGAAACGTGCTGGCCTGCACCACTGAAACCCATCGCATTCCTTTTGGGGTGGAGACAGGCTTACCCCGGAGGAAGGCAGGCAGCAGATCTGCCATCACCCTGCCCCAAGGCTGGCTGTGCTGGGAAGTGGGTGGGGAAGCAGATTTAGTTTGTGACAGCCACTATCTCCACTGCCACGAAGGGTTTATCTAGCCTTGGTTTCACTTACAAAGCAACAGAACAAGCCACACGTGACCAGCAAGCCGGCTGCAAAACTCTCCTGTGGGAAACGGGCAAAGGGACAAGGCTTCTCCTGCTAGGCAAGGTCATAGCAATCCCTGTAGCCACCCCTGGCCACCCGGTACGGCCACCGGCCTTGCCTGCTCACAGCCCCACATTGGGATTCCTCATCGACGGAGCCAGCGATGGCACAAAACAAAAATTACCTCCTTTTTAAAAGCAGCGAAGGCAAAGCTTTCTTCCTGGCTTCCTAGAAATTCTCAGAAAAGAGAAGCAACACAGCTCCTGAAAAAGCATTGTTTCTTTAAGATCTCTCCACCAATATATTGCTGTACAAAATAAGAACAGGCAAAATCTCTTCATGAATTCAGTTCTTGATGTGAGGCCTGAACTCAGTGTACCAGCTTGTCAGTTCTGGACAGCTATCTTGGCAGTCTCCTGGCAGAGGTATCACCTCTTTTTCCTGGTATGCATTTTACACAGAATTATTTGTATTATGTACAGCTACTACATATAGTGACACACAAGCCATATGGACATAACTGCTTAGCTTTTTGAAATTACATGTTGTTATACCACCAGTCCCAAAGCAGACAACTATCATACTGTCATTTACCCCAAATAATTGCTATTTACCTGAAAAAAGGGAAGGAAAATGTGTCACCACAGCCTCAGGGAGTTTAATCTTAAAGTTGTAATTTTGGTGCATAAAAGGCAATTAAATATATTCCTTCTCCTTAGTTAAAAGTAATAATGGAAAAGACGGTTAAAGAGTTCAACAGTTAATCCAGTGTCTTTTATCTCACAGAAAGTTACCTTCTAGACATTTCCCTACTGGATACTGCTCAGAAGACAGTGAGATACTAGATAATGTAAGATTATTTTTCACAACTAAAAGCAGTGTGGCATGTTCCAAAGAGCCTCATAAGTTAAGCATGAGCAACAAACCTTTTGTCAACAGCTGGAAGCAGGACCAAACACAAGTACAAAAACCAGACTTTATTTGAAGCCAGGTTGGTTTTTTTAGAAGAAAAAAAGCTCAAAAATACAACCAGCATATTGCACTGAGCAATACTTACAAAGCTAATACTTTTTGTACAACACCACTTGTACAACTATGACACTTTTCCATAAGTAAACAATCAGAGAATTCACAAAAGAGGAACCACCCAATCAAGAATTGAGAGAAGGAATTGAGAATAAACAATACTTCATTTTCAGTCTGGAGATGGCAGAATTCTGTACCTCTCCCAAACCAAAAAAAAAAAAAAAAAAAAAGACAGAAATGTAGTACTGCCTTAGAAATACTGGTTTGTACATATGAGGAGCTGAATTCACAGTAGAGTCCCTAAAACAGAAGCAAATTACATTGGACTAACGATATCCACCTGTACACAACACCTACCTGCCTTGACAAGATTATACCTTTGTCCGATCTTTCTGCCTGCCTTACTCAAGAAATTTGCATGACTTAAGGTCTGTCCCTCCTAATGAAATACTGCAATTAAATTGCAACAGTTGAAATTGCTTCTATTGGCAATAAAATGATTCGTCACGGAAGCACAGAAAATTTTAAATTCATTTTGAAAAAGTCTCAAGTCTGTCACTGCAACACTATAAAAAGACCTTGGGATAACAAAAAAAAAATAAGGTCTATCTTGGCTTTATCTTTATTTACTCTATAAAGAAACACAATTTGCACTTCACCAGTTGTTCTCCCATTCTTGATTTAAGAAAATATGTCACCCAATGTAGGTTGGCAACACCTATTTTTAGACTAGAAAAAGGTGACAGCACAACTAAACAAGTCTGAGATAGCCAAGCCAAAGCCACCTACAGTACACAAAATTGCTCTCTCCCTTAGGATTACTATATTTTGATGAGTTTTCCCTTTCACTTCTTGTTGTGACTTCTATCAAAGCCATGAACCAAATTTAATTGGAAATACATGCATTATAAATGCCCATAAGAGATCACATTTGACACTAATTATCTGATCCAAAAGCCACGTCAAGAAGACAAAAAAAATCCGTGTGCCCAAAGTGTCCAAGCCATTGTTCCAAGATTTTTATTATCTAAAGAGAAAGAAAAAGGACGCTGGGAGCATTTTTAAGTCTGTCACTTCCCTCTCTCCAAGTAAGGGACAAATACCAAAAAGAATGAACGAAAATGGAAGAATTCTCTTCCATCTGAAGAAGTGACCCTATCAACCAAAGACCTCCAGAACTGATGCTCATTTTGACAGTCAAAACTTGTTTTTGGAGGGTTTTTTTTTTAAGCTAAGTTGTCTGATAAAAACATTCTTTTCTCAATATATCAAATTTATCTTTCACATATCTGCTTTGGGCTTACTGATTGAGAGGCACACGGAACAAGGTCACCTGCCTGGAACTGCAAGTTAAATTCATGCTATTTCATTATTTCCTCTGGTTAGTACATATGTTGCTTATACTGAATGTTCAGCGCTGCAAGACTTTGGAGAAGCAACTACTATATTAATTTTTTTTTTCTACTTCCTTCCCCTGTTCCCTCTTAGATCTTCATTGAATTGTAATTCCCTGTGATCAACTGCACCAACTATTAATAACACCTACCAGAAGACAGAAGCATAGTGAAAGAGTATCCATAAGCTGCTATACATCAAAATGAGAACAATCTGCAACGTCACAAAAAGTCAAAATTCGACTATTTCCTCATCTCAGCTATTATGGTCCCAAACTAAGAATTACTATTTAACAGCTGTCAAGAAAAACTGTTCAAATCAAGAAACATTGTTAGAATATATGGCTTATTTCATACATCCAGCAATTCTCCTGCACTTCAAGAAGAACAAGACAATTTCTGTTACTTGAGCATCTGACCCTTCTACCCACACTAAGAAAAAAACCGTTCAAGCAGTTCAGCTATTGTCTGGATATCCATACTCAGAAGCATTTAAAATAACAGTGTACATCAGTGTGGTACACTACATAAAAATTAGAATAACTAGAAGAAGATACTAATACATGTGTACTAAGTAAGATAAGATTTCTTAATCTGTTTTATATACTGTTGCCCGCCCTTAACCACCAGCGGATGGTTTCAAAGAGTAATTCGGAGCAAGCGCAAACAGTGCTGTAGCTTTGGCAGCAAAGTCAACACCACCTACTAATGTCCTGTCAAAGATGATAAATACCTGTACTATGAGTTCCATGCTCCTCAAGTAAGGCTTACACCCAAACAGCAAGCTTCGGAAGTAGGCATACCCCCAAAATCATACCCTGGATTGTTTCAAGCATCTTTAGTCAGCACACAAAACAACACAGCTTCCTTCTATAATCAACAAAAACTATGTTTAGTTGTGCTTTCTAACTCATGGTTTAGGACTTACTAACCCATGTTTAAAAATATCAACAGGCAAAACACTGGTTCCTGAACAGTGCATAGCACAAGGCAAGGGACAGACCTCCTTCCAGAAGGAAAAGTTTCTGCACAAACACCAATTTCTGCAAGGTCTTCAGCAACTCCTGGAGGAGCACAAGGAATGATCAAGTTCAGTATATTGAGATGTCACATAATGTTACTCGATTGCACTTATCTGTCTTGAGCTAACTTGAGGTAACCTGACCCGAGGTCTACAGGGACAGCATTAAGTGATGTCAAACAAGCTCATCTTGGGTTTGGCTTTTTTCTCCCTGTAAACTAAGCAGCTTCTTAGATTTTCTCACTATGCTCATGCAACATTACAAAAAAACCACCCTTCGACCCTTTAATGCAAACAGGTGCCTTTCAGAACAACGGCTTTTGTCATGCACTGCAGCTTTTACCAGATTACAACTATTCTGCTGAATAAAACATTTCTTAACACTATTACATATCTTAGCACGTTAAAGTATTACTCAAGACAGAAGAGGCACCTATGTGATTAGTGCCAAAGAACAACTGCCAAACACAACCACAGTAAAATATTCTACTTCTCTTACTTTTGTACTGATACCTTCTGAACCTGTAGTTCAAACATCTTAATAGGCTGGCAGGTGTTAGTCATTGTCTAAAACTGAGAATATTGGAATAAGAGGATGCTGTATGTAGACTTGCCTGAATTTTGTCAGTGCCTCTTATATCCTGGGGAGATGGAAGTCTACTTCTCACTTTTAAACTCTTTGTTTTTAAATAATTAAATACAAAATCAATAGGAACAGTCAAATAATCACAGGGTTTTTAATATAATTACATCAAATTGAAAGCTTCCCATCTTACTTTCAAAATCATCTCATGAAGTCTCATAAGTAAGAAAGCCTATCAGATACAGAAAAATCTGAACGAACTTATCCTAAAAAGTGTTTTCTGCTTTACCAATATAGTTTGTCAGATGTTTTAGATTAAGTTTAACCTTTCATCAAATAAAATGTATTTCACTCTAAATGGGACATGTTAGAACACTGAGAATTTTTAAACTTTCCACAAACCAGTTCCATAAACCTACCATCCTGATTCTAAGCACACCCAGTTGCCGTGCTGAGCCCTAGCCACCACCCAGACAAAAGCGTAGTAGCTCTAGAAGAGAATTTAGAAGACATTCCCATTCCCTCTCCCTTGCTTTACCAAGGACAGCTGTGTTTAAATATCTGGTAGTTTCTTAGCAGAATGGCAGCAAAAAAATCCTCTCTGTTGCTACCACAAAGAATCATCTATTCCAACTGGCACGTGCACAGCAGAACTGCAGGGTAGCAGAAAAACCACGAAGCCAAGGTTTACTATCACTTTTTAAAGGACAGATGGAGAGAAAAGGGCTTTCCAACTACAGCTTTAAAAATCAGGGAACTAGAGCAAAAAAGTAGAGTAGATTAAGGTGAGGGTGTAAACATTTGCAAAATCAAAGGCAACAGAACAAGTGAGGAAAAAAAAAAATCATAGAGTAGCAGAGCTGAAAGCAGCATTCCACCCCTATGCACACATAAATTCTTTCATGCACTTTTGCAGCTACCGTACATGCTGCAGAGACCTGGGTGGGATTCAGGCCCAGCTCCCTTACCCTTCTCTGCTAAATCCACATCCTTGTCTTAGACCCCCAGCCAACACTAGAAGTTACTGGTATTTTCCCAGAAGATCTGCTGCTGGAAATGCCCAGTCTATTCCAGCACACAAACTGCTCTGAACACCAGCTGCAGACGACAAATGCAAGGAGCCCATGGCTATCAGAAAGTTAATTCCATACCAAAAAGGCAGGAACAAGACATGAAAACAGGACTTCTTTTAAGGGGGGAAAAGACAACCATGGCATTAAGGCATCTATTCAAGGAAATCTGATTTTTCCACCTGCAGGACAGGACTGGTTCAGGGGTTCTTTTTTTTTTTTTTTTTTTCTTTTTTTAGCCTTAAAATGATTGTAAGGTAGCTTTAATACCACATCCAACTGCTTCAAACTAAAAATCTAAGCCCCTGTGAAACATATGTCTGTGTACTAGCTTCAAAGTACTCCTTTTCACCCTTCCTAAGAACTGAAACCATATTTAACTGCAATTTCAGACTTTTAATCTCCCTTCCCAGATGGTAACCTGGATTTGCCCCAACACTTGCATGCAAAAACTAATAGAGCGTGAATTTACAATTTTCCATATATATACATGAAAAGTATGCATTCCAGAAAAGCAGTTTCCTACTGAAATCACTTTCCCATCTTTTCGTCTGGTACAGCCTCTTGAAATATCACCAGTATAAAATACAGCTTTGAAAAGCACAGCCCTTTGGTGCTTTCACCTAAGTGTAGAACTACAGAGAGCATAAGCCAACACTTCAATTAGTGCACTCAGCTAAAGTTCATTGCCTTAAGTACATCAACTTTTTGTTTGCTTGAAGATGGCAATCATGATGTCAAGGTCACTTTTAGGTCTTTGAAGTGAGCATGAACCTTTAGCCTACAACTGATCAAGCACTACAGACAAGCAAGAGGGATTTTACTTTAAACAGTACCTGTCTTTTGTACAAGCAGAAAACAGTCTAAAACAACGTGCAAGGTCTAAACTTATGACCTTATGGTCTAGAGTGCATGCAGATGCCAAAACCAAGTCATGTTCGTATAAACCTGCCCTAATATCACTCTGATAATCTGCCTCCTCAAAAAGCAGACCCCCTTTTAAGTGGAAATTAAGGAATTGCTTCTTTAGGAGAGGGAATCACTTGACTAAGACTGTAGTCAGTTTTCCCCTCAAAGGTTCTGATGTTAGGCCAGTATGGAAGTGGAGCTATAAATACACTGAAAGGGCAGTTACATGGAAAAAACTTAAGCGTATTCAGGGACAGATTCATAGTATTGATTTAGGAGGGCAACCTCTTGCTTACAACTTTGTCCATCAACAGGCAGGATAACTGTACACGATTCAGAGTTTGAGTGGGAAATTTATTCAAACTATGAAAACATTAATACTGCTCTTAATTCCTACACATCCTGTGAATATTCACATACAGATCAAGCATTGGCCAAATATACACACCATATCTAATCCAGCAGGGAAGCACAGCCCTGCCATGACCCAGCAGGACATTCTCTTTGCAAGTCTGATCCTGTGTCCTTTGCATAAACAGGATTTTTGCCATTGGGCACCAGAGAATGGGCTATCCCAAATATTTTTTAATTTTAAAAAAAGTTTCATTTCACAATTTCCTGGCATTTCAAAAATGGACCATAACGGCAACAGTTCTTCAAGAGTGTTTGTTAATTGCTAACAGATGAAAATAACATGGACACATTAAGACCCACATTCACAGATTCTCAAATTAATCTGAAGCTTTAGTGGATTCAAAAAAGGAAAAGAAAAAAAAAAAAAACACAAAAAACCCCCCACAACACTGATAACTGCAAAGGCCACTTTTATTTAAATATCACCTAACTGGCTAAATCAAGATAAAAAAAGGCCCAACACTTGTACCAACTACGCAGATGCCGCGAAGCGAACCGGGTGCCAATGGGAAAGGGCCGAGCAGGGATGACTCCTGGCATCATCCATCCCTCCTACGTGACTTGACAGCGTCTCCCAGCCCCACTTGTCACGAAATCTGCCCTCTCAGCAAACAGCGCTCCATTTTCCTGCAAACTCCGTGTCAGCTCTGCTACAGCTACTCCTCAGCAACAGCCGGCTGAACTTCCAAGTAGGAAAGAAAAGCACTTCTTTTCTTGCAGCTCCCTCCTGCACCCGCCCCTTTCCTCCATGGAGGAGGCTCCGATCCTAAGGGCAAAGACGCCCCCAGGGAGGGCTCCCAGGGCATCCCCGGCTCCCGCTGTTTCCAGGCGCCCCAAGCCGAATCCCGGGACGCTGCCCGCTCTCTCCTGCCACCGGGCACCCGGCAAGTGTTTACGTTTAAAAATCCAGATATTCCGAGCCCCAGTTCCAAGGGGAAGACGGAAAAACTCCGCCCCTCTCCCTCGGAAAAGCGATAAAAGCAGGGCAGAAACACACTGACCGCTCAGCGCCCCCCCTTTTTAAGGGGGAAATTGGGGAAATAAAAACAAGCCCGGAAAACAAAGAGTCGGGAAGTGCAGCGCGGCAGCGGTCCCGGGAGAAACCGGGAGGAGAAAGGACTTCAGCGCCGGGCCCGGCCGGGAGGGACCGCGCGGGGAGGCCAGGATGGCCCGGGAGAGAGCGGGGAGATCCGCCGGGACAGAGGCGGGGACGGAACGGGGGGAGCACGGGGAGCCCCACCAGGAGAGAAGCTGGGAAAGGAGAGCGGGGGGGGGGCCGGGAGAGAAGCGGGCAAGCGAGGGAGGGAGGGGGGAGCCCCGCCAGCAGGGATGGGGGGAAAGCCAGGAGCCCCACTGGGAGAGAAGCGGGGAAGGCCGGGGGGTGGGGGAAGCCCCGCCGGGAGAGACGCTGGGAAAGGAGAGGAGGGAAGTGGGAAAACGGGGAGCCCCGCTGAAGAGGAGCAGGGAAAGGAAGGAGGGGAGGGATCGCGAATCACGGGTAGCAGAGAGGGCACTCACGTAGCGTTTCAACTTCTTCTCCGGGGGGGACTTTCGGAGCCAGCCCGAGCAGACCACCTCCCCGCCGCTCATGGCTGGGCCGCCTGCCCGCCGGGGCACTCCTTCTCCTTGTCCCGGTGCGGGCCGAGGGAGCCCCGAGCCGCGGCGGCAGCACCGCGCCCGCTGCGGGGCTCGGCGAGGGCACGGGGCGAGCGCTGTCTGTCTCGCACGCACAGCGGGGAGCGGGGCTGGAGGTTCCCCCTTCCTCCTCCTCCTCCTTGCCGAGCGAGTCACACAAACATCAGGAGCGGCGACAACAGCGGCAGCCGCCGCAACTTCTCCGGCGTCCCAGGGCAGGATCCAGCCGCCGCCCCGCCTCGGTGGCACCGCCTTCCCGGGAGCTTACCCTCCCCTTCTCGCCCCGGGATCGCTCCTTCCCCTTCCTCCTCCCCGGGAGGAGGGGATCGCACGGATCTCCTGCCTCCTTTCACCTCCGGGAACGGGGGGCAGAGCGGCGGTTGGCTGGGTCCGGGTCCTACCCCTCCCGGTATTCCCAGTCCCTGAGCGAGCGTATTCCCAGCGTCTCAGCACACTTTTCGGCACCTCCCCTTCCCGCCCCGAGCGGAGAAGCCACAGCAGCGTCTTCCCCCGAAACTCCGCCGGAGTCTTTTCAAACAACAAGGGAAGGGAGAAGGGAGGGGACGGCGGCTCCCAGAGGGATCCTGGGAGCTGTAGTCGGCGGGGACTGCGGCGGCGCGGGGAGGGGACGGGTCCCGGCGGAAGGGAAGGGGGAGAGGGAGGGACCCCGACACAGGGAAGGAGCTCGGCCCATGGCCCCGAACACACCCGGCCGCGGTGGGGGGGCAAGGGGGATGGGGACTTGTTTTGGTTTCTGAAAGAAGGGGCTAGGAGGCGACGCGGCGATTTGGAATGACAAACGGTTGGAGCCGAGAGAATGGCAAGGAAGATCATCGAATTGTAGAATCACGGAAGACCTGAGTTAGAAGGGACTCATAAGGACCATCGAGCCCAATTCCTATCCCTGCACAGGACAACTCCAACACTCACACCGTGTGTCTGAGGGCATTGTCCAAATACTTCTTGAACATTGTCAGAGTTGGTGCCGTGACTGATTCCCTGGGAAGCTGTTCCAGTGCTCCACCACCCTCTGGGTGAAGAACCTTTTCCCAATATCCAACCAGCACCTCCCCTGGCATCTTCCCACCATTCCCTCGGGTCCTGTCATTGGTCGCCAGAGAGAAGAAATCAGCGCCTGCTCCTCCTTCCCTTGTGAGGAAGCAGTAAACGGCTATGAAGTCTCCCCTCAACCTCTTCCAGACTGAACAGACCAAGTGATTTCAGCTGTTCCTCAAACAATTTGTCCTCTAGACCCTTCTCCAGTTTCGTGGCCTCCTCTGGGACGCTCTCCAGTAGCTTGAGATCCTTTTTATATTGCAGCATCCTAAACTCCGCACAGTCCTCATGGTGGGGCTGCACCAGAGTGCAGCTTTACCAGAGTAGAGCCGAACAATCAGTTCCCTCGACTGGCTGGCAGTACTGTGCTTGATGCACCCCAGGACACATTGACCCTCTTGGCTGTCAGGGCACTGTTGGCTCATGTTCAACTTCCTGTCAACAAGAACCCCCAGATCCCTTTCAGCAGGGCTGCTCTCCAGCCAGGGGGAGGTTTGGATTGGATATGGAACTGTTGGAACGGGTCCAGAAGAGGGCTACAGAGATCATCGGAGGGCTGGAGCACCTCTGCTATGAGGACAGGCTCAGAGAGTTGGGGTTGTTCAGCCTGGAGATGACAAGGCTCCAGGGAGACCTTATAGCGGCCTCCTGGTACCTTGAAGGGGCTACAGGAAAGCTGGAGCAGGACTTTTTACAAGGCCAAGTAGTGATAGGATGAGGGGTAATAGTTTTAAGTGGAAAGAGGGGAGATTTGGATTAGATATTGGGAAAAAATTTTGCACTATGAGGGTGGCGAGGCACTGGAATAGGTTGCCCAGAGAAGTCATGGAAGCCCCATCCCTGGAAACCTTCAAGACCACATGTGATGGGGCTTTGAGCAACCTGATCTAGTGGGAGGTATCTCTGCTGATGGCAGGTGGGTTGGAACTGGGTGGTCTTTAAGGTCCCTTCCAACCCAAACCATTCTATGATTCTATGATATTAGGAAAAGGTGCTTCTCTTCATTGAGAGGGTGGTGGAGCACTGGAACAGCTCTCCAGGGAAGCAGTCATAGCACAAAGCCTGACAATATTGAAGAAGTGTTTGGACAATGCCCTCAGACATGCCATGTGGATGTTTGGATTGTCTTCTGCAGGGACAGGAGTTGGACTCCATGGTCCTTGTGGATCCCTTCCAACTCAGGTCATTCTGTGATTGTGGCTGAAATGGCAATTTCTTTGAAACCCACTGCAAAATCGTTCACTGGAGATGGGGAACCACCAAAACCAACCCCCAAAAGCCCTGTAAAAACTGCATTAAAAACAACTTGGCAAAAGTAAACTCCTCTTAGCAAGTCTGAAACTGCCTTAGTGAAAACAATAATGTTAAAAAGTTGGTGTGTTAGCGTGGCAAACAGAATGACAGGCGGTCCTTCCCCAGGACTTGGGGAGTGACAGCGCTCCCTGGGTGAGACGCTTCACTGAGGGGCTGGCCTGGGACAGCCCCCACGGCAGGGGTTTGGAACTGCATGATCTTTACGGTCCCTTCCAACCCAAACCATTCTATACGATTAATTTAAATCCCCCTCGGAATCACCAGCACCCAGCTGGTGGGTCTGCCTGCTGCTGCAGACCCCTCCGCCCCAAGCCCCTCCGCTCCGCAGCACCGTCCCCTACTGAAAACCCACAACCCCAGCCCCAAGTAATAAATAATAGTCATTTCGAATGCCTGTGCCTGCTTATGGATCTGCGGCTCCCGCAGCCAGGAGGCAACAGGGATGTCCCTCAGCCGGGACACCGCACTGTCACCCAGGGATGTCCCTCAGCAAGAACACCACCGCTGTACCCAGGGATGTCCCTCAGCGGGGACACCGCCGCTGGTACCGGGGATGTCCCTCAGCCAGGACACCGCGTTCCAACCCAGGGATGTCCCTCAGGAGGAACACTGCTGCTGTCCCCAGGGATGTCCCTCAGCAGGGACACCACTGCTGATACCCAGGAATGTCCCTCAGCAGGAACACAGCATGGGACCGTCAGTTGGTGCTCCCTGTCTCTTCCACTATGACAGAAAAAATCTCCAAATAAATATCATATGTATATATACACACACACACACGTATGTGTGTTTATGTATGTATGTAAGTGTATATATAAAATATATATCTGTGTATATGCATACATATACATATACATATACATATACATATACATATACATATACATATACATATACATACATTTAGCTTACTTAACTGCAGACTCCTGGCATGGGACCGCCGTGGTGGTTGTTAGCACCGGTGCTCTTCCACCACAGAGAAATAGTCCCCCTAGTGTGCCGCTGTTGAAGGGAGCACTGCGATGCTGCGATTCATCCAGGTATATTGCAATAAAAAAAAGTTACAAAGCAGCGGCTGTAGCAATTTAACAGGGGCGTGTACAGAAACAACAGGGAAATGAAGGCGAAAGCTTAGAGGCATTAGAATCAGTGCATCAATTTCACTGTAAAACGTTTTCCATTAATTCTTGAAGCATTATGACAGGTAAAGCACTATTAAGCACTAAAAGAAAGATCATCAAAGAGCAAGATATGTTGCCAAAAACATTTTTTAAATAAGAAAAACAGTGAATGTTGCCCTTTATCAATGTTAAAAGTGCACAAATCCTGACATCCAAACCATCCGCACATACATTTCTGCACATCATTTCATCTGCCTCAGTGGGGCTATTGGGAAGAATAAAAAAGTTATTTGATGCATGCAGTTAGTAAGCATGAACTCAAATTGTGCTGTTAGTTAAGATTTCAAGATGGATTTCAGTATAGCTCTTTTGTTTAAACCACTAATGCCATTGTTCAAGAATCTCAACACTTGAGATTTTCCAAATGTCAGATAAGACCACAAAATTTTCCAGTTTCCCTTAGAAACCTGGAAACAATGTCGTAACTTCAGAGTAAGAATATGTAGAATCAGTGTGAACTTACTAAAAATGCCATTGGCATTAGCATGTTGTGGCATGATCCAGTGGTTCATCTAAATCCCATTAATTAACTCATTTCTTGAGAGCTATTCAAAGAACTCCAGAGTCGTTTGGCTTATGTAGGCTCTGTGGAAGCACCAACCAAAAAAGTTATCTGGCCCAAAGATGCAAAGTTGTCCCTGAGGTCAAATTTAAAAATATTACATTTGTAATTTAAAACACACTGAAATCAGTGTTACCCTGGAGTCCTGCACTGGTTTTCCTATATTTGTCATGTATTTGTTTGTCAATTAATTTTCTTGAAAATAGCTATCAGAAGACAAATTCTGTGTGTGGGATTCATCCCTGCTGTATAACGATAAGTCATAGGTTCGGGAAAAGGAGTTAATGTAAAGAATGGCAGTAAATAATAAGTAATAAAACCTGCCTTTTAGACCATACCTTGTTGTTGAGTCTAATCACAAGCGCCAACAGTGGACATAAAAATGTTTTATTGGATTGTTGACTTCATGAAAGTATAATATAGCAAAGAAAGATTTCCAAATGACCACGTAAGATCATGTCTGATGGACTGCTCCTTTTCTAGTGAGGATGGAGGATTTCCTTTTTTGCTCTCAACCATTTGAGTCACCCATTCACAGCTCCACCAGTGCTTTTACTAATCATCTCAAGAGAGGGTTGCCCATAGCTGTACCCCTCTTCCCAAGTAAGTGAACAGCTAGCAAACCCAAGAATATTAATACTGTGGATTTCTGTGAATAACCAGCAATGCTCTGCAGTTCACAATTTAGATATCCTGTATTAGCGGAAACCAAAGCAATTAAGAACCCTAATGAAATGCATAAATAGCATAAGGTTTAGCCCTGACTCTTTAACATCTGCATATTTACAGCTGTTAAACTGTCTATGAAGAGAGGTTATTGGGCACAAGTGAAATAATTATACCAGCCAGTTTCTCCATGTGGAAAAATCCTTTCACTCAGTTAAATTAGGCTAGGGCATAATTTCCTGAAATTCATATAGAAGTCACGAAGACCTCTGTCAAGAAAGAATGTTTCAGCTAGTTTGCCTGCTGTAATTTTGTTCTGAAAGTTTAAACAACATTAAGAACACTCAATTTTTAGATTCTCCTGCAATATGGCTTGTGCTTGGAAGTACTGAATTCCGCCCGGGACAGTCACTGCCTGCAGGACTGCTGTTCTGCAATGTCAGGATACGACCACCCTCTCCCCACACTTTGTTCCCGCAGGTTATTTTGGTACAAGCATGCTGTTACTCAGGAAGCCCAGAGGATAAAGGTCCTTTGAGCTCAATTAATTGCACTATGGAGGACTTTTGTGTTTCTGTACAAAGCCAGTCCTGGAGGAAAAAGGATTTTCTTTGCTTTGCCAGTGTATCAGCGATGGCCTAAAAAGCTGCAGAGGTTTCATTGCACCCACTGGGATCAATCTCACTCTTTTGCTTTGCAAACTTTCAATGTTTGTGAGGAATTGCCACCTTATTTTTCAAACAAGGTTCCCTTGCTTCAGATCTTCTTTTTTTTTTGTTTTACTAGCAGCAAGAAAACAGTCAATGTCTGATTAGGTTACTGAGAGTTTTTTCCTCCATTATGAAAAATGAAACATGCAGTTGGCAGCTGTTGGTGGCCAAGAAGAGGAGCTAGAGAAGGGAGCTCTGAAGGAATCCAACCTCACTGCCTGCAGCACTTGAAAGCACTTCAGGCCCACCTATTGCACCATTGCACGTGTTGCCATTTCTGAATCCCTCATATCCATTGCCACCCTAAACAGTACCCATTTTGTGGTTGGATACCATGCCCAACTACAAAAACCACTGACTAAAATGCACTTAGACTGGCAAGGTGATGCCATGCCCTGGTACCTGACGACTATGTGCAAGGTGACGGTGCTTGTGCTACCTTTCAGCACAAGGAGCTTGAGTTCAGGCTCCTCTGACAGTGTTTTTGTCTTGATTACCTCCTTGCTTTCACAAGCACATGAAGACGGCTTGATTTGTCCATTGACCTTGCGTTCTTTCACAAGTGCGTTCCAAAGTGTTTTAAATAGGTTGTCCAAAATTTTGGAGTAGACTATTTATATATCTCACCAGATAAAGTAGGTCATGTGGAAATCCATTTGCCTCTGGTTTGCCTGCCAAGCTGCCTTGACAAAGGAAACAGGAGCTGATAGAAGAGGAGATTAAATTCATATGGGTTTGGTTTTGAAAATATAAATGACGCTAATTTCTCATGCAAACAGCTTAGAGATTCTGGATTGGCATAATAAACCACTGCTGACTACAGCTGCTAATTTCATATTCTACTTAGGGTATATAAACCTATCAGTGCAAAAAGACAGACTCTTTCAAGCTTGAAAACACCTGCATTTTGGCATTTGTTTTCAGCTTAGGTATTTCCTTTTTAATTTCAAGATTATACTCAGGTAAATTTAATCTACAGAGTTATTTTGGTCAGTTTGTGGATGACGTTATCTGCTGTTTCTTTTAGACTGTAGTTATTTAGATTATTGGGCAGAGAGACTGAGAGAGTTTATACAAACATAATTAAATGAGATGACTCCATCCACACACTTCAGTTGTTTACTGGTAGTTAGGCTACCTCTTGTTTCTTTTCTATTATTCCTTTTAATGTTGATGTAGGCAAATAAAAACAAGGGAATATTTCAGAACTTGTACAAAAAAAGGATCAGTTTTCAGTTCTGCATTGATGTAATACATTAAGATTTCCTTTGTGACTTTTGTAGAAAACTCTCCTTTCCACTTCTGGAATGGAAATTCACTGGTAAATGTTTGTCCTCTGTTTTTTTGCCAGGGGATCAGTTGACTACCTTACTTCATGCAAGGGAATTTCCCTTTTCTTTCTAGACTAGACAAGGAAGGAGGAGCAGGCTGGATGGTTGGCCAGTCATGCAGAAACTTCCTCAGGTCTATGCTGTTCAGAAATAAATCAGCAAGATTTTCCCTCCATAAGGACAATACCTTTGTATTTATCCTCGTGTACTGAAGATGTGTGGACTTTTTCTACCATAGGAAGCATTTTTCAGACTCTGCACAATGGAAGCTTAATAGTTCAGACACATTTGGTTTTGTCTGGTAATAGAAATAACAATTACTGTAGAGATGACCGTGTTTTCAGGAAAAAAATTAATGCATGATCATATGAGAGACTGATACTCCAATGCTGTGCATAGTCAAGAAAGCATCACCCAAGCTGCTTTGTTGAGTCCTCCAAAAGCACAACATATATCGAACACCTCCAAAAAGATAAATTTATTGCAATATAGAATATCAGGGGAGCCGGTAAAGGCTAAGAGGCAGCAAATATGAGGACATTGCAGGCTGGTGGTTTCTGTTATAGCGTAAAGAAGCAAGCTCGTGTCAGAGTATACTTTTGTTAGAGAATCTTTTCATGCAATACAACAATTTCAATAATTCAGCTTACAATGCAGTTATAATAATAAGCTATGCCAACTAGATATTCTGCTTTTTCTTACCTGTCTTTGCTTGAATCTCCATGCTTAAGGAGTTCCGTGCAACTGGTATTTTGAAAATGAAGTAAGGCAATCCAAAGATTGCCTAGAAGTATCTGAAGAAAGAAGGAAAAACACCTGAATGCCAAGCAGGGTTAAGATGTGTTTAGCTGAAATTAGTTTCTCCCTCTAACAGATTAATCCAAGAACTATGCTGCAACGCTCCCAAATTTAAATTTTTTTAATAATTTAAGCTAAAAATTAAAGCCAGTAGAAGTCTTGGTATATTTTTGATACCCAGTGGGAAGATAAAGTCAAGACCAGGGAAATTAGGCAGTAAAAAAAAAGATGCTTTTGAGGAGAGGTCCATCTAATGAATGCACAAATGATTCTAAATATTGCAAAAATGAAAGACCTACCGTCACAAAACAGGGATGATGGTGAGAAGGTGCTTTTCTGAGATGTTCTCAGACTAAAGGGCGATGCATTAGAGGCCAATCTTCCATTGTTTGGGTCCTGGTGCTTTGCAGAGAAATTAGCATCACTACAAATTATCTTCTCTGCAGACTTCAGGATGCCTCCATCAGAAATGCTTAGCCATCATTATAAGCAGTTGCTCTTCAGACAGCCACATTATATAAGCCACACAGAATAAGAAATGCAAGCCTTTCATAACACCATTTTGTTCTGCTGGAGTAAGGGCAGTTTCTGAGATAGTCCTGACACTTGCCTGGAGCCTCAGCCAGAGGGAAGTCCTACTACATTAAGCCACCTAGCAGTGCAAGTTATCCAGGCTGGGATTCACCTCACTGTAGTCAACTACAAGGTGGTGGTTTGCATATTCCTTTATATTCAGTGGCAAGATACAGGCAACTAGGACATATTTAATCTCTTCCAAAGCCAGATGTCTAAATTGATTACGTGAATTGTGTTCCTGAAGTGCTTGTTTGTCTGCATTGGCAATAAACAAGAGTCTAGACAACCAGCTCAGAGGTAGACAGCCGTGCTTGTGACGTATAAAGTTAGGCAAGATGAAACCTTAGCATGTGAGTGAGAAAATCAACCCTGTTCTCAGAGGTGAATGCCAGTCCTGAATGGGAATTTTATTGATTTAATTTCAGTTGAGTGGGTTTGAGAATTTTGAAAATCCTCAGCCTATATTGATAGCAGGGACAGGACATCTAATGAATTTACAGATTAGTTTAAAAGGTCTGGGAGCCAGAGTCAGACACTTTGCACTGAAGCCAGGAGAGTCTTGTCCAGGCAGAGCACACAGGACAGAGGTAGTCTTTCTGTATTTATCTATAAAACCTTCAGTGCTTTGGACTTGAAACTTCCATAGCCTGAAGCTAAGGAGACTTAAATGTGTTTCTACCATCATTATTATTTTATTAATCTCTACCATAATATCTAAGGATTTTATAGGATTTTAGAACCCTGAAATATGAAGCAGGAAGGTGTACTTCTTTTCTGTCTGTCCCAGCAGGGGAACATGGATTTTTTTCAGTATTTTATTTTGTTTTATTTTAAGAGTTTTCACACTGGACTCTGATTCCATCAAAGAATCTTTTTTGTAGATCTGAACTCTTTCAGGCTCAATTTGATCCTTTCTGGCAAGAATTATTATCTCATCAGGAGTGCATTGTAGTGGAGTAAAGCAGACTGTCTCAGCTAAATAAGCGGAACATAAGATATTGCCTGAGCTTCAATTCCATCTTCTGAACATTTCTGTACTCCTCAAACCAGAAAGAAAGAATCAGATTGGAGCTGGCAGGCTAGAGAATGTGTAGTGCCACTGCCAGGAAGAGAGAAACACCTGGCCCCAAGGTCACCCAGTGTCTGAGACAACATAAAAACGTGTATGAGAAACAGGATAGCAGGAGGACAGCGGGGTCACAGCTTGTTTTTTTAGGATGTCTCGGGTCAGGTCCAGAAAAATCAGGAGGAAGGGACAACTGTATATGATTTTACAAGTAGCATCAATGATCAAGTTCACAGTTTAGGAGATTGTTGCTTTTCTCTTGCATTATTTCTGGCACTTCTGGAGGACAATCAGAGTTGTCAGTAATACACAATGAGATAAATCAAAGGGATAGTGGAGAGAAAAGTTTGAGACAAATATGGACTCATTCTTGCCAACACTGCAAAATTCAGGTGAAATCTGAAGAGCTTAGAAAAAGTCACTAAGATAAAAAAACTTCCCTTCCTCTTCTTGCCACAAGATGAAGCCTCTTTGACAGTTCTCAGTGGAGCTGGAGTGTTAAGAGGCTTTGTCCCTTCTGCAGCTTCTTAGTCATGTAAGGAATGCCTTGCTTCTTCCAGGCACCAACAAATATTTTAATTTTAAAAAGGTAAATCAAAGGATGGGAAGAATATTTCTAAATTACCATATATTCTCTCCTATCTCTATTCCTCCACATAATACCATATCCTTGTGGTTAATAATATCTCAGTTTACTGGCTAGATCATCACCTTCTCCACAAGGTCATCTAAGGTGCTAAGAAATACAGTAAAACTGTTGGTCACCTGATCAGCCACACAACTCCGATATTGATACGTAAATAGCAACATGAACAATTCACTGGCAAGCCACATTTTGCAAAAACACAGGAGGCTTGCGATCAGGTGAAAGTGCTACATTTGATCCCAAAATATTTTCCACGTATTGATTTGTCTCCCTCTACTGGAGACAATTACACCATATTTTAAAGCATTTACTGTCACCGTTTTTACTGCCACCATTTTTTGTAGAGTACCAATCATGTGTTCTGCTCTAAGCTGTCCATATTTACTGTAGGCTTTCATGGGCAGATAGCTCTTTGTGGTTTTGAGATGTAAGCCTTTAGTAAAAGATTTGGTATTTCAGGGATGAATTATCTATTTTTTTTAGATTCATTTTTTATGGTGTAGTTATTATGGTATAATAGTGAATTGGTTTTCGTTTGCTGCATGCTGAAATCTGTTCCAGAGCAGTAACTGTTGGAGGCAGGGAAGCAGGCAGAAGCATTCCTGCCATTCAGTATCTATTACACAAATACTATAGGAAGAAGACACTCGGCTGAAGTTCTTCTTAGGGCCGTTGGTGCAGGCCTCAGGTATCATTAAGTTCTTTCACCACATACATTGAATAATTCACAAAGTGTTCCTCTGGTGGTTTTTTGCCTGAGGAAAAATTAAAACTTTTAGAGTTTGGGTGTTAAAAAAGGAATTCAAATAATAATTCTGCTAGGTAGTGATTCTGCATGCCCAGAATGAGGACAGGGAGCTTTGAAGTCTCAATGGGAAGTTTCAGGAGTTTCAGTAACATTGTTGTGAATGGAAAGGGACTTTCTCACTCTTCCCTGGCTAAGAACTTTCCCCATCTCATCGGAGATATTGAAACCCAAGGTAAAGGTTGAGAGAAACAAACCGCCCATTCACCGATCAGGCTATCACCTTGTCCACAAAGCTTGTCATCCAGCATGGTAAGAAGTAAAACTGTTGCTTACTTGATCAGCCACAGGATTCCAGCATTGAGTGTTGGAGAGGGTGTGTGACAGGGTGCTCGTGACCCTGCCAAGAGGCTGTGCCTTGCCAAAGGTGTGAAACGAATGAGGCACCTCAGCTCTCTCCCTTCTGGAGAGGAAGTGAGAGGTTTCGCTGTTCTTCACACAACTTCCCTCTCTTGCTGTGGGAAAAGGATTTTGTGAGCTCCGGGGGGACAGAGAGAGAGTGGAGGGGCCAGGCACGTAGGGTTAGCCAAGAGCTGAAGGAAGAGGCAATGGGGCTGGAGCCAGGGATACAAAGGCAGAGGGTGATGACCAATCTATCGCCATCCTGTTGTCCCAACCATCTCCCCATGTGCAGTCAGCTCGCTCTCTGAAAACTGTCCTGGGCCTCGTGTTTTAACCTGTTGTGAGCCTTTCCATGAGAATAACATATCTGTTATTAAAAGTACGTAATACCGCGGTCGTCTAGTACGTAACATCTGTCACATAGCAGGAAGACCTGGCTTTGCAACACTAAATGCTGTGCTAATCCTTAGCCTCCCACAGATGGCAAATTAGAAATAATCAAGCATAGTGATCAAAAAGATGGGGAGTCAGACTTCTTTCTACAACCAGTTTGCATAGTGAGAGAGGACAGGGAACACAAAATAACCCTGCAAGCTTTCAAACTTTTGGACAGCTACACACTTCAAGAGAATATGAGAATTCTCTTGTTTGTTTTTGTTTGTTTTTTTCACCTCTTCATTTTTGGCGATGAGCCCACAACTTTTGCTCCACAGACTCTTCCAAGAAGTGAGCAGCTTCGGTGTGACTTTCCCAACACTTGCAGCGTCCCTTCTTGGTGTGCCACAGGATGACAGCACCTTATCAGGTGCAATGGTTCCTTTTTTCTCTTCCCAGCATGGGTATTGGTGAGTTTATGGTAGTGAAAAAAGAGGTGCTTAATCCCATTTGAGAAGTGCTCAACACACCTAATCGAGCAAAGGCAGATAGAGTAATAGTGATAATAAGCTCAAGTCTGATTCGTTACACGCATGTGCAGGATTGATAAAGACCTATCTAGGACCTAACCAAAGGTTAAAAGTGAATTGAAATCACTTCACGTGATAAGATGAGCCTCAGCTGTATTTTGTGACCTCTTCATTTTCATTTCTGTCAATAATTATACATTTCCATCTCTGTGAAGGAATCAGGCCCTTTACCACAAAATTTTACAGCAAGATTTGCACTATCACATTTTGTTCAGTAAAGATTTCACTTGCAAGAAGAGGTTGTTCTGTTCTGTGTATAGGGTTAATCTCTCTCAGCCTAACACTGTACCTTGGTTCAATATAGCACATTTCTTCTCCTTGAAAATGATCTAGCTTCTACACTAAAATTTCCTGGCTGAAAACTAAAAAGCGTACAAACTGTCTAGAGTTCATATTTTCTTATGAACGTATAATTACAGACTCCCATAAAACAAGTTTATGAAATGTGAAATATGCCTGACTAGTAAGGTCAAAGTTGCTGCAATGTCTTATTTCCATTGGTTGCAACATCCTGTAATCTCAATAAGAACACAGTGACTTAAATATGTAATAAAAACAGAGTGTGAAAGCATGAAAGAAACTGATTCGAATGATTTAGAGTCTGTTGATATTAATGGGCAATAATGATTTTGCTTTAAGTTTATTCTGTAGCAACCTAGGTAGACCATTCACAAAACCACACTGCAGTCAAGTAAGGAAGATGTATTTGCTATAGGAAATTAGAATGACATTGTTAGTCAAGCAAAACCAAGGTAAAAACCAAAAATGAAAAGTAAGGATGGGGGAAAGTAAATAGAGACGTAAGCTGAAGGAGAGTGCAGTGTCTGTATTGCCCTTGGGGATTTTTTTGTCTTAGATTGTAAACTTGTTGAGGCAGGAGGTCTTTATGCCCCATGTTAAGATTTAACTCCAGGACTTCTCAGGCATTACAGCCAGTTTCTTTCCTCACAGGGAGACAGGAGGAGTGTTAGGGTAAAGAGCTGTGGGGCAGAGTCCTGGGGACTTGTACTCCTGGCAGACTCAGGATCGGGGAACCGTATCTGAGGCTGTTCTCCTTCAACTCCTTTCTGACTCCCAGCAGGAATTTAGTATGACAGCGGTGCTCATTATGGTGTAGCAGAGATCTGGTAGAGAGAAAATATACTGTAAAAATATGTCTGGTTTGCATCCAGATAAGCCTTTTGCCATAAGCAACTGGCAAGTTTTCCCATGCCTGCTCTCACACTGCTTGTGTTTGTCCAGCTTGGTAGAGTCAGTCCTTGTTGCTACAGGGATGTAAACAGTGATCAATAACAAAGTGGCCTCTGATTTTGAAATGCTTAGAATAGGAATGTTTTGGGAAAAACCTCAGCCAACGTGTGAAAATAAGAACAGGTCAGCTTGGCTGACTTTGAGACTGTTATTGAATCTACTATTTGACCTTTCCAAACCTAGTGAAAGATTTACTCTAGCACGCAAGTACACACTGCTCCCTCACACTTCTCTAGATAGGCAGACTTTGACTGGTGTAAGTCAAAGCTACTGTGGGGGAGCATGCTGTGCCTTGCAGGACTGAGGCACTGAACATGTGTGTAACAAAGAGCACGTGCACAGATACAGTTGTACCTCTGGCAGATACTAACCTGTGCCAGCTTCATATTTGCATAAGAGAAGAGATGCACTTACAAATGCACATATTTATTCTGCTTAACACACTGTGAAAAGCTCAAATGCAAGGGGACGTTATGATTATGAGGTTAAAAACACTAAAAAGTTCATGTGCAACTATAAATCTGCTCTTACACAACCAGACATCTGTTCCCACAAATCTCAGTGTAAACAAAGAAGTGCCCTGCACGTTGCTGAAGCTGGTGGGAATTGAAGTAATTTTGTGCTACGCTAAACTGAAGGAGTGTGTGAAGGAAAGTGTGTCACATGTTCTTCAAAGCTGCATAAAGCTGAAGTGTAAATTTAAATAAGATACCATGTCATAGTGCAAAGTTAGTATTTTAGTCTAAACAAGCTGTAACACAGCATTTAAAAAATGCAATTTCTTAAGTTTCTCTGAGGAAAACGGCAAAATGAGAAACATGCTGTGTTTGCTGTTTCCTAATCAAAGTGCCTGGACAGCACCAGAGATGGGGAAGTGAAACTGCTTGGAGTAGACGGATCATAAATTAAAAATATTATAGAACAAGGTTGCAATGTGTCGGATCACAATCATCCACTTAGACTCCTAGTTGCTGCATGCTCTACCTGAGTCTATTTCAAGGATTTACACAGACTCAGTGTGGTGGCACAGGCCTCATCCTAGTGCTTTTTATGGGGATGCATTTCATCCCAGTTGCATAACTGTCAACAGCTGCAGTCCATAATAAATGTCATATGTGACAGTTGTTAAATGGACCTTTCTCACTTGCTGTGATGTAACTGGCATGGAAAGGGTGGAAAGCACAGTAACTGGGAAGCAGCAGGTAACCAAGTAATGCTTCAGTCACTGTATGTATCTCTTCTATGTGAGGTGAAGGGTTTTTTTTCATTTCAAGGCAGCATATATACGCTGACAGGAATTCAGTTTGAACACGAGATGCCTTTGGTAAGAGGCCACAGACACAAACACAGGCTCGCACCATGTTGTGATCTAGCTTTTTGGAATTTGTGACCTTCAGCTCCAGAAACATGGGCTTGGTAAGATAAGAAGAACAGCTCTCCTAGTTTACTCGTAGATAGGGAACTGATAAACACTAAGTAGTCTGGCGTGCCTTTCTGCAGAGTGCAGGGCTATGCATACATATGATACAGTTAGAGCGCAGCTTCTTCGGCTGGTAGTTTTCATAAACCATCATCAACCAAGACAGACCTCCCACACCAGGAAAGCTCATTTGCCATAAGAATTAGCAATATAACTTATGCAAAATAACACAGTTTAGAATGTCAGCAGCTTTCTAAGAGGTCCAATAAAGCAAATATCACTTTGAGTTATAAGTCATTGCAATTGTATGCAGGGCTACCGAGGTATGTGCGTGAGTATATCTGTAGCAATTATTCTCGTAGTCTTCCAGTGCCTTACAAAAGCAGCTTTGCCCTATGTAATCTCCTGGGCTTAAAAGCATTTTCAGTATAATGATATAATAATTTCAGATATAATGAGCTTAGAAAACTGAAATAATCAATACTCTTTGTTTGAGTATTTCTCATACACTGAAACAATTAATAAAGTTTTGCAAAGCCTTTCTGGGCGCATTGTTACAGACATCAAGACCTGCTACTGCTGATGCAGCAGTACAGCTTATGAGAGGGGAGGTATATACCCCTGTAATGGTGTTTTCTTGCTGGTGGGAAATACACCATAGGCCAATCGAAATCATGTGTGCAAGACACCAAATAACACTGAAGCAATAAGGCACTAGTACTACTGCCACATGTCAGTACTAACAGTAGCAGCTTTATGCGTTGTTCTGTGCTGGTTTTTACCATTGATAGATCCTTCTGTACAGAAGTAAGGCAGTAGTAACCACATAGCCTCTCTGCTCATGCAGAGGGAATAGAGGTCATGTTGCTTTTGCATCCCAGTTTCAGGACTCTTGCCTCTGTTTCGCTGAGTGCCTTGCACCCTGCTGTCTGCTGTGGCGTGTAGGAGGCAAGCTGGTGAAAGAAGAGGATGGCCTGTGACACAGACCTGTCTTGGGCAGAGGCTGTGGGGAGATACAGGTGCTCCAGGGTAGGTTTGCACCACGGCTTTCACCATAAGGTAAAGTTTCCCAGCATGGATTCAGCAAACCCAACGAGAATAGGAAGAAAAGTCAGACAGTTCCTCACATGACTTTTGAATCCCTCTGATCCCATATCATCCTAGTTGTACCATGAGCCTTAATGATGCCATAATAGCTTTTGATTTAGTATAATGACAGACTCAGATATCTATCATCACTAATCTTCCCAAATAGTAAGACAAGTCTGAAGTGCTGCTCAAGATTATCTCATTAGCTATAATCTCTCTCTAAAGCTAGCAGTAAGCGGTGTCTCATGCCACGAAATAAGTCGCTCTACCATGTTTTAGAGTGCTTATGGACTAAGGCTCACACTGACTTTGAGTTGGATCAACTCTTCTTTTTCTTTCCAAGAAAAGATATCTTTGCTTTGGATGAATAAATTACACATTGGCAGAGTGGATAATAACACTCTCCAGCTCTTGCCATGTAAAAAATTATCACAGTTAACCAGGCATTCTTTCACCAGCAGAAGACTTAAAAATTAATCCCCTTATTACCACTGATGGTACAGACTTTGGTGTGCGTGGTGGTGATACATTTGCTCACAGTGGCAACCCCTGCTGGCAGAAGGTTTCTCAAGTTAAGGCTGAAATTTGAGGAAAATGCCAGCACCATTTTGAGGAATCAGACAGCTCTAGGAAGCTGCAAGTCTGTCCTCTGAGCTTTGAGTGAACAAAACATGATAGAAATGCAGGAGCATGCAGTAGATTTCCAGGGCAAAAGGAGGATTCTGTTGCACCTTAACTTAGCTTTAGCTACTCCCTCTGCCTGCAATGGGGATGGAGCAGGTGTAGGAACAGCCGTCTGACCCAGCCTCTGCTGAAGGAGCTGCCTCCACTCACAGGCAAAAGCTGACCTTGTGTTACCCTGATGCAGAAGCAGTGAAGTCAGTTCGGACATGCAATTTAGAGTCACTATTGAGACCACTGTAGTTCATCGTCGTTCGAACTGCAGGTAGCTCAGTGATGCCCTAGTTTCTAGGCATGGGAATAATGCAAACAGCAATAGCACCTTTTGTACTAATCTAGTGGTTGGTTCTTGCTGTGCAAATCACATATATTTCATTTTTTAACTGCGTTATATATAACATCAAGATCCAAGCTACCTGGTGAGACATATCTTCTCTTGATATTTGTATCAGTCTTAAACCTGAGGCCTCAATAACAACAGAACGACAGCAGTAAGTCAGAACAACATCATATAATCGTATTTAGCTTGCCAAAATCATGCAGGTTGTCTATGCACGCAGTGGTTTCCATCATCCAGCTCCCATAGCACAGCTTGGTCACACCCCAGATCTGTGTGAGGACAAGGCTGCGCTGTGCACTCAGAGCTGCACAACGGCCACATCATGCTCCCACTGGTCTGATGGCTGGGAGACCAGAGTGATGGGACAGACCTGTTGGTGCACCTGCCTTGAACACAGATAAAGCACTAAGTACCCATGAAATATTCTCTGCTAAGATGGATTGGCTCTTTTTTTCTCATTGGAGTCATCGGTTCTTTTATGTGAAAGAAATCAGGATTGGGCTTTTTGGATTTCACTTAGAATAGCAAAAATCCAACCTAATATGAATTTTCCAACAATAACCACTTCTCATCATTAATGAACAAGCACTTCTATACCATTTTGGAGAGCTGCCACCATTAGGAAGTCTGCTTTCTCCAGAAGGAAGACTATTCACTAGAAAAAGAAAGGTCAGGTCAAAGGCAATTATTTTGTCTAAATGATTATGACTATTTCTTTTGACAAGCATTATAACAATTTCTGGCATGGTCCTTCAACTGAATTACAACCTAACTTGAATAGCCTTATCATTGAATGTTTAGAGGGTAATTTTCTATCCTCAGTTTTTATTTTAGACCAGTATTGGAAATGAGAAAATAATGCTGTCTTGTTTCTTCTCGAAATGTCCTAGCCAGTATCTCAGGGCTTCCGAGTTCCTTTCTTCTCCTGTTACCATCTGGAAGAGCTTATTTACTGGGAGGGGGAGAGTCTTTTTCAGGCCCTTCTAACAAAGAAATTCCTGCTTAGTACAACAATGCAAAGAAATTATTATAGCAAGTGATCCTGATGGAAGATCATTTGAGACTATCTCGGACCATCTGCACTAGAGACCTTACTGGCAGCAATGCATTAAGGAATTCATTTAATTATATGTATTTAAAACACATCATTGAAGAAGTATCAATCCCTTCTAAAGCCTGATGTTTCTCTGCTACTCACATTACCTGCTTCTCACTTCAAAATTTGCACAGTGGTAAGCTTTGCATGAGTTTTTCAGGTATATTCCCCGTGTAAATTTACTGGAATACAATGGAGTATCTCCCCATGTAACCTGGGAAATACGAGCAGAACTCTCTCTCTCCCCTACTCTGAGCTAATTGAAGCCCACCTGCATTTACTCAGAGTGGCCCCAGGCCTGCCCTGTGCATCGCTGCACTCCTGCATGTCCCAGTGAGCAAAAAAGGGTGCAGGAGATCACAGTGAAATGGACTGTGTTGAGCCTGACTTTTCTGTGTGTTAGAGCAAGTGATGGCAGCAAAAGCAGTACTGTTGCAAAGAAAAATCTCAGCAGAAAATGCTTTAATAGTAATAATAATAGCTTTTTTACTGTCCAAACAACCTGAGATTCTGCAGAGTGATCATGAAACTGTCAGCTGCAGTTTTCTTTTCCCAGCATTTTCCCATTTCTCTTGTCAGCTGTTTATACATGAATGCTTTGCTATAAGAAGCCACGGAAGAAAGGTAATGTTCAGTGACTTACGCATCAGACAGGGCCTGGAGCAGCAGCTCGCAACAGTGCGTTGTGCGAGACGTCTCCTTTGGGTTATGATAAACTTTTTGACTCCTGTTTCTTGATAAGGAGATGAGAAGAGACAGTACAGATTCTTCTGTAGAGTTGTAAAGCAACCAAATACTTTGTCATTTGCTTCCCACTCCTTTCTGCTCATTATCACCGTTCCCTATGAAGGTGTTACCTAACAACAATAGGAATAATAATAACAACAATAAATAGAAACTCCTTCACACACAATCCTGTAAAATTATATAAAGCAAGTCAAAGCTTTATGGGGCAGAACAACACTAAGGACAGAATAAAAAGCAGATGGGAATGTGATTAATGGAGAGGAATATCATTTTGACATGGGAAAGTAGCTTTGCTAAATTTTTGATCGAACATATCTACATTTTCAATAGAAACTACAGTTAGTGTGAGAACACTGAGGCAACGTGTTCATATGAAAACATACTTTGCTTAGGTAGTTCCCAAAGGCTAAATGTGATGACCACTGGTAATCCAATGCAGTTGCCTCTGCACGGTTAATGTTACTGCCTGTAAGAAATGTTTGTAATAACGTATTTACTAATTTTAATTTCTATTAAGGAAACAATGAATCATGTCATAAGTTTCTGAACTCACACACATAGGGAAGGAATGGCTTTTCTGGGAAAGGATTATTTTATATTTCTTTCCCTGTACATGCAAGTCTAGCTGGTTCCAGTAATAAGCGTGGAGCTGAAAAACAGTGTTTGTTGCCTAATCTCACAATTCTGTGTTCTTACACAGCCCAGGCTTCCAGAGACATGTCAACATGGGGACATCTGAACACCCCAGCTTCCACCCTGCTTTAAAAAGGTCTGAGATTTCCTGGTTGCACACAAAAGTTTGGAAAAATGAATCCTAAGTCCCATATTGATCTTACGTAATTTATTGTCCAGTCTCATAATTTTGAAATACTTCAGGTCAGCAGAACTATTTCCCCTCCCATTTCTTTGCCTCCTTTTTCATAATACAGAGGAAAAGAAGAAAAGGGAAGAAAGCACAGACTGAAATTTTATTTTACTTCTGTGTGAGCCATGCAATGGGAAAGGCTGATAACTTAGACTTGTCCCTTCTCATTACCCTCACACACATGACAGCCAGGTTCAGTTTGGCTTCTAAGGCAGAACCAATCATAGCAACGATTTCCTTAACAACTTGATGAAATAAGACCCTTAAAGCTCACAGTCCCTGGTGTCAGATTTAATTCAAATATATTTCAATTTATGCAATAGCATGAAATAAACTGCTCTCCCTTCCTCAAAAATACAAAAATAATAAGGAGGCTTCCCGACAGCCAGAGCAAAAGATACTTTATTCCTTTGGACCTCAGTTCCAGGCACCAGCATGTTCCAGATTCTACTGGTTTTTGGCTCACATTACGTGGACTCTTTATTGCTTGAGTTAATCTACTGACTGGATTAAATTATTCTTTTTAAATTTGAGAGCAAAAGAGGAATCCAAGAAGAAACTGAGCAAAACATGACATGGAGGTGAAATCTTGTTTTCCACGTATAGGGCCAAATGTGAAGTCAGTGGAGTAACGTTGAATGTACAGTGGTGGAGCTGAAGGCAGGATTTGGCCCTTGAAGCCGTGGATTACTGGGTTTGGAAGAGAATGCTGGTTGCTCCATTGCAGTTTGGCTCTGACAAAATATGACTTCTGGATGTAGTCCCAACAAGATGGGAATTATTTCAAACAATAATAATTTTGTTTGCATAGCATAGGATTTCAGTCAGTTATAAATACATCTTTTAAATTAAATTTCCCTTGAAAAACAATGATTTAAAGAACAAAGTGGCTAGTTAAACTCAGGGTATTCTTGGTGAAATCTAGAACTTGGGTTGGGGGCTGTTAGAAGCCCAAACCCCTGCTTAGTTTTTGCCATGACCACAAGAATAGGATGTTCGATCACAAGTAAAGAATAAGTTGGCCTCATGGTTTCCTTTGCCTTTCCTGTAACAAGACAAAAATTCACAGGATTTAATGTTACAGTTGGGTTGGGGTTTTTTTCTCTCTCTCTTCTCTCTCAGTGAGGACAGGCAAACCGAAGCTTTCAAAACACATCATCTGTGGACCACACACAGCCTGAGGTTAACGCTATTATTGCTCCTTCGTCAGGCCTTTTTTAACTGCTTTGACAAATGAATTGCTTGGTTCTTTGCTAAATAGGGTTCTTTTCCAGTAGCTGTCTCCCTAAACCTCAAAATAAACCCTAGAAGAAAAAGATCAGCTGTGTAATGTTGTCCTCTTGGTGAAATGGCATAGACAATATTTCACCAAGGGAATTTATGGAGTGTTCCCTGAACCCCTTACAGAAAAGGCAAAGTAAACAAAAACTAAACATATTTTCAGTCTCACTTTAGGGCTGAAGAGTAAGTATATGGTACTCAGGAACTCTGATTACTCTATCTTCTTTAAATCATTTCAAAGACAACTCACCCTTCAGAAAGTAAAACTCTGTGTAAAATAAGACTTTTTTACAAAATATTAATTTCCTCTTAAATTAATACCTATCTGTGAGAGATAAGAAACTCTATCTAAAAAGCCTTTCTGCTTTCTGGGGTTTTTCAAGGAATGTGCCGGGTGGCTGTGTAAAAGAAAGATTTCTGCCTGTGTGTTCAAAGTAGCTATCACTGAGTGTATCTTTAGTCATTGTCAACATTTCAAAAACTTCAGAAGGTTCCCTAAAGTATCTACAGGACTATCATTATCTTCCCTCGTTCGATTTCCAGTTCACTGTTCTTTCAGAAGAGAAAGTATGGATCTGAAAGCCAGACACTTGTTTCTTGAAGGAGGAAGGAAACATGGGGGTTGTGAGGTTGCTGATAGCATTGACTGATGTGAACTGCATGCTGCGGAACACATGGATGGCTTGTAGCTACTCGATTCCCGGCAGCACAGCTGGACCCAGCCTTGTGAGCCACCAAACTGGCAGGAGGAAGTGACATCGTCACCCTCAGCAAGTTTGTGGATGACACCAAGCTGGGTGGACGTGTGGATCTGCTTGAAGGAAGGGAGGCTCTGCAGAGGGATCTGGACAGGCTGGATCGATGGGCTGAGACCAACGGGATGAGGTTCAACAAGGCCAAGTGCAGAGTCCTGCACTTGGGACACAACAACCCCGTGCAGCGTTACAGGCTTGGGGAAGAGTGGCTGGAGAGCTGCCTGGCACAGAAGGACCTGGGGGTGTTGGTTGACAGCGGCTGACCATGAGCCAGCAGTGGCCCAGGTGGCCAAGAGGGCCAATGGTATCTTGGCCTGTGTCAGACCCAGCGTGGCCAGCAGGAGCACTGGTGAGGCCGCACCTCGAGTGCTGGGTTCAGTTTTGGGCCCCTCACTATAGGAAGGACACTGAAGGGCTGGAGCGTGTCCAGAGAAGGGCAATGAGGCTGGGGAGGGAACGGAGAACAAGTCCTGTGAGGAGTGGCTGAGGGAACTGGGCTTGTTTAGCTTAGAGAAGAGGAGGCTGAGGGGAGACCTCATCACTGTCTACAACTGCCTGGAAGGAGGTTGTGACGGGGTGGGTGCTGGGCTCTGCTCACAAGTGACAGCGATAGGATGAGAAGAAATGGCTGCAAGTTGCACCAGGGGAGGTTTAGACTGGACATTGAGAAGAACTTATTTACTGAAAGAGTGGTCAGGCACTGGCACAGCTGCCCAGGGAGTTGGTGGAGTCGCCATCCTTGGAGGTGTTTAAAAGACAGGTGGATGAGTTTATTAGGAACAGGGTTTAGTAAGGGAACAGGTACAGCTGGACTCGATGATCTCAGAGGTCTCTTCCAACTTTATGATTCTATAATTCTTCTCTTTTGAAAAGGGAGCTAACTGGCTAGATGAAAGGAGTTGTTCTCCCTGAAGAGATACAAGTGTAAGAGTTGTAATACCTGTATGATTTCCTTGATACTGCATGCAAGTAATTTTTGTCCAGCAAAGTGAACTGCACCCAAGATATAGTGAAGTGAAATGAAGTGAAGTGAATTCAAGTCAAGTCAAGAACAGAACCCAAACTGTAATTCCTAGGTATGATCAAGTGAAATCGTGAATATGTTATTGAAAACAGCAGGGAGCACTTCTAAGGGGAAGTTTCTCTAACAGGTCTGAAGCCAACTATGTTCAGGACTGTCCAGAGAAAATACAAGCTGGTACAATCTGCAAGTGTCTCACTGAGTGCATCACAAATCTCCATTATCAGCAGCTGACAGGGGGTAAATTATGAAATTAAAATGGCATGTTCTTCTTTTTGTCAGTCACTGGCACAGTGCAACAAATATCAATAAAATCTAGCTTAGAGAAGGCGAAAGGAGACAAGGCTCTGGGGAGACCTTAGAGCAGCCTTGCAGTACTTAAGAGGGCCTACAGGAAAGCTGGGAGGGGCTCTTTGTCAGGGAGTGCAGGGATAAGATGAGGGGTAGCAAATTTAAGCTGAAAGAGGGGAGATTTGGATTAGATATTAGGAAGAAATTTTTTCCTGGAGGAAAGTTAGAGTTAAGATAAAAATGTGACATCTCAAAATTTCTGACCAAAGGCTTGCTTTTCCCACAGGGCCTTGTGAATGTGAATGACACGAAGTTAATGTTGAAAGAAGAAAACTGGATAATCTGAAGTGTGGTGCTGGCAAAAATCCTCGTGTACCTTCTGAGTAGAAAGAGGAGCACTAATGTTAGCAACGCTAGAAAAAATACTAGAAAAAGGTAGACTCTGCTTCCAGACCTGAGCAGCCACAGACATACACTTCAATTGTACCAGACGCAGCGATGGAAGGAACTACAAGAAGGTTACCATAGCTGGGTGAGAGGGGACAACCAGTAGAAAAGTGAAAGCAATCCATTGGGTAAAGGTTATTATCAGAAACCTTTGTACAGCTCACATGGCAAAGTACTACAGAAAGAGCATGAAGAAAGTCTAAGGGATATAAAAGGAAAAACAATTCCTTATGGAAAATATATTTGAATGTAAAAACAGGGAATACAATGAATTTCCAGTTATTAGAAAGGGTGCTATTATATGACTCCTCTCAGGTTGACATGTAAGCAAGGGTCATGCCAGAAAGAGAAGCAGATCAGAGTAAGGGCTGTCAAATTTACATCAAGTGTGTTAAATTAATTTTTATAATTTTAGAAAGATTTTAAAATATATTTTTCTTCTTCAGTGGCCAGTTAATCTAACAAAGTTTTCTTAACAATATGTTAGCTTAACAATTTTCTTAACAATATGTTATGGATGGTCTTAAAGGATCTGAGGGATCAGCTTAGTAGTATTTGTGTAACAGTCATTCTGCAGTCTGGCAATCTCAAAATGTATAGATGTGTGCAAGTGAATTGAGCATATTTGTGTAAATTCTTAGTGAATAAAAGTTCTTGGCAACCATTAAGTAAAGGGAAACGTACTGTCTCTAAAAATGGATTAGGCTAGCAGTTTTAAATTTCTCACTTCTTACGGATCCTTTCCAAAGGACTAAGTACACCTTTTCCAAGCAGTGGAATGCAGATTAAAATGCAGTGTTGCAATAAGCGTCTGTCAGAGAGGGGAAAAACCGGTTATAGTTTTAGACATATTAGTAAAATCTGTATCAAGTAACCCATTTTTAAATATTGTTTAGCTTTCTGCATGAATAATGAGAGGAACAAATTTAAAATACTGGACCTATGAATAGCAAACACATTTTCTAAAGCTCTAAGTGTATGGAGAGCGGAATTTTGCCTTAAAATCCATTAAAACAGGTACTGATGCACTAAAAATATTTATCTTTCTGTCTCCAGATAAAGTCCCATAGCTGGCATTATTTCATCAGGACTGAATTATAATTATTCTGACAAGCCTGTGACACGAATCCCAAGATGCAGACATTTGTGTCCCATGGAGTTTCAAAGAGAAAACAGATAAATCAGGATACGATGAAGGATTAATTCAGAAAATTTCAGGTTTGTGTTTGTTCCTCCTCCCTTTCTTTGGCTTGATGGTGGCCTGCAGTCCCACCAACCCATATCTCCTACTGATGCTAATGCAGTGCTGATTGGCTCCTCTTGTACTGGCAGGGAGCCAACCTCAAAGGGCTTCCAGTTTGTAGAATGGACTGTGTCACTATGGAAAGATTAGTTCACTGGAAGGCAAAATCCTAAATGAAATAAAAACTAATGCTTGAGATTAAGAAATCTTGAAATAAGTTTTGCAGTGCAGAAGTATAATCAGTGTATCAGCCACATCTGGAAGGTGCTTTGGTTTACTCAGGAGGAGACACTGGTATGTGAATGCAGGCTAGGCTGGGCCATTATAAACATGAAGAATGTAGATCAGGCACATTGCAAATCTGTTATCACATCTTTTTTCCAGAAACAAGATGAGAACACTTCAAAAATAAAAGCCAAACAAATCCTTAGGGTCAATTATTGATGTTACACCATGGTTGAATTTGACTCAAAGATCAAAGCCCGTCATTTACAGTAAATGAATTTCATTCATGTAGTTAGATCTTGACCAGTGTTCCGCTTCTGATCTCTTTATCAGCAGTTTCTTACTTCCCTTAATCCTCTCCCTTCCACACTGCATATGACTAGAAGAACTTATCTTCTAAAAAAAAATCTTCTGTTTTCCCTCAACATAATGAAAGTTAGAAGTCTCTCATCCCAGCCTGGTCAAGCTGGGACATTGCCTTCAGTTTTACCTCTGTCAGCATAGACATCCTAAGAGTGGCAAGACTGGTTCTTGTTCAGCATCTAAGAACAATGTGAAACACAACAGCCTTAAGAGATATGAATTCACCAGAACACTTACTTTCAGATTTGTGGGCAGGTTTGTGAGGCCCAAATCACCAGGGCATTGAGCAGATTAAAGGAACCAGTTTCCCCTAAAGCACCCTTCAGTAACACCAAGTGTCCTGAACCTTATATACCTCCAAATTTCTGCAGGCTCCAGAATCACAGGAATTACAGGTGTGCAAGCCTGGCTCCTCAGGTTCCGTATCAAAAGCTTGACTTTCTTGTGCAGAAATGGATACTGAGGTGTAATTTTAGCTTAGTGAAAATTTTGCGTGCCGATTGTGTACCTTTTGTTCTGGGTTTTTCCTCTTCCCCAGCTGGTAAACATTTCAGTAATATTTATAGCAGTGGAGTGGATATTTCTCTTGTCTGCAAAGTTTTTAAGTACTGAAAAATATACCTGAGACATTAGGAAGTAAAAGAGAGCATAGTCTGTTTTAAAAGGCAGTTATCCAGTTCCAGGTCGTTGAAGGGCAAGATCAGAGCATTAATTCATGATGTGGGTGGTCTGGACTGAAAGCTGAACTCCGTGCAAGGGAGTGGACAGCACAGAGGGAGAAAGAAAGGTTGAATTTATTACTTTTGTATTTTACTCTGTTAAATAGAAGTTATTCATGGAATATCCATGAAAGCAAAGTTGTTGGTAGAGCTGGCAATACTTAGTTATAATTTACTGGCAATATTTAGTTATAATGTACTACGGTATTTAAGAAGTCCTTGGAAGGAAAAAAAAAAAGAGAAAAATAATTTTCAAATTAAAAGTGGGTTTGGGATAAGTGCTCAGCTCTAAAACAATTCTGAATTTTGGAAAATCTGGATCAAAATCTCTAGGGCCATGGGCTTATGATCATACAGAAGATCATTGTTACAAAGCTGTATTAAAAAAATACTAGATATACTCAGTAAACATTAAGAGATGGTTTTAAACTTGCAACAGAAAACAAAAAAAACCATGCTAAAATACACAATCCATTCCTATTGTGAGAATACTATAATACTTAGCCAGTAAAACCAGAACTTATGCATGCAATAGATTTGTCCCAAGCTGTTTCATTTTGCTTTGCCAATTTAATTCAGATTTTTAATGTACCGTTCAGACAATCTAGAGAAAACTGCATGTAGAAGAGGTAGAAAGAGATTCTCTTGCAATGGGGACTTTACGAGCTATCAGAGAAATAAATGTGTCAAAGACTTCAGGGATCATTAGGGTCTCCAGATGAGTCACTGAAGAACCTGTAAGCAAATACTATGGGATCCAATAACTTCCATCAGAGGCTGCATGCACATTTATAACTTGCTTTGCATGCAAAAGCAGCTCAGAAAAAAAAATCCATATTTATGAAATCTGAATTCACTTGAGAATATTTTAATAACAATATTAGCTTGATTAAGATCTAACTGAAAATATGAATCTCTAAAGTGGGTTATTTTAATAGTATATAATTTTCCCTTTTTAAGCTTTGCCTAGAAAGGAGTTAATTCTCATGGACTGAAGAACACAATACATGTAGGAAAGACCTTCTGAATGGTTATTCATTTCTGTGGTGTTAACAGCATACAAGCAATTGTGCAGGCCTCACCCACACAATTAAGATGTCAAAATCAAGCTCTCTTAAACCTAGGTATTGCCAAAACTTTGATTGCCTGTACAATTGCCGTTCAGCCCCCTTCCACTTGAGCTTTGTGACAACATAGTTAGTTTTATGGGTAAAACCTATTTTTTTACACCAGCATCTGCCTTTAGGTACAGAATTGCCTGTTCAAAGACCTCAATAGCTGTCAGGTATTTAGTCTTCACAATTCAATTAGCGACCTGCTTATTACCCACCATGCAAAGCCCTTACAGGATCTGTAATTTCTGCATGTGAAGGGAAGGGAAGCTACAAGAAAGATAAGGGTGAGATCATGAGATCATGTCACTGAATCCTGTAACGCACATAACGCAAGAGGACTAAATTAGGGCTCCTCACAACAATCTCAAGAGTTGCATTTTCAAGCATTTCAGCACTTGCTAAATATATTTCATCTAATGATCTAATTTCTGAATGTTATTTCCTGGAATAAGCTACCACCAAGAACAGGGCTGAATTCCAATATGCACTACTTCCATATAACTGAAGAAGTATAATTACTAACAGGAAAAGATTTATGATAAGGGTTATGCTTTCCCCAACATGCATTCCATGTTGAAGTAGTGAAGTAGAAGAAATTGCCAAAGATTTCCATCCTGAATCTGTCTACCTGCATCCCTCGAGAAGATGTGTGTTCCCACAGCTCTAAGCTGACTAAATGTTTTTAGGTATGGCCTGGAACCACAACTTCCCAAAAGGCTAAGCTGAACCAAGTTTCACGTTCACCGAAAGGGAGAATTTGCTCTGCCCTCCGTCCCCATCGCTTCTCCATCCTCATGCTTGCATGATGCAACTTCTCTCCTTGTGCTGGCTGTCCCACTTGCTGGCTCTTCCCTTGAACCAAATCAGCTCATTCCCCATTTGAGTCCTTGTTGTAGCAGAAGTTTTCTGCCAAATTAGTGAATTCAGGCATAGCTGAAGGTGCCGGTGTTTGTGCAAACTGAGCGGGCAGAATAGCACTGCCTGGACTGGAAAGAAGAGGAGAAGCAGCAGACCACCTTCCTCTTTCTCAGCTGTTTAACCTCACTGTTTATCCTGGAGCATCTGATTCTGCTGTTCTACCAACACTGCAAGAGGCAGAGTTTTAAGATGAGCTCAAACCAGTGGCTCCAAGGTGCTCTCTATCCTCAAGTTTCAGCAGCTTCCCGTACACAAAGGAAGAAGTACAGCTTTCCCACAGAGGCCAGAAGACATCTTTACATCGGGAAGCATCTTGCCCAGAGGGCAGTGTTTTGTTTGGCCCCTTACAGCACAACACTGAGCTCTGCACAGCCTTGAGATGTTCTGTTCCCACGAGGTCTGTGGCACCAAGCTAAGCTGATGACACCTCGCTGGTGTCACAAACTCAGTCAACACTTCCTGTGACATCAACAAATGACACAGAATCATAAGGTTAGAAGAAACCTCTGAGATCATCGAGTCCAACCGTACCTGTCTCCCCACTAAACCCTGTCCCTAAGGAACTCATCCACCCGTCTTTTAAACAGCTCCAGGGATGGCGACTCCACCACCTCCCTGGGCAACAGTGCCTGACCACCCTTTCAGTGAAGAAATTCTTCCCAATGTCCAGTCTAAACCTCCCCTGGTGCAACTTGCGGCCATTTCCTCTCGTCCAGATCAGTTAAGAAGTGCCTTCTTCTGAAATAACAAGTCGTAGCTTGTAATTTCTGAGAGATTTCTACGTCCCTAACTCTGAGTGTAGGAAGGATGAATAGGTCTTTCATTTCTATCAAAAACATCCGATCCCTGATGGGTACCTTGCAATTAGAACAGAGTCTGGCACAGAGCTATGTTGGGTTCTGTTTTGGCTGCCCCGCCATGGGCAATGGGGGGGGGCAAATTATTTTACTTCCCTTTGCCTCACGTGCCTGTCAGCTTCAGAAGGTGGTGTAGCAAACGCTGTCCATTCCTATCTGTGGTGGGAATTTATATTTCTATGCATTTATATCTTTGGATTTCAGGCAGTAACTTGTGTGAGACATGATATTATCTCATCACTGGTGTCACATAAGCTCATATTTATAGGGATTTATTTCTTGGCCATCTCAGAAGGAAATGATCTAATTACAGACTAATATAGTAGGATCATTATTATGTTAGCTGCTCAAGCCTTCTCATTTTAAGCCCCCTTTTTGCATTGTCTGTAATTTTGCAGTTTTAACTCTTTGGCTCGATTTCTTTCCTTCCATGAGGTTTCTTCAAGTCTTTTTTTTTACATAAAATTTTCTACCAAAACCCATACAAGTTTCCAAGAATGCAGCTGAAAAGAGAGATGCTATTTTCCTGATGCTAAATCTTCCATATCAAAACTCTAGTCCACATCTAGCTGTATCTTTTAGCAGGGACTAGGAATTCAGGGTGTGGGGGGAATTCAGTGCTCCCTTGAAAATCAAATGAAATTTAGTGATGTTGCAAATGTTTGGAAAACCTGCACTTTGCACGTGTTCAGTAAAGAGTTGCCAGACCTTTGTAGTGTAACTCTTCAGAGATGCTTTCTGCAACAAGCACACTAGACTCCATGAGGCTTTTCTGTGGCAGGAAGGTTTATAACCTAATACTACTAATAATTGCTCCTTCAGAACAAGTTGTGGGTCAGAGCAGCAGATCGGAAGTTTCTAGCCTGCCAATAAACCCTGTTATTGTCGGTACAATTACACAATTGAATTTTTCTTGTTTGCCTCTTTTATAAGCTTAAGAAATTTGGCATAAAAACTCTCCTTTAAAAAACATACAGCGTAAAACTCTTGCAAAGTCAGTATTATTATCCCCATTATACAGATTTGCATCTGAGATATGTGAAGGTTAAAGCCAAATGTATCCATTGGTTTCTGGGTATCCAGCCAAGAAGTAAAATTTGTTTTTCCTTTTTTTATTTCTCTGAGCACGGGGCTTGACACAGCTGTAGCTTGGTGTTCGCACACTCCTGCAAACCTGCCTTAGGCCACAGAGTCAGGCTCTGAAAGAACAGGGAAGGCACAAGATAAAGACTACCTGCGAAAATTGCAGGAAGAAACCAAAGGGGATGTCACACAACCCATATTTGAACTTGCGTTATATGGGAGATCCTGACCGAGGACTGACTGACAGTAGTATCCTTTAAATACAGTATTTCTATCAAGTTGCCCACCAAAATTAAACTTTATATGATGTAAGTAGGCACGTGCATTTCCCAAAAAATTATCTGCTCAGACCTATTTCAATATCAGCTCGGTCTGCCTGTGGGTTTTCTCCCTTGTTTGTTTATATGAACAAAACCAGTATGAAATTATTAGTCTATTTTATACTGAAAAAGTATAACCACCATTTGCAAAATAATTATGGCAAATATTTGTATAGCAAAGATGTTACATAGATACAAAGATAATAACCACGATAAGACTAAACATTTCATTGTGATGTATTATTTAACAATTAATACCTTTTATTTCAGGAAAACTGAAGTCTGACTACAGTAATCACTATTGTACTGTGAACTCAGGCTCTGGAAAAAGTTGATGACAAGTAGATGTAACGTTAGTCACATCAAACTAAAAAGTAAGCGGGGGAAACAAAATACATAATATTTTCTTTTAAACTGTTGACCCATTCTAACAAGCACACAGAACCATTTGTAACTAAGATAAACACAACATCCTTTTAGCACTGCTATGCTTACAGCTCTTTCAAACAGCACGTATGGATTGTACTTTTATCAAGAGTGCTTAGACCTTTTTCTTCTGATGAATGATTGTGTGCGTTGTATTTGGGAAGCAAAACAAGTCTAAGTTAAATACACTCTGGCCGCCTTAACTCAGAATTTCCTTGTATTTATGGATTTATATTAAATCCCTAAGGTTATTTTAAAATTGTTTTCAGTGTTATTTTATCATTAATCTTATTATCATCCAAAAAAACCTGGCTGCAAATGATTGCTTTGAGGATTGGCAAACACATTTATACAGCTTGAAACAATTTGCTGAAAACATATTGCTTACATAAGAGAACATGCTGTCTTTAAATGCTGTTGGTAAGAAATGTTCTTTTCTTGAATTTCCACTCTACTTATGGACTCTTGAAGACAAGAAAAATACAATTTAAAGGGCAAGTACAGGTTGCACATCTTTTTACAGTCACCCTCAAGAGAAGGGATCTTCATTGCCTAGCGGTGACTTTGGGATGGGCTCCTCAGTGGTGGCGCACAGCAGCACACAAGCCTCTTGAAAATATTTGACCTTTTATCCAAAGGAGAAACCTGTAACCGGTCCTATTGTAAAATAGCGAACATTGGTTGAATAATGAGAAGGATTTTAATTTCAGTTCAACAAAACAAAGACTTACAGAAACGAATTTCCTTGCTTTTTTCCCCCTCATATACTTGCTGTCTCTACAACACTTCAGTCATTCGCATATTTACGGAACTCCCTAAGATGAATGATGCAATTTTTAACTGATAGCAGGTTCTTAATAATTTATATTGTTTTTTATGAAGGTTTGGAGACAGCTATGTGATTTTCTTCTGCAGTTGTAAATCCTGTTACTTCTGCTGCCTAAGTAAGCATCAAGTGCAGAGGTTTTACTCCTCTTTCTGCTTTCCTGGTCTTTCACTGATCCAGTATCTTGTCGTCTGCTTTTCTTAAGAACACAGAAGCTCAAATCTTTTCATCACATATGGTTTCTTACACTTTCATCAACTTGAGAAAGGAAAGAAAGAAATAAAAAGTACACTCCAGAGTTTCCAATGTGTGCTAGTACTGTAAAATCCCAAAGCTTTTAACAAAATTTCAGCCCTCAGAGCATCTTGCAGAGGGAAAAAATGAAATCTGTAGACTTTCAATGGCAAAATTTTGCTAAACCACTTCTAGGTCAAGTTTATAAAAGAAATTGTAAGCTCAATTTCTGTAAATCCATTTACCTGGTTAGATATGAAGTTCTGCCTCCATATCTGTCTGCTCTTCAGTTTTATACAGGAACAAATGCAAATCCTTTCTCTAGACTGAAGAGGAAGAGAAAGAGCTGGCTTGCCAAGAAACTCAGCCAGAACCCCACATTTCTAGCTTGCATCCCCACACAGTCATTTGTTTCAAGTTTACAAAGGCTGGACTCAAAAGCCCAGCTGTCCAACTTGACTCTCCTACATTAATTATTTTTCTTTAATATCTGATTTTGAATGGTGAGAGTGACAGATGTGCTTAGGCAGTCAGAATAGCTCCCTTTTAAGAAACTGAACGTCGGAAACACGCTAGATAGAAAGATTCCCCTGACCACAAGTATGCATAAATTATAATCACCGCCAGACATCAAAGATCCTGCCTTTACACCCACACCAGGGTCTTTTTTATTGCATTTCTTTTCTAGATAACTAATTGCCTGATAAGTGTTAAATAAGCCATTTACACCTTCCTCTTTATTCTTCAGGGGGCAGCTGACATAACACCGAGAGCACAACCACCAGCCTAACCAACACAGGTTTGCTCAGGTTGCTCCAGCCCAGTTTCCCAGGGAGCTGAGGTGTGATCAATGCCTTCTCTCCTGTTTCATTGTGCTGTGAAGGTTTGTTGAGTAACTTTTACCATGTTCTACTTAAAGTCTAACTCAGCACCTCCTGCCAAGTAACCATTCCTCGCTTAGATTGAGCACAGAGAGCTCAGAAAAGTTTTTGTCAGTGTTCTGGCCCCATAAAGCTGAGATTTTGCACAGAAACTGCACGACCACACTGGCAAAAATTCTGCAGCTCAACCTGCACAGAGCCTGATGTGTCACTTCTGGATCCACGCTGCTTGTTTGCCTCAGTGCCTTCAAATGAAAGTCAGCTTTTTGGAGATGCATTTGTGCTCTGCCAGAGTCTCTTTTCTTCCCGCCCTGAGCAGCACGTCTCTTTCCAGAGCTTCTGCCAGGGAAGCGGGCCACACAGCCCCAGCCACCTCCTGTCACCACACTCTGAAATGATGCAGATTTAAATGCTGTGGGTGCCACAGCTTAGCACACGGAGCCATCCACACAGGTGAGAGACTGCTGAAAGGCAACATCGGGTCTGTAACTCTGCAACTCCTCTCTCCTCTCCACCCCTCACATTCTCTCCTACTGAACTTCTCAGTAAAAAAATAATCAAATACACTCCGATGGAAGCCTAAGAAAGCGTTCAGCCATTTGCTATTAAGTTACTAATCTAAAGACAATAATAGACAGATAACGACAACAAAATCATCAACAGGCAAATGTTTACTGGCCTTCTCAGATCACACTTATCTTGAGACAATCCAAGACCATTTTCTTGTATATTGAATAACTTCTAAAGATCAGTGATCAGGTTTTTGCAATCTAGAAGACGTTATGTCGGGATCAACGGCCTGCTTTTTATTTAGATAGAATTTATTTTGCAGTGTATTTTTGTTTAGCAATACATAAACTTGTCAGAGAAAAACAACTGATACCTATTACTACCAGGTAAGCAGAGAGTTTACTTTCTAACTGCCTTGTCAGGTCAGCACTATTCCCTGACATACAATTACATTGATACAGGCACTAAAAATAGTTCACCTAGATTCTTCGTTAAGGTCAAGCCTGGAAACTTAGGGTAGCTGTTTCAGCTTCTACAAGCTCTAGATCTTCCCAGAAAGACACTGGCTCGTCCCTCCTTCCACTGCCTGAGGAGGAAGACTGAGGAATCTGACCTCCTCTGACTGTGGGCTAAATTAGGCAAAGCGAGTGCTTTTATTCTCTTCGCGTTCCCAACTTCTGTTTTATGGTTACAGTAAGTTAAAACTCCTTTTAAAAATCCTATCTGTTGGTATAAAAGCTCAAAATAAAAAGAAACTGAGTCAGTTATGTCCTGTTGACTGGAAGTTATTTTAATCTGCCTTAAGCACTCCCCTGCGTTATTTTATGAAGTGTTTTAAAATAGGCATGTTTTGTAAGTTTTGTATATTTACCTTGTTTTCTTAAGACATTATGGTTTTGTTGGATTTTTTTAATTCTTCCTGCCTTCCATATGTATATCCAGGGTGTGCAATTATGACGGGCAACTTTCCCAAAGTGTTATGCCAGGTGTTTTGGGATTCTGCTGCAGGAGCTTCTTCCATGCATCTATCTTCCTTCTCAACAGTAAATTCCTTCCTTCCCCCTATCTGATCCAGGCCAAATGCTCTTTCTCCTTCCCCTGGGAGCCCATTTTAACTCAATGCCTGCACTGAATCTGCAATATAAGTATTCATCGCTGTTAGCTTTATTCCTTTCATGGTTACAGTTGTCTTGCTTAGATTTTATACTGCGTATACATTTTAAGCATATAAATTTTATGCATCTTGCAAAGATGTTTATTCTTTCTCCCACAATAGTCCAACAAAAGGAAACATCAAGCCCGGAAGGATATCACACTCAGCACGCTGTTTCTAAAGATGCTGTTAGAAGCTCCAATGGAGGCAAGAGTGAACATGCAGAGTAAAAGCCTACTATGCTGAAGGATGTACCGGTCCTCCTGTTGGATCCTGGGAAGGGGCTGAACACCAAACCAAAATGGATTTGCCTTCCTGAGCTGAATGGAGTAAAACATTTCAATTCAACCACGAGCAAGCAATCCAAGCATTTCTAGTACCTAAATAGCTGTCAGGCAAGCAGACTGAAGTGGCTAAGGAAATAAAATACCTTAAATAGACTGAAATGCTCAAGTATTTTTGCTGAATAACAAGTACTGCCTGGAGGACACTGTCCTTACGAGCAGCTCTGGCTTGTTTTTTGGTTACTGTATAAAGAAACCCCCAGGGCTCAGTATGGTTTCAGGAACTTGTGTGCTGTACAAATCTGCAACCTCCTTCCCTGAAGCCACGTCACCAGGCACTAGAGATGAGCAGCCCAAAAATAATATTTTGGAAAGAGCACTGGCAATGCAGCCTTCATGTGACCAGTTTTCTCACTGGCTGGCCTTGAAGTAATAAAAGTTACAATACAAATGCCCTTCAGGCAATCTTTCCCTAGTACTGTTAGCTTGTATCTTTATTAATTTTAGTCTATTGTGATGATCTCTGTCACTTAGCACAGAGCCCAGGTTTCGATTAGTGCATTTAGCCATCTTATTCCTGGGCTACAGGCTTTTCTAAACTTTAATTTTTCTTCAAAATCAGTTATTCTATTTCTTCTACTCACTTTTCCCAAAATAGATGTTTGTCAAAAAAAAAAATCTTTCCTTTGTCAGTCATTTCTAAGTGGGTGCTCCCTCTTCTGTTTGTTGTTACTGTGAGGCACAGTCTAGAGACAAAAAGCTGCTTTCTGTTTGCAGAATAAAAATCCAACAAAACCCAAAGCCACTGTTTGTTCTGCCTCTCCTTGTGCCCTACCAGCCCTACCGTGAGACCATTTTTCATTCCTCTGCTGACAACCATGTAAAATGCCAATCTGTGCCCTTGGTGGCAGGCAGCACTGACGCTCCTACTCCAGAGGCAAATCCTGCACCAGGTATGGAGACGCTCCGGTAGCAGCTAATGCACACGCGTGGAGGAAAGCTGGGAGGCTGAGGGCACTATATGAGGCTGTGCAGCACTTTTTGAAAGGGAGGAGTAAAACCATCATCACCTCTACTACACTTTTAACAGAGCATGCCCTGAGAAACACATTGAATGTTAGACCTGGTTGGGTAGGTGAGAGTACCTCACATGAAATATCAAGAGCTGTGGCTTCAGGCAGACATAGTGAAATAGGTGGGTGAAGGAAGGATTGCGTGCGACCTGTGATTAGGTGAACTAAAATAACCCTCACCTCCACTGATGGTGAGTGGGAAGGGGACTGCTGAACTCACAGTGTTGGGAAAAACTGTAACTGCTTGGACAGCAAGTGCTAAGCAAGACAGCATGACATTAGAGAGACAAGTTTTCATCATCAAACTGCAGAATTGTCTTACTCTGAAAACATTCCAAAAAACCTTAGTCAACCACCACTTGGAAAGGTAAGACTCAAGTGACCCAGGGTGCCAAGCTTCCCCAGGACACCTCAGACTGCCCACATGCAGCCTGAGCACCACAAACTCTCGTCCTTTCAAACTAATACTACTGGTGGTACAAGTTGGATATATCCTTAGTCTTAAAAATAAATAACCAAAATACAGTGAGAGGAGGAGGGAGAAGGAGCTTTATTACATGTGATCACAGATCAAAACAATTTTCTGTGCCTATAGGGGTTTTGAGAAAAAATACAACAAAACATAACTTTCAAGGAGATGTAATTGATGGATGATTTATGGGCTATTTGTGTAGAAGAACTAAGCACAATAAAGTCTCATCTTGATAAATCAGCTCAAATTCCACTAGCGCCATTAATAAATCAAGAGCAGATCAGCTCCATTCTTAATGCTGTTATTATGGTGCCTTCTGTCTGCTAATGCAAGTTTTAACATCTTCACACATTAGTACGAGACAAAGATACTTATATGTCCTTAGTGAATTAATTAGATAGCAGGATTCTGCATCATTCATTTAACAGGCAGGACATCTCCCTGCTCTCTTCCTTGCACTCCTTTAGCTTTCTGAAGGAGAAATCCATAATACATGGAATAACAAGTGTGTAAAAAAAGTGAGCCAAATTAACATGCCCACCCTTCTAGAAATGGAAGGCTCCCCTCTCCCCTTCTGCAATCCCCTTTACTCGTTTCCTTCACTTCCCAACCATGCAGGTCACCCCCTCCTGACGCCAGCACTTGTCCAATTGCAAAAGTAGGTTGATCTAATGCACTACCCCAGCAGAACTTAAAAAACCCCAACAAAATACAACAACATGAAACCCAACACCCCACCCCATGCTGTTTTGAAAGCAAGCCAAAATATCTGTGGGAACATCCAGCAGAATAGCAAAGCACGTAAGTGCTTTAACTTGATTTAAATGCAGTCACAAATATCAAAGCCAGCTCAAGGTAAGAGAAGAGGAGAGGATGGTATCTCTCCCTTCTGATAGCTGCCAGTTGCTTATTTGGTTCATCCACCTTTGAAACTTAATCTTAGGACCAAGGCCACATTTGTGGGCTTAAGAATTATTAAAATTGTCAATTAGTCTGTTTTCTAATTTGAGTTTCTCTAACTAGTTCCTCTACACAAGTAATTCATCTTCACTGTGCTGGTCAATGCTCATCTGCAGAAAGGGTTGGGCATAATATTACATTTAATATCTATTAAACATCTTAAAACATAGTAAACTTCCATGTGTAATACAAAGCATCTTTAAGATGAGACAAGGATTAATTTTTTCATAAGGTGTTGGTGAGCTTATGTCTTCTGAAGCAGGTTCTGGTCAGCATGCAAACCCCAGTCCTTACAGCTTATAGGGATACATGACAGAGATGGACTGCAGATAAAGACTGCAGAGAAATAGCTTCTACAAACTCTTAAAGAACATTTGGAAGAGAAGGGGACTGCGGAACATACCAAAAGATACACTGTGGAATTTGGAAATCTTCATACAAGTACTGACACGCTAATCTGAGTGGCTTTTTCTGTTTTAAAAAAAACCCAACACAGTAGTTTCAACAAAAAAAATCCCAATCCAAACAATTTCTGCAAGACTATGAACAGCTTAGTACTAATTTTGCCAATAATGGAAAATTAAGATTTAAAAAACTATGCCTAAAAGCTATATTGGCCAGACAGTGCTGCACACACAGTCTCTGTTCTGCAGAGTTTACAAAAGAGTTCACAAGGCACTGCCCTAAAAACCAAACGACTTCATGTAAACCACATATTTCAGCCCCAAATGTAAAAGTGCTTATTAAATTCAATGTTCACCAACTTCCTATCTCTGCTTTAATCAAACATTAAGTAGACTCAGGAATGAGATGATGTAGTAGGAAGCTTTATTCCCATGTGCTTAATCTTCTCAGAGAATTCACGAATGGTTGAAGCATGACAAAGATCTGCAGGTGTTTATAGGCTGAGGTTCTCACTTGGCAGTGACCGCAGCAGCCTTGGAGCACCTTGCAAGAGCTAAAAACAACACCATCAATCACCTCTCCTTCCTTCCTTCCAGTAGGTAGGCGTAAATTACCTGACTTGGATTATTGGGCTGGAGGGGAGGGAAACAGGAGCAGGGCAACTAGGGAAAGCTCGCTGGAGGAGTTAAATGCTTCATGCCAAACATTCAGAGCCTATGGTCATTCTTGTACCTCTTTTGACACACAGCTCCAAAGCCAAGGTCCACCTCACACAAATTCTGGCTCCCATACACAAATCTTCTCCATTTACTGCACAGAACTGTGGCCACAGTGAAACACACCTGCTGCAGAGAGCCACGCACGCAACACAACAACCGTCCCTGGCTGCTGGGGCGATTCCCGCTGAGGGCTTGGAACAGCAAACCACCAATGTGTGGGAACAGCACCTCAGCAGCACATGGGACGCGAGTGTGATGATCTTACGGTGACCTGCGTTGCTCAGCAGGCAATCAATGGCAGGTTTGGAGCAGATGAGGATTTTCAGGGGTGTGATCTTGGTTCTCGCTAATGGAAATAATCCCGCCTGGCTGCCTGAAGCGCATGGTTCACTGTGGAGGACAGGGGGAGATGCAGACTCCTAACCAGAAGCAGATGGAAACATTTACTATTGCGGCTCTCCTGCACTCACAGAGCAGTGGGGGTCTAAAGGGCCTGAATGCTGGAGGCTGACAACCGCCCTCTGCAGTGGGGGAAGTTACAGAGCCACGCAAGTGATCTCAAGCACACACTTCCAGCAAGAAATCAAGCCCAGCTTTGTCCTCTGCTGTTATATCAGGAGTTCCCAGTTAAATAGCAATAATAATTTAAGCAGATTTTGTCACATATCTGTCTTCCTTTATAAGACATGAGGAAAAAAAAAAAAGATGTTATTCTGACTGCTTTATTTCCTTACTATTATTGCTCATAAAAATTTATTTTATGTTTTGCAACATGAAACCATGTACCAATTCTTCTTAGAACTATATATACACACATACACAGCCGGGTATTTTAGCAATTAGCTCTGGCAGCCTTCCTCCCTCATTTACTGCTCCTCCCCAAAAAAAGATTCAAACCAGGAAAGATTTTATTTTATATCTGCACATGGGATAAAATGCTCATCAATCATTTTCAGTAATGAAAAAAAGTTAAAATCATGAGCTTACTTGATTATACAGGCTACACTGCCTTCAGTGGCTGTGGACATCATTTAACACTTCTTTACTCAATTATAAAGCGTGTTAAACTCTATCACCCTTGCAAAGATTACTGTTACTATTGAGTGGAAGCTATCAGTAAAAACAATGCAATGGGAAAATACCAGGCTCAGTAGGAGCTGGCGAACATCAGACATAACTGTGGGAGTGACTCCCACAGTGGGTTCTGCCTAAGATATGCCAGTTATGTGTTCTCATTTCATCTTCGTTATAAACTGGGTTTTTTACAAACACCCTCCCTCCTATACAAGGTTATTGAACAAATGAACTGCACAAGGTATTTTGCAACTGAAAAAAACCCGGCAAGGGACATTCTTATTGTTCTTTTAAAGCAATCAGAAATGGCTGATCTTATTTTGTAAACCAGTGATTACCCTGGGAAATGGGAACTCAAGTGCCTTATACATAGAAAAGCACTGTCCCTCACCACAGGCAGGGAACCCACTTCAGGGAGAGGCACTGATGTGGATAAGGAAGGGCACTAGTTTGCAGCTGAACTGGAAGCCCAGCACACCCACCTGGCTCACACTCTTTTAGCTGTGTCTCTGCTCCCTCCCTCCCTCACTGCTCACGTAGCAGCAAGGTTGGTTTGGTCAGCTCACAATGGCAGAAGTAATAAATCCTTCTTTAGTTTATAGCTGCCTTTTTAAAATTCAGCACAATGCTTGTGACTCATCAGAAGCTATAATCACCCTAAGCATCCCAAGTGAACAGAATCACACCTGAGACCCATCTGGCCTCACTTTTTCACTTGCTAAATGAGAGATGGATTGAAAAGAACAAGTTTAGCTCCCTAACATCTGCTCGGCAAATGCTCACATAAATCAGGATGCAGAATACAGGGTATGTGCCACACCCTGAATAGCAATAGTCATGCAAGATGAAGCACAGATTGAAATTCTGGACTTGAAGTATATGGCAGGACTCCCATTAATTTCAGGCAGGCCAGTATTTTAATGCAGATTGTTACCAGATGGTAGATTTTAATACCGATTGACAAATGTAATTAGAAGCCAAAAAAAAAAAAAGAAAAAAAAGAGTTAGCCCATGTGATAGCTGCATTAATTGCACCCATATTATTAAAAAAAATAAGCAAAATTGATGTATCTCCCAGGAACAACTATGACTGACCTCTTCAAATCACCCATTTTCACTCAGAAAAACCCAAAATTCCTTTAACCAATAAGGATTCTCTCCCAAGCAAGCAGATTCATCATACCAATTTGACTTTTAAACACAGAAAGATCCTATTTTTTAACAATACAAGTCACATAGTGTATTTAGATAAAATCTAAGCACAAATGAGAGTTCATTTCTTCTCTGCAAGTTGAGTAAAATTTTTCCTATTAGAAGCAAAAGTAGCAAGGGTAAAAATTGGGATTTGTTTCCAAGACAATACTGATGTCTCCTAAAGCAAATTCAAACCAAACATCAGTTCATACAGTAAGTCCAGTGGTAACACTATAAGTTCATGCTCAGCTTCACAGAGTACCTCTTGATTTTTTTCATTTAAGTCCTTACAAATACTACAGTAAAGGTATTGCCCCCGGACAGTTATTCTTCAATTCATCCAAGACTCAGCTGAATTATTGTAGCTCATGCCTCTCTAAGTGCAATCGTTTCAGATTGCCTGTATATTTAGGAAGATTAATTTACACGGGTCACATTATTAGAATTCCTCTATAATCCTATGGGAGAATTAGAACACCTTTTTCTCCTACAGGCAGCATCTTCATGCTCTAGAAGAAAGGTTAACAGTTCACTATGAGCAAACACAGTTGGAGTGCTGGGCAGCATGGTGAGAGACGTTTTACCCAGGACACAAGTTTGACATACTCTCCTAAAGTTATTTTGAAACATTTCTAATGGGTCCATTTGTATTTTCTCATTGGCTCCATCTAACTTTCACAAAGTGAGTAAAGGGATTGTCTTTTTTAAACTGCTGGCCACAAACTCCATTTGATGTCTTGAAGACAAATAGCATGAGTGGGGAAGACTAACATCATCCATGATCACTCTAGAATTTAATCTTCAGTAATGTTCAGCTTGAAGGTCTTGGCTCTGAAGTAAATGCAGACACCAGAAGATTATTAGTAAAAATGCTTTTTTAGCCACTCTGATTGGATTTTGCCTACATTCAAAGATGTAGGAACCACCGCGATTTATACCACGGATTCCCCCATAGCACCAGCAGTCAGCCATGTATCCTGACAGCCCCGGCAGCAGCAGCCTGAAGAGAGATGCTGACCAACTTCTACCCTGAAGGCCTTCATCAAGCTATTCAACGCAAAGGAGAGACAGGAGTATTGCCACGACTCCAAACTGTGGGCAAACATTAGTTCAGCATTTCCTGCAGACTCTTGCTTTGCATTCTTTCCCCACCAAACTATCTAGAGCAGAGCTTCAGCCCCACACCGATTCAGAGAAAAATCTACAGTCCCAACCCTGGCCCAGTGCTCTGCGGCACAAAATCACAAGACAACACTGAAAAATCTGATGGGAATGTCAACTAAAAGATAGCAGCGTCATTAGTGCTTTCTACTGGATAAACACATAATTAGTCCAAGAGGAATACAGCACATCAGGGATCTCAGTAACAAGGTGGTGTAAAAGCATCTGTCTTTGTTCTCCCTGGTTAGATCCTGCAGTTCCTCTTAGCCAGAGAGTCTCTGGCTGCAACCTCCCAGCTTTTCATGAAGGCATTTAAAGTAGGAGGAGAGTACAGGGGATAAACTTGCCGAGTCCCAGTGATCTTGAAGGAGAATAACTATTCTAAAAAATTCTGTGTTTAAGGAGGTTTCAGAGATGAGGCTGTGACCTAAAATAAATTATTAATTCAGACTGAACTATTTTTTATTATACCCCCCTCCCTTGCTATATACAAGCATGCATCATCTTTTTAAAAACGGGGGAGAATATTCAAGGAGAAAAATCTTTTGGAAAAAATTTCCAAACCAGAGCAAGTTAAAAAGACAAACCCCAAAATATTTGTTTTGTCCAAAAACTTGCTTGAATACAATGCAGACAGATAGGAGACTGGGCATTAGTGTAGCTCAAACAATAATCAAAACAAACAGGTCACAAGTACCTTGAACAAACCATTGCTACATCTTTTCCCCACATGGTTTTCCATGAAGTTGCTATGGTCTCAAAGACTTCCTAGGATTTCCTAATCCACAGCTTTGCATACTCACACACTCTAAAGCTCTTGTTCACCTTTCTTTCCAGTTTCTCTCTCCGCTTTTTTAAAATTCTGTCCAAGGCTGAGCTTTAATGCCCATTCCACGAATGCAAGCCGGGGAACATGGAAGAGCTGCTATAGTTCACCCTGGTCTCTGCCACTCAGCACATCCTTAGCACCAAAGGGGACCAAGTAAGATGGAGATGAGGCGATTTTGAGTTTAAAAGCAGACCTTATCAAATAAGCAGTTACAAATTTACTCAGCTGATGTTTCTCCAAACATGTGGCTTACGCTACGCATTAACTTGAGAATAAATACTGACAACAATGTACAAACTCAAGGTTAGATGTGTTCCCAGGAAAATGAGAAATTTCTGAAGAAGTATTCTGCACCTGTGCCTATGCTTAAGTCCATGGTCTATGAACAGAGGGGGCATTTCAGGCCTGGTGTGCTGAACTAATACAACATTTTGGTCTTTCCATATGTACCTTTCACCTTAACACAACTTGTGAAAGCATGGGAGCAGCAAACCCTTATAGGCTGCCATGCAACAAAAAGCCTTCAACAAAAGTGTTAGTAAGTGCTTTTAAGCAATTAACTATTTGAGGCCTGTCTGCTTTCTATTCCACATTCCTCAAATTCACTGTTCCTTATCCTCAAGTCTTCATTCACAGCAATCCTCAAATCCAAAATACAGCAGACAATCCCAAATGACCCACTTCGTTGCTTGTTTACACTGCAGCCAACTCCCTTCCCGAACTAATTCTGCATAGCCCATGTTTTCACAGTCTCATCAGGAGAAGTCACCTCTTGCAGCCCTGAGAGTTTTAAGCACAGCAGAAAACAGCAGCTCCTACAGGTGCCAAAGCACCTATTTTTTTTTTTTTTAAAAATATGATTAGATCCTTTATTATGCTAAAGCTTGATCCTCTCCTTTGACAGCAAGCAGGTTCAAGTTACTTCTTCAGTTCAAGAATAATTCTTCAATCAGCCTTAATAGGTCTTGGATGAAGGGGAGGTTCCCACAATTTTATTCTCACAGGCAGCACCAAGATTAATCCTCAGACCACATAAAGGCAGCTGTTTCTAACGCCAGAGGGAGGTGTGGGCAGTCAACTAGAGGACACAACTTCTACCTACATACCATAAGGGCAACCCAAACCTTTCCCTTCCCTCTCACACAATTCACCACCCAGGAATAGCTTACAGATTATTAACTGGCTTGTTAATGGTTTGAGTTTCCTAGCTATTCTTGTAGTCAAGAAAAACAACCCAAACCCAAAAACCACTTTCACCTTGTAGTCTGGGAAAACTCGAGGAGAAATACACAAAAGTTGAAAACAGCCTTTGAAAACCTTGTCTTTATTTACAATAAGCCTGAATGTTTCTGTGCCATAACTTTCACATTCATCAATAACTGCTGCATTTTAACCAGTGATCATGTACTTTATTAACAAGTTGAAGGTAATTTCATCTTCTTTGAAGACTTAATTAACACTCATTGTCATATCACTGTAACTGAAATACTCATGAATTCAGCTACTGCCTGCACTTGGTTCTCTGGATCCAGTTGGCCCATCAGGAGTTCCCTACTCTGACTTATTCTCCATGTTTCTGTGTGAGATCCTTCAAGCTGAGATTTACAGATACATGTTACAGGTCAAAGAAAACCCCACCACTGTTACAGTTAACTAGAACATCTATCTTTTCACTCAAGTCAACCACATGAAAACTCAAGTACTACTAGACACCTTCTGAGGCATTTAAAAATATCGATTTTGACTTCTTTATGCAACCCAACGCGTGTACAGTAGAACACTTATTCGCCCCATCCATTTTTAAAAACTGATATGAAATACAATTAAATATTTATGCCAGTTTACAACAAGATTTAAGAACTAGCATACTACAAAATTATTTCAACTGTAGTTCAGTAAAACAAATATCATGAAAGATACGGCAAGAAAATTAAATAAAATAACTTTAAGGAGCTGAGCACTAAACACTATAATTCTTTAGAGAACACTGAGAAAGGGTGAGTCAGTTGAAAACTCATACTAACCTTTAAAGCCAAGTACTAACACATTCCTGTGTTTGGCAAGGGATATGCCCTCCCCTCAGAAGTGGAATGGCTTTGCATCTCTGCAAATCACTTAAGGCTGACATCTTTTTTTCATTTAATACACACTGCAGGAAAACAAACAGTGAAACACTTCACAGCCCTTGCATCATATTTTATAAAAAGTTAGAAAAACCACAGATCCAAAACATGGTCATGCAGCATAAAGTAATGACAACAGTCTATATTCACAGAGTAAAAGAAACCTTTGTTATGAACAGGTCAATTTTGATACCTGTTGCCATCAAGTTAAAACTCTTCAAGACCCAGAGAAGTGATCTCCAAAGTGAGCTGCTTTCAGCCCAGGGGGTGTGCAGAACCACCCATTTGTTGGGTGCAAGAAGTAAGCATTTTTTTTTACCATTAATAAATAAAATTTTAAATAATTTATAAAGTTATATCATCTTTATATCACACTTTTTTCAATATCTACTCTTGTGTACGTATATATTGGGACAGTAGTACATATATAATTTATAATTAAATATACATATATTGGGTGCACACTTAAATTTTTTTACAGATAGGGGAGTGCAATCAAATAAAGTATGGAGACAAGTGGCTGAAGATGTTGTATGATATTGTAGCTGCTAGTCCAATCACACATCTTGTTGCAGAATTAACTTTTTAGTGTGAATCTGAAACACCCTCCTCAGCAGCACATTTTCAATATGCCTATTGAGAGTGTTTTTTTCCCCTCAAGCATGCTGATATAATGGAAATTTCAGAAAGATTATCCCTGGAAAACAAAACATCATTGAGAGAGTATCCTTTGCTGGAATTAAACTAAAGTTACAACTTTATAGCAGATACATGTGAAATTATCATCACAACATACACAACTTCTAAACTAGATGAGAGCCATCCTTTCCTTTTTGCAGTTCAGTAGTCACAATTCGGTCTTGGATCAGCACTTTACCTTCCCCTCCTCCCCACACCTTGACTCCACGTGCAAACACCCAATCTCTGCGTGCCACTTGCCACAGATGCCACGCTTGATCCCTGGAGGTGTTGGTGAGCGAGTTGGGGACTGTGCCTCCCATGAGCTAGGACCTGTCACACCGTAGACTCCTCTCGTGGTTCCCACTGCAGAGACACATGCTGAAGTAGCATGCCAGGGTGCCTGCCTCTGGCCACCCACCAATTCAGATGACAGTGAAGGTCCCAAGTGGCCACCCAGCAAGGCACAGCTCACAGATGCCAGCAGCTCTTCCCAGCTAGTGTCCAGGGAAGTCAGCCAGCAAGTATCACAGCATTTCAGTCCACGTGGTAGCCTGCTCTTTACCAAGGTGGCAGTGGCAGCTTGTGCATTTATGTGTCTATTCCAGCACTTTTACAACTGATTTCTAAAAATATAACCTGCACTGGAAAAAATGAGCAAAAAATGCGCATCCCGAATTCACACATCTGCTGAGATTCCAGCAGACTAAGAAAAAATATTTGTTTTATATAAGAAAGCAGCATATTGTATTTTTAAAAAAAAGTTAATCTCTACTTCACTCTAGCTAGTTTTAAGTTTGTGTGTTTTCCCTTTGATCTGGATGCTTCCATTCAGGCACAGACTCGCAGTCAAGGGGGGAGGAGGGGGATGTATGTGCATTTAAAAAATTAAAAAGTATGTGTGATAAGCCAGTGCTGTAATACACATCACAGCTGTCATACTGATCACAGCCAGAGCTCAACTCACAGGCCAAGTCTCTTGAACCCACTTGCTGAAACAGGGATACTCACTAATTAAGTCAATGCAGAAACCAGCCTTGTAACACACGCCAAAGAGTGCCACGCAATTTTCAGGTCTCAACTGCTACATTAGACCTGACACCTATGTGACTTAAGAGCATATTACTCATTGCTAAGAATCCAGATTAAGGCAGACCTATGATGACTGCCTGTAAGGAAAATGAAAGTTAAGATTGTCTATTCTGATCTCTTGTTCACCCAATAATTTACATTCAATTACAGCCGACTGAGAATATCAAGTGCTACAACCCATTGCATCTCATACTAGGTTGTTAACCAGGGTTTTTACACCTCACTCCCCTAAATCAGAGACCAACACCACCCCAAATTGAGCAGTCAGCCTTTGATATGTTGTAGTTGAGTATTCCCTTCATTTACACTTGAATCTTAAAGCCAACACTGGCAACATGTCAAGATGGGAAGCCCAACAGAAGAGCAAAACTTTAGGGAGGGACTCAAATGGACCTCTGGTTTATCAAGTCTAGTTGCCTACTAATCAGACATCACTTTGCATTTTATTGCTTCCATAGATATACTTGGCTCTTTCTTCAAAGCAGGTCTCTGCCTGGAAGGCTGTTCCAGAATTAGTCGTAGTAAATAGGAACTTACTTTCTAATCTGAATCTTATTTACAGAAAGTTTATATGCACTTGCTTTTGTCCTAACACTCCTTTAGCTCACACTGCTTCTGCTCTTTGCCTGTGATTTGTACAGCAAAAAGTAAGTAGTATTCTGACTCCATAAACAACCTGACTGCTACAGATTTTCTTAAAAAAAGGTTTACCCATGAAATTAAACTTCCAGAGCATGCAGAAGATAAAATATTTAACTTTCCAGAGCAGGGAACACGGGAGAAGGTGAGGGGGAGGCATGCAATGAAGAAAGAAGAACTAGTCAGAAGCTGTGATTTAGTTATCCCAGGTAGCCTTCTCTCTTCTCATCCTGGATAAATGGGATCATAGATACTGTGATCATTGTTACAGGGGTGACATTCACAGCAACTGTAATGTTCCACATGACAAAACTATACAAAATGGAATTAATACAACTCTACTGATCATTAAAACAAAGACCAAAATACAGTCTGTCCTGTTAAAAGAAAATATGATTTTAGAAGACATAACATCCTTTGGTGCAATAGTGTGTCCATCATAAAAAGAAACAAACGCCTTAAGCTTCAGAAATAGTACCATGTATTTCATTTACTTCTAATGACTCAGATAGAAAACAAAGTAAGAATGGAGCCTACAAGGTCTATAAACAAACCATCCAGTCTTCACTCACAGGCAACAGAAATCAAAGTACTGTACGTACATCGTTCTCTCATTATGTCCAGAAGATAGCAGCATGCAACACCATCACTGTAAACAATTTATAGTGTACACTTTAGAGTGTGAAGTAATTCTTCACTTTCACTAGTTTTATTGAAATCTTCAAGTTAGGGATGAACTGGGCAACAATGGTTGTCAGGTCAGCAAGCAGACTTGCCAATAGATTTTAAAATTCAGAATATCTATTCATAAAACCCAAAGTAACTGCACCAACAGAAGTCAACAAGTGGAGAGAAAGAAGTTTTCAGTTTGAGACGTACTGTCATTTTATACCTTACTGGTATTACTTTTGTATAAAATTTCCATATTTAACATTTAATTTAGAAGCGGCAAACAAGGGTGTAAAAAGCCTTCTAAGAGCTCATAAAATAAATATAGTGCAATAGGTACACAAAACTCATACTGTATGTTATTTTTAGGTAGGCAACATAATTTGTATTTTTACTGTGAAAACAAACAAACTGACCTTTAGAAAATTACGATTTCATTTAGAGTAAAACCACTTGTCCTTGCTTCGACATATTAGTGTTCTAAAATGAACAGTGAATTGTTAGAGAGACAAAATATTCCGATTGTAATGCAAACAAACAACAGCTTTTTAGTGTGCCCTCGTAATCTAGGAGAGAAAAAAGCCAAATTCATGTGTCATAGCTAACTGGCAGAGAATGCTAAAGGGATATAAAAATCTCAGACTGAAACAGAATTTCAAGGTGAACTGAGCTTTCAAGAAAACCTTGTCCAAGCACAATGAAATGAGGATGTTCCTCACATTAGTCTCATATTCCACATTTCCATAGCTGAACCCCTGCCCCGGTTCAGAGACCTAAAACTGAGATAGCAATAAAAGGTGGAGGTCAAAGCAGAGTTTCACAAACCATCAAAACAAAGCTTGGAAACTATTAAAAAATTCATGTCAGCTGCTCTGGCTTTCTTGAGCAGTAACATAGAAACTTCTAGCAAAGTAAATAGCATAGTTTTAGTGATAATATAAAAATAGCTTGCAAGCTAAGTTACCTTTCAGACTAAACTCCATACATTCGATATGTGAACAAGGTTTAATTTTCTCAACTTACTTTATGGTTTTAAAGGCATTTTCTAAGAAATCTGTTTATTTTGTACAATTAAGCTAACACCTGCCAGATTTGCATGCTTTTAAAGGATGCATTTTGTCACCTAGCAGAATATAAACCCACAGTAAAACAGTGCAGAATGTTGTAAAAATACTTTAAATAAATTTACACTTGACTATAAGATTATTCAAGTTAAGAATTAATCATCAGATTCAACAGTGTAACACCTCTACTTCTTTTATCCTCATTGCACATCAAAAACAAAGTTGCTATTTCTGCCTAGACTAAAAGAGTGAATCCTCAGCCTCTGCCAGCCAAACAAGTGAGCAAACACCGCCCCACAGACAGTGTCACAGAATCATAAAATGGTTTGGGTCAGAAGAGACCTTAAAGACCATCCAGTTCCAATCCCCCTGCTATGGGCAGGGAGACTTTCCACTGGATAAGGTTACTCAAAGCCTCATCCAACCTGGCATTAAACAGCTCCAGGGATGGGGCAGCCACAACTCCTATAGACAGTTAAAACCTGAATTCACCAGAAATTTATCATTACAAGCAAAATCCAAAGGCAAAACTTGAGGACTCTTAGAAACATCGATCCTCACCATGGATCAATATAGGTAGCCTCTCTGTAATTTCAAACATAGCTCAGTATTTATAAGCTTTTTCCTAGCAATGCAGGCCACCTAAGTAACACATCATTACATATGTATTTTTATTTTTTTTTCAATCAAAAATAATGGGCAATTCATTACTGTATTTTAAACCACAAGATTTTTACTTCTGGCAATCTAATAGCTTTCTATAAATGTACTGATTCCTAATACTGTCAAAAAAATGTCTACTAACGCTTTTCACCCCTTTTCTGCAGCCTTAGAAAGTTTAAGTCACAGTACTACAAGGCACATACAGAATCTATTCTTTTCCAACAAACAGCAGATATATTCCCTGAAATTATTTTAAAATCCTCAAAATAGTTAGAAATGCTACAAAGTTAACAATTTCTATTTAAAAACTGTTACTACAGAACATGCACTTTTTTGGAAAAGAACTTGGCAATATTTATAAATTAATTTTTCTTTACATTTACACTGGAAATATATTGAATAATCTTTAGTCTGGGAAGTACTGTATCATGTCACATTTAAGTTATTGCCTTCATTATAAATTGCATCATCTCTGGAAATCCATAAAGAAACTGGATTTGAAAATAAGGTGGAGGTGAGAGACTACGTATGCAGTTGAGCCCATCAGAAAGGGCTTTCACATAAAGCAATACTGTCAAAGTAAAAAATTAACTTTCTTCATTCAGTGGAAATTCAATAGAAACTGATGTAAGTGCATTTCTTCAGTAGAATGCAGTGTCATTAGCAACTACCTAAAAATCACCATTTTTCCATCTTTTGGGCAAGCATACCTTACTATAAAAGCAATTGAATTTTTAAGAGGTAGTTTTTTTTCCATTATGCGCTTATTTATTTCAAATAAAACATAACCAGAAAACCCTCCAACATTTGTTTTTGCACAAGGATAAAGCCTCAAAATGTGGTACAATATCTGACAGAGTTCAATATTTCAGTTGTCCTCAGCAGTACTGGGCTGCTTTGGAACCAGTGTATTCCAGGTTGTCTTCATAGTCAAAAGACTAATCTACCAACAGTACTGAACCCACCCCCTCCTCCTCCACCTGTAGGTCCACAACTTCCTGGAGGATCATTGTCATCAAATCCATTGGGTCGGAAAGAGCATGAGGCTGAGGCAGCCTGAAGTGCTTGTGTTCGAGCACTAAGCTCTTGCTCCTGAAAAGAAAGAATAAAGACAACTTTGAAAAAAACCAACTTTAAGTCCCTGAAGCAGCTTTCTAGCAGCACTTGAAACAGCTTTTAAAGCAACAACACTAACTTCTGGACTACTAAGTCTGAATGGCTTCATTGAACTTCAAATTGAATATCCAGAGCCAATCTGAGATGTGTAATTTCATTGAGCATCGGTAATTGTATGTGAATCATCATTAAATTTATTTAAGTTTATGCTGCAATCCTAGTTTATAGCAACACGGGATGTTACTCAAGAATTGACTGCTGATCAAAAGCTAACCAAAGATTAGTTTTTGATGTATGTTTCACATAAATTTTCATCCTAGAACTTGGTTCCCAAATAGAAAGGTACGACCATTAAATCAGACATTTTTATTCCACCCAATCAACTGCACAGATTAAGAATGAACTCCGATAAAAGACAAAAAAAGATGGGCAAGCTATTTAGTTTCCATTCAGTGCAGCTTTTTATCTTTCAAGTGTTATTGCTATGCTAACTCTGGTTGAGCATTACTAAGTCTCGAGCTCTCAAGTATTCCACAAAATCGGAGCCAGTACCCGCACACAAGTAACAGGAAGAAAGCACAGCCTCATGAATGCCCCTGTGGCTTCTTAGACATCTAAGAAAGGGATGAGCACAGACTTTGCCCTCAGAGATATTACACAGTATTTTGGTTCTGGCCAACTAGTACCATAAACCTCGTGGCAGTTCCCTGTCTTTACTATGCCCTTCTCAAACTGGCCAAGAGCTTCAAAGACAGAGAGGGAAGGCAGGTGCTGGGCTCTGGAAGACTGACAAGAAAGACAGAACCATGCAAGCTTTATTTATTTAGGAAACAAAAGCAAAGCATTCAGGAGCTATGGCTCATACCAAAAGCCTCCTTCACTTGACACTTCGTCACTACATACCTCCCTAAAGGCGATTTTAACAGGGTTTTAGTAATTACATGGGTCACCTTGAATTGTTCCTTCTCCACCTTCTGGTGAAAGCAAGGAACAGAGCCAAGAACCTGGAAGACTGTACTGCACTACCATGGAAGCACTAAACTTAGTCTCGTCCATGGACAGGTGCTAAAAATAGTATTTGTGGGTTTAAGTTACTCTGGCCTCTTAGAAAAACACAGCCTAAGTTTGAAATTATTTTACACTACTAAAGGCTGAAATGCATACTCACTTCCAAAACTATATAAAAGATATCTGGAGGACACTGTCTACTCAGATATGCTGGCCATATTCCTAAAAGACAGCTATTGCTATTTCCAGCAATATGTGGACTCTTAGGCAACTGCTAACTATAATACACAAGAAGCTAAGTAAACTCATTAGGAATAACAAGGGAATATGAAGAATGCGCTTCTAGTATGGGAAAAAACCAGAATATTTCGATTAAAATAGAATGCCCTGTATAGTTGAAAAACCACACTGCAAAAGTGTTTAGAACAGAATTTCTTCTTGAAACCAGTGAGACACTCACTACACTGTACCTGGGCTCCTTTTTCTTTTTTGGTAAAATATTTCAGAAAAATGTTTGTTTTAATGCAGCACAGTACCAAACCAAAAAAAAGGAGTTTTCCTTACTCCCTCCTCCACTTTCATCCCCCCAGAGAACATTTTTCTGACAAATTTACACCTCTTAAATCCCAGCCATTGAGTTTTACCTAAAAAAATTGTACTACAAAAGAATATAAACATCAGTGGATTATGCCATATTAAATAAAAATCTTAAAACCATAGACAAAAAGAAAAATGAAGTTTTACAGGAAAGAGGGTTTTTGCCATATTTATCTAGAAACACTATTTATTTTAATTTCCTTACTGCAGTTACTGGATAGCACGAGGTTTTGGCAGAGTTAGATTACTTTATGTGTTCTATTAAATACCTTCCATAACACCACTGGCAACACTAGGAATGTTCTACTGTCACCAAGCTTCCTTACAGAGAGGGGACAAGCCGAGAGGAGCAGCGTGACTACAAACAGCAACGGCACAGTATCTTGCACGCAGCTTATGTGCAAGGGATGACTCGGCTCTGGAGACACACATCACGTTTGGTGCAGAGCATAAATGAGGTGCAACCACTTTTCTCAACAACTTAGCAATACACTTCAGAAGCAGCCACAATGCTCTGAGAATAGGGCAAACCTCAGCTGTGATCTCAGCTTTATTGCAACCGTGTGCAAAACATTTCCTATAGTGGATGGAAGGTATCCCTCTATATGCACACATGAAGAGAAATACGGAGCAGTGATGAACTTCCCAATTATTCAAAATTATTAAAAAAAAAAATATCACACACTTTCTCTTCAATGCTAAAAGTGAAATTATTTAGCAGTTTAAGATCTCTCACGCTTTATTCCTGTTCAATAATTCATGCTAAATATGCCCATTCTTCTCTTCAGACATATATTGACTTGATTAATATTAACCTACATTAAATTATTCTATTATAGCACACAGAACTGGCAGTTTTGCAACAAATATCTTTGTTTCTAAAAAAAAAAAAAAAAAGGCTAAATGTTTTCAGGCAGATTGTATTTATCCCAACAAATACTAAATCAGGTCAGTTAAACCCAATAGTCAATACAGTTCTCTGGACTGAGAATAATGCAGAGCACCCTGCTCTGCTTTCCACTTGTTCCCAGAAAGGGATTTTTAATTTGTTTTAACTGGAGCAGGAGCTACCCATCTTGCAGGTTTTGTTATTTGAAGTGAAAACATTTTCGTTTACCATGTGGTAAACTGGTATGCGATCGGAAAACAAAAGCAGTGAGCTAGAGATTTTTTGGAATGTTTCTTTTAAAAAGTAAAGGCTTTCTCAGGACAGAAAAGTACATTCTTAACTTAGCAGGAAAATACTAGTTTACATCTCTGAATATCACTGAAACGCAACTTTTCAAAAATACAATAACCTAATTCCATGAATCACAATATTAGTATTAATTTGGGAAAAAAAAAAATAACTGAGCATTTCTAATCAGACTCATTTAAACAGAGAAAGACAGAATCTCAACATCTGAGATTAACAGAGCACTACAAAGAAAGCCAATATTGAAAAAGCCCAAACTGAAAGGTAGGTAAAAGATAAATCAAACAAAACCAAACAAAAGCAACTAAAACACAAGCAAAAACTGCATACTTGGATTTCTTTTTTTTCATTTTGAGACTATTTCTTTTTTAAAAAAAATTGTAAAGGAAAGGCTTTCAACAAACTACTAACTTGGCCTTCACTTACAGGCTGTATGTATAGTTCATATGACTGCACACTTTACATAACCTCAGCTACCTGTACTGTAGAGAAAGCTCTAGTCTGGAAGGTTATCGAAAAGCAATTTTTGTGTATACACACCAAAAGGGAATTCAACTTATATAAAATCATATTGATTTTTCACTGTTTCTAGGGACACAGTAGTATTCAAAAAAACTTAATGTCAACTAACTCCTTAGCATATTCCAGGAACTGGTCTTGAAAATGTTAGTTGAGAAACATATTTAATAAACTTCATGATGTAAAAAATGATTTTCTGAATATCCTGATAATGTTGCTTTTTCCATATGGCTAAAGCATTTCTTCAGATCTGAATAAAAGCCTCCGTTATGCACACTCAGACAATCACTTATCCTGCTGATAACACTGAAATAGGTGACTGCAAGCATTGGATTCAACAGGAAAACACACAAGTAAGTAGTTACTAGGATTTTTTCTGTGGATGACACTGTTCCTCCTTTAATGTTTGGCTTTATATACAACACGTTACAATACCACTATAGTAGTTGTACTACTTTTCTTCAGGCTGTGTTCTTAAAACATTTTTTCCCCCTATTACTCAGTTACCTACATGCTGCTATAATTATATACCTAAAATAAAAAATAACCTGGCTTCAAATTTGAAATGTGACAATTCAAGCATTCATGTGTCAACAGAAGACACAGCAATTCTGACTCCAAACATGTTACCCTGGAAGAAAGTCCACACTCAGGGTGGCAGGTGAACTCCCTCCTTGCCTACCTCACCTTCCCAGGTGCCTCCATACAACAGGTCTGAGGCTCTGGATGCAGAAGGCCAGTCAATGGATATTGTGGATAATAGTCCATCTACATAAGAGGTGCACCCAAGGTCAGGAAGTCTTACCCTCTACATCACAACCACCTCCACGAGGAACAAAAGACAGGTTACAGTTGTAGGTGACATTCAGATGAGATGCTATACTGGACCTGTTGGGTCACCAACACAAGTGAACTCATTGGTGACATCAAGATTGGAGGCAGCCTGGGCTGCAGTAATCATGCATCAGTGCAGTTCACAGTTCTGATGGATCAATACAGGCTTGGGGATGAAGAGATTGAGAGCAGCCCTGCAGAGAAGGACTCTGCGATACCAGTGGAAGAAAAGCTCGACACGGACTGCCAGTGTGCGCTCACAGCCCAAAAAGCAAAACTGTATCCTGGGCTGCAACGAAACCAGCATGGCCAGCAGGTGAAGGCAGGTGATTCTGCTCCTCTACTCCGATGAGACCTTATCTAGAGAACTGCGTCCAGCTCTGGAGTTCTCAGCACAGGAAAAAAATGGACTTGCTGAAAGAAGTCCAGAGGACAGCCTCAGAAATGATCCGAGGGATGGAGTACCTCTCTTGTGAAGAAAGGCTGAGAGAGCTGGGGTTGTTCAGCCTAGAGAAGAGAAAGCTCCAGGTAGGCCTCACTGCAGTCTTTCAGTACTTAAAGGGGCAATGGTTTTAAACTATCAGAGGGTAGATTTAGACTAGATATAGGGAAGAAATTTTTTTCACTCAGGGTGGTGAAACACTGGAACAGGTTGCCCAGAGAGCTGGTGGATGCCCAATGCCAGGACACATTCAAGGTCAGGTTGAACAGGGCTCTGAGCAACCTGATCTAGTGGAAGACGTCCTTGCTCATTGCAGGAGGACTAGATAGAGGACCTTTAAGGATCCTTTCCAGCTCAAACTATTCTGTAATTGTATGATCCGAGAATGCTGATAAAGCAGACATCTTTTGTGCTACCCTGTACAGTCAAGAGGAGAGGTGGCATATAAACAAAGATGGTTAGGACAGAAATGCTTTAACCACACAGTCTGAAAACAGAGTTCCAATTTTAACTCAGTTCTCTTGTCTACATTTGTAAAATACCTGCTGCTTAACAGACTTTCCACAGCAAGATTTAGCTGTTCTTTACTATTTTGAATTTACCTAGTTTTTCTAATTTGAGTAGGCCTAGAACTCTTAAAGGAACAGCTTAACTCAAAAGCAAGCAGTAAAACACACTTCCACTGTTACACCATCCAAACAGCAGCAATCCTCAAAGCAAACCATATCAATATGCAGTGAACAGCAATTGAAGAGGTGACTACAGCTAGGTGAAGTACTCAGAACACAAGAGATATGCATCTGGCAGTGCTGGTCCCACAGAGGGAGGCAGAACAGGCAGTGAAGGGAAAGCAGAACCTTGTCACTACCATCTGGTCTTCATTTTAGTGGTTCTTGCATTTGGGTAAGCACAGCTGTATAAATAAACCTTCACTCCAAATGGAAATGCACTAGTACGACAGTACCAACACTGCTAAGAAGTATACTTTAGCTATCATTGTAATTTATTAAATGCAATGAAAGTTAGAACTGTTCAAAAAGCCTCTCCTGCATAGAATTACAGATGGTTAAGAGACCTGTGCAAGCATCTCCACCAAAAATGTAAACTGAGATGAGTTTAAGATATTTTCCTTGACACTTCCTTTCTAATGGTAACAACCTTACTATGAACCTTGTCTAGTAACATCAGGATGACAACAAGATTGGTGGTTTAAGGTTAATACACCAGAATATTTAAAAGCTTTTCTTTCTTAAAACTCATAAGAGATAGTCTAAAAGAAGCCCATTCATCATATATCATTTCCTTCTTACCTGCAAATACAGTTTATTATCTTTTGTAATTGCATCCATGAGGTCTTTTTGTAGGGGAGGGTCTCCATTTATCCAGAGTCCGTTTGCCGAACTGGTGTTGACGCCACAGGTGCTATTTTGTTTTTTGTAAAACAGAACATAAGCAGTGTCCTTTGGAAATCTACTGGTAATTTTCTGGACTGACTGGAATGAGGTAAATGTCACTCTGCTGTCATTGAAGAGAAACCATTCTCTTGGCATCTCAGTGTCCAGCTCATTTTCTACAACAGTACAAGGACTTTCCTCTGTCAACAACTTATCCTGAGGAGAAACTAAAGAAAGAGCTGTAGACCGGTGGCAGAGTCCTGAAGACCCCGACCCAGTAACATTCCTAGCATATGAATAATAATGGCCACTTTCAGAGGATACACCAGAATGTACCACCACAGAGCTTAGCACATAGGGCACTAGTTGTGGGCAGGTCACTTCATCAGCACCTGAGGGCTTCAGTTTTTTAGCAAGATTTTCTCCAGTATCAGAAATCTCAACACCAACAGACCAACCTCCTGAAACTACAGCCAGAGGGGATGCTGCTCTTTTGACTGGCAGTTCCAAAACAAGCGGCAGAGACACATTGTCCAAGATTTTGCGCCTTATATGACACTTTGGATCATATGAAAATCTCAGAAGAGTGAGAATGAGGTATTCAGGTTCCTCAATGATTTGCATAGTTTTCTCAGCATTCTGTAAAGAGGCACACTTCTCACAATAATACTTATTGTCTCCACTGAGGATCTCAGGTGCCAGGAAATAATTCAGTAAGTCTGTAACTGACAGGGTGTTTTTACCTACTAGCGTCTGAGACATATCCCTATTATCTTGAACTTTGAGTTCAGAATTTGTGGTAATCTCAGAGTTTGGCTCAGTAGAAACATCTTTTATGGTTCCTTCATTCACTACTGTATCACATCGACCATTTACTACCAAATTATCGAGAGGTGTCTCTCCAGCAGGACTGGTTGCTAAAGTATCAGTTAGTACCACATCGTCGTCTTTCACTTCAGAACACTCCATACATTTTGGGCCAAAGTTCTCCAAGAAAGTTGGAGGACAGAAAGCAAGAGAGAGATCTGTAAAAGCTTCTTCCTTTTGAGATGTACTTTTGCAGTTCAAACAGCAGATAGTAGTCTTCAATTTTCCTCCAAACATCTTCTCTATCAGAGTTCTCTCTTCACTTCCCATACAAGGTGCTTCAGTAAATACTTGAGCTTTATGGACAGCTTCTTGTGTCTGAGACTCCTCATTTGTTAGAGTTTCAGAGGTCTTTGCTGCAGACAATGCTTTCAAGGTTCTCTCTTCTTCATGCAACCTGAAGACAAAGAAACCCAAATCCAAGTAGCTGTGCTATTTTCCAAATAAATATTGCTGCAACATTTCAGACTTTTCCTCCAGTTATGCTAAAAAATATAGATGTTTAAAGGTCTTCACTCAAACTATTCCTTATTTTTTGTATGAGCAAGCTGAATCAGACAAGTCAGTACTATCCAAAACAGTATGAGAGAAGCAGAAATGCATTTCATGTGGTTTTCATTATATATAAACAGAACACAATGGGCATACTGAAAGATACAGCAAGTACTAAAAAACTTAACGTTTTTATTATTTACCATTGCATTATCTTAATAAATCAGTCTTCCAGCTGACTAGTTCTGTATATCAGATTTATTTTAAGAGAACAAGTAGCTATTTATCTAGTGCCAGACTATTTCCAGAGAAAGGTAAAGGTCAGGATTTTGTAGCCAAATTAAGAAACTACAGCAAGAAAAACCAAACCGAAAAAGAAACACAAGACAGAGGCAGGGAAAAGGGAACACTATTTCACTACTGAGATAAATTTCTCCAGAAGTACAATGTGTCATGAAGCAAGATTGCTCGAGCCACATCTCAGCAAATCAAAATTAAAGAGGGCTATCAAATTTAGGTATTTATCTGTGTCACAGTAAATTTTCTTGTTTATTAAACTAGCTTTAAGTGTATGTACATCCCTACATGACTTATTTGACCTGTATGAGATATGGCTGACTCCACCAGCATGAAATTCAAGATTCACAACTAAGCTGCTTTTAGCAACCATGTTATTTCTACAATGGGACCATAACTGTAATATAACCACCAGTTTCAGTTTCTGAAAATCAAACATTCCTACTACTATAACCTGCTTTAAATGATGTGGATACAAGACAGCGTCCAGATTTTACTACTGATTAAACCTATGAAAAATAGTATTTCTTAGACCCTACAGAAAATCAGAGACAGTCAGGAATGAGGTCCAAAATTCCTGGTCCCAACTTACACACTAGAACTGTTCAACACTGATCTAACTGTATATTCATTCCCATTAACAGCATGGTAACTGTACCTGTCTAGAAGGAATCTGAGATATTCTGAGCAATCCTGCTGGGATCGAGGGGTGAACCACGGTGGTCTGGAAGCCTCAAAGAAAATTCTAGGAGCATATGCCTCCCTCTGTTCACATAAGAGAGGGACAGACAGACAAGATCACATAAGAATTAAAGTCGGTTATATTATTTCAATATCAACCACTGAACTTGAGACTGCATTATTGTAGATGAAATGTATGGCACACAAACATTTAAAGCACTTAATCACAGAAAGAGTACACCATTAATTTTGTAGTAATCATCTCTAGTACAGAGATAAAAGTAGTGGATCCTGCAGACAAATATTAAATCTGTAGTGAGTGTAAAACAGATGTTATACACAACAGTTGTGCAACATCGTTCCTGCTGGCAAGCTTAAATATTTTCATTCTTAAGAATAGTGGTTATTTCTTAAGTCTCAATTTATTTTTAAGGTGATCCAGCCTCATCCCTTTCACAAGTTTGTCGTTAGTCAGACACAATAAAAGCAGCTTACAAATTTCTAGCTCAAGTGAAACACTCTTAACATTAATAATGTTCACTTTAGAATTTGAACTACAATAAAATGGAGTGTAAAAGTCACTGTAGAAAGGCTCAGTTTATCCCAGAACGTTACATAAAGTCAGCCTGTATATCCAATCAGGTCTTATTTGGATTTTTTCATTTTGGTTTCTCAAAGAAAACCTGTTACTATCCATTTGTAAAAACAACATAATGCCAAGATGTTTCACTCATGAAATACAGATTTATCCAAGTCTGAACATTCAGAAGCAGGCTCATTTCCCTACAAAACTCTTGTATTAATAGTTTTAATACACTTAAGAGGACTCCCTGGCTTCAAGTTTGTTCCTAAATTTTGGTATGTAGATCTTGACGTAAAAACCCCAGATGCAATAAACTGACATACCTGGGTATGTGCCAAAAATGCAAAAAGATGCTGTAGTTTCCTCATTAGAGAATTACACCCGTTTAGATTCAGAGATAAAACATGTCTTCTGAAACTGGGAGAAAAAAAAAAAAAAAAAAAAAAAAGTAGACATTAGATTGCTTGCTAGATTTCTAACAACGCAGTTCTCATTCCAGCTCAGAGAATTACTTCAATTTGAAAGACAAAAAAAAATGCGTAACACTTCCCTTCAATACCTGGATTCCAGTGTAGTGCAGCTGCAAAATTACCATACATTAGGAACTAACACACACAAAAAAATCTGTTTCTTTAAACATAAAATCATAGAATCATAAGGTTGGAAGAGACCTCTGAGATCATTGAGTCCAACTGTACCTGTTCCCTTACTAAACCCTGTTCCTAATAAACTCATCCACCCATCTTTTAAACACCTCCAGGGATGGCAACTCCACCACCTCCCCGGGCAGCTGTGCCAGTGCCCGACCACTCTCTCAGTGAAGAAATTCTTCCCAGTGTCCAGTCTGAACCTCCCCTTGTGCAACTTGTGCCCATTTCCTCTCATCCTATCGCTGTCACTTGTGAGAAGAGCCCAACACCCACCCCGTCACAATCTCCTTTCAGGCAGTTGTAGACAGTGGTGAGGTCTCCCCTCAGCCTCCTCTTCTCCAGGCTAAACACCCCCAATTCCCTCAGTCACTCCTTATAGTGCTTGTTCTCCAGTCCCCTCCCCAGCCTCATTGCCCTTCTCTGGACACGCTCCAGCCCCTCAATGTCCTTCTTGGAGTGAGGGGCCCAAAACTGAACCCAGTACTTGAGGTGCGGCCTCACCAGTGCTGAGCACAGGGGCACAATCACCTCCCTGCTCCTGCTGGCCACGCTGGGTCTGACACAGGCCAAGATGCCACTGGCCCTCTTGGCCACGGCTGGCTCATTCAGCTGCTGTCAACCAACTCCTCCACGTCCCTCTCTGCCAGGCAGCTCTCCAGCCACTCTCCCTCAAGCCTGTAACGCTGCACGGGGTTGTTGTGACCCAAGTGCAGGACTCTGCACTTGGCCTTGTTGAACCTCATCCCATTGGTCCCAGCCCATCGATCCAGCCTGTCCAGATCCCTCTGCAGAGCCTCCCTTCCTTCAAGCAGATCCACACTTGCACCTAGCTTGGTGTCATCTGCAAACTTGCTGAGAGTGCACTTAATGCCTTCATCGAGATCATTGATAAAGATGTTAAACAAGACTGGACCCAGCACTGAACTCCAGGGAACACCCCTCATGACGGGTTTCCAACTAGATTTACTTACATTTCCCACCACCCTTTGGGCCCGGCCACCCAGCCAGTTCTTGATCCAGCAAACGGTGTGCCTGTCCAGGCCAATGGCAGCCAGTTTCTCAAGCGGAATGTTGTGAGAAAGCGTCACAGGCTTTACCAAAGTCCAGGTACAGCACATCCACAGCCTTTCCCTCGTCCATTAATAGTTTAAGAATACACTATAGACACTTCTTTTTCAAGAGCTTCCAGATTATAAGAGAAGCATCACCACAAGCTTTTACAATACTCAAGGGAGCATGGACAGTGAGGAAAAAAGGACTTGGTTTTTGACACTGGACAGAAGTATCAGGATTTTTAATGGCCAAAATTGCAGTTTCACAGAGCTGGACTTGAACTGAGTGCAAAGAAACGCACTAAACTCTAGCAAGCTGAGAGACCCATCTTTTAAACATGTTAATATTCTGCAAAAAGCAAGAATGCAACTACAATGGTTAATTTGCAATGAAAAGAGCTGTTAAAAAGGACTTACTCTGTAGCCATAAAAAGTGCCTGAATAACGCTGTTCATGTAGCACGTATTTCCTAGATTTATTAGACCTGTCTTCCCAGTTTCAGATTTTCCTGAAAGTCTAGATAAACAAGATGGCAAAGAACTGGATTGAGAAGTCCAGGCACTCTGACCAAGAATCAACTTAATCTTCTCTTCAGTGGGTTTGGGCATATCCTAAAAGAGAAACATTTTACACACTTAATAGGATTTTGTATTTGTTTTTCTGATAGGTCCTGCCATTCAGCAGTCTTATATCTCCACTTGTTCATGTATTCTTCTTCAGGGTCTTGCTATCCCTGAAAGCCTAGAAGATACAACCCCCCCACACCGAGTCCTCTTTTTCAAAGTTTTCTTTACTGAACTTTGAAATTGCAGGGATAAGTGGCTGGTGGTCACCTTTGACCTGCATAGTCACAAAATGCTTTCTGCCACCAAAATCTTCCTCTCAAATGTCAAGCTTTAATAGACGGCTAAAGCATCCTCTATTCTGCTAGAAATACATTCCTGTTCTGTCAACCCAAAATGTAAGAATGGAAGAATGAAGTCCAGAATGCCTGGAAATAAATTGTTAGGGGATTTTTAAGCATCAAGATATTCAACTGCAATACTACAGCTATAAAAATCAGGCAGTAATAGTCAAGTGGGGTTTTTTTTGGGGGGGGGGGGGGGTGGGGTGTTAGTTTTATAGTTTTTTTCAATTTTTGGGGGGGAGGGAATGGTTTGGGTTTTTTTTAAAAAACCCACATTATTTCAAGTGCATTATGCACTCAAATATTTACCCCCAAAATGTGACTTTTGCTTTGCAGCAGCACAGGCCAGTACCCCTCACCCACAGAGACATGCATTACTGATTGCAGTATTAAGATGTATTTCTTAATAACAGTATTTTGGAGCTTGCCAAAGATTAACACCATGGCTAAAAAAAACCTCCTCAAAATCTACTTCTTTTCCATACCATCAGGTCTCTGAACTCTTGAACACAAGTTACAGTTTCTAGCTAAGGCTGAAATGAAAAACCTAGAAACTTCACAAAAGTACATTAATAGTTACATGAGGCTTAAGAAATTAAGATTGCACTTTCAATAAAGTATCTAATTTCAGGCTTTTCTTCTAGTTTGCTATAATCATATCATGGACAGTCAATACAGTACTTCTAGTCTATTACACACACATTAGATTATGTAGCTAGCTCTCTTTTGAGTGAAGTTCCAAAAAATTTAGATCTATGTGATTACAGCTTCTATAGTTGGGAAACCAAAGCATTAACATCCCACCCTCTTAATATTCCTAATATACCTTAACAGCTTCCAGAATGGGTTCATAGAGCTCTGGAAATCCTGAATAATGATATATCATACAGTGTATCAACTCAGTCAACTGCATCAAAAAGGCTGTACTGGAAGGCAAGCCATCTCTTTTGAAGGAATGAACCAAATCAACCACATGTGGGACAATCTGAATGAGAAAAACAAACAAAAAGGGTATAACCACAGTTTTTGAGGTGTTTCATTCTATAATCAAATTTATTTTACACATACCAAACAACAAGGGACCTTTTGTTCTTAAGAAGTGGTTGAGAAACAATGATTTGAAAATCATGCTTTGTTCCGCATTCATGGCAACTTTCAAACAGCACGACTATTAAAAGCTCTCTTTGGCTCACATACCAAGTTTCCAAAATTTATGTACTTAGAAAATGCATGTTAAGATTTTCAACAGTCAAGCATCCCAAGTACTCATCTTAAGGTACTGACAGCAAATATTTTGCCTTTGTGTTACCACTATCAGTGAAGTATCTTGTTCTAATTTCACAGATACAGTTTTTAAAACAAACTTCTCAATTTTACTCAAACAGAATCTAATGTTTTGAATCTGAAGCCAATGAATACGTTCGTACCTTTTCAGCTCACAAGAGGGAAACTGTCTCACAGCTCCACCTAGTGAAGGAGCTCGGTGCAATAAAACAAAACAGTAATTAACTATCAGCTAAAAAAACCCCTTACCAAAGATATGGTAATGTATTTGAGGATTAGCTCAGATTCACCACTGTTTGAAATTGAGTATAAATCAGAAAAGTTTACTCGACCTCCTTCCACTTCCTCAGTGCAGCTCCTCACATTTAATGCATGATACTTTTTTTGTACTAATCCTAAAACATCAAGTAGGAAGTTATTTCAATGCAGTCCCAAACAGTAGAACTTCCCACTGGTAAGCAACGTATTTTAGTCACCTCTGCCAGTTTCCAAGTGACCAAAATGGGTTTACAGGAGTAAAATACTCATTTGCCACTTTTTCAAATATCAGTTGTTCTCTAAGTATAAGGAATATTTTTACATCTTGGAGAAACAAACCCTACACTTCTGGTAAGCAAGATATCCACTGTTTAAAAAAAAAACAAACCACCAATATTAAGTGTTCAATGTATTATAGAGTCAATAGTGAAAGCTGCAACAAAAAATTTCCCTCTTTCACTTAATAAGTGTGGGCACATAGTACGGAGAAAGTAACTAATTGAGCTCCAGGAATGAGATTTGTATAAAGTAAACCTGAGATATGATAGTTTTGCACAGACCAAGCACTTGGGAAGAGAAGTAGCAGAGGTTCTCAAAACTCTCAAGTTGAGAACCCAATTCTAACAGCATGCTGCATAACACTGAGTTACAATTTGAATACAAACTGATGTACCACTTCTGGCCTGAGAATCAGTTAAAATGTTAACACGTCAGTAGATTTTAGAATTCTATACTATACATCATGGTAAGTTCTACACTGTTAAGTGCAAGACAGAGTGGTTTTCTTCCACAAAAACCCAAGTCATTTATGCTAACAATGCTCAAGCATAGGGAAGGGGAATTTTAACTCAGATGCCCTGCAAAATAAATGCATTTATATTTATCAAATGTGCATTTAACCGTTTTACTTATTATAAGTAGACTAAATGTAAACAAGTAGTTTAAGTGCAGGAAAATATTATAGGATACTAAATGACAGCAGTGGTTCAAAAAATGATGGTGAATAAGGTTGTTTAAATAGAGGGAAAATGGTCACAATGAAGTCCTTAAGACAGATGTTTAGGCTGCGTGCAGTACTGCATACGGTAGAAATTCTCCTTATTAAAGCAAATGCTTACTTCTAGAACAAGTCTCCTCATATTTTACATTTCTCATTTATGTTTTGTCTCTCTCAGAAATAAAGAAGAAAAACAAGACAGTAAATATACAAAATATTTACATTTTGAGCATATTCAAGGCCAACTGGCTCTTTCATTTGTGATTCAAATTTCTATCCTAGACTAAGATCAGAGCAGCAAAGGGAGAAACAAGAAACTTCAGGCTTCTATCATTAAAAACAATATAACAGGCATAAGGCAATTACTCTGACACTAATGAAAGAGTTTGTCATTCCTTCAAGCCCAAGAGCCCTGAGGACAGCTTAGAAAAACATCGTGCCAAGGTGTTACTATGGTTAAGTCTGAAAGACCCATATTTCACTTAAACTTTTAACTGAACACTGGGTATGAGAACAGGGAAGGTACCATACACCTTGCTGTACTAATATGAACAGTCACAATAATACCCTAGTATCTACTGCTTTAACTGGATTTTGAATAGTGGCCATTAAACAGCATCCTTCCATTTGCCCATATGTACACTGAAACACAGACAGAATAGTTTTTAAAAGGCAGTACTTCTTGGCCTCGTGCCCCTACCTGGGGTGACTACGTTATGTATAGCAGATAATTGGTTATCTGTTTTCTGCAAACAGTTGGGCCTCAAAGTCTGCTTGCAGTCCAACTTTATCAGTAGACTTCAAACCACATAAAATGCATTTCCAGAAGTATATGGTCATAGATAAAATGCAGTGCCCAAATACTACAGTCAGACATAAGTACACACAAGGAAGGACAATGCTCATTTTACAGTTAGAGATTAAGCAGTTGAACCCGGTAGATAAAAAGCCTCGTGGTCTGTGAACCATAGAAATCTGATTCTGGAACTTAAAACCAAAGAGGAAACGAAGGTGTATCGATTCTGTTACTCTTTACATCCACTTTAAAAATCACACCTGAATGACACTTCAAAGAATTAAAACCCATTTATTTAGTAACTTACCAAATGAAAAGCTTCCGGAGAATGCTGAAAACTAAGTAACATGTGGGAAAGGACAGCAAGGGCACCAGGCCTCACTAGAGGAAACCAAAGTCGATTAAAGACCTAAAAAAAATCCACATTTATTTCAGTAAATCTAGAAAGTGACATTTCAGTAATAATGTAAACAGATATCCAAATCCACAATCATTTGAAATAGACAGAACCATTACATGCAACTGAAAGCTACAGATGCATTCACATCATCTTCACAGAATAAGATAGTATCTGTTGCAATACAAAAGATGCTATGCAGCTCGCATAGCTGTTACAAATTCCTTTCCTTCTCCTTCAATTTTGAATGTTCTTTTCCAACATACCAATTCGATCTTAAGCAGAGTGACATCAATAAGGATGGTAAATTTCTGGACTGCGGCCAAGCCTTTTAGCAGTGCAATCACCCACGTTTCCACATGCTGAGCCAGTGGCCAGGACAACCAGTCAATCATTCTGAAAGACAAATGAAAAATAAAAACAAAATCAAATCAAAACAAAAAACCAATAGGCTGCTAACATTTATGTCAACAAAGATTCAATATTTTACTCAGATAGTTACATACTTACAGAGACTCACAGGAACCAGTGCAAGAATATCAGGCAAGTAGTTTTGATTATATCTCAAGTTATTTAACTCTGTAATTAACAATTATCTATTTAATACATCAAAAGCAAATACACCCCCATCCCAAATACATAAGCATATAACATTAAATATTATGTATATTACTGTTACTTGTTTTTTTAATAACACTAACCCTGGTTTTGTAGACATAAAACTAACTTTTATATTTTGTAGCAAAAACTCAGTAATGCAGGCGAATAAGTGCCTTGGAACCTTCCTTCCCACATCTTTTACCTCAAACCTGGCCAAAAGTGACTGCTAAGTTTAAATTTGAAAACGAAATATCTTCAACTTAAAACTACATTCCTGGAAGCCAACTCAAATATTCTCAATTAAAAAAGTAAATTCTAGTAATTTCAAATGCATTGCAGCAGGCGTTACAAGGACCTTGCAAGAACAATCAACAGCCTGAAGTCTACACATGCTCCAAAAGGAAGAATTTCACCACAGCCAAGAAAAAAGGTAAGTGAAGGGACTTGACCTGGGCCTAGAAAATATATGAAATATCAGCATCAGAAAATAGAGGTATTCTATCCTCCTCAATTGACAGACAATTTACACCGATACTTAAGACAGATAGGCTGATTAAATGAAGCAATTTTAAGACAGGTGATATCATAAGGTAGTAGTACCAGCTAAAACATGTAATTTTGCCTTTGTTCTTCTGAGATTCTATCTGGTAATATTTTGGATTTTCTTTACTTGTCTGCAAGATCCCCCTCTTCAAACCAGATGAGACGCCACCAATTAAGTGGAAGGAAAAATTTTTCACCATGAGGGTGGTTCGACATCATGGAATCACAGAATGGTTTCGGTTGGAAAAGACCTTTAAGATCATTGAGTCCAACCATCGATCCAGCCCTGCTAAGTGTGCCTCCAGACCGTGCCCCCAAGTACGACATCTACTCATCTTTTAAACACCTCCGGGGATGGTGACTCAATCACCTCGGTGGGCAGCCTATTCCAATGCTTGATAACACTTTCAGTGAAGAAATTCCTCCTAATATCCAAATTAAATCTCCCCTGGTGGTTCTCAAGGCCATTTCCCCTTGTCCTGTCACCGGCTACCAGGGAGAAGAGACCACTCCCCACCTTGCTACAACCTCCTTTTAGGTAGTTAGAGAGTGATAAGGTCTCCCCTCAGTCTCTTTTTCTCCAGGCTAAATAACCCCAGCTCCAGACCCTTCACCAGCTTTCCAGTACAAGTTACACAGAAAGAAGTTACGCAGTAAGGCTGAGGCAACTTCATCCTTGCAGAAAGCCCTTAACTTGATTGGACAAGGACCTAAGCAACCATGTCTGACTTGGAAGCTGGCTCTGCTTCAAGCAAGATTGGACCAGATGACTTCCAAAGGTTCCACTCAATCTAAGGTTCCACTCAATCTATGTAACACTAATATAATATTCTATAATTCACTGCGAACAGGAAGTCAGAAGTACATTTCTTCTTTTCTGAAAAAACTCCTCATAAAGATCAGTTATTTCAAGAAGCTAAAATCTAGCACAGAACTGAAGAGGTTTACTTGCAACCAGTCTAAGCAAACAGTCACTGTCACCACAAACAGCCACAGTTAGCGATTATCAATCTGAAGAAAAACAATTGGCCCCTATGCTCTTCCTGGAGCCTAGAAGAGCTCCAAACAGACTAAAATCAGGGTTTCAATCCTCAGATTCAAAACTAAAAGGAAAACCAGTCTTTAGCAACACCAGACACATTTTGGCCATGCTGTACTACCAAAACCAACCTAAAATTTAGAGTTTATAATTTGGATGCGAAAAACGTATAGTACACACATTTTAAAATTTATATATGTTAGAATTTTTTACTATCTGCACATATAACATTCAAAGGTTTCTCTAAAGTAAGGAATCATTAAGACTGCCTTCTTAACAATCAAGCACAGATCTTGCTGGGTTTCTTCCATGTTACTACAAGAAAAGAAAAACAAAAACAAACTTGGGAAAAAATATGGCTACACCATAATCATTGCTGTGAATTTACACAAAGCTCATTTCCTCAAGATGTTAAACCCTAACACGCTTATTCTGAGCACTGTTTCAATGTACTTTTTTATTCCGTTTTAGAAAAGTAGGCCAAAACTGCTTTTGCTTGCAAAGAATTAACCTTAACCGAAAAACAGTCCCTAAACCTCACAGTCCTGTTGTCTTCAAACCTTCTCCCCTCACCCACCATTTGTAGGCCTGACATTTTTCAGCACTGACAGAAACACCTGCACAGTTAATCTAAGCCTAATGGCAATGCATTTAGATTTCTTAATTAACTTTTTAGACAAGTGAAGACTATTCTGTAGAACCACTGTTCTAAGATATCAAATTACCATGTTCATACTATGTGCACTTGCAACCACACTGACTCACAAACTCCAGATGAAAAGCAGAGCTTCCCATTTGCCGTCCTATTGCTCCTGTTAGGTGATGATGGGCCATCCTGTGTCACCTCTGGCCACTATAATTAACCACTAAACCAACACTAATGAGACAACTGCTATCTCATTTCAGCATGGTTAAGCCTGTAAAGAGAAGTCTCATTCTCTGTACAACCGACACAGACAGAATACCCATCTTTAAGAGCACTGACTCTGCTTTTAAGAGCAGAAAGAGATCTTAAGAACAGAAATAAAAGCCAGAAGAGAAGTACACTTGCAGGCATGCTTGAGAATGTCCTAAAAAGTATCAAATCTGAGATCTGGTAAAGACGAGCCATTTACTTGGCTCCTGCTCTGTGGCAATGACTTTTAAATACAACGACAGATACTAATATGGGAAACGATGATTATGAATACAAACACAAAGGATGGGTTTTATGTTTGACCAGATAAAGAGAACTTTAAAGGCCTCGAGACAACCTTCTGCCTCACATAACCCTAAAATGAGCAGATCTACTGTTCATATATGCACATAACAAGGGCAATATTTCAGGTATCTCTAGATAGAAAACAATATTATCTGTGAAACCTCAGACAGTTTATTTCTTTCACAAAAACACCTTCTTTGCCACATGAGACAACCTGAAATTAGGTACAAATCCCTCAGGTGAGAAAAACATCCAAAACAACAACAGAAGATCCTCAGACTACCAGACAGCCTCCCAAAAAATTAACACCTTTTACAATAATTTATGATTTTACTGACAGGACAAAGGGCCTGGTCATGTCTGGAGTTTGTTTAGCAAATTATTCAGTTTCTCTTAAAGATAATTAAGTTAAAGTGCAAATAAGCACTGTACTTCTCAGGATACTGGGCATAGGTGGGCAGCTTCCTCGGAGACCTCCGAAACTGTCTCGTAAGGTAGTCATATATCCCAGAAAAGATTCAGTTTTCTGCTTTTCCTCATTGATGCCTCAGGTAAGGTTTCATGAGGCAGTTGAGCCAATTAAGAACAGCTCAATGATGTCAAAAAGCAAGCACCTGTTCTTACACAAACCTGTGCCTAATATTATGCCCCACTGAAAAGAAACAATGTATTAGTCTTGTAATGATAGATTATTTACTTATTTGTGTTCAACTTTAGACAGACTGCAACATCATGAAAGTTATCCTCAGGAAGTGAGCAACAAGGTCTCTAATTTGCCATCACCAAAGCTCTTCTGACTGTCATCAGGAGACCTTGTTGTGCCTGAAGTCTGCATCTCCTGGGAATGATGCAAGCCTGATGACAACACCGTCATTTGGTGCTCCAGGCATTCCAGCTGCATTATCCTCTTCACAATCAATCCTCTAACCCAGAAGACAGTAATTACTGCAAAGGGCTGCCAAAAGTAGAAACAGGACACCATGTTGACATGAGAGAATCTACAAACAAAAATAACAAGCAGTGCCTGAAAATTTAGTTCCATAGAACAGAACTAGAGACTCTTAAAACCAAGCACTACTTCAAAGAATGAGTGAGGGAAATAAGATCACATTGCCCTTTCAAAAGCAAGAGGGGAAAAAAACCCACTGCACAGCTAGTAATAAGAAAGACGACTTGTGTGATAATAACAATTTCTATTATACCCAAAGTTCAGCACTGCATGACCTCCCTAAGCAGAGGCATACATAGAAGCCATTCTAAAGCTACAATTACACTACCACATTGTGTTGAAGCAGGTAATGTTACTGTTAAAATTGCACTAACATGAAAATTAATCACCAGCACATTACCAGCAAATTATTAGCATACACAAATCCTCCTGAACTTCCCAGCTTTGAATTCTACACTATGCACACAGCTTTGTCAAAATCTGTTCAGTCAAAGCAGATTCTTTTAAAGTCCCTAAACAACATCTCTTACCCCAAATTACAATATTAATGATGCTTCTTCTCATTATGTTTCCAAATGAAACACAGCTTCTCAATTTATATTAAATACAAGTAATCTTTTTCAGCGTGAATAAAATGCAGTATTTCACTGAGATATACAAGTGCTACTCCACACGAATATGTACTACACTACACTCAAATGGATTTAGTTAAAAAAAATACCGCAGACATTAAATTCTTATAGTTGAAATACCTCTTAAAAGGTTTTTTTTTTAAACAAATTTCTAACAGCCTCCTGTTTAACTGTTCTTCTTATTTTTCTACTGTTCAGTGCTCAATAACAGCTTCTTCCACAGGCTTCAAAAAAAATATTCAAAGTAGTTCAAGGTTTTCATTTTTCTCCCATTACCACCTTTCTGCATCCCTGTAATTCACATATCTGAAGATACTAACAAAGACTGCAATCTGAATCACTGTCTGTCAATAGCACTACTAATTTCAGTGTTTACTCTTGCTTAGATTAGTGACAAGAAGCATAATATGCAATTGTTTTGACATAATTCCTATTCTTCTATTAGTCAAAGAATATCCGGAAAAACCCTGGAGGCCTGAATGAACATGGAAATAGCGGCTGTCCCCTGTGAATCCTACTAAAAAAAAAAGTCATAAAGATATCAGCAAAAACAAAACCTCAAAACTAAGCCGTAAAAGTCATTTCTGTCTTCCCTCTTCAGAGCGGGAGACAACGGGTAAGACAACTAGGCGAGAGCATCACTCTGTTACTTGGAGAAACAGAAAGGTTTATCTTCTGAAAACAAGTCCTGGTTTCTCAGCTTGACTGCGTGAGAAATAGGAAAGTTCACAAGTTTTAAACTAAGAGATAGGAACATAAGATGTTATCTAAAAGGAAAGCAGCTGGTTTCCTCTGAGTTTCTATTAAATCTTCTTCTTCATCCACCCTAGCAGACAATGAGAAAGAAGCCACTTTATCAATGAAGGCAGCAACCTCAGAATGAAACCATACCAGTAACATCCACAGCATCATAAGCACATATTAACTTAACGTGCTAAACAATATAACTTAGAACACCTTTATAAAAAGTTTTTTTTTAATAATTCTTGTTTGGTTGTTTTGCTTTAATAGAACTTAAGTGACAAATAACTTCAAAAAAAGGCAAGAATAAGACAGACTTTCCCCCCCTGTATAGTGAAATATAGTACCTGCACAGAGCTTGAGTCATACTTGCATCTTTCACATTTGGATCCGTAGTAAGGCTCCTGATGAGTACTGTAATCATCTGTAGTGGTATGTGCTGCACAAGACTTGCCAGTGCAACAGAAGGTTCGAATGAAGTATCTGTAATAGTTGAACAAGACAATATAAGAAACTAAAAAGAAAACCCCACGGCAAAAAACATGCTTTATTTTCTAATCTACAACATCACTACAGTTGTAAAGTTTTCAAACAATGATTCTACCCTACATCTAGCATTCTATCATCACAAATCAAAACAAAATAAAAAGTTTCAATGGATTAAAGACAGTGAACAGTGCTTAATAACAGCCTCCTTTTGTTTTTCCAATATCCATGCAAGAAAAGTGATAATTTGTCAACTTCCTTCTCAACGCAATCAAGAAGCAAGGATTTCTTTCTAAAAAGAAATACCATACAATGGTTTACCATACTTGATGTTCAAGCCTAGGGATCCAATGCATCTGGTATTTCCCATGTCCTATCTCAACAACTGCCTGCCAAGTAGCAATAGCAAAATATAACGTTACAATGTTATAATGTTATGCTACCCAGGTGCCTCAATAGCAAAACCACTTTCCAATGTAAGCTAACACAGTACTTCACGGATTTCTGAAATGATCTATTTACAATCGAATCTACATCACTCAGGCAGTGAATCCTTCCTGAGATACTCCAGTTTTAAATATATTTTTACATACACATGATTTTGGAGACTAAACAGCTCCAAGGTAACCCTCTGAAAGAAGCAAGTAGGAAAAGTGGCTTTTGATATCGAGTGTGTTAGTTAGGACACCCACAACTCTGTTCCTGTCTATCATTTAAAGCACTCCAACAGGAGTTTTCTGAAAAAACACACAGAGCAAGTGCTAATCAAATCAACATTTTCCCTCCAGCTCTTTTTTGTGGAATAAAAATCACAGAATCACTGAATGACCAGAGTCGGAAGGGATCCACAAGGATCAGAGTCCGACTCCTGTCCCAGCACAGAACAATCCTAAAATTTACACCATATCTGAGTGCGTTGTCCAAATGCTTCTTGAATATTGTCAGGGTTGGCGCCTTGACTGCTTCCCTGGGCAGGTGTTCCAGTGCTCCACCACCCTCTGGGTGAAGAAACTTTTCCTAATACCCGACCTAACCCTCCCCTGACATCTTCCTGCCATTCCCTCGGGTCCTGTCATTGGTCACCAGAGAGAGGAGATCGGTGCCTGCTCCTCCTCCTCCCCTTGTGAGGAAGCAGTAAATGGCTATGAGGCCGCCCCCCAGTCCCATCTCCTCCAAGGCCGAACGAGACAGAAAACTGCATTTTTGAGTACGCTGGTGCCACAGCAACAGCTGCAGAACTACCGGTACGGCTGGCAGACCCGGCAAGTGCCCGCACGATTCCGCGCCGCTCCCACGCTCACCGGCGGCGGAGATGACAGCGAAGAGCTCCTGCAGGGACGGCAGCAGCGTGTCAGGCTCGGCCTTCCAGACGCTTCGCAGCAGCCCGCTGACCTGCGTCACCTGCGAGACGTAGAGGCGCAGCTCGGCCTCCCGGCTGCCCTGGCTCTGGAAGTGGGCGATGCTTCGCACGAGCTGCTGGCAGAAGGCGAGGGAGAGCTTCCTCCCGCGGGGCAGGCACTGCGGGAAGTCGCCCAGCAGCTGGCAGAGGCGGGCGCAGAGCGGCGGCGGCGGCCGCTCGCACACCAGCCGCAACGCCTCCACCTGCAGCAGCTCGAAGAGCTCCAGCACCGAGGGGCAGCTCATGATGAGGCGCAGCCCTGCCTGGATGTAGTCCAGGATGGCCGGGTCGCGGTTGCTCAGCTCGCCGTAGCCGCGCTGCAGGAGCCCCAGGACGAGCCCGCGGTTGAAGAAGGCCTCGAACTCGGCGCGGTGGTAGCGCCCGTAGGCCTCCAGCACCTGCCGCCCCACCTGCCGCTGGAACGGGTCCGGGCCCTGCAGCAGCAGCCGGGTGCTGAGGGCGAACATGGCGCGGCACTGCGCCTGGCTCAGCGGCGTCTCCGCCGACTCCACCACCCGCCGCACGATCACGCGCTTCAGCGGCAGCGGGTGCGACGAGCTCACCAGGCCCTCCAGGATCTTGTCCATCGCGGCCGAGCCCCAGCGGGGAGCCGGCACAGGCCCCGGCGGAGGCCGCCGCCCGGTCCCCACGCAACCCGGGCGGCAACGGCTGCCGCGCTCCCCCTCGCGAGGCAGCGGCGTTACCAACGCCGACCCGGAAGCAGAGCGGCGGAAGCGGGAAGCCGGGCGGCCAACGCGCACGCGCCAGCGGGCCGCCGCCATGCCCGCCCCCTCGCTGCGGCGCCGGCCAACCCGGAGCAGAGAAGGGGTACGGGGGGGAGTGCGAATGGCAGTGGCCGGGGCGAGGCCGAGGCAATGCCCGCCTCCTCGCTGAGGCGCCGGCCAATGGCGAGCTGGGGAGGGCAAGGGAGAGGGGGGCGGGGGGGTGAGCGGGGCGGAGCGGCACCGGTCAATGGGGAACAAGGGCGAGGCAAGGGGCGGTGAAACGGCAGGGGGCGGGGCGAGGCCGCGGCGTGCCCGCCTCCTCGCGGCGGCGCCGGCCAATGGGGAGCGAGAGAAGGGCGGGGGGAAGGCAGGGGACCGGGCGGTAGCTCCAGCGCGGAGGCTTATAGGGTCACCGAATCGTTGAACCATAGAAAGGTTTGGGTTGGAAGGGACCAGTTCTACCCTGCCCGCTATGGGCAGGGACACCTCCCACCAGCCCAGGTTGCTCAAAGCCCACTCCAACCTGGCCTTGAACAGCTCTGGGCAACCTGTGCCAGGTCCTCCCCACCGTCATCGTGAAGAATTTCTTCCTAATGTCTGATTTACATCGTCCCCTTCCAATTTAAAGCTGTTCTCCTTGTCCTATCCCTACTTGGCCTTGTAAAAAGTAGGAGACGCATGGTTTAAAGCTTCAGCTCTTCCTTGCTCCCCCGAGAACAGAAGGCCCCACCAGTGGTCATGACTGTACCCCAGTGTGGGGAGGTGGTGGCTGGGCCTGTCCACGTCCCTCAGGCTGCATGCACAGCCCTTCTTCCCCTGGGGCTGGCGCTTATTGCTCTGTATATTAGGAAAAATTTCGTCACTGAAAGGGCTGCCAGGCACTGGCACAGCTGCCCAGGGAGGTGGTTGAGTCACCATCCCTGGAGGTGTTGGATGGGTGGATGAGGTGCTCAGGGATAGGGTTTAGCAGGGGACAGCTACAGTTGGACTCGATGACCTCAAAGGTCTTTTCCAACCAACTGTTTCTGTGACTCTACAATTTTGTGATTCTCTAAACTTCGCCTGTAAGTGATGCCTTGGCAAATGAAGCCTTCTCTTGCCTTTACAAGCTAGAGAAGTAGGGTTGTGAAAACATCATGAGGTTCAACAGGGCCAAGTGCAAGGTTCTGCACCTGGGTCAGGGCAACCCTCAGTATTGATACAGGCTGGGGGATGGAGAGATTGAGAGCAGCCCTGTAGAGAAGGACCTGGCGATCCTGGTGGATGAGAAGCTGGACACGAGCCAGCAACGTGCGCTTGCGGCCCAAAAGGCCAACAATATCCTGGGCTGCATCAAAAGAAGCATGACCAGCACGTCAAGGGAGGTGATTCTGCCCCTCTACTGTGCTCTGGTGAGACCACACCTGGAATACTGTGTCCAGTCCACTCATGTCGCTGCTCACTGCTAAACAACAATTAGTACAATACATGTGTTTTTTTCTACATCCCAGCTGCAAGGTCACTTGAGTGTGTCCATAGTTCCTCCTTGCCAATCTTCTGTTATTTTCCCACATCAGAAAATATTTCCAGCATGAGAAAAAAAGAATTCTGCAATTTCCAAAGACTGAATATAATCTTTTGAGAACCAGGTAACAAGAAAGGTCAGAAAACTGAATTAAAACTGTGATTGGCAGTAGGAAAACAGGAAACCAAGCTCCACTTCCCTAGACAAATAAAATCCTTCAGGACAGCTCACAGGTCATGTAAGTTGGGTGTCCTGGCAAAGCCCTCTCCCTGGTTCTCTGTTTCTCAATACAAACACGTTCATACTATGTCATTGACTCACACCTGTAATTCAGCATCAAGGAAGTATGGAAAATGAGCCTAATTAATCCATGGTAATATTTGATGTGTAACAGGTGCAGAATCTGAGCTGGAGTTTAGGTTGCCAGTGGATACTGTTAACTTAAGGATAACAAGAAACACCCACAAAACCTACAGGGACACCTGTAAGACACTACAACTGTCAAAAAGCAAAACATGAAACCAAAAAGTTCAGAATTGAGTTGACTATTGAGTCCACAGCTTAGAAAACATTTCAAATGTTCAGTTAAACTGCTCAGATAACTTTAACTTTGTTCCTCCGCACTTCAGTTTTCTGTTTGCTCCTCACAGATCTGAAGTCTAGTTCTAGAAAACACAAAAAAAAATATGTAACACAAAAAAATATGTGCACAAAAAAAATATGTAACTGCTGAGTCATTACTTTCCAGTATAAATTGTGTTGATCAAGGGCTTGTTTTTTTTCTGAGAACTTTTCAAAGGTCAAAGACTGTTTCTACCAATATCCTAATAATATAAATTGTCTTTGTAAAGTGTACTGGATCGGAATGAGATCTAAATCAAATATTTTTTTCAAAAGGACGTTGTAGTTAATATCCATAAAAAATTAACCTTGAAGAAGGTGCTGGACTATGTAGCTTGCATATCTGTGGAGCTTAATGCTTTGCCTTTTGTGATCTATACCAGAAATATTTTCGTTTTCTTAAGTTCGCTAGTACTGTCTTTTTCAAATATTTTTTTTCCTAGCACTGTTCATGGTATCTTCTGAACCTGGAAGGGGAGAGGACTCCACTCAAGTCCCAATGAGAACTCTGAAAGTAAGGGGAATGACTGAAGTCAAGATGCCAGAGACACATGTATGGAAAGAGGTAAAGTGAGACCTTATCTGGAGAGAGGTTGAGAGTAGAAGGAGAAAGTATGGAGGTGTCAGCATCTGCAAAGGTGCTCAGATATGTAGGGTATATAAGAAAGAGAATGAAAGAGGAGAAATGGAGAAAAACTGGTGGTATGACTAGATCACGGGGCATACGATAGAGCAGGAGAAACGGGGATGATGAGAGGAGCAATTGCTGTGAATGAGAAGCATATGTGAAAGAGCTGGAATGGTCATCTGAAAAGGTGGAGACATACTGGTGGCTTGCAGGCACATATAAATATGCGGAATGCAGAAAGCACAAACAGCTGCAGATCAGCAGGATCACGGGCTCTTGTGGGTTAGTAAATCAAAGGTCAGTGCTTTGTTTGCATAGTGTTGTGGACAGGAGGGGAGGCAGTGCCTGCTGCTTGGGATAAGGAAACAGTCTTCCTGACAGTCCAGGAGCATTATGCCTAGCAGCCTGGTCACAGCCGTTGCTGCATAGATGAGGCAATTTCTCCCCCCAAAAGTCACATAAAGGTCTACAGCCCTGAGAAAAATAAAAATTGCTAGTTGGAGCTGTATGTTTGGAGTTGAGGTAAGGTACCTCTAGCATAGAAGCTTGGAAATGCTGTTCTTATTTGCATCTAGATGACCATACTCCTTATTTAATGAATTTAGTTCAAGTAATAGAACTAGCAATAAAACCAAGTTGTTAGGAGTTCTAATGGCTTGTTGAGTCACTGAGTATGGCTGTGACCTCAGAGCTAAGAATAATCTGAGCTGTGGGGATGATCCTAATTACAGCCTTACTATTAGATATGCAGTTATCAACATATACTTGTGAGCTAAATTTTGGAACACAGACTGTTCCTCTGTTTTCAAAGAAACATGTCTCCTATAAATAAATAGGGTACTAAGTTGTGACCAAATGAAAAAAATGAGTTCTTCAGTGAATAAAATATATCTTAAAATATTTTCTCTGAAAAAGTAAAACAACCAGTCATGTTTCATCAAAACCAAAGATTATTGGCAAATATGAACAATAATTACTGTGAAATAGCACGAATACTAGCAGAAGGCTAACTATGGTGACATCTCCTTAATGACTCAAAAATCTTAAAGACAATAAGGCAGAATGGAAACTTTTTACTAAGTCCCCTGGATTAAAGATATCCTATCAGCCTGCAGACATTTATGCATGAAAATTTTGTAGGTAAAAGGTCCATCCAAAGGGCTAGTGAGGCTCTAGATGTACCTGCCCATTCCTTATGCTACTCACATGAGCAAGTCTAACATGCTGGACTTCCTGCTGATGTACAGTGATATCCATATTGCATGTATGCTGAATTCAGATCCTGAAAGGCAGGATCCCCTGCCTTTCTGTCCTCTTCTGACACTGAGTGTCATGCGGCTTGGCTATGGGGTTGCATGTCTGCTAAATCCAGTGCAAGACAGGCAACAAGAGGCTGGGGGAGATGGTGAGCAGGCCTCCCTTTTCAGTCACAGCTTGCTGTTAGATCACTTTCACAGTAACATGAAACTGCACCATGAGTCAGGAGCTTCTGGGAGCTAATTATGGCTCCGATATCAAGCCCATCGGTGGCTGCAAGCAGCTTATTTAACTGCATGGTCGGTATCTGTCAAGTATACATAGTAGTAGTACCTAGCTACTGAGAGCACTGTAAGGTTCAATTAGATAATGTTTACCAAGTATTAATTAAATATTTTAATTTTCAAAGTGTTGATTAAAAGTGCCTCAATGTTGAGTCATTAAGTTCTGGTTGTAAAGTCATATGTCCCAATGGTTTATGCATCCAATAAACAACAGGGCACAGGTTTATTTATCCAAAAATCAAGACAGCACAGCGTGTGCCCCCAGTGTCTTACTGAAAACTGTTGTCACGATGCAATTATTTATTTTTGAGGAGAGAAGCTTTGATTTGAAAGAGCTGTTTTGTCTCCTGCAGATACAATCTGTTGTGATTCAGTTTTGCATATATAATATATATATTCGGCATGTCAAGGAGCAATATCTGTCTGCATATGACTTTATCACTAATTCTGTATTAGTTTTCCCCTGTTGTAATGGAAGAGTGTTGCAAGGATTGCATTTGGTATTCAGAAGACCTGTGTAGTAATCACCTTGAAAATGAGGGGCATCCCTATCTTCAGCCAAGTAACTGTTAACTCTGATTATAGACTGCAGCCCAACAATAGTGGAAGATCTAAGTAGCTCCTCAGCATTCATGTGGTAATAATCTGCCTGGGTATTTGGTTGAGGCACTAAAAATTTTAAGGAGACTCAGGTCCCTGTTGGGATTAAAAGATGTAGAGTGTGGACTGCGGACACAGAAAGTTCATGTCTTAAAAGGCAAATATATCCGATGAGATAAACTGATAAACTGAACCTGCCACTGGAAATTTCCAGCTATAAGCAGCATTTCTGTGGTTCAGCACGTCTCAGATTTAGTTTGGCTGTGTTGAGACTCAGGCTTTTTTGCTAGATACGTCTGCCTTCTTCACTCTGTCTCAGTAAGGGGTTTACCTGGTCCACTGTGATGACTGTGTTTTGTCTAAGGAAAAGGACAACTAGCAAATCTGTCTACAGTATCTTTCTCTCAAATCTCCATGACATGAATAAACACAATTTGTTACCAAATATACTATTCTCACTGATGTCTATCCCATTGAAAACCCTAAAGAAAGTGGATGTACCAGCCATAGCGAAACAATGGTGAATAAATGGATATTTGGACAATTGGAAACTTGGCTTTACATTAAACACTCCTTGATTGTTCTTCAGTTACGTCTCTGTGAAATTTAAAAATACATCAGTGAAGTCTCACAGAGGTTCAGGAGGGTTTAAGGTGCCTAGACATAACAGCAGCTACCCAGAGGAAATGTGTGTGCTGACAGTTTATGTTTCACTGGTAAGATGTGTGCAACTTTTCAAAGCCCTGGAAGTCTAAAAAGTGAACTCTGGGGGGCTTTGTATCTCTTCCTTCTCCTGCACAAAATGTTCACAATACATGTCCCAGATTTTAAAGTCAACATAAACTGCATTTTGTTTAGGCTATGTAAGGCTAGATGTTTACACGTGGAGAATCAGACTAAGTTATGCCAAAGCCCCATGAATTTGTGCAATCCTTTATCTGTTTTGCTTGTGGAAAAGCCTATTTTGCATGCATACATTTGCAATACAAATGCAACTTGAGTGTTTTCATGTGAAAATGGGGCAGTATGTTGGAATTTATATGCTATGATACATACTATTTTCAGGAAAAAAAATGTAATCATGATTATCTCTCTAATATACAGACTGCTCTTAAATCAAGAAGACTCGTGCCTATATGAAGAGCTTCCTTTGATAAATGATACATTTGATAAATGATACATTTGATAAAATTCAGATACCTGATGTGGAAATAGCCTGTTTATAGAAATAGAGTTATACATCAGCCCAGCTATCTGACAGAAAGTAATAGAAGTAGATTGCCTGCAAGGTCATCTGCGACTCAGAAATTAGACAGAATATGGGTTGTGGAAGTTAGCTGTGAGGCTATGGCAGAGAACAATGTATGCTTCATTGAACTTTCCCCCAAAGATGTGTCAAATACCACACCTTTCTCTGGAAAGAAAAGGTTCAGTGGGTGAAGAAAATATTAAGCATTGTACTTCACTGCGCATTATGCACAACTGACTTAACAGGTTTTTCACTATGTGATATTTCTAAAACTTTAGCAAAATGTTCCATGGTCGCACATGCATACAAATAGAAATATATTGTCATTTGTAAAAATATGACAGCCTGCTTCATTTGGAAAAGTAGCAGGTTTAGCTTAAGTTAGACTGCTGTTTCTTTTATTAGTTTTTAATGAGACACTAGGCAGAACCAATACTGAAATTCTTATAGCCGTTGGCTGACACAGTGTCTGCTGCCTAATGAAGGAGTAAATTGTGTCATAAATCTCCTATTTTTATTGCCATTTCTTCGTATGAGGTGTGCAAATCACCTTTCAAACTTAGGGGTTTATGCTACCTCCTTCACGTGTTATCCATGTGTTTTGCAAAGGATACGGTAAAAGACTGTAGTTTATCCAAGACCGAATATCAAAGATGTTCATGCCATCAGATCTTCTAGATATATATTTTAAGGATGACATTTGAAGGAATGACTGAGGAGCAAATGAACATGATCTTTAGAAACAAATCCAAAAATACATGGGGAATTAAAAAAAAAAGTAGCAAGTTAGGTTTCACAGAACAAAAATTTTATCCCTGGAGATATAACCATGGCTTGATTCGCATGTACCTTAAAAGAAGTGCTTCACCTTATCAGAACCTGGGGATTTACCAGTATTAAAATATGTATACGTCCTGTGAGGAATCAAGCATCTCTGTGTGCATATTCTAGTTGTTAACTTACATTTGTAACACTTTTCTTCACTAACTCTGTGTTTTGGGTTGTATGAAATTCGTTGCCCTGAGCTAACAAAACAAAGTGTCTCAGTATATGCCTGATAATGTGGCACAAACGTTGTTTTCAGTGGAACTACTATAATGCTTACCTAGTCATCACTACCTGGGACTTTTCTGTTCTACTGATGTGAGCAGACTCCTCCTAAGTGAAGTAATCCACTGTCTTGCATCTTCCTTTGTGTCTTGTTTTGCCTTGCATTTCCTACAGCATGTATGATCTTGAACCATATTTAAACACTGAGGTCTCAGTACTTTTCTTCTCTTAGTTTTCTGGGGAGTTTTGTTGTTAGGGTTTTTTTATAGTAAACATAAAGTCTAAATTTTCTCTTACTTCCATAGTGCTGTCCTTACCAGTGGTCAGACTTCATACATTTCATGGACTGAGTTCCTTTGTTCTGAGTATTTTGCCAAAGATTAAGCATTGGTTTTCCCAGGCTTTGGGAATTTTGTCCCAGGTCATAACTGTGGTTTTTCTTTCTCCACTTAAGCCATCAATAATCCAAGATGTGTTCATCAGTTGCAAATCAGTCACAAACTGCTCTTAACCTCTTTTATTTGATCTCAATTTAAGAATATGCTGCTTGGACCTTCAGGCAAACTTCAGTCATCTGCAGTTTCACCATTAGCTTCCTTCTGACTCGACTTTTTCCTGGCAGCTAGTTGCTTACAGTTATGAAGCAAGTCATTGTTTAATTTATTCATCTTTCATTTTTAAAAGAGTGTCAGTGCTGATAAGTCCCAGCTCAGTATTTCCTTGGTTTTGCTCACAATACTCTGAATTATTCAGTAAACACTCTGTGTCAAAAATGTCTGACAGAGGTCCCTTTCATCCTCAGTCATCGTTCTGACTGCATCTAGCCTATATTGCATGGTGGAGATTAGTTCCATCCTGAACAGGAAACTCTACACCCTGCCTCAAATAATAAGCAATGCAATCTTAACATTCACCTGGGCACAGATGAGCTGCTGCTGCTTCTGACACTCAAGTCTGGTTGCCGCCGATTTGTCTCTGAACTGTGCTTTGTTGTGGGGTCGATAGGTCCTTTGTTGCCTAAAGAAGGTCTATTTAACGAGGTCAAACTGGCTTTCAGAGCTCACCTGCAATGTCAAGGTATGACATCTTTGAAATTTCTACCTCCTGCCAAATTCAGGTGAAATCAGCCCTTTTAATCTAATGCTCATGATGAGCAAGAGGAAGGCAGACACGTGGATGTGACCACATATGCCTTGCAACACTGAGCAAAGGTGCCTGACTTCCAGCTCAAGGAATCCTGAAACACTGGAGAGATCCTACACTTGGTGTACACTGAAAAAGTTCACTCAGCAATGAAGTACTGTGGGATGAGGAACACAGTAGCTCTGGACAATAACAAGGGACAAAAACTGAAAAATATTTAATGTAAACATGCAAGCATGTTTAATGAAACAGAAGTCAAATAGAGACCCACTAGCATAGATCCTCCAAAATCAGGGACAGCATAAGAAGTACATTATGTTGGTCTTGTACAGACATCCTTGAAGATTTCACACTTAAGTGAGCAGATCAGAAGGAGTAATTTAGCCCTAAGACAAAGTGTAGTCACACTGGTAATCAGAATGTACAATTAGTTTTTAACTTCCGCCAGAAATGTCAATGCAGTTTAGTGGTTTTTTGGAAGAGTTTGCACAGCTGCTATTTTATTTACCTATTAGATTGTGGGGTTTTTTTACTTTTTGAATTCAGCTCCATTATTCGAATCCCCAGAAGAATTTTTAGCAACAAAACAATATATCTAATTCAGGTTATTTTGGTTTGGAATCGGTGATAATCTTCCAAAATAAGCTAGCCTGTCCATATTTTGACACTTTGTGCAGTGTTGTATGCACTAATTCAAATGCCTAACAACAAAAGGAATTATAACCATTTTTTTTGTTCGAATAGCTGAACCTCAAGCTTACTCAAGATCCATGAAAAAAAAAAATTATGGGGTATAGAAAAACAACACAGGGTCAGATGTGTACTCTGAAATGTGAAATTGTGTAAATGCAGTTTTATTTGGATTTCATTTTAAATTTCAGCACAGATGGAGCCTGTGATAATTCAATAGTTGTGGTATTTTGTCTTCGTTTTAAACCAGGATCTAACATGTTCTTCGCTTACAGTAGCTGCTGAGGGGAGCTTAGGTTAATGTGTAAAATAATTGGTTCTCTGAGCAGTTGGGCACAATCTCAATCAGTTCCAGTTTCATTATCAGATTTCTTTTAATCAGAGAGAAGTACAGTCTTTTTCTGATGCTCTGAAATGCACTGAAATTGGTTGGAAGGAAAATGCTCTGAACAGTGCAGCATACAAGCAAATGTTCAGTTTTATAAATAACATAATTAGACAAATATACTAAGCTTGTAGGGCTTCTTTATGTTGAGTCGTGTGTCAGAGTGTACTATGGACTTCTCTGCTGTGATTGCAGTGATCCCATTCTTCTGGGAGAGGACCTATTCAAAGTAAAAGTTCATTTCATACAAAGCATAAATACATCTAGAAAAAGAATTATTTTTCTTTATTGAAGACATAATTCTCTACTACCTATTATCTACAACAGGAAAAAAATTAAAACTCATTACTGGTGGCACAAAGCATTTTAAAAAATGTGGCAGATCCAGCCCCATCTTTTTAAAACTTACGTGCTGTATACTGATATAGAACTTATCCAAATAAAGTGAAGATGGATACTTTTTTCCTGTAGTTGTTATACATGTTTGAGTATTTCTGTTTTCCTAGAATAATTTAAAGACCGTAAGAGAATCACAGAAGGTTTGTAGTGTCATAAACTACTGCAGGAAAAGCTGGATAACAGATAGGAAAATTAATTTTTACTTAAGTGGCTATAAATTTCTTTTGATTCGTTAATGCTTGTTTAGCTTAGTGTAAGTCAGACACCTAACAAATACATGGGGCGTTTTTGTAATAAAAATTGCCATTTCAGTTTTTCAACAAAGCTCTGGCTTAGGTCAGTCCCCTGGGGAGAGCTTGAAGATGCTTGCTACCCTCGTCATCCCCTTAGGCTGCTCACCTTCCAGTCTGGCTGCTCACCAGTCAGAACTTCAGTTCTGACGTACAGATTTTTGTCTCAGGTTGTTTCTTGCACTGCTTATTATCACTGTAAGAATAACAGCTTTCCTAGCTCGTGCTCACTTCCCAAGTTTGCTGCTAGTATTTACCCGCTGTGCATCCGCATTTCTGCTGGTGCTGGAGAAGTATCCTCCTTTCAAAGTAGATCAGTGCAGGTTGGAAGGGATTGCCAAACCCCTCTGCCTCTGAGGGTAATGTCTGATCGCACAAAGTACTCCAATTCTTGTTTCCTGTGAATATTAGACAGATCCCCTTCAAAACTGGACCATGACCAATGACCATCCTCTTGTCCTGCACCTCACCATGATAAGGAATGGTTAAGGCAGCTGACGTACTTGTGTTCAAGCAGTGCTGCCAAATCAGACAGCCCTGCCTGAGTGTTCTCTGTTGGGCACTTATGAGCCCTGCTTCCTCCCAATGCTGCACAGAGACTAATGCTTTGGAAGGTAAGAGGCTTTTAATGCTTGTTCATTTACAGTTTGGTTTTCCTACGGTCTCATAGAACCCTCGCAAAAGCTTAATTGTGGTCCACAACTTGCTTGCCAAATAGATATCATGGTAGACAGCCTGAACAATTAATTAAAGGCTGCAAAATTATTTTAGAGCACCTGGGACTCTCAGAGAATTATGCTTGACATTATCTGGTAAAGAAATTTGATTTTGTTTGTATTGTAATTTATCTGTATTTTAAGAGTGGATCAGGAGGACAAGAAATGACACCCTGCACTTCTGAAGTGCTTGTTGAGTATCAGCCTTACTAAAAGCCAATAGAGTGCACGTTCTAAAATGACTTAGATGCTTTTGAAAATCCTCTTCTCTAAACACCTTAATATTTTTCCTGATGAAGCTCCATCTCACATACCCTCATAAATATCTGCAAAACCACCTCATTCTCTTTACACGTCTCTCTGTCAAACTACCTTTTTGAATGTGAAGAGCTCCTGCTTACTTTCTGGGATCATTCCTTGTTTTACTGGCCCTGATTGTCTCATTATTACCTCCATGCTCTGTCTATTTGTTATCTCTTCTCTCTTGGCTCGTGTTTACATTGGCGGTGTTAAAGAACTGGACTACTCTTTCCATTTTGTGCTTTTCCAGCGTATGTTAGGGCATGGCTTGCTTCACAGTGAATATTGCCAGTGACAATGAAATAATAACATACCAAGTTTGCACGGCAGGGAAGAAGTATGTGAACATTAGGTTCATAGGTAGGAGACCTCACCCACTCAGGGACTGTTTTCTACTACAGTGCTAAGAAGAGCTTCAGAATGGCATGAAGATGACCAAAGTCTTGTTTGTAGTTTTTCCTTAGCATGCTGGCTTATATCCTGTCAGTAAAATTACAGTGGACATGCCATGAAAATATGTTTCATTATAATGGAATAGTGCAGCACTGGAAATAAGCATAAATTGGGATGTTTAAATAAAATGAGTTGGGATTTATCTGGAAAGAATGAAATCGAACTGATTTTTACTTCATTTGGATAGTTAATATAGGAAAAAGCTAACCATTATAGTGCCAGTGACACACTTGCTAGCACAATAGAAATAATCAGGATTCCAGTTTAATGAGATATCGTAGAATGTGAAAATATTTGAAGTGCTAATGGAAAAGAGAGAAGTGTTAGGAGAGGTAGAAAACGGTAATTGATAGATAGTAACACATTTAAGGAATAGTGGCAGTTTCACATGAAAAAGCATTAGAAGAATGTTGATTAGCTTAACTGGAACAGGAAAGATCTACAGAAAGAAGGGATTGAAAAGAAGAGCCTGTCCTTGCAAAGCACTGATTAGTATAAATTAAAACTGAGACAGGACAAAGCTTACAGCATGCATAATAGCACAACTCCTTTTATGTGCAACGTAATTCCTTTCATGTCCATGCAGCCAACAAAATATCCTCTGAATGGCATTGACCAACACGGACGAGTGGTAGTTGAATGTAATATTGCAGAATGTTTGGAAGAATTACTGGTTGCAGAGCACTTTGTGTTGTACCTAACAGGCTGCATGGCTAAAATGTTCATATCCCAGCTGTTGGTTTATGTTGTCCTCACATACTTGGTGACGTGGGGAAGGAGCTCACTGCCCAGGGGAAATATACATTCAATTCTCAATTTATGTAGTTACCAGAATAGTATTTAACCCTCTATGCTTTAGTTTTTCAAGTTAAATTGAAAATTATGTAATATAATGCTTCTGACATGGCTTTGTGCATCATATTTATCTAGATAATGAGACAGCCCTACTGGCAGGAGTTTTCAGTCACTACCACAACTGGATGCTAGTCTGGGCTGATTGTGTGTGACCCAGGTCTCAGGCTGCCTGTTAGAACCTGTCCTCCGCTCTGAGCAGCTGCCCTGCCTCTGTGCCTTTCCCAGTTTCAGCTGGATTCAATTAACATATTTCTTAAGTGAGCTCTACAATCCCACTTCTGGATTTGGTGCAATAGCAATAACCTGCTTTCTCAACAGGCCCCAAACAAGTACACCAACAACCATGAAATCACCTTTACCTTTTGGGGAGGACAGTAAGAATCCAGTCATCCTGGTTTTAGATGGCAAACAGGGAAACGTCAAGCGATAAACTGAACTTCCATCTGGGTGTATTTAGTAAGATCTGTCTTGTTCACACTTATCACTGGCAAAGTTCATACCATCTTCAGGAAGCAGAATTAGATCCACTTTTTCCTTTAATGTCCCCACAGGCCTCTCCATTAATGTGACAAATTTGTAATTCTACAGGTTCTGGGACTTGCAACTTCACTATGAACTTTGTACCCATAATTGCTTTCAGCTAAATAGGAATTCCATTTAATCTCAAAATATTCTACTACCAATTCAGCAAACTCCATGCAATGAAAACTTTTATTTGTTCGTTATTTTACCTTACTTACTTATGATACTGAAGATACTTTTTAGAAATACATTTAACATCAAATGAAGATTTTTTTATTCAAACCACCTAACATCACTGTTCAAAGGCCTTATCTTGCTTGTCATTAACGTAATTAATATCTTAAAACTGAAATAAATCACCAGACTTATCCTAATCATTATTTTCTGATTTGTCAGCTGAAGTTAGGCCACAATTAACAGTAATGCTGTGTAAAATCTGACATGCTGAGAATATATTATATATTTCTGAAGGGCATGACGATAATCAGATTTGTCTAGATGCGTAAAACAGATTTATGATGCTGTGAATTCTTCCAATTAATTTTATGACTTTTTGAGACTCCTGATAACTCAGATGTAGTGTAGGAATTAGAAATCATAATAGTCACGAAGTTTTTATCAGAAAAGACACTGCCATCCTAAAATAATAAGGCCTTATCACCACATGTTGTAAATAATATTAGTGTATTAGTTCCAGTATTTAATGTATTCAGTAAGCTTTTACTTAGTGCAGGTACTTGTCTGCTGTCTGAGGAGGTATATATTTAGACATTAGCCAATATAGCATATCAACTTGTTACTTAATGGCATACTTTCTTCTCCTGATACCCACGCAGGTGAGCGCTGTTTCAGTTCATTATGCTTCTCTCATTTGGATGCAGCACATGCTGGCTTCAGCGGGAACTGGTACTTACATGCAGTCCCTCTCCTGTGTGGCTAAGGAGCAACAGAGCAGGTCAGAATTTCCATGATTTTCTGTTGTGCGTCTGTTTGGTGGGAAAATAGCATTGACCAAAACAGCACTAGTAAGCTGGTTGCGTGTTTTAAAGAGGCAAAATGAGAGGTACCACAATACCAGTTTTCAAATGGGTCAGTGATGTTGCCAGTCCTGCAGTCAGATATCTTCACGTTGCTGCCACTTCAAAGGCATGGAAAATCGAGTTTCATATCTGTATCTTCAGTTCCCCTTGCTTTCCCTCAAAGTCTGGTATACAAGCAGCTGGTGGAAACATCTCCAGGGTGTCACCATCCCTGGAGGTGTTTAAAAGAGGGGTAGATGAGTTTCGTAGGGACATGGTTTAGTAGGGAGACAGGCACGGTTGGACGCCTCTGATGAATATGTTCATCTGAACACATTCTGATGACTTTTCACGTGTCAAGCTGAGTCTTTTCCAGTTTGAGTTTAGAATGAGAGTTCTCCATACCTTATTTCCTCAAATAGAGGTTTCTCTTTGTCTCCTCCCTCCTGCATATATAACAAAACATGAGCTGGGTGAACTAAGCGTGTTTGTAGGGGACGGAGGGCAGCTTGTCTCCACTGTCTGCCTGTCTGTCTCCACTGGTCAGTTTGTCTATCTCCACTGTTAGCTTCCATAACAGTGGCTGACTGAGAAAGATAGGCTGCTTTGTGGAAAGGACAGTGCCTGCCCCAGCAACAACCCAGACCAGCTGGTCTCCAGCCCCCGACAGTTGCCCTGCTCCTGGCTAGGGCAGTGGGATGGGCCCTGCCTGCCAGACCCAGCCCTGATGGACCCCCTACAGGTAGCCCCTACTGCCCCTAGCTCCCATTCCTAAGGGAGCAGACAGCTCTTGCTGCCCTCAAAAAGAGCCACCTGGAAAATAAAGGCTTGGAAATCATGGTGACATTTAAAAACCAAATATCCATCACTGAAAGATACATTCCTGTCTTTTTGTTTCTCCCAGGAGAAACTTGCAACAATCTGTTTATTCAGCATGACTGCATTGATGTAACTGGATTTTGCTGCTGATAATAATTACAGGGAAAGATTATGGAAAGAAAATAAGATTTGTCTTCCTTTTAAAGCTGTGGCTTGAAAAGTTTTAGTGTGTGAAATCCAGTTCTAGCTGGGAGCTGTGGAAATGGGTTTGAAAATCAGGAGCAAAACCTGTGACCTAGAAGCCATAGGGGAGTCAACACAGGAATTAACTGGAGAAAGCTCCAAATGGTTTAATCTGGAAGAGTTTTCCAGGAGGCTCATCTGCTTGGCAGGGTCATCACCAGGAAACCTCTGTAGAGGTTTAGAATGCCAGCCTGTCAAGACAGAGTGCGTGAACAGGAAAGATGACAGAGTTGAAGATTTTCCTCTGACTTTCCCCAGTTAAAAAGTAAACTGTACAAAGGGGGCAATTAACTTCTTGTAAACGGTAAGTTATCTCCATAGTATACAGAAGGAGAGACTATTTTAGGCAAGATTGAAATGATTGTTTCTCAAAGAACAGATAAAAATCTGAAAGAAGGATGGATAACATAATCCATAGCTTTGACAGTTGGGGCTTGAGCACTTACAATGCATTGTGGGATAAATGAGTTTCCAAGACCCTATGGACAGTCTCCGAGTATCTCTACAAGGATGGAGAAGTGAGTGAGTATTCCCTCTACATCTGGGGTTTCTCAGCCTAGGGTTGAGCTGTACCTCTCCCCAGGGAAGACGGTAGCACAACCAGCATGGCCAAAGATAATGCACACAACATGTCTTCCCCTTCCACCGCTGTGCCCACACATAGATGCCAGTGTCATTGCACCTGGGGAAAAAAAAAAACCTGGCTGGAAACTTGCACTTGTCTTCCTTCAGCAATAACTTGATTTGTTCACCTACCTGGCTGCTTACTTGTGAGTCACTCTCATCTCCTCTGATGAATGTTTCTACGCAGAATATTTGAAGATACAGGCACTTTTATTGTGAAATTAGCATCTGCCAGCTTGAATGTATGGTGCAGTTCAGACATCATATGTGAGCCCTTATTCTGAGAGTGGGGCTTAGAGGAGGCTGCAAGTAGTTTTCTCTCAGTTGACCTGAAAACTTGGGGTTTTGAGGGAGTTCCCCAGAGGAGCTGAATGTCATTCTCTGGGGAATACTAGTGGACCTTGGCATCATCATCATCAAAACAATAAGAAGCTGCTCCTCCTTTCTCACAATCAATCTGAAATGTGGGACTTAGCAGACCACTTAAAAACTTTTTCCTGTTCCTTGTTTCCTCAGGGAGGTCTTGAGCTATGATATTCTTCATACCTGCTGGAAGCAGAATCACCTCTGCGCTATGAAACAAAAATCAGGTTACTTTTCCTTCAATTACATTGTTGTAAAGCCTTACTCTGGTGTTCATATAGCAATATACTACTAATGGGAAGTACAATTATAAAATCTCTTCAGTTGGTGCACAAATAAAGCCATCAAATAAGACAAAGTGCTAATAAAATCTTACACAACTTAGGGAATATTACCATTAATAATACTGAGTGAAGAATAAGTCAGATGTAACAAGAATACAATTATACAATAGTACAATGAAAATAACATAACTGTAGTCAAATGTTACTTAATTAAAGCCCTTTTCCCTTAATATTGTTTGATTCTGCTCCCATTCCATTAGGGGTCAAGTTAATCCCTGGTGTGACTTCAAGAGAGTGCAAACAGATGGATTTTTGCCTGTGATTAGGGCTACTCAGAAGTTTATGCCATGCTGCTTCTGAGTTCTGAGCACCTTCTTTTTTCGTTTGTGTAAATCTGAGCTACAGTTTTTCAGACTGCTTAATGTCATGTCCCTGCGTGTCTTTGCTCCTTATGCTCTTGTCCTTGAACATCCTCTAATGATACCAGCACTCCTACAGGAACAGAAATGTTTGCATAACCCCAGGCAGCCAGATAACTAGGGAATACTTGCATCAGTAGATGGGGCTGTACCACACATCAGGAGCTCGTTTAGATACACTGGGTACGTTCATATTAGCACATGCATTACATTTGTAGAGATCAGGGGAGCAAATCTGAAGAAAACCTCCTGCCACTTGTGCCTGTGCAGTGTACTTTGGTCCACACCAGAAGGCGGGGGGGAGAGTGGTCCTGTGTGATGCTGAAGGAATGGAACCTTTCTACTGGCAGAAAAGAGCATTACCTTAAGCAGCCACTTGCAAAAAAAGGGTGCTTGCTGAGTGTACTTGAGATAAAACTGAGAGGTTCATTAGGAATCAATAAGCCATTCTTTGTTTAAATAACACCTTTGCCTCTCACTAATCAGCTTGCTGACTATTTCATAACCGTGAAATTGAGTGTTTTCAGTGCTGCCCCAGGATGTACTGGCTACAGTCAGAGATCTGCATCTGCATATTACTTTTCTATTAGGTGTCTTCTGCCTTCTCATCAAAAAACCCCACTCATTGAATTCATTTTATGTTTGTTTTGGTTACTTGGTAATTTATTCTGTATGACTGCTGGTGTTTGAATGGAAGAGCTATCGGAGTTCCCTAGTCAAACAATGAGTAGGCTACGTGGAGCTATCTCCCCAGCTTGTAAATATTCTGCTAGCATTAAAACTTTATTTCTATCAGTTATACTAGTCTCTTTCACAATTTTCAGTTCTGTTACGCCATGCTGAAATCGTCTTTTTTCATGTGAGTCTATCTCCAGCTCCACAGAAATTACCTGATGGTGTTGAGACCAGATATTGTTTTTATTGCTTCAGTAGCTCTCAGAAGGCACGATACCCCACACAGCAAGTGGTCTGTTGTTTTTATTCTGATTACACAGCAGAACGTGTAGAAATGCAGTAGTTCATGTGCCTCCTTCTTTATTGCATATAGGTGGATGTCCAGATGGATGTTTCAATGATTCTTCCACTACAACTGTAAAGTCCTTTCCTTGTTCACTTTGCTGGATGATTGCTCCATTTAACATATTCTTGACCTTGATTCTTCACTTCCAGGCTAATTATTTTACAAGATGCAATGGCTAATCTAAGTTGTTGTGTCGAACTGTCAATAACTAAAACCCACTTTTTTCCCTTACGAAACAGTGAACCAAACAATCAATGGAAAAAAAGAATGCGGAGAACAACTCTCATTCAGCTGTCATTCACATTGCTGAGTAAACCAGGTGACAAAGAACAGAGATCAATGAAATAGCACACTGAGCGTCCCACACCTTTTTGAGTTTCCTCAACTCTTTCACTTAAATACCTAAATACTTCTTTGCCACAGTAACACCCGAGAAGATCTATACTTTTAGCTATAATCTCAGTTATATGAAATACTGCTTCATTGATGTTTTCTTTTAAAAAAAGCTATTCCCTTTTGCTGCCATTCCATATTCTCCCTTGGGCTATACGAGCTTTATGCAGAAAATAACTTAGCATCTCTCAGCCAGTGTTTTTTTTCTCCTTGTTTTCTGAGAGAGACATTAACTTCTCTCAAGAACTTCTTCCCAGGGACTTCAGACTTATTAAGATATCTTAATCTTCTCTTTGCTAGAACATTCAGACTAAATGATGTAGATCTCAGTATTAGCAATGAAAACTTGTTTCCTTGCCAACCACATATGCGTCTTGCAGTAGGCTAATCAGAGATGCCAGTATGCAGTCATGAAGTCTATGTGTCAGCAAAGCCTCGGATGACTTAATGTACGTAAGACTGTGTACTTGATCAATATATTTTGGAAGAAATTCTGGACACAAGTAGCAAGGACTATTGCAATGCCACATTCGTATAAAGCAATAAAATTGGTCTTGTGTTGTATCCAGGTTTTGACTCAATCATTGTTAAAGGGAGCTGAAAGAGTCTGTGGATTCAAAGAAGGCACAACCTACGGCAAAGCAACTTCCCGGCAGACTCTAGGAAAAAAGTGAGGTTGGACAATCATTGAATCACACTGCCCAGGAAGGCTGTGGAGTCTCCATTGTTAGAGATATTCAGTGCTTGACTCGGCATGATCCTCAGTAACTTGGTCTAGTTTTGAAGCTGGATCTGACTTTGAAGTTGATGATGCTTAGTGCAGTGGACCAAATGACCTCCAGAGGTCCCTTCTAACCTACATCATTCTGATCCTGTAGTTATAAAACATCTGATGAGCTGCAATAAGAAAGTAGAAGTTGGGAGGGTGTAGGGGGAAAGACAATGCTAGTTTTGTGACTACTGTAAACATTTTTCTTGTATTTTTATTCTGTCTTGGGCTATTACAGAAAGTTTAAGGAAATGATGCAATGTGCATAGGACTCATATACACAATTCTTCCAGTAAACAATGGTGGCACATTTTAAAAAAAAAAAAAGAAGTTTTTCATAAAGTATTTGTTCTTAACATGCATTTTCTTGAATTTCATTGAATTTATCACCGTTAAGATCTAGGTGTGTAGCAATACAATCTTGAAATATAGCAGGAATATGCATTTAGAATCTATCTTCCAAAGAGAGTTATCTGTAAAACAACCTCAAATGTACTAATTACTGTATTTGCTTTTGGCCCAGTTGAATCTTTTCTGTGGAAGCAAAACTAGATGAGATTTTCAGTATCTTTAGTAGCCGGCTTATCCCTGATGACTTGTAAGCATTCCTATTGATTTTTACATCCATCTATCCATCCATCCATCGATTCAGTTGTTTTCTAACTGAATCTGCAAATAGCTTCTGGCTTAAAATTTTAAATTTTGGGATGGAATAGTACTTTAAATGGAAAGTTGCAGCTCAGAGCAGAAGAGAAAGTCAGAGAGTACTGTGGTGATTATGCTTGTTTCTCATGTTTGATTGTCTCTTTTGTTTATGAGTCTTTGAAAACAGACTATCCTTGGGTAAAGATAGTAGGATGGTGGTCAGTGATCTAAAAATAGCAATGAGAACATGTGCAGATTTAGCAGTGACACTGGTGATTCATGATTTATCTGATTCTTCCACTTCAAAAAATATTTTCTTGCATCTCTGCATGTAACCATCTTACATCTTCTCTCCAAGATCTTCTGCATTAAAAAATCAGTAGAGCCTAAAGTTGTTCCATTTTCAACATAATAGGAAAGCAGCTTTTTTCTGGATTTCATATCTTTAGGGACTGTGAATGAGATTTCTGGCTTATATTGTACATTTGTAACCTGTAGTAGTAAAAATTGAAATTATTTATGCTCCAATCAGTATATGTCCTTAGAAATGCTGTGCAAACATAGCACATTACAGCCTTTCACGTACACACAGTTGAGGAATATATTGTCATTCAGTGATCAGTGTAGGGGAAACTTGCTAAAGTGACATTTCAGTGTAAATTTATGATTTATTAAAACATTTGAAATGCCCTGCTAAATCACTTTCCTCTTTCCTTTCCCTTGTGCCTTCACTATCTCATTCATGTATTATTCCTTTCTTCCTTATATGAAAGCTCTCTATGCCATACAAACTGTGAAAGCATTACCATCAACACGGTTACTACTTCCCTGATCCTGAATGAGGGTTGAAGACATTGAAAGCAGTGGGAAATGACTACTGAGAAGTAAATTTAATCTACTTAATTGAACACAGCCAAACAACAGTTACTAAAATGAAAATTCAGTGCAGTATTTCCCGCAGATATTTATGTTTATGATCCTGTGTCTATGTTTATGGTTTAGTGTTTAAACCAGTAAATATCACCATCTCTGTAGAGGCATTGAAACCGAGCTGTCTTTTCACTCCTCAGTGTGATGCCCTATTTCCATCACAAGTGGAAAGAGCTCCTGAAAGGAAGGTGTATGCTCATCGAGATCACTGTGCCATTTTTCTTCCTGTGGGATGTAAAGGATGCTGCAGGGCAATCCTCCCCAGCCAGTACTTCCAGCTGGGCAGGGCTGGGCTGCACATGTGCTGAAAGAAAGGCCCTGAATGTCATGCAGAAACATTTATTTCCATGATTTTGCACAGGAACTGAGGGTCCATTTTTGTTTAAGTGAGAGCTGACTTGTGGGACGTAAAAACAAGGCAAGAGCTATTGGGATTAATAGGCAATAACAAAAAAAAGACTAGAAAACTCAGACTGATTAAAAAGGACTTCAGGGCTTTAGGACAAATGGTAAAGGCTTCAGGTGCGCAGGTCGTTGTCTCTTCTGTCATAGCGAGTGGTGAGGGAAGGAATGGAAAGAGCCGGGAATTAGTGCCTTGCTCCATACCTGGTGCCAAGAACAAAACCTTGGGTTCTTTGACAATGGGTTGGCCTACACGCCAGGCCTGCTGGCAAACAATGGGATACACTTGTCCCCAAGGGGCAAAAGGACACTTTCCAGGAAGTTGGTAGGGCTAATCAAGAAAGCTTTAAACTAGATTGCAAGAGGGAGGGGAACAACACTGGGCTCGATGAAATAAAGCTTGAGAATAACACTCCAAGGTCTGAGGGACAGTTTACTAGTGAGGGCCCCTGATGTGGAACCTCAGTGGAAGTGGGGGATAGCACTCCAGGGTGGCCGCAAGAATTCAGAGGTTATTTATGGGTTACAAACTACAGCTAGAAGACACTTAGGATTTAAGACTATTCCAATCAGGAAAGGGGTAGAAACAACAGCCCAACTGAAGTGCATTTACACTAATGCACGCAGCGTGGGCAACAAACAGGGGGAGCTGGAAGCTGTAGCAAGGCAAGAAAACAACCACATAATTACCATCACAGAAACGTGGTGGGATGATTCACACAACTGGAGTGCTGCCATGTGTGGCTACAAACTCTTCAGGCGGGACAGGTTAGGAAGGAGAGGCAGAGGGGTAGCTCTCTGTGTCAGAGAATGTTTTGATTGTATGGAGTTTAATAAGGGTAATGATAAGGTTTGAGTGCCTATAGGTAAAAATCAGTGGAACACCCAATAAACCAGATATAGTGGTGGGAGTGTTATCAGCTGTCCAGCCAGAATGAAGAAACTGATGAAATCTACAAGCAACTGGGAGAAGGCTCGCGATCGCTAGCCCTGGTTCTTATTAGGTATTTCAACCTTCCAGATGTCTGCTGGAAACATAATACCGCATAAAGGAAACAACCTAGGAGGTTCATTGAGTGTATGGAAGACAGCTGATGACACAGCTGATGAGTGAACCAACTAGAGAAGGGGCCCCACTGGATCTGCTGTTTGTGAAAAGAGAAGGCCTTGTGGGAGAGGTGACTGTTGGAGGACATCTCCAACACACAGGGGCACAGTGATCATGAGATGACAGAAGTCTCAGTTCTTAGAGAAGGGTCAGCAGAATTGTCACCTTGGACTTCTGGAGAGCAGACTTGGAGCTGTTTAGAAGGCTGCTTGATAAAGTTCATTGGGAGGCAGTTCTAAAGGACAAAGGAGCACAAGAGGGCTCGATGCTCCTCAAGAAGGAAATCCTGGTGGCACAAGAGCAGGCCAGCCCCATGTGCCATAAAGCAAGGCAGCAGGGAAGAAAACCAGCTTGGCTTAGCAGAGAGCTTTGTATCGATCTCAGGAAGAGGAGGAAAGTTTATGAGATTTAAAAGAAGGGGCAGGCATCCCAGGAGGACTGCAAGGGTGAGGAGAGATCATGTAGAGAGAAAATAAGAAGGGCTAAAGCCCAAGATGACAACCAGGTGATCAGACCCAGTCAACATGGGTTTATGAAAGGCAGATCCTGCCAGACCAATCTGATTTCCTTCTACGACAAGGTTACCCGTTTAATGGACGAGGGAAAAGCTGTGGATATGCTGTACCTGGACTTTGGTAAAGCCTTTGACACTGTTTCTCACACCATTCTGCTGGAGAAACTGCCTGCCATGGGCCTGGGACAGGCACACCCTCTGCTGGATCAAGAACTGGCTGGGTGGCCGGGCCCAAAGGGTGGTGGTAAATGGAATTAAATCCAGTTGGAAATCAGTCACGAGTGGTGTTCCCCAGGGTTCAGTGCTGGGTCCAGTCCTGTTCAATATCTTTATCAATGATCTGTATGAAGGGATCGAGTACACCCTCAGCAAGTTTGCAGGTGACACCAAGCTGGGTGCAAGTGTGGATCTGCTTGAAGGAAGGGAGGCTCTGCAGAGGGATCTGGACAGGCTGGATCGATGAACTGAGACCAGTGGGATGAGGTTCAACAAGGCAGAGTCCTCCATTTGGGTCACAACAACCCTGTGCAGCGTTACAGGCTTGGGGAAGAGTGGCTGAAGAGCTGCCTGGCACAGAAGGACCTGAGGGTGTTGGTTGACAGTGGCTGACCATGAGCCAGCAGTGGCCCAGGTGGCCAAGAGGGCCAATGGAATCCTGGCCTGCATCAGACCCAGTGTGGCCAGCAGGAGCAGGGAGGTGATTGTGCCCCTGTGCTCAGCACTGGTGAGGCCACACTTCGAGTGCTGAGTTCAGTTTTGGGCCCCTCACTCCAAGAAGGACATTGAGAGGTTGGAGCGCGGGCAGAGAAGGGCAATGAGGCTGGTGAGGGGCTGGAGAACAAGTCCTATGAGGAGAGACTGAGGGAACTGGCAATTTTTAGCCTGGAGAAGAGGAGGCTGAGGGGAGACCTCATCACTGTCTGCAGCTGCCTGGAAGGAGGTTGTGATGGGGTGGGTGCTGGTCTCTTCTCGCAAGTGACAGCAATAGGATAAGAGAAAATGGCCGCAAGTTGCACCAGGGGAAGTTTAGACTGGACATTAGGAAGAATTTCTTCACTGAGAGAGTGGTCAGGGATTGGCACAGCTGCCCAGGGAGGTGGTGGAGTTGCCATCCCTGGAGGTGTTTAAAAGACGGGTGGATGTGTTCCTTAGGGATGTGGTTTAGTAAGTGGACAGGTCCTGGACTTGATGATCTCAGAGGTCTTTTCCAACCAGATGATTCTATGATTCTATTGTATTTTTGAAGTTGAATGGTTGGTTTCTGATCATCTGAAGAACAAATATTGAGATTTGGGGTCAAAACTTAACCCTGATCCCATCAAAGACAATGAGAGTTAAGCTGAGTATAGGGGGACTGAGATTTCACACATAATATCAAATATTGTCTCTTACCTGACTAACCAGCTCACAGGAGAATAAAGGGATTAGAGCCTAGGGGTGGGAGGGTTGGTAGTAGCTCTGTAACTTCTTTCATTCTCCCCAAGTTTGTTAATTAAGGGAACTTCAGAGACTAAGAAGCTGTTAAATGAAGAACTGCGACGGCTACTCTCCCTGCGGAGTTCACTCTTGCTGAAGAGGGCTCCCTCCTCCCTCAGTGCTGCAGATTATTTTAGGAAGGCCCTGCAGTTCTTCACTGTAATTGTTAGCTTATTCAGTGAAGTTCTTGCGTAGTTTTTTTAGAAGCTATTACAATTTGCGCGTTTATAGCCCTGGAGCCCTGCTTCCCATCTTTGCATTTACAGGAGCAGCTGTGTTTAATTAACAGCTATGACTGGCAAACAGAAAAATAATACATAAAATCAGAGGTAAATAAGCATACTTTCATCCTGAGTCTGTGTGGAGAAGTAGCCTTTACATCTCATTAACAAAGTCTCTGCTATGTGTATCTCTGCTTGATAACAAATGACAGCCAGAGATGTAAAGTCTCTAACAAGTGACACTCCTGCACTTCTGAGCAGCCTGCACTGCCACTGATGAGCCAGGAATGCAGGGCTCTCAGCACCCTACAGCTGCTGCTCTTCAGTCGGTATGTCATTTGGATTCCAGAGTTTGTGCTCTAACTTATTAAAGCTCTAGAGTCTGACTTGAAGAAAACTTGCTTCTATCACTAAAATTCAGCAGATGTTACTCTGATCACTCTTCAGGAGGGGATTTGCTGCTGAAGCAGGGACTATTTTTGTAATCTTATTTTCAGAGAACCAAACTAGAAATTATTTAACATTGGCAAAGTAGACATATTTTTATGATGGGAAAGAGCTCATGTTTCTATGGTTCTTGGTGATAACAACCCAAAGATACCATTTTCGTATATCTGATATAAAAAATTATTTCCCTTTAGCATATTCCTGCAAGTGAGTGCTGAATAAATCAAAAGGAAACGTGTGCATTTTTATAAATACATGGATCCGCTGGTACCACTTCTTCCATTAAAGGAAATCAGATCAAATGCTGCTTATGTCATCATCTATTACTGAGAGGGCAAATGGCACATCATTTGAATCTCAATAGGAAAAAGTTCAGTGCACCTGTTTCTCCCAGTTCAGCCAGCTTTCCATGAAATGTAGCTTGGCCTTCAAAGGCCATATACTGGTTATGGTGCACAAAAAGAAAATAATCTAGCTGAAGTTTCATAATCCTGTCCAAAGGGTCTGTAATTCAGGTGGTGGCAGAGAAAGGGATGTAGAGGAGTAGAAATATTTTCAATTTATAAACTAACACATCTGATCCAAATATTGTTGAGACAATAAGCCGAGTTCCTATTGAAATCAGCTGGAGCTACATTCATTTCAGAGGCTGTTGTGGATAAATGATGTTGAACCTGTCTTCTTGAGGGCCTCCTACATGCTATGGAGTAGCTGAGTGCTGATGTATATAACTTTCAGTGTGTTATTTCAAATGGTTCCTACTATCTTGGGCCCTGAGGTGATACTTTCTGACAGCAAGGTTCCTGGTACAGAACACAAGATAGGAATGGCAAGTTGTACAGAAAGAAAAGTTTGGGGTTGGGTTTGGTTTTTTTTCCATAAAAATTAATAACTGAAGCCCTGTTATTTATCAAATCCAGATACAATGCACCTAATTACAACTGGAAAATAATGTGGTTACAGTAACCTCTCCTTCAACAAGAAAATTCTGACCCTCAGTTTTGAGCCCCTCACTACAAGAAAGACACTGAGGTGCTGGAGTGTGTCCAGAGAAGGGCAACGAAGCTGGTGAAGGGGCTGGATCAAAAATCTTATGAGGAACAGCTGAGGGAACTGGGGATGTTTAGTCTGGAGAAGAAGAGGCTGAGGGGAAGCCTTATCACTCTTTACAAATATCTGAAAGGAGGTTGTAGCTAGCTGGGTGTTGGTCTCTTCTCCCAAGTAACAAGTGATAGGACAAGAGGAAATGGCCTCAAATTGTGCCAGGGGAGGTTTAGACTGGATATTAGGAGGTTGTCATTAGTTGGAACAGGCTGCCCAGGGAAGTGGAAAGGTCACCATTGCTGAATGGCAGGCACACGACATGTAGATGTGGTTCTTAGGGACATGGCTTAGTGGTGACCTTGGCAGTGTTAGGTTCACGGTTGGGCTTATTGATCTTCAAGGTCTTTTCCAATCTAAGTGATTCCATGATTCCACATCAGAAGCCTCCAAGCCACTGCTACCTGGCCCAGCGGTAAGGTTGTGGGCTGAGACAGGGACTACTTTTTGCTCTGTTGTTATAAACATCTAGCAGAGTTAAGTCATAGTCCTGCAGCAGTTTGATATTAACACGTGATATTGATAGAGTGCTTAGTGGCAAATAATGTAGAGATGGAACAAATCATCTGTGATGTCCTTTTTTTTATCACTGCAGTCATATTTGTGTGATGTGGTTTGGGTTTTGTATATAAAAGCTCATTTTTATGATCTTTTATTTTTTTTTAATTTTGTGCCAACTTAGTCTTTCCTAATCTCTCATGATCAAATGTTTTATAAATGTTTTAAAAAATAGTAATTTGGATGATTTTATTACAAATGCTATGTGTAGTTTCCCTTATTCTTTCTATTTGTATGTCTGATGAAAGTCTGCAGTAGAAGAGTGATTTATTATATGCATCTGAGGATTATACAATGCTTATTAATCAATTTACCAGGAAAATGAGATGTACAAAAATTCAGTATAAGGAAATATATTGAAATTTCCTTAAATCATGTGGAACATAGCTATACTAATCATAATAGATGATAGGATAGATGGATGAAATAAACTGAGTTTATCTGCCAGCAGGCACAAGTCAATTAATCAGGAAAGTATATTTACCATTTTTCTATTTCTGCTCTCCAGAAGTCAAAACTCCAGAAGGAAAAAAAAAAAAATCTAATAAGAAAATGCTTTTTTTTAGAGGCATTTTATTTCCCCTTTCACAAATCTCTGTAATCCTCTTCAGTGGTGTGTGTAGGTGTTTACAAATATTCTGAAGGAGCACCTCCTAGAAGAGCTTCTGGCAGCTGGAATTGGCTGCAGTGCACACAGCAATGTTATCAGCGCTGTAGGTTTAGCTGCTGCAGTGCTGTAGGTTCATGCTTTCAGAGAGCAATATTCAAACGACTTGTCAGGATAAACTTTGTATTATGCATTAGCTGTTAGAAAAGCGGGTACTGGAGCGGGAATGCAGGCTCTGTACAAATATCCCCTTCTCCCTTTCCTGGCCTTCTCAGAAGGGTGGAGACAGAAATATTTGCACTTTTCCCCACAGGTTTCAAGGGGTGAGAGACTGCAGTGTGAAAACTCATTTTTTCTTCTTGTCCTTCTTATGTTTTTGACTGTAGTGAAGACAGTGACTCTAAAAAACAAAGTTTTATGAGGTGGTTTGTAAACCTTAGAATATTACTGGATTTAATGTATTCTTTTTGGACTCCATCAGTAATTCTTATTCCATGACCCATACAGTCCAGCTTATCTGCAGTTGCCTACAGTCACGTTTTCCAGTTCAGACAACTAAAACCCTACTTCCCTAGCAACCCTCTTCACATAACCAGCTGCAGGTGCTGTGACCACCCTTATGTGACGACTGACCAACCGTAGGATTATAGAGCAGGCAGTACAGATGTGTGCCTACGGCTCCATCTTTTGGAGTTGTACAGCGAAATGAAGTTGTCGACATTCACTTAGGAAATGTGAATTTTGTGAATACAAAGAATATCTCAAAGACAACTCAAGTGTGACTCATGAATACAGTGCCTTTCTGAGGATATGGAAAGGTGGCTTCAGGTGGTGCCACTTGTCCCTTTCATCATAACTGACTCTTTCTACTATGTTAAAGGAAAGGCAGGAACAGGCATACATAATGGCCATAGTGTGGGAGACTGCAGGGATAAATACTTTATCAGTTCCATACAGGGCCCAGAACGACATAATTTTAGCTCTGCAAACACTTCTAGTACAACATGGAGATGTTCTGAGAGAGGCTTTGCTTGCAGGCTGCTGAGGCAGAATTGGTGGACTGAGGGCTGGTAATGGAAGAAATAGCTGGAATAATATGAAACCCTAACGTACAATAACGGGATGTATTTTCTAATGTAAAAATTTTATGATGGCTGTTTTTTGGAGTAGGATGAAATCCCAACTGAATTGCAATTGGCAGTTTGTTATAGCAGCTTGTCCTGAATTTCTCGTAAACTGAGACAGGGTTGTTTTGGTTGAAGGTAAACAGTCCCCCAAAGGGAAGGATGGTACTAACACGCTCCTAGCTCTATATCAAAAAGAACTGCCTACTGTCCTTCTATAAATGGAATTTTATTCTAATATCATTCAGTCCTTCTGACTTCCATCTTTTTTCTCCAGATAATTTTAAAGAAGCACGTGTACTCAAAGCTAATAAAAAATGTTTTATTAAAACACTTTTTATAAAGAAACACATTTCTGTCTGATAGTTGTCCCTTCCCCATTATATCTTTTACTTTGAAGAAACTTTATTTTAAAGTGAGCAGAAATATTTTGGAAAACACTTAAATGTCTCATTGAACAGCTGCAGAATGAAGTGCCTTGGGTGTTGCTCTTATTTAAAATGCCCTTGCATAAATTAACAGAACTGGAACATTCATAATTTATTGACGTGTTTTGACTGTGAACTTGAAGAAGTCACAATAATTTGCCTTTTTCTTCCAGCTTGGAATTAAACCACTTCATTTTCTGGTCACCACTATATACTCTTTCGTTAGAAAGAATAAGTATGGAAATGGGTAGCCGTAACAGTTCCTGATATTCTCTAGGATGCCTCTTCAAATTTATTTCCTTTTGTATAGTTTCCATCAATTGTGGTTATGTTTGGTTTTCCTGTCCTTTGGGAAAAAAGGACATACTTGGTCATGGCATCTTGCTATTTTACAACAGCACTAGCAGCAAAATCTTGAGTATCAAAAAATTAGACCAAAGCCCACAATATTAAATAATAATAATCCCTGCCATTTTTGTCTCTCTGCTACTCTGTGCACTCCCACCAGCCTGGCCCTGGGATATTGTTATAATTTGGCCAGTCTTTCCAAATTCGGACTAAATTGGTTGCAGCTCCCCGTGGTGGATTGACTACTGGGAATTTTCTGGGAGATCTCGCACTCGCTTGTGCTTGGCACTGCACAAGCACACAGCCAGGGTTTGTGTCTGACCTAAAAAACTACCTCAAAGATGCACAGGAAAATACATGAAGCAGAAGCAGAAGCTAAGACTAATTAATCTAGTGTGATGACTCCAAGCATCAATTAGCTGGGAATAAATTTTAATCCCTGCTTGAGCCGGGCAGGATTTCATTTGGTATCAAGGGGTGACAGGCTGTATCATTCATTTGCCACACTTTGTGTTCTGGGAAGAGGCTTATTATATTATGTCGTAATATTTTTGGAATTTGCAGAGACCCGGTCACCTTGTTTCTGGGAACGCAAGTGAAGCAGCCTAGGACAAAGGGTGCTGAATGGGATTTCTTCATTTTTGTTGAGTGCCACCCTTGTCAGTAGCACCGGTCTGCACCCCAGTTTGTTTACTGGTTTGAGATGGTTGGCCTTCAGGGAGTGCACACTGCAGCTTGAGAAGCTCAGTTCCGGTAAAGCATGGAGGATGCCATAGTTTGTCCTTGAAGGACTGGATGCTGCTAGTCAAAGTGACAAATGTACAGCCAAAAAAGATGCAGCGACACAAATTTTGAAGTCATACATTAATATAGGAAGCAAATCATTCTAGAAGCATCTTATTTGACTTCTCCTCAGCCTGTGCAAGGGCCTGTACTAGCCTGTCAGACCTGGTTTCAATGCTGTCCAAATCACTTCTAGACTTCCTTTTCCTGCAGAGCTGGGAATAATAGTTACTGTGCAATTGAATGTAATGTCTTGGGTTGTGAAGGGCAGAAAAATATTAACCACAGTTGGCAGAACAGCTGGGACTTGAACAATTAGCCTCTAGACACGTAGATAACGCTCTCTTCCTCAAAGCTGCAGGACATTTTGAGGGGGATTAGCTCCTCATTCTCGTTTTGCTTTGCAAAAATTGTGTGAAAGTTGCAAGATTATATATAGCGACAGAACAGCCTATAGCAGTGACCAGAACTGTGCTACCTGTGATTAATGAAAAATGACAACACTGCCTGTGTGTGGCCTACTTCAGCGTGAGGAATTCAAAAGTTACAAACACAGAGCCTGCTCCTCATCCCACTGATATCTATGGTGAAGGAGTCATCACTCTAGCTGATATAAGAACAGGCTGCTTGCAGAGCTAGTGTACGAGCTACACGCACAGAACAATTCATCTTCCACTGTACTGTTGCCACTACCTGTTTGAATCACTGTAAGATCCAACAGTTCACAGCATCTCTGCATAACTGTGCAAGGCAGAGGCGAGAAGCCTCACAGCCGCTTCACTCTGCAGATGAAACAGGTCTGCCAGCTACAGCCCCATCACAGTACCTGTGCTAGACTGCTTACGCTTAATAAAATCCACATAAAATAATGAATAATAGCTGGCTCAAGACTTTGGAACAGATGTTTTTTCTTCCTTTGTTTACTACCTGACCCATCAGGGCCAGAGAAGCCAGATGCAAATACAGTCTGTGGGGTATGGGCACAAGCGACCTGGAGGATCTTCCCCATCAGCACCTGCGTAGTGAATGAGTGGAGGTGGAATATGGAAGAAATAAAGCCCTTGTACATAGTTCTGAGGTGTACAGCAGTCTGCAGGTCACATGGCATCATCTTCTGCAAGTTGATGTAGTCGATAATTTGTCCTCATTTACTCTAAGTTTATTTTTTTAACCTCCAAAATGGCCTAGACTATGTAGTGAGGAAAATAAAAGCAATTATTAACCATACAAATTCCTGTACCTTTTGTTTTCCTGGGTCCTCTCCAGCAATTACAGCATCACATCATGTCTCTTAGTTGGTTTCTTTTGAAATCAAGCACCTTCATCAGCTCAGTGTCCCTTTCTCACAGCACTGAGGAAGTGATTCATTACTGACTGGGAGAGAGGGCACTGTGCAATTGGTATCTGTTATGACTTGATTTCTCTGTGCTGTGTTATTTGCTTTTTTTCTAAATAAGAAAAAACCCTGTGAAGTGGGAGCGGTGTCAGTTTTGTGATCAGATGTAGCCCGCAGCAAAATAAACATGGAAACGGTAAGGAAGACCTTATATTCACTCTCTGAGGCTTTTTGTTCAGTATAAGATAAAGGTCATTCTGGAGAAACATGCCAAGAATTCGAGTGAGGCTGGCAGACATCTAACATAACCAGAGGAACAACGAGGTTTAAAAAGAATTTAAAACAGTAAGGGGAAAAAATATTCTAAAAATATTTTAAGAAACCTGAGAGTTTGATATTTGAATGTAAGGACAATCATCTAGGTCATATCTTCTGAACTGGGCAGTACACACATTGCAGAAATCTTCAGGTGCAGAATGGTTTTTCCTGTTACCATATAGAGATGCAGCACTGAGAGCCCACCCCTTGCCCCTCCCTTGTGTTTTCCAACCATGACAGTAAAGTGAGGTGATACTTAGCAGACACTTATATGCTAGATTGCAAAACCAAACATACAGCTAAAAGAGCAAGTCTGAACAGATACAAGGGATAATACCAATTCCTGAATCACTTCCTGAAACATCCTTTTCCTTTGAAGTATCTAATTCCTGCTGAAATTAGAAGAAGTGGAATCTAAGTCGTTACAGAGTTCACCGTAGTCTGGAAGTGTAAATTTAAAAATAGCCATTTAAACATTGACAGGAGTGTGTAAAATGTGCTTTTCATCCCCTGCCCCATCCTTGTCTGATTCAGAATGACATTGATTTTCTTCTTTAGTAGTCAAGGTTCCAGAGTTGGTGGCACACAAAGTATGAGGGCAAGGGAAGCTCTGATTTTGAAGCTGTTGGCTTCTTGTCTAAATCTCTAAATGGATGAGGACTGGAAATACAGCACCGTTTTCATCTGATTGGCACAGAATCTGCTGAGAAGTTGGCCTTGGCCTAAATCAAATTAGTGACTCAAAGGTCTTTTTCCTATTCTAGTTATATCATAAAGAGCCCCACCATGGCTGTTGCTAACTACTTTTTTTCACTGTGCCAAGGTGAAGGGTAAAATGACGAAGCCGAGTGCCCTTTCTGGGGGCAGTGGCCTGTCTGGGAGCCTTGGCCTGGTGTTTACGTCTTTTTTAATTGCAGAAGTAAGCGTGATCTGCCTCACCACCTGGTGGCCTTCCCCAAGCAAAGCGGACAAAACCATGTAAGAACTTGGCTTGACACTTCAAGAGGATGCCTCTGACATTTGGAACCGGATAATGCAGTTCAGAAAGGATTCTTACAAGCTGGTTGTAATACAGCTCATATCAGCTTGGGCCAGGCTTGCATTGCTCACCTTGTAGCAGTTTATCCATTTATAATCTGACAGCCTTGAAAAGCCTATAATGCTATGGTAGTGTTTCTGAATAAGCAGATAATGACAAATTTAACTATTATCTTGACTTCATTCAATTTTGAGATGAGCTGCTTTTAGGGTCTGCTGGAAAAACACAGACTTGTGCCAGACATTTATTTCCAGATGCAATGGGTACTCTGCCCCCTGGCTGCTGGGGTATGCCCTCCTTCCTCCAGCAGCAACCTGAAATAATTCAAGAGTTAGTAATTTCTTATAGAATAGCTTCCCCAGCCAGCTGCTAGGTCAACTTTGGGTCCTCTCTCCTCCACTGCTACATCCTTCTGCCCTCGGGCGCCAGGGCCAGGGAGCAGCCACCCTGCCATGGCAGTGTCAAGTGTCTGCCACAGGCTTGTTGCTGTGCGGGCTTTTGTACCCAAGCCTCTCTCTTCACAGCTCACCAGTGCTGGCTGATCCTGCCAATACTGTGAGGGTGGCACTGCTTAAGTTTTAGATTAAGACAGGGCAGAAAGGTGAAAGGTGTGAAAAGGCAATAAATTTAGGGTAACTTTATTGAAGTTAAGCTGTAAAATTATTATATTTGCATACTAGATCCTGTCGTAGTTGAGATGGACAAAGAACGACAATAATTCCTATTTTGTAGTTCAAAAGTAAGCAGCACGTTTATTAAAAACGACGGCTGCCTTTTATATGCTCTACATAATATAAACAGGCATGTTATTGGCTAATATTCAACCCCGTTTGCTTAACATTCTTCTGTGCTGACTTCCTCCCCCATGCTTTCCCTGTTCCTCAAGTCTGCACACCTGCAATCCTCTCTTTCTTCTTTCTCACGGCCTTCTTCTCACGGGAATACTTTGATATCACCGAGGTGAAAGCTAACCATTTCCTTTTCAGGATCCACGGTCCGCTGTGAGCCCCCACAAGATCCCATGTCATAGGCACAAGTGGTTCCAAGAGCTTTTTGTCTGCATTGAAGATGACTTCTCCGTGACTTAGGACAGGTAATGTGGCTTCACTGACACTGTTAGGACCCTGGGAGTGCAGCTAGGTGCAGGATAACACAGCTAAGGCTATCAGGGCATGCCTGTCCTTGTTCCTGGTGTTGCTTTTGGTTGCAACTTGATGCTAGGACCAACCTAAAAACTCCTCTAAAAGATGACTCACAGATGTGTGTCGTGGCTGGCCTAAGAAAAAAGAATAACGCAGTAGGGAACTGCACATGCAGGCACTGCAAATAGGGACTGTAGTGTCTGAAAGTGTCAGTACGCAATACTACTAGCATGTATATATTTCCATGCTTTTTTTCTGCTTCAGATTGATAAACATTGTATTCAGTTATTCACCAAAGTTAATAGAAGATGTTAGTAGCAGGCTTCAAGATTGAGTTCTTTATTCAAGGAAGATATTCAGCAGAGGCAGTGACAATGTTCGCTTCCTCTAGACAGTTCTTTCAATGTGCCTTTGTGCTCAGTCACCATCTCTGAGATGTTAAAGGGCATTTCAGTCACAACGTTTATAGAATCCTTGCCCTTTCTATTTAAGTTGCCTACAGGGAAGGCAACTAATTCAGGCTTTTTGGAATGTAAACAGAAAGGACTGTTTCTAGAGCACCCTTTTTTTCCCCTTCAAAATTTATAGCTATGATTTATAATAGGGTTTTCATTTTACTTAAAACTTGATTTGCATATTATGCTGGAGTATAGACTGTCATGACCAAATGTTCTTTGCTATTTAATGGAGTTGTTTTTATTAAGAATAGCTCCTAATGGGGCATGGGACCATCTCCCTTGCACAGAGGCAAGAAACGAGGAGCTTCTGCTTACTTCCAACCTTGCACCTAGAATCCTCAAGTACAGAATGATGTGGAGTAGAGCTGCATCCCTCCTACATGCTGACTCATTACCTCTGCTCAGTTGGTACGTAAGTCAGCAGCATTTACCTCCTCTCTGAAGCATGAGAATACTTTTCTTTATAGCTCTCAGGCAACAATATTTCTCCTCCTGCAACTGGCCATGTACCGAGAACATAATCACACCCTTAGCAGTTAATTTTAGGAAGAGAGAATAAATAGTGGGCTGTCAAGATTATCTGTATATTTAGCATCTTGCTATACTTCAGTTTTATTCTCAAGTGTTCATTATTTGACAATGGTAGGTAAATAGGGGGTTTTCCCCCTGTTAAATAGCAAGACTTGCATTTGAACAGCTTATGGCTCTTAAGAAAGTGACTGTAGAGAAAAGTAGCTCAGAATTCAGGGTGGGCCAGTCTATTTCTTGCTAGATTTCACTTTCTGTGGTGGATTTATATATTTTACACAGTTAATCTGGGGCCAAGCAGCCATTAAGGAGAAGGGATTTATCTTCTTTATATTAATAACTGAAATAGCCTTATACAGAGCGCATGGTAGGAGAAGACACATACCAAGTAGCAGCTTCCTATCCCACAAACTGTAGCATTTGGAAGGCTTTTATTAGCTGAAATCTTATGAGGGATCTTAGGTAAATGTTTCATTCGCTGTAGTCCATGTGGAGAGAAAGTCAGAAAAGATCCAGGTTACCATTGCTCAACTCTTTTTATTGATAGCGCAAACAGAGTATTAAAAGATACTGCTTGGATTTAATAGGTTTTTGTATTTGCTCTGAACCAGTTTAGCATTAGTGTAAATGGATGTACTTCTTGTTTTCTGAAGGTGGCAGAGGCTGTAGCATTCTGTCTGCTTCCTCTCTGGTGTTTCTTTTCCTTTATTTCCACGGCCATAGTTTAATACAGATTTGACTCCCCCTCCGTGTTGAACCTTAAGCCAGCCTAACCAAAGAGAAACCTGTTACCACAGTGAACTTGAGGCAGAAATCACCTTCACATTGAGGGAAATCAACTACTACGGGAAAACCAGCAAACCAAAGAGAGCACCGAAGCAGCAGTTTTGGAAGGATAGTAACCAGCATCTGCCACCACAAGCTCCATGTTGTCCCATAGACCAGTCACCTATCCTGAGTCTGCCATGTTAATGTGCATCTGTGGCTTCCAGGATGGAGCTGGGCTACACACCATCAGCTGGAAATACGGGTAGGCATGCTGGGACTGGCCTAAACATGCATAAGGAGACTTACCCAGATCCTGCTTATTCTGTTATGAAGAACTCCACTAGGGCTCTCCATAAGGAAATGATCTCCCATCTCACCCCAAACACAGCACAACTGAAGCCTCAGAATGTCCCATTTCATGGCTACCTGCTGCTCAGAGTCTTTCCTTTGTGTTTCTTCTTCTAATGACCAGGCAGGCATCCCACCCAGCTGCTCTCCCTGAAGTCTCTCCAGCATCCCTACAATGTTTCTCTTGAGGACCAGGCTTTCCACCTACAGGAAGAGGGATGTAAAGCAGAATGGTCTTCACCTAGCGCTGTCCTTAAATGTCCAGTGTTCAGCCTGTTATGATAAACTTTTCCTTTCTATTTATCTTCATTGTGGTATTACATGGATTAAAACGAAGGAAAGCTTTCTCTTGCTGCTTTATGGCAATTTAATCTCCTCTTACATATTCTAACATTAGTTGTTCCTGATCAAGGAGTTGAAACCTTGTGTTTTATTTTTAGTATTCTGTGAGCAAAGGAGTAAGTCTGGCTGATAATAAAATAAAGACAAGTCTGCTTTCCAAGACCAAAATACTTTATCATCCTTTGCCCTTCTCAGTGTGCTCTGAGATTTTAGCTGTTCTCTTACTAAGAGTTGCTGTGCATAACCGGTTTGTTGTTCAGAGGCAGAGTTGTAACTGTCGGAGTGGTTCAGGGGTTCTGGTCCTATATCCATATTTACTACTGCCTCTTAGTTCTTTTCTTAGCTGTCTAATTGCCATTCGCAGTTTGTACTGTCATTAGTTCCCATACCTTTAACCTGGTACTGCTGTGAACTCACCGCTGTAGCGATTTAGGAGCTCTCCTACCTCCCTGAAGTTCTATGGATTAAAGATTTGAAGATGCATCCCCATCTGCAAGGCTTGAGGGTTGCCATGCTCTCAGGTGTATGAAAGAGGAGCAGGTACTGACAAACATCTGAAACACAAGTGCCCCAGAAGCTCCTGGAAGAGAGAGCAGTTAGACTTTCAAATACTTTCAGTGCCAGACAGAAGACCCGATAACAGGAAACCTGCATGAGTTTTGACCTCTGACTTGTCAGGTTTTGTCCTTCAGTGAAGACCTCCACAGAGGGCATTTTTCCAAAACAAACTCAGTGATAGGGAGCAAAAAAGAGATTACAGTAAAAAGAAAGAAGAAAGGATTAAAAGGTAAATAAAAAGATGGAGAAAATAATAATCTTTTCCCTTTGAACCTTCTACCAAAACCCTTTGATCCTTTTTTTTGGAGTTGTGGTCTCTCTGCTGAGGACAATGAAGCAAGGCCCCTTACAAATCTTTCCAGAGGTATGTGTTGTTTGGTTTGTTTATACCAGACAGACAAATTCATTAGCTCTTTTTTCCCTATCAGTATACTAGACCTAGGGAAAAGGGGAAAGACTAGCAGTTGTTATGCTAATACAGCGTGATTAGTATGTGAAACCAAAGCTTAAAATCAAGTGCATCTTACTATTTTGACAGCTGGCCCAGCTCTTATAGTGAAATCCTTTCCCTGCTCTATGGCACGATGCTAAAAAATATTATCAATTTCTTAGATTTCAGCTCAGGATTATGTTTTCATTCTTATTTATGTGATAGCTTTTAAACAATGTTATGAGATTTTACAAGGACCAAATCCACCACACGAGTAGCCCCACTGAGCTGAGTAAAATGGGTAAATGCAGATTAGCTCTTCAAAGGCAATGGAATAAGTCCAGATTTACAGTGGTGTAACCAGGTCACTAACATTATTACGACTATCTCTATGAAAAAAAAGATATACAAACATTTCCTTAAACTCTCCTGAGACAGTATGAAAGAAATTGTGTTCAGGTTATCAGAAGCGATAGTTCAGGAGGAGCAAAAATCTGTCTGTGAAGGTTTTGAACCAACAGTCGTTAATGAAGCAAAACTTTCAGACCTCAACAGGGAGTTTGGTGAAGAGTGAAGACTCTGAGTACTACACACAGGTCTGTTGTCAGATCACTAACGGAGTCATTGCTCGAGGGAACAGGGTGACTGCTGTAAGCAAATTCACAAATTGTTTAGGAGAAACAGTACTCTTAGTAGCTAGGAAACACTGACTTCAAAGCACTGTTTTTTACATTTCATTTTAAGTTAGTTTACAACCCAACCTAGCATTTAGATCACAACACACTAGCCTGAGAAACTACTGCCTGGGAAGACAGCCAAGAGCTAAGAAAATTAGTGAAGGGAGAAAACATGTTCTGTAAAAGCTGAGCTTCGAAGAAGGTATGCTCTAGCCTGGTATTTTTACAATTTCCTTGGGACTGATATTCATATCCTTAAAGCAGTACACATTTATGTGAACAGCAGTTACTTCTTTTTGATGAGAAGTGAAAGGTTTTGCACCTCTGGTTCCTTTTGCTTTATTTCCTCCTGTGGTCACTTCTCTCCCCGTACCAGTAACAGGTTAGACCAGCTCTTTTGCAGCAGTCTAAGACTACTAAATTCAAGTTAAAAGTGACAAATCCTTCCTTATATTTTGTCACTGACTGCAACTTTAAAAAGGGAATGTAGATTGGGTGGTCTGTAGTACTGTTTATCACTAAGCTATTCTTTTGTTGTAGAGAACTCCATACAATTAGCTTAGTAATAAACTCAACTGTACTCTACTAAATACTGTAAAATTATAAAGTTTATAGAGGTTTTTAGTTCTGCACCTTATTAGCCAGTCAAGATGAATAGTTGTATGCATTTTTTAAATAAAAGCACATGCCATTACAAGAGCTGAGCTTGGACAGAACAAATTCCCTTCAACTACATTGCATAAAAATGAATCATAAGGGTGTAGCGTCCTCTGAAGATGCAACGCTGAATTTCATGGAGCTCACATTGATGGCTACAGGAGAATTCCACTTTGGAATAGAAAACATATTTTTAGGAACAGAGTTATAGGTTAAAGCATATGGCTGCTAAGGAAGAATATTTGCATTGTTTAGTATCCCGTAATAAAATAGGGGAAATAAATTGGAATATCATGGCTGATTTAATTTGAATTTACTGCTCAGAGATATTCATTGATCTTTCCTGTGGCACAAATCAAATAATGCTATAAATCAAGGACTATAAAAGGTGAATAAAAGGAGCCTAGGTCAGATACCAGTATTCTGTGAAGTGTGTGAGCTCCTAGTTGCTTCTTAAAGAGAAACATCTGAAATATTACCTGAATTAATTGAAAGCAGTGTAGCATTAAATTTGTTTTTACTTTCCTGAATTATGGGTTTTATGCATGAAATTTGAACACGTCTCAAAATTTTGGCCAGCGAAGTAGTCCCAGGATATTAGGAAATTGAGATATTTTACAGCTAAAGGAAGGTGTACACAAAAATGCCTGAAACTTCAGAATGTAAAAGGGAAGGGTTAGCTCTTGCAAACTTACCAGAACTGGCAAATTTCTCTACCACTGGAACGGAAAGATCGTCCTAGCATGACCAGTGATGAGTAAAGCTTTTTGAAATTGAAAATAATAAAACCTATTCCCCTTCCTGCATGGGTCGCAAGAAGTTGAGCACATTAGATGCTTAAACTAAGCACCAAGCTGTCTTCTCTTAAATGATAAATTGCTTTGCAGCAGAGAAACCTCACACAAAGTGATTTTATACTCCTATTTTCCATAAAATATGTGATTGGTTTTATGATCATTTAACTTTATTTTATTGCTTTCGTATGGATTCTTGTAATAAATTTTCAGCATTATTTTTACCAGTAGAGCAGTAAAAAAAATAATAGTTACAGGGTCGCTGAAATTATTTATGTTTGCATAAATATACATTTTGTCACTCAAAATCATTATTAATTTATCATCTTAGGCAGAAGGTGACTGAAACAATAAACATAAACTCTATTTGAATGGCTTTATCACTTTTTAAAAAACCTGGAACAGAAAAATGACCAATTGAGGACATCTACAGAAACATATCCTTTCTCCAATAAAAACAATTTAAAAAATATAATAATATAATTATAATAAAATATAATTATTGTAAAGAAATGCAGATAGTAATCACTACAAGAATTATTTTTAATATAATTATCACCAACAACATAAGAAAACTAATGCAGACAACTAGGCAGCAGAGTTTTTTCTGACTGACCATCATTCTTTCTGTCTACTGGCTGTAAGACCAGTTTCACGTATAAAATAGAAGCAGTTCTGCTCATATCCATTGCCAATGAAGTTCTCCTGGCGTGCAGCGCAGCCCCATGCCGCTCTTGCCTGCCTTCAGGACAGATATTGTGCTGTAGGTAAGTTACAGTACCTTTACGCCTACTGAAGGCTGCCTGTGGTGACATTCACGTTGAGAGAAGTTGGTCCATTTTTCAGTGTCTGTTCTTTGCCCAAAGGAGACGGAGGAAGCCAGAGTTTGGATTTTGATATTAGACAGGTCAATAAGAAAGAGATGCATAAAGTTCCTGCTACGATATACAGCAGGGAACCCAGATTTAATTGGCCAGATGTTTTGACGGTTGTGATCGATTACAATTAAAACGTGATTCTTCTACAGTTGCACAACTTCAGGAGTCAGAGACAAGGAAAAACTCTCCCCACGTGTGGAACTTTGCTGTGCAATTAGGCAGGCGTCTTCCCCCCAGGCTTCTCCACTGCCTGTGGTGGGCTCTGACTCCCTGCCCTGGCCAACACTTCCAATGAACTGCTTGGTTTTGCAAGCGCTGTTGGGAACAAGGTCCTGTACTGACCTCCCACCTAAGATTTTCTTCTGATCCATTGTCATATGCACCAAACCGACGGGAAAAAACCCCAAGCCTGGAGTATGTGGGCTGACTAGGTACGTCCAGTGGTGTCGTTTTAGTGGACTATCAAACACAGCTGCGGAGAAGGAGCCTCTGTACTCAGTCTCTGCCCCTTTCCCGGCAATCTCTGTAGCCAGCAGCCTTTGATCTACTCTTGGTGCAGATGCTTTTAGGCTGTAGCACAATGCAAGAAAGAAGTGTTACTATGAAGGGGATATTCCATTACATTATGCAAGCTAGCATTTTTCTCCTTCTTCCTTATATCCTACAGTGAAAAACATCTACTGTGAATTTGTTACAGAATTCAACATCTTCTTGCTAACCAGAATCGCGCCTTACGGTGTAGGAAAACAGAACAGAGAGGAGCCTGTTGCAATGTGGTGTCAGGGAGGGGATCTCTGTTTTCAGGTTTTTGGCCAACTCACCAAGCATATTTGACATGTTAACAGTTACATTTGATGTGACATTGTCCTTCAGATAAATCTTTCTTTCCTACAAAGGAAGCGTTTTGATGCCTTCAGGCATTCAGGTTTTTTGTCCTACACGTAAGACATTTAAGAATTCAGAGCTTTTAGTCTGAAGAATTCAGAGCTTTTAGCACAAGAGTCTTCACTAAGAGGTTAGTAGATACTAAGTTGTGTGCTCTTTGCCTTCAACCACCTTTTCTACATTAAAATGAAAACTCAATTACTATTGTTGGTCGTGTAACTTATTTTTTTTCCAATATGCTGTGCATTTTCTAGTGTCTGTAATAGTGATTGTATCTTGCAGAGCCCAGAAATTAGCTGTTTCATGCTCAGGTAACCACTTCTGTCATGTAGGTGGTTCAAAATAAAGACTTACATCTGAATCACACACACTTATACTCTCTTCTTCTTGCATACTGCTCAAATTCGATTGCATTTAATCTTAGATGCTGATGACTCTTCTCAAAATGGGCAAAGTAAATCCTGTGGCTCCTGACTTGCTAGAAACACCTTTCAGCACTCCTGTGCTGCAGTGGCTGGAGGAACTTGTGCTCATACAGTAATTGAACTCCAGTGAGGGGAAAGCCACATGCCATAAAGTGTAGAAACGCCCCCTGCAAGGTGGTCATCACCATTCATTGCTCCTTTGCACCAGAAAAGCTCATGCTTAAAAGCTTGCTTTTTTCTTTGATTTTTAAACTGAGCCTGATACAAGAAAACGATCTGATTGTTTGGTTGGTGTGCCAGCTGTGCAGGTATGTGGCACTAACATATATGTCAGAACTTGTTAAACAGTTTGCCGTCTTAATGCTTAATGAAAATCCCTTAAGGAAAACAGCAGTTTTTACCTGTGATTTGAATAACCGCTGAGGTTATTGTCTTCTCCTTCTTTGCCGAGGAAAAATGCATGTTTAATTCCCACTTAATTTGGTGAGCATTTGATCTGTTTAATCAGTCTGAATAAGGAAGGCAAGATTTGGTCCAGTGACTTTAAATGATAAAAGACTCCCAAAAACTGTAACTAAATTTGGAAACCAGTTCCGTGTACATCTCAGAATAGACCAACAATTATGATATTTTATGTCAGCTTTTGGATACCAGTGGGTTTTCTGATTTCATGAAGGTAAGGGTTAGAGCATCTGAAGTAAAATGGTGCAAAGAAGCAGTTGCTGTTCTTCGTTGCCACAGTACAAACTTTCCAATTAACCTATAATCCACAGCTTGATGAGGCAGTGATCAGTTAAAGAAGTTTCAGCTATCCCAGAGGAACCTAAAGTGTCTAAAGTGCTAGATGCATTTATCACAGAGTCTACTTTCTACCATGCCAGATCCTGTTGTAAGTCCATTCTCTGTCTGCGTTAATGGCTGTTTTAACTAAAATGCATGCTCAGGCTGAGTGGCCTCTAGAAAATCTGACAGTAAGTGAAGACAGCCTCTATGATGTGGGGTGCAAATGCACACATCGTAGCTACTTCAGCTTAGAAATAGCTCAGGCAGAAATCGATACACAAGTGAGGCAGAAGGTAGGTGTCAGACAAGATGAATAATCTTGTTCACCTGCCTGTACCCCATCCCCAAATCACTAACACACTTGGCTGCCAACCTTGTAACTGTTTGGAAAAGGTTTTGATGCATCATTAAGCAATCCTCATGTGAGCTACTAGCTTAAGTCAGCCTTTGCTTGAAGAAGAACAGCCTGCTGGGCTCCACTTAGGCATTTTTGTATTCCACACACAGTAGCAAACATGGGTAAACCCCCACATTTGTGTCTTAAATCCTAGGTTTCTCTTGAAGCACATAATGAATTATGTACAGTACAAGAAAATGGGATGTTCCTGTTTGGCACTGCTGGGCCAGGTAGGGAGCACTTTTTTAGATGAGAAGCAACCTAGTACTTAGTGAAATAAATGAAACCCTTATACCCTGACACGAGATAACAGACAAGCAGTAATAAATATCATAAGTAAGGTAATTTTTTTTCTAAAATCCTTATCAGTGTAAAAGTATATCAGATCTGGATTGTTCTATTCTTAAATTTTTGTTTAATACTTCCCCTCTGGCTAAACAATTTGAGCAAAATCAGAAAGATCTGAACTATTCAGCAGCAACTTCATTTCTTTTTTGGTGGCAAAGCTGGCCCAATCAGCCATTACCATGTTAAAACCTGCTGTTTCTCTAATATTTGATAATCAGTCCTTGAATCATCTGATCTGCCTAGGAAGATTCTTCCAGTATTTGAAATCTAACATTGCAAAGATATCAGGTCACAAATATAACAGCCATCCTAACTGGAAATCACCTTTTGTATTAAATTAGTAGGGATCAGGTTATATCAGCTTCCTAATAAGAAATTCAAGGAGCGTTGTTCTCAGACCAATGAGCTGCATATTCAGTAACATATATATGGAATTCCAGATTGTTCCCTGTTTTAAACTAAACTGTTTTAAAACTGTTCCCTGTTTTTAAACTAAACTAAACTACTGTTTAGAAGTACCAGTCACTATTTTTTTAATGTCTCTAGACTTATGCAGTATGTTTTGGATTTAAGAACCTAGAGACTGCAGAAGAGCCCATTTATCCCTGATACAATTCAACTGCAGTAATCAGAACTGCACTGGAGATTACCTTGGAGCTAGTTTTGCTATCACATCTTTCTGCAGCAAAAGGTGACCTATTTGGATATTTTTAAATTATTGAAGTTACTACAAAACATGCTAAAGATTATTTTTCTTTTTTATGTTATCCTATTATTTATACAAATATTTCAAGTACTGTTGTTTTCTCATTAACACAGCATGCGAGGAAGTCATATCCACTGTGAAGCTGCACTGCTTGAACTTTGGACAGAAATTATAAAAAATAATTTAGTTGAGCGATTCTATGATGCTAAAGACATAAGCTTTGAAGTCTGAAAGCTAAAATAGCAATGCAGTGATGTGTTCTTAATTCTCACCAAAAAGATGAGCAAATTCAAATAACTTTTTTCTTCTTAAAACTGAGCATATTTTTGTCAAAGCTACCAGGAGAAACTAAGCAAGTGTCTGGAAATGCACTGAGTAATTTAAAGTCCATTAGATTTTCTCAAGACAAAATTATTTCCTTATTTCACTGGAGAGTTTACAAGCAGCTAAGAGTTCAATGTCAAATCTCATAAGATACTACAGAGAATGGAGAGACTTCTGTTAAAGAGCGAAAAAAATGGTTTGCCTTTTCTGTTTGGAATATGATGACATAGTAGAAATGGCTATAAACTGAAAGTTGTGGGGTGAGCATGGACATCATAGATGCATGGAAAAGGTTCCAAGACCCATTGTTTCTGTATAATAATTTGTCATTTAGTTTTAAAGCAACATCTTTTCTGGCTAAGTGCCTAGATCTGACAAGGAGGACAAAGCTCACGAGCGAGCCAGTAGTTTACATAAATGTAGAGTATACTTGTAGATCATAACTGCCTTCCATTACATAATTTATTGTTCTTGACTATTAAGCTGTGTGCTTCTCTCTGGAAGCCAGTGTGGGGCACGCAGGGAGGAGATGAACTAGGAGCCAAGGTGAGAGATCAATGACTTCTGTAAGCACTGAAACTAATGGTCTGGTTTTCAATCATAATTGGTTGATTTTCAGATAGATTTTAGAAGGTGTAAATTTAGTGGAATTTTTTAGTCCCCATTGTAGTGTTATTCAAAAGTGTCTCTGTCTCTCTGTCCCTGTCCCCCATGCAGATTCTCCAGTGTCTAATAACGTGCAAGGGCGTGCTGTTGCCCTCAGTCCAGGCTCTGAGTAGAGCTTCCTTTCTAATTGACTGTCTATATTAACAAAAACTGTAGAAACCAAATCATTTCAGGAATTACGTTACATTAAAAGTGTAAATGAAAACAGTATTGAAGGAATGGAATGGAAATAGATGCATGACTACATATACACGGCTTGATCTTGAAGGCCGGTTTCCGCATAAACCAATCTAATATACCTAAAGAGAAAACAAAAGATAGGTTTCAGCTTATGGGTGAGCTGCAAGGAAGGGCACAAGGAAGCAAGAAAGAGTAATGTCCATAGTCCACGCACCATCACACGACTGCACGGACTGCAGCCAAAAGCCGTGAGGCAGGATTTCCTGCTGCAAACCTCAGCTTGCGTAAGACTGCAAGAAATTATCCACATTGAGAAATCCTAGTTCCTTGGATGCCTAAATTAGGGACATAGGTAAAGTTGACAGTTATAACAGTTGTTCAGTTCAGGTGCCTAAGTTTTATTCCCCAAAACCCTGGACACAGCAAGGGATCTTAGGAAGTGATGGAGCCCAGGCCCAGCAAAGAGGCATCAGGATGTGGCTGGGGCACAGTCAACCATGGGAAGCACATCCAAATCCTCAAGTTAGAAATATTTTAGGAGCATATTTTTCCTGTAAAATGGAACAATCAAAAAAGGAACTACATACTTCACAGTAGGATATGAAACCTGTTGCAGGGGTTTTTTTGTATTACGTAAAATGAAAGTTGCCTGCCTACTGTACTGTTGGGTTATTGAAAATTCTCTTTAGTCTGATTTTGAAAGAGGCCTCCAACTTGCCTTTTTATATTTTAAAGCTAGTTATTTTATATTTTTGAGCTAGTTATTTTACAGTCTGAGTTAATGATGATTCATTCACTTTGCCTTTCTAGAGCATTTTGTGTGGAAATTATCACCAAGGTGATTAAATGTTTGTTATCAGACAGTAATAAAACATAATAACCTCTAGCAATTACGAGGGTCTTAGAACCTGAGTTTGAGATCAGCTAGAAAGAGAAAAGATTGAATTTAAAGAGTAACATATATTCTTGAAATACATTCTTGCCTCTGTGTCCTATTTCAGTAATTACATTTTGACTAAAACTCCTTTTCTGTGGCAGCAGTATTGTTGATATTTTTAGGTTGAGTTCCTTTACTATAAATTTAATATATTATTTAATATTCCAATTTAATTACATTTGAATTGGTTTATTGTATATTGTATTGCACACTTTAGGGAGATTTCTGTGACTGTTATGATAGATTTGCTCTGAAAGATCAATAATTCTTTTATGATTCTGCAGAAAGCACAGTGTTGCATGTTTATGCTTTGCCAAATAATTCTATTGATTTAAATAGTGAATTATCTTAACAAACAGTATATATAGTACATACAAGTAATTTCAAGGTATTAAATTTACCTAAAATTTAGTGCCAAATAATTATTAACTATATATACAATACGTAGTTAGACATGTTATATGTATACACACATATATATGTGTAGAATATGCTATATATAGAGAGAGCATATATAATTAGCATACTATTAAATACTAGAAGTTCTATGTTGTATAAAATATACTGTATTATATATAATATGTACTATATATGGAGTGCATAAATATGTAGACTATAGAACTACATAGTTAACTGAAGTATCTATAATTAAAAGTTAGAATGTATTTTAGTGTATACATTAATTTCATAGAATCATTTGAATTGGCATAGAATTTTTCTTGATGAAGGGAGCATAGGCAGACAAGCACGTTTTGTTAAGATACACCAAAATTTTTAGTAAAAATTTAGTAAATTTAGCAAAATGGAAAAAATTGAGACTATGTTGATAACCAGGCAATGTATTTCCTTCAGAGCAGCCAAGTGTAGTTCAGCAAAACATTGGTTACAGTAAGGGATGATGCAACTTTCTGCTGGTCCCACCTGAAGACCAGCAGGTGCTGAGTCTCGCTTCTGGACTGCAGTGAAAGGGGACATCTACCTGTGTGCTCACCACTGACTCATTTAGTCCATGCTGAGAGCTAAAAGGTCCATCTTTTCAACTGGGTCTCTACTGACAGCAATTCGTTCAATCTTTTGGTCTATACTGGGTGTATGTTTGACAAGGATGAGACCACCTAACATCTTCCCTAAAAGACAGGATGGCTATTCTGCTGCCGGCAGTGGGAGGCGGTGGTCTATCTTGGCATCAGAGACAACTGTGGCGCCTCTCAGGAAAGTCCCTGAGCTTTATGTCCCTTCAAACTGCCCAGCACGCTCCCGATGCAGCCTGCCAGAGCAATCTGCTGTCTGCTGTCTGCGTAGCTGCCCGTCCTCACTCACTCAAACCTCCTCACCAGGCCTTCTGCCACGGGCAGGGAGTTGAACCGGTTAATGTTGCAGTTGCTCATGGTAAAGGTGCAGCTGTGACTGGTTAATATCTGATTGCAGTTTAACTCAGAAACTTGTTCAGATTAATTTCCATTTTGAGGCACCAAAAAGATGGTCCAGAGCATTTTGTGGCTTGGGCTTCATTCAACTCCTGTATCAGAGAATCTGAAACAGTTTCTGCCGTCTCCAAACAGGGAATAAATCTGATCCTATTTCTCTGGCATTGCATTGCTATATCAACATCTAATCTACTGGGAAAAAATGAACTCCATGGAGTTATGACATTTTACATTAGCAGAGAATCTTCACTTTTCTCCATCAGCTACAAAGAATGAGGTGGAAAACCCCAGGAGAAAAAAAGAGCGAAGAAATTCATTTGCAGGGCTTGACATACAGTTGGGAGGTGAGCTACTGGGGAGGCTGGGAAGGGACTAATTTCAGATTCTTTCATCTCCCTCTGGATGCCAGCAGCAAATGAAGGAGTACTTTGGACTAATCTGGACTACTGGGTTTTTTTCCCCTTGAATGCATATTTTCTTCCAGTGAGGAGTCCTACCTCCCACAAGGGTCCTACCTGCAGGAGGCCACTTCTTACGGCACTCTGCCTGCTGCGTTCTCCAGCAGCAAAGCTCTGGCTCTGCCCTGTCCCTGTCTGCGTGGATGGGCTGTTCCCTCCTGGAAGACTCTGCTCCTGGGCCCTGCAGCTCCACACTGTGAGTGCCAGTAGACCCAGAAGAAACCCCCTTGACCGTCCCTCTCAAGCATGAACTGCAACAACTCCTACTCTTGAAAGTCAGTGTGACTCCCATAATTTATTCATCCCAAGAGGTATTCATCCATCCATTATTTATTTGCCTTTGTTTTAATACTATCATTACAATTTCATAAACAGCGGCTCACAGAAAGAGATGGGAAGTTAAAGACAGAAGTAGCTGCTGGACAAAGGTCTTGGGCTTGCTTCTCCCTGGCTGCTGACTGCCTCCAGGTTTTGTGTAAAGGCGTAGTGCAGAACAAGCAAAATCTCCCTCTCCGTTCCCTTCGATAGCTGGATGGAAATCCTTCATTCCATTTAAATTCCTTTCCATAGTCATTTATATTCTGTTCATGTGATGAGGACACTGGAAATTGCTGAAGTGGTGGGGAGCATTGCCCTGTGCAGAAGCCACGAGGAAGGCAGAGGGGGATGCAGGAGGGGGTGTCTATGCCATAGGTCCAACCATCTCCCATCCTCAGTGCATTCTGGAGGTGCAGCCTTCTGTGAGCAAGAGGAACGAACCAGTTTAACGTCTACTTGTACAACAAATAGATTTAAATTTACTATTTCCAGCCATAATCTGGTGTAGGGATTACAAGTGAAATGGAAGATCATGTTGAAAGGAGTGGGAGGCAAATCCTGTGCAGAATGTCACCTTTGTGTCATCCTTCCTCCACAGATTCAACTATCCAGGCTGTGGAGAGACAATTCAGAGTGATGGCTTGCCCGTGGCTTGGCTGTGGCAGCTGACTGTCCCTGTGTGCTCCTGACTAATCAACTGCAAGGTAATAAGTGTTGGCTTAAACTGCCTTCATGATTACAGTTTGGAGAGAGATGTTCAACTATCAGGTACATTAAGGCACAGGATTGAAGGCCACTGGGTTTCCCATTAGGGAACTCAAGCCGTTCTGTAGAACAGGGCTTTTTACAATGTGTTATTGACTTTATAAAAGCCATAGCAGCTTTGTTCTGAGTACTGCTTCTAGACCTCCTTCCTTCAAACAATATACAGCTCTATTGTAAATCAATGTCCAAAACCGCTGCCGCAATACTACCTTAATCTGGAGGTCCATTTTGTAGAAAAGGGATGCCTCTTTACTGAAAAAAAGATAAAAAGAATTTCCTAAAGAATCATTTTGAGCCTTTTCAATCAGCCAGATTATTCACTTCATAGTACAGAAACACAGATTTGTTATTATTTTTTCTTTTTCTTAAAGAAAAAGAAGAGATTGCTACTTTACACCTACATAGAAGGAAAAATAATTTGCTGTGGAATTAGATGGTGGCATATAAAACTTTTATGTAAATCAGGAGAAGAGGTTAAGCAGCTGTAAAAAAGCCTTTAGCCCTGGGAAACATGAAAAGTGGACTGTTTCAGATAATATGTGTTCTAGGTTTTAAAAGGACAACTTATCTGTAGCTTTGTTTAAAACTACTGAGGGGTTTGAAATACATGAATCCAGCAAAATGAAATCAGGGTCTTAGAGATGAAAATTTAATCAGGAAAAAAAAAGTCCTAAATAATACATGGAAATGTCATGGATATTCGAGCATTTTGTTGCGCAATACATGGTACACAGGTTTGTTTCTTACAACGCAAAAAGGTTATATTCTGGGATTTTTTTCTGAGTATAAGCACAGGTAGATGGAGATGGAAGAGCAGAAGTTGGCATCCCCTGTCCCCAATAGCTGTAAAAAGTACATTTTGCTTATTTTTTGTCCTTGCTAGGCATGAATGAACACTTGGGCTCTAGGTTCAGCAGATCTGGAGCATGGTCTGTGTATTTAAATGTGTAAGCAACCAAGAAAAGGACTTTTTAGTTCTCTTATTTGGGCATGCTTAATGATATCCTTTCTACTAGATTTTAAGGAGTCCCTGGCTATCTCTGGCTGAAATAATCATTTTTCATTATTTTCCAACAAAAGTACTAATAGTATTCCTTAAGGAAACGTACACATTTGCCATTTGGTTTAGAAATGCTGTCATGATATAATGTTGTCTCTCTGGGTTCTATGCATGTATTGGAACCGTATGGTATTTGTTAAGCACCTGATTCAGCATTCACATAATTCAGCATTAAACCAGTGTAAATTTGGGTCAGTTTCACTCACACATACAACATAACACAGAACGTGGAGTGACTTAAAATATTTATGGTATTGTGCTGTATGAGATCCTAATGCAATCCCTGCATTTACATTTCATTTAGCTGCTATCCTGCCCTTAGGGAAATCTCTTTTGCCGAAGAATGCACACTCTCTGTAACAAAAAGGATCACAAAATCTCAAAAAAATGGAACAGTAACAATATTTATAGAAGGAGGAAGTATCTGCCAGTTCACCATTATCAAGGATATTGACCTAATGAAGCATTTTTGCACCAGATTAAAACTGTTATTAAACATCTACTTTGCATAAAGTAGCAAACCTTTTAAAGAATAAAACAAACACAAAATATATTACATAGTGTGATCCATTGTTCAAACTTTTTATAAATTAAAGGTCTATGATGTGTCCATAACAATACCACAAGACACCTGCTCCCCAGTGGTTTAGATCCCCATTAGCAGTTCTCGGATCAACTCCATTGTGGGAATACTCAAGCAATTAAGGGAATCTGGAACATTTTATGATTCTTCACCCACCATAGAAGGTGGGTAGCAGTTTCCAGTGAGGAAAAATAAACCAGTTTGCAGTCTAGGAAAATTAAACCGAAATAAACTCTAGGGAAATAAGTGTTTCTGATAGACTCGTGGTTAAAAATGAGGAGAAATTTGTCCAAAATTGAGGTTCAACAGAAACTCCAAGTCACATGACTTGAAAGAAAGTCACAGGCAGAAGAACAGTCTTTTGATCAAGGCATTGACCTAAGACCAAGTACGGGTTCATGTCTTTGCTCCGCTGCAGACTTCCTGCCTTTACATGTGATGTCTCTGTGCCATGCTTGGTTTCCTACATACTGAGACCGACAGCACCTAAACTGTGCACCGCTTGGGATGGGACTATCTTATATCTTCTGCAGAGAAACATCTCTTTTGGAGAAGGCTAGACCTGGCAGTAACGCTGCACAGGTTGGCAGAAGCACATCTCAGGTTTTTGAATTCAACGTGTTTTGGATTCAACATCATGGCTCGACGTGAAGTGTAGCTTGATTAATCAGATTAGGCAAATGATTAGGAAGGATGAGCCAATGATTACATGAAATCCATGGAATCCTGTAGCGATGAAGAAGGTTGAACCATATACTCCGTTAGTGACTGAGAAAGGTGCTTCGTAGTATTGTAACAGTGAGCCATATTTTCACTGCAGAATAAAACTGCTCAGAAGTTCTTCAGACAAAGGTTTTTGTATTGGGAAGAGTTGATTGAAGGGAATTAAAAACATCTCAGGAGAATGTATCAACATCATCACATTATTTAAGGTACTTCATGAAAACTTTTTCCTCAGGAAGGGACAAAAGAATTTTCTTCAAACTTACCATTTACTCTTTTGTACCCTTAAAAAAAAGTTTGAGCCTTAGCAGCTCTAAGTGTTTTTGTTGGCTCATGAAACGTGAAAGCTTTTTGACATTTGTGTCTTGACTTGTGATTAGAACATATGTAAAAAATCTTTGAATTTCCTCTCTAACATGTGTCCTACTTTTCAACAAGCGCTACTGCATGGTGTCCACTGAGATCACTATTTTAATAAAAATGCCTTCAAAGCATTAATTCCACTGTTATTAATTCAAAAAAACCTCTCAGAAGTTCAGTATTCATAAAAGAAAAATCTTCTTTGGCTCACCAATATATAAATGTAATCCTCCTAATACAGCAGCACTGAATAATAAGGAACCAAAAGCTACAGATCTAATTACCGGGCATCACTGGCTCAGGAGTCATAAAAACCTTGACTCTGAATAAACAACTCAGACTTCTGTTATTAAAGTATAACAATTACTTCATGTAGCAAGCAAACCCTGTATCTTCTTATGATAAAGAAAATGCATCTTTATGAAAAGATTAAATAATTTGATTATGTAACAGCACATTTGTGGCCTCAAATTGTCCAACCAGAGCCAGTTCTGCTATCACTAATCTTTACACTAAATTCTGATCAGGATATGGTAATGAGAAAAGAAGAGAGATGCCCCTCAGTGCAATTTGAGAGACGGGCTTGCTGACTTTCCCCCAGGGAAAGGATATTTCAGAAATTTTATGCCTAGCTCCACCATTGTCTGAGAAAAAGATGAGTAGAGTGTCATTTCTAGCTGGCTGGCTGATCTCAACAAAGGCAGACTCAGCTCTCTCACCTTCCCTCTCCTGCTGCCCATGGACCAAAACACTCCCTCTCACAGCAGAATGAAAAAAGAAATTATTACAGGAAGCAAATCCCTAGATTGCTCCTTTGCATTGGTTTGAAGTTTTTGTTGTTTTCACAGCTGTAACAGGCAGGAAAAGAGTTTGTGTCATTAACCCAAGAAGTAAAGGATTGAAGCTGTGTTTTCACTCAAAACCAGTGGTGGAGGCTGGGGAGTAAGGTGAGAGCACAGATCAAAAGAGGAGCATCTTGAAGGCTTTGCATTGCCTTGGGGATCCTTGCTCAAGTGCCTGGCACCACAGCTGGCCTTGGAGCCCTACAAGAAGGGAGTTTTCTTGCCTCCAAAGAACACCACAGGAAAAGTAAAGGGCATTTGATCTTAAAGAGTTTTTCTGGTCTTCGCTGTTCCTAGGCAGCTTCCTTTTTCCAAATGGGTTCCTGGACTTTCACAATGCCTATCATTGATTAATGAGAAGATAGCAAGATAGTTGTGGGAATAGCTTGCCTTGAGGTGATGCATAGAGCAATAGCTGCACTCTGTGTCTGCATGCTACTACTCACACTTGTTTGAGGGACATGAGCAGATTCTTTATAAACCCTTAGATCCGTATCATGTAAAATAAAATGAATACTATTTCTTAAAGAGAAAGCTGATTTCCCAATTATGGGGGTATCTGGTACTGAGAAATTAAAAAAAAAAAGAAATATACCTACTAAAAATGAGAGCAGTAATTTCTAGGCTCTGTGGTTTGGGAATTTACAAACATAGAGTCAGTGCAGGCACAGAAGAAAACATTGGTTGCAGTATAAACACAGGCACTCTGGGATCTGAAGACTGTTGACATCAGAAGAACAGAGAGTAAGGCTGGCAGCACATGCTGATTTAAGCAGTGGAGCAGAGAACAGCAGAATAGGTATAGATGTGGTGGGACTGGATTTCAAATGAATGAGGTTATGCATCATGAGTATAGGAGATAAATCATCAGGAGTGAATAAATTAAGTATATCTTAAATTAAGGCTGTTTTCCATTCAGATTGAATAAATCCACTAGTAGCTGCACAATAAAAACTATAATCTGAGAAAAAAGCATACAAAGATCACTCAGCCTTTGTGATAGTATGAGGTGAGAATTAATTTGGTCCTTGTTATACCAAATCAAGTAGCTAAAAACACCTTTACTTCAATGGTGCTGAATTCAGCCCGATGTGAACAACAGACAACTGCTATGACAGGATATTCAAAGTGCCCTGATAATCCTGTAAGCATATTTGAATAACCTACCATTACAGCAGCAGAGACTTATAAAAGAAAAAGGCAATAAAAGGCTATTAATTCAAATATAGCCATTCCATTGTATTCATAATGGGAAAAATTAAACCCTTCCAGATTAGATTTGAGGAACTAGTGAGGAGCTACAAGAGAAATGCTGGAGAAATACAGTACCTTGGTGAGGAGCTGAATCCCTCTTGTAAGGAGAAGCTATGTCTCACAAGCCTGTTGGAGTTGTCTAAACATTTGGTTTATGGTGATTGAGTTGATGTAGTCCACTTGGATTTCCAGAAGATTTTGAGTTAGACATAAAGTCTTTTAATGAAACCTTGCAACAATGGCATAAGAGGAAAGAACTTTGCATAGATAAAAAATTGTTAAACAGCCATCACCAGAGAACAGGAGTGAGCGATTAATTTGGCAGTGGAGAAAGCCAGTGGAGAGTTCTGCAAGGTCAATGCTAGGATCCATGCTGTGCAGTACATTCGTAAATGATCTGGGAAGGGTGATGAGCAGTGAAATGAAAAACTTTGCTGGTAATATGAACTGATGCAGGAGAGTAAAAGAGTCCAGTTAAGAAACACTGGTGAAAGATCCCATGATCTTAATAATAATAACATAATGGCAATGAAATTCTGTGTAAACCATGTGAAAGGGAAAAAAGTTCCTAAGTCTACACAAACTCTGTGTTTACTAGTGACACTAGAGACTGAGATCTGAAGTTTGTAATAGACAGTTTTACGAAAATTTCTAGTCAGTACCCAACTCTAGTAAAAAATGTTAATCTAGCATTAGAAATTGTGAGGAAAAGAACATGACAGAGAACCACTTCCCATCTTTGAATATCGCACGCCATTCTGGTCCCTGCAGTTCAAAGGATGCAGTGGAACTGGAAAGGTTCAGAAACTGGCACCAGGTTTGTCAAAGTTATTGGAACAACTCCAGTTGAAAGCAGGATTAAATAGACAGGAATCCTTTAGACTGAAAAAGATGTGCCTGAGGGACGTAAACCAATGAGCGCCATGACAGAGTGGATAGGGATTGATTGTTCACAGTTTCTTCCGCTACAAGAACAAAAAGACATCAACTGGAGATAACAGAAGCCAAATTCAAGATAAAGGAAATGGTTTTCATGCTATCGGTGACAGACCTAATGAACTCCTTGCCACAGGATGTTGTGAATGCTGGCAATCTACAGGCATTTGGGTGAAGATGGCATGCAGATAGGTAAGGGAAGTCTGTGGAGGGGTGCTCAGTACCCAGAAACCAAGTCTGGTTCAGGAATCCCCAGAGCTGCAAAAGACTGAAGGCTGGGAGAGACTCAGGGGAGGACCATGTGCATTCATCCTGTTCCTCAGGCTTCTGCATTTGACCATCGGTGGAAACAGAGTACTAGGTTAGCTGGATCGCTTGTCCAATCCTGCAGACTTTATGTTCTTCTGTAACATTGCAGCAGTAACAGGGCAAAGCAATTTCTAGTTGCAGGCCATGCTATGTTGGAGGCTCAAGAAAAACCTATACTGAGAACAATATCAATCTCAAAGTGTTTGTGAAGTTTCTCTGGCTCAAATATATATCCAGAACAGTTCACAGAGAAATCTTTGTCTAGCAAATAAAGCAAATAAACCCTGGCATCTCATCTTGTGCCTTGGAGAGTTGTCTGACACACTGATATTGAATTAAAATGCTTAGCCACAATTTGCTAATCATAGAATCATGAAGCATGAGGTTGGAAGAGACCTCTGAGGTCATCGAGTCCAACTGTGCTTGTCTCCCCACTAAACCATGTCCCTAAGGAACTCATCCACCCGTCTTTTAAACACCTCCAGGGATGGCGACTCCACCACCTCCCTCGGCAGCAGTGCCTGACCACCCTTTCAGTGAAGAAATTCTTCCCAATATCCAGTCTAAACCTCCCCTGGTGCAACTTATGGCCATGCTTTGACCCCACATGAGTATAACAGATGGAGAAAATACTGTAGAGACTTTGCTGTAATTTGTAAATCTTCCTTTGTCTTGGCAAGAGGACTGAATAGCCCAAGTAATAGATTTGTAGCGATACATGCATGCCATAAAATTATAACAATTAACATTTCGGTCTGGTTACTCTGAAGCTGTTTTATACACCACTGGCAATATAACTGGGGAATCAAAGCGAGTGCAAGTTACCCTTTTAAATCCATTTAAGTCTCTGTTGTGCTGCCAGAGCAACGTAAAATAGTCTTAGAGTAGCGAGCAGCAAGCTGTTCCAGTTTAAATCTGCCGTTGTTTGACAGAGGTAGTCCCTGCCCATTTTGTTTCAGACAGGAAAAAAGTACAAGGAAAATAGCAGGAGGATAAACTTGTCACTGATGGAGCCCATAAAAGCGTGCTGCAGAGCTGCTTCCTTGGTTTTAGGCGACAAAGAAGAACAAGTTGAAACAAATGACACAGAAAAACGTTCTTTAGATTTGAGCTGTTTCAACAATAATTTGTTGTCCATCAGATCCATGAGGCTTAACTAATGCTTTGTGAACTATATCAACTAGGATATCCTTTTTCTTCAAATACCTTTTCCAGTTGATTAGCCTGTAACTAAAATGTCTCTTGGGTAAGCTACAAACACTAGAAACCCTAATAAATTGACTAACCAGTAATCTGCTCCCATTGCCACTCTGCTTTCACTGTCACAATTCGAGGGGGTTATTCCTGTCAGTACGGTTTTTCTATATAAAGAGTTGATTATTCCCTGCCAGCTCGGCATTTGACCTCACCTTTCCTGATATAAATTTTAAAATTAGTGTGGTCCTGCAGATATGAGCTCAATATCTGCATTTAAAGCCAGGCCTCTTCTTTTAACAATGCTGCCAGGGCAGCATCACAGAGGTAACAGGTAGAACTGCTTTTTACAGATTTTTGGCTGGTTTTAATTTTTAGATATACGTTGTTAAAAGATATCCATTAGCTGAGAAATATAAACCAGCTTTTTTACTATGACAGAAGTGTGCAGTACCATTTTTTGTAGGCTTGAGGGAAGCAAATAACAAGAACTCACCTCTAACTGCAGTAGGCTGTCAACATGAAAATCAAGCCTTGCCTTAGCATCTCTTCATCCTAGCATGGTATGAAACAATAGGGAAAGCTTTTAGCCTGCAGAGACTACGGGGGAAGTAATTCTAATATATAAGACACAGGCACTTTCATTATCATTAGCAAGCCTGCTGGATTATTCATGAAAGCCCCACTTACAGATGTAAGCAGGCATTTGCCATTTATTCCTTAGTGTAATTTAACTCAACACATCACTTTTTATGTTAACCTCGTGGAAGGTATTTTGATCTTAATTGAGTTTTTTATTAACACATTAAAACTCTGTATCCATTTGCCCCCACTCATCTAGCACTGGGCTGCAGAGCCATCCATCAGGGAGGATACGTGTGCCTATGTTATGGGAAATCTTGCAAGGATTACCTGAATGAGGAGTCTGGATTTAGCTGGAAGAGTGCTGGGTGGACCGGACCACTTCAGCGGGTTGCAGGGAGATTGTGACACCCAGCTTGCCAAAATTGCTCTGAATAAAGGAACTGAACTGGCTATAAAAGTTTTTTATAGGAAAGGAAGTGTTACTGTGAGATACCCTTACTTCCCAGGCTCCTCCTTCCACAGGGCTCCTCTCCCTTCTTCCTTGGGAATCCTCTGGAAGTCGCAGTGCAGAGCTGTGTCCTGACACTGCTGCTCCTGGTCATGGCTCCTCTGTAACGCACCACTTATCCCCTGCACATCCAGGGGAGGATGAGCAAGGAGAGGCTCTACTTAGCAAGGCAAAGGGTAGAAAAATTTGCCTCCCTATGCTATCATCTCATCTCCGAAGGGAAGGCTGAGCAAACTGGGTTTTTTGTAATCATTTATGTGGCTTTAATTAGGCATGGTCAAGCTACAATGTATCAGTGTGTGTTGAGCAAATAAAAAGAACACGTCCTAGGAAACTTAACTTGTTTATTTGGTTGGAACCAGGAAGGAAAAAAAGATGTTAGAGGAGAATGGTTTGCCTAGTTTTTAATGCTAAAGGGGCAAAGATATATTTACATATGGCTACCCCTTCAAATTATGGTAAATAAGTTAGTGGTAAAATGAAGTGTTGTGTATATTTAAAATCCAGTGGTTTGTGGTAAGGCAGGCAGAAGTGGGTAATTTCTGTTTTGCCAAATTAGAGGAAGGGTCACTCTGTGTGGGACTGCACGTGCTTATATTTCTGGGTTTTTTTGTATTCATAATATGAAATGTTACCTCAAATCAAACAAAATGCACTGAAAAGTTTAAACTATTAGAGTGGTAATAATCGACTAAAAATGGTCTGCTTAGCACTTGTCTACTTAGCACCTTTAAGATGTGTATAATTCAAGATGGTCAGCTGTGTTTTTGTGTCAGTTTTATTTCTTCATTATTGAAAAATAACTTAATTTCTAATGAAAAGAAATAGAATGCCCTAGAAACGGTTTTAACATAATACCTATTCCGACTAAAAAGCGTGTTATTTCTATGAGATTTTTGACTTGTATTATACACCACAATTCTCTAATAAACTGTACAGCACATAGACAAATAATACCCCAGAGAAGTTTTTAATAGTTTATTATTCCATGGATCTTTTCCATAGAATGCTTTATTTTTTACACACTTCCTCTCACCTCTCCTCTTCTTGTTTGTTCTGCCTACTCCCATATCTCTTCACTATCCTAATAAACAGCAGTTGTACCAAAAAGCCAGATAAATCAATGAAATCATCGATTTAGAGAAGAATGAAAAATAGTGCCGTAGAAATATCCCTCAACAAGAGACAATGAAGGTTTGACTAGGTTGTTGAGAAGGGAAAAGCAGCTTCTTGGAGGTGGATCTTCATCTCTTAACTAGAACGATCTTGGTATAACAGCCTTATTTTCTTCAGTTCCTGTTCTTCCTTGTCTTGGCTCCTACGCTGAAACTGTTATTGTGGCAGCAACAGACATTTATGCTGTTTACACTATCGTCCAAATGTGTGACATGATTAGTGTGCTCGCAACATGGCAATATTATCATGTTGTTCATGGTAACTACTGGCTGGGAAAGAGTACAGAGGGAGGGACACCCCACACTACATTACAGCTCACCCTGAACCCAAACACACTGATGTGTTCCTCCTTCACGGGGGGCAGGAGATCAGTCGCCTTCTCTCTCAGCTTGCATCCCTCTGAGCTTCTTTTTGAATTTGGTTTGGAAATCCAATGAGAAGAAAATAAGAACAGCTGAAGTAGCATATATAATCATTGCATATCCTCTTAAAATGCTGAATTCTCCATGCTTGAATATGAAGCAATAAACATGCCCAGCCTGGACATTTTGATAGATTCACATTACCAAGACAGGTTTCATGTTACTTCAGATTTTTGAAAGGAATTATAGATAATTCCTAGACCCATTATGCTATCATTTTATATGGGCCAAAATTGGGCCATGATCAAAGGTAGCATTTCTGCTCTATTATGGGTATTTTTAAATCCCTGCCAATATTTCTCAACATCCACAAATATAATTAAAATATGTATTTCAGTCCAACTACCAGGTGCAGGAGATTACAATCGTTCTTCTCCCTAAATCCACCATCCTAATTAAGAAAAAGTAAAATTATTTTTCTTTACAAGCCAGTCTTGCTTTAACACTGCATATTCAAGATTTTAGACTATTACTTTGCCTGGAAATGGTTTACAGTTTTTCTTTCATTTTTAGGAACTTTGCTTGATCAGTAAACAACGAGACTTCAGGAATGTATTTCTTATTTTATTGAGATGTACAGATAGAGATTCGATTGCCTGTATGTATTGCTCTACAGAATGCACAATAAATATTTTTCATATGCACACTACCTGATCTCACAGGCTGGGAAATGGCATAAACAAAATGTCAGGCGAGAACAAGGCTAGATTCTGTGTACACAGCCAGCAACTACAGGTTTAATTTTAAAGAAATACTCTGACATATTTCCTGACATATTAAGCTTTTTATTATTACACCGTTACCTTTGTTAACAGCAGTGAAGTGGCACATGGTTTTATTGAAGCACCATTTCCAAACAGCAGACTAGTTACTACTCTTCTATACGCCATTTCTTCTAGAAATCCTAAAGAAAAAGAAACACGTGCCTCAGTGCTGATCAGAGTAAATTACATCTGTGTTGAAATGCATAAACTTGGTATCTAAATCAACGCTACTCCGTTTTGATAGCTTTTTTTGTTCTCTTTTCCAACAAATGTATTACAGAAATTGTACTCAGAGATTTAAAGCATCCCATTACATTTTATACAAACTATAACAGCACAGTAACTATCAGCCTATAGTCTGAAGGAGGAATTCCTTGATAAGACTATGGTCATTGTTTTAATCTTCCATCTCCTTTGTCTGTAACAAGTTTTGTCACAAGGAAAAGATCATGTGCCCGCATGCATCTGGCAAGAAAGTGAAGAGGCTCTTGCCAATAGCTGTTGAGGTAATAAATGTCACTGCTAAATGAAGGACTGCAACACCTTGAAGAGCATCAAATCCTCTTGTGCTTATCAGTCCTTGCTCAGATTTGGTCTGGATTATCTCTGCAGTCATATCATTTCCCAAATTTTGCTGTGATTGTCTTAATGTCAGTTATAGAAAGAAAAGTTTCAATGCATAAGAAAAATAAATACTTGAACAGTGAATGGCAAGACCCCTGACATAATTCTACCCTCCTTCTGTTGTGTTATACTTCAGCTCCCCTTGCTTTTCTAAGGTTTAATATGAAAATGAGTACAAAAATAAATCCACGTCTGCAGGTGTAAGCAAGAGAGATGGCATTCAGCAGGTTCTTCAGAAAGTAAAGCACTAGTGAAAGGACTTGATAGATTCAGGCTCTTGGAGACACATTACTAGTAGCAATTTCACAGGCTTTTTCCTTGTACATTGCCATCCTACTCTCACCTCTTAATTGTGAAATGCTTGTTCATTCTCTGTGGTTTAACCCCTGCCCTCATTAAGGAGAGGAAAATGAATGGCTAACTTAGAAGTGGTTTTGTGATATAAACCGAATCCAGTGTATATGTTTCCTCTCTAGCCAGTCTCACACGCAGGTTAATTTTGTTCATGAAGCCACAAGGGACACATGTTCACCCTGTCTTTTGCAGATAAGTTGGAGCTCATTCTGTGTGTCCTCTGAGCATGGCAAAGGTGAACCAGCTCTGGCTCAAGGGCTCTGTTTAATCAATATCCATTATTTCTTACATTCAATAAATGTTTTGAAAAAACTTCTCCTCGGGGGGGATTATTTCCGCCTAATGGAGTATGTGTCTCAAAAATGTAATACAGAAACCAAAAATTCCATAGTTCCAACATAGTTTCTTCTTTGCCATTGTTTCTTCTCCATTATTTTCTTTCTTCATTTAAAGTAAATTACAAGCAAACTCCTCGGGCAAACCAGTATTTGGACACAAAAGGCAGGAAAGCTAAAGAATATGTATATTCTGGAATGCAATTTTCAGGAAATCCTAAAGAAAATCAGTATTTGCCCCAACAGAAATAGCAGTAGGAATATAACATTTCTACAAGAACCTGAATATCTTTCCACAGCAGAAGGAAATGTCCCCAAGATTCCCTTGGCAAAGGCTGGTGGATAATAACCCTGTAGAAGCCAACATTTGCTTCACCTCTTCTACTCCTACCTTTCATTCCTCATAAAATGTTTTGAGGTTGATTTGAGGGATTTTTGCCTCTCTACAAAACAGTCCCTGTGCCGTGTACAGCACGGGATTTTCTCCTCCCTTGTCGTCAACATCCTAGCAACATCAGACTCTCCAACGGTGGCTGCTTGCACAAGCTCCGAGTAACCCTACAGAAAATCCAGGGTAACCACACATCGCTACTCCAGCCCGAGGGTGGAAAAGCGATCGAGCGCGGCTGCAGCATTTGCCTCCAGTCCTTCCTTCTTAGCTAATCTCTCACTCCTTCCCCAGCCCACGCCATGGAGTTATGCTACTTAGTTCACATTTCCTGCGGTTATGCTGTGTAATTTTATCAAGAATTGTTAAAGGTGCAAGGTAAATCCTACCTGTGATTGGTTGGCAGGCAGTTACATACACATCTCCTACAGAGTGGGTGAATCCTGCTCTTACTCAGATGCTGTAGTTTTAGAACAGTTCAGCTGGATCCAACTAAATTCCTCTGCATTTGTTGCAGGAAAGAAAAAAAGTAAATGGACTCTGACCCAATGTATGAAATGCAAATAACTTAATACCTCTATAAGAAGCTGTATTGTGTATTTATTTTCTTGCTTGACATAGAAGAGATATATATGTACACCAGTTGATCTCACTTTGTCCCTAAAAATAACAGGGAGGAAGTGGCTACAGAGTTTTTTTATATATTAACACCATCTACACTTGCTAAAATATTTTTCCAGGAGTATGTGTTTTTATAACTCTAAAGTTAACATCTACTTAGCTAATTTTAGTTAACTAGTAAAAAAAAAGTATGAATGCAAACATTATGTTGTAACGAATTTATACTTTGAATGCGAAGCTAAGTTACCTTTTAGTGAGTAGTCTTGACAAAAATGGTGGCAGTCACATAAGTTAACCCTGAAACAGCTCAAACAGTATTTATTCTGAAGACATTTAAATCCAGGCGGTCAACCAAGCAAGTTAACACACTCTGGAGTTACTGTTACATACCTATCGAGTATACATTTTTTTGAGAATGAAAGAGAAAAAGTGTTTCTGTCTAACTGGATGGGCTATCTCTGTATAGCTATATCCTCTGTGGGGTGCTGTTCCAGGACACAGAATGCTTTATTTTCATTATAGCAGCAAGATACTAGAATATTTGCAGACAAGTACATAAAGCATAGAGCTAAATATCCTTACTGTTGAGCTGGAGAAAGATGTCCTAAAGATTTCTAAGGGTAACTCTGTTCAGTGGAACATTTGCATGTATCAAGATGACCTGGATAAAACTTGGAAGGTGCAGAGGACAGTCCTTGAAACCAATCTACTGCTAACCAGAGATGCTGAGCGATATTAATTCCTGATAAAAATGGGCTTGACTTCTTCTATGACCTCATACATGACTTAAATAATTTTAAATATGTTCCTCTTAAGATGACTAATAATACTTTGCTCCTGTGTAGTGTCTGTTGGTTGAGGATTTTAACTTGTGCTAAATGCCTCTGTTAATTAAAGGCCAGTCTGTCCTAGACATGGGGAATGAAGCAGGCAATAGCCCGTTAAAGACTCAAAGAAAATGTGATTCCTCCCTAAGTTTGTGCCCCCTTTTAAGCCAACAATTTCATATGATTCCACTTTCTCCCAGGCTCTTTGAGGCAATCTCCTGCCCTATGGCACAAAAAGGAAAGAGTTTCCCTCAACGCTTCCCCCAAATGAAATAATTTTTCATGGTCAAAATAAAGCACATCATAGGACAAAATTCTTTGGCATACAAGTGCTAAAACCCAGTTATAGCCAGGGCCCAAATTTAACAGCACCAGTGAGAGAGACTGTAGCTGCTTTACAAGTGGGTCAGATTCACACACACTAAGTGAAACTCTCCTAATTATGCCAGGTCAACGAAAAAGCTGGAACTCAACCCCAGTATCCTCATCATCAATCACCATGTACTAATTATTTCATTTATTTCATTTACTTTACGATGCAAGGCAGGTACTCTTTCCAAACACAGCGGAAGAAGCAGACGGCCAGCAGAACACACAGCCCACTTCAAGCCCTGAACATCATTAGCTCTTTGCTCGCTGATTCATGTTACATACAAGTTTCTACAGGAAGACAAGGTCAAAATCCAAAATATATCAAAGATGAGGAGATGAGAAATGAGGGACATAATCAGCTAGGCATATATCAAGCTCTCCAAAATATTCTTTGTACTGCTGTTTTAAATTGCAGTACAGGGAAAAGAATACACCATTAAGTGGTGATGATTTTAGATTAAGCATTTACCCGAAGACAGGCTGCAATATCATACACAGACAAGAGACTGCTGGTTTTGAATGGCATCAAATTGTGAACTGAAGCACAGTGGGCTGGAAAATGCTGCAAAGGGTTTTGAAAGTGATTGCTCATCTGTGTAGTAAAATATATCCTTTTTAAAGTCCTGCTGTGACCAGTATAAAAAGATCAGGGGTGAGAGTCTGCATGGGGTCTGCCAACGTGTAGGAAACAGAAGGAAAATCATTGTTCAACACAGGCCTGGGTACATCACAGGTGTGTGAATAAGTCAATAGAACATGGTTACAGAAAGTTATCCTACCAGTAAAACTTCTCTGAAGTTAAGGTGGCTGTGAATTAAAGCGTGAGCTGATTAGAACAGGGGCCAGCAAATTTTCAAATGAGGGGTGTCAGAACTGTTATTTTTCTTTCTTAAATTAGAGGAAGAATTTGACAGCAGCAGCTCAGCAGCAGCTCAGTAAGGGCAAGAAGAAGTTTTGCTTTCAAGACAGTGGATGTTGCCAATTAGTTGACTGGGGGCATCTTACCTCCGTGGCAGGCGGACAGAAGCTCCTCACTTGTGCTGCTTCTGGCATTCACATGTAGCTCTGGGCCAGCCCCTCCTTCAGATGTCTCTCTTGAGGTGCTATTAACTGCAACAGCCCACTACCTGCTACTCAAACCTACCTACCAGCTCACTTGAGCACTGGCTCTACCTTATGAGTCCTTGATTTTGCCAGTTGGTATTTGATGCAGTTAATCTACTTTTGTTGTCAATGACATTCCCTTAGATGCATGGATGAAATATGGTGACAGAAAAACGTGAGCTCTAAGTTTTATGTGTGTTTATCTGAGTGAGTTCCACAGTGGTTACTCTGCAGGAATGTGAGAGGCTCGGTGTGTCATGGCACAGGGCATCAGGTTCACTCCATGCTCTAGGATTTTGTCAGCATACATGGCAGAAATCCACCCAGGAGCTGTGAAATTTACCATCCCAGGCTTTATTTATATGCACCAGGCACTGGGGAAAATGGTTAGATCTAAATTAAAGCAAAAATTGCATCAGAAATCTGCTGCTTAACACATTAATGGACTTGAACAAAGCACTCCGTCAATTATCAGCTCCACCTACCACGCAGGTCTAGACCCCCTTCCAGTGCAAGACGGCATGGCCAGTAAATGGGACAAAATGCAACTTCTAAAGATTGTTTTTCTATTTGCGATCACATTATTTTTTCCAAAAATTCCTTTCATGCTCTAAAATCCTACTTTTTGGAAGAGAGTATCTGTTAAAGTCTCAGCTTCAATGTTTTCCTTTAGTTTTCAAGTGTTTAGTTTTTTTCAGATAAGTGTGGTATCTTGTTGGTCTTCTCTTGCTGTGAATTTGCAGGGTGTGCATCAGAAGAGATATATATGCAGCTGTAAAAGGAAATACATATTAAATGAGAATAGAGTTCACACAATCATTTTATCAAGCTACCAATGATAAGGTATCTTATAGTCTTGCTACTTCAATCTGTCAGGCATTTGTGAATTTTCACTTTTTTAGATGTTTCTCATCTTCAACCAGCTGCCAAAAATGGGGCCAAAATCTATTTCAAAGGAGGGTGTGAACTACTGTGTGAACTGCTCCACCAAAAGCACTGGAAAACTCTAAGGGCTTTGGTTATTATTGCATCAAGTGTTTTGATTTTCACTATGCAAAGTGAAAAAAAAGAAACGCTGTCATGGTTTGAAGAAATTTGTCATCAATATAATGTGAAATAAATAATGACAGCGGTGGAGGGCAATGCAAATGATGTGAACTCAGCTGCTTTCTGCCAATTCACCCCTTTGGAAAATGAAAGAATTGGGAACAGCTGGCCATTGGCAGGGACACTCTTTTTTGTAGGCATTGCTATCCCAGAGGACGCCTTGGTCTCTGAATGGTGAGGCAAAGAGAATATGGGATTAAATTTAGGACAAAACCAGATTCTCTTGAGTTTTTGGCAGAGTGTTAAAGGAAAAAGATGAATACTATTCTTTTTGTAAGTAGGGGGTGGATACAGTTGTGAAACTGAAAGTCTGAACTCTAATTTGAGGGGCTGGTATGGGAGCCATAAAAAATGCCAATTAAAGTTATAGGAATGGGGTTGGGGTTTTGAGGGTTTGGCGTTTTTTTGAGAAATTTTCTTGACAGCTATTTTTTTTCATGTGGACATCAACACAATGCTTTAAAAAGGGGTTTTCTTTGGAAGCACATAAACCTTCCTTGAAATTCAGCCTACACAGGGAATGTGATAAAAACAATGGCAAAATCTTGTCAGCAAGTAGGGAATCATGTATTTCTTCCATTTCAGCTTGTCTGATGACTTTATTGTTCTAGACAGTAAACTAACTGCTGGCTTGGCCTTTCACCTTCTGTCCCAAACAAGTATTGCCAAAAGATACCGAAGTATTTTTGCTTTCTGAGATAAAATAGAGCCGTGTGATTTTTTGGCAGAGGTTAAGTGTCCAGCATCCAGTAACAGGGCATTTGGCCTGAAAGATGGCATACAATTCTAGTAGACCTAATAAAAACTACTGACCTGTGCCAAGGTCAGTAAAAAGAACCCTAAACTCTACAGAGTTTCTACTAATGGTACTGGACCAATAATTTAATCACTGATCTTGATTCTTTGAAGCCTAGCATGCTGTATAGTCATTTATGTTGGTGCAAAATGAGCAGAAATGGTTACACAACGTTTAAGAGTATCTACCTGACATAAAGTCTAGTACAATAAAGCCACTCCATTATCATGTGTTGAACAGTAGAGTAGGCTTATGCTGTTCAGCATTTAATGTTGTATGAATATGGTATTTCCAAGGTCATCTTAGTTATAAAATTATGTTTGCTGTCATTTGGAAATATGCTTGTTGTTCCATGGTTTTGTACAAAAATGATGAAACTTGGAGGAACTGCTATTGAATAAGACAACAATAGTGCAACAGTGCTTTGTCTGGGATTTCTAGGAATGACTTTTTCCTGATAGTGGGACAAGAAGTGAAATTACTGTTCAGATTGGCGTTGATGATAAATATTTGCACGATATATTCAATGCACAGAAAAACATTTGAGTTTGGTCACTTTGTTATAGTCATTCCCTACTTGTACAACAAACGCAATAAATATTGCCAAAGTATAAAGGAAGCAAATCTATCTGTCTTTCAGCAGGAGGTGCAATCTGCTCAGCACAAGACTTCATCCTAGTTTGAGGGTTTTTATTATTTGCACTGCACCCATCTTTCTTTTGGTACACGGCATGATACTGTCTCTGCAATCGTTTTCTCCAGTGGTTCTGTATTGTTTCTCCTCATTGTCTTTTGATGAAAAGTCTGATCATTTCAGATAACCGAGGAAGTGTTTTTCTTGGACCCTGCTTTCTTTGGTATTTGGTCATATGATATTTGTCTCAATTTCTTGGACACTGCTTTCTTTGGTATTCGGTCATACGATATTTGTCTCAATTTCTTGGACACTGCTTTCTTTGGTATTTGGTCATACGATATTTGTCTCAATTTTGAGTTTCACCTCCGTTATATTAGTTACACAGCTCTTCCTTTGCTGGGTGTTGACCCTGCAAGTTGTTTTATGTTGGCAGGGGCCCGCACAGGCATCACCAGAGCCACTGGCACAATCATTTGCCCACAATCTGTAAAGTCAAGACCCTCAGTGACGCCTGGTTTTCAGTTCCCTTGCAGATCTCCATTCACCATCTTCTTGCTTCTTTCGCAGTCATTTTGTAGCTGCATTTTAATAAGTATATTGGGTATAAATCAGCAGGGTAACTTTATACACATGCTCATCATGAGTGTAAGTAACAAGGTGTGAGGACCTAAGAGCCAAACTGTAGTTCAAAGTCACCAATTCTGTTTGTTAGGAGCCTGATATTTCAATTTTGCGCAGTAATCTACAGTGACACTGGTATGCAGGAAGCTGTACTGGTCAAGTTCAGTTCTGCTTAGGATGTGTTTTTGCTGATTTCATTTGCTGCTTCAGGTTTTGGTTCAGTGCCAGAAGCGCCCTTTGGTTTTAGGTAGGGTTGTTGGATCCATCAGGAGGAGGACGGTGGCTTTAAGGGGTGGGAGTGATCAGCCACTGATCCAGGAATGGCTCATGCTTTCATTAGAGTTTAATTTTTGGTTCCTTAGATCTTTGCATTAAAAGGTGGGTATAATTTCAGTATTCTTTGCTGTATTATGGTTAGTATGGAGAAGAAATGCAGTTGTGCTACTCAGTCATTCATACCAATTGTCCAGAGTACAAGCAGCCTTGGACTTTGACCCTAGCTGTGCCTTCAAAGATATTTCAGTGCTCAGAAATACAGGATGCTTTAAATCCTTTTCAGTCCCCCTTTGATACTGAGCCTAAATTTAACTGACACAGCCGTGCTTCCTTACAAGGTGAGCATGACAGACCCAATTGCGTTTGGTGTACTAGCTCCCTTGGTAAACTGTTACACAGAACACTGATTGAAGATAACACAAAAAGGGCTTTTTCAAAACAAACCAATTCTATCCATTGAACTATACACTGAACAAAGGCCTACAACAACAATGATTTGCATTTCCTCTTGCTCAGACCTTTGCCTTTCCTTGAAAGTTCAGTAAATTCCTATCAACCCTGTTATTTCCTCTTGGGTACTGGGAGACCCAGATTGCTTGCTAGAGCTTCTCCAGCAGACAGGCTCTACTCCAGCTGCTGACAGGCCATTAAATCCTACTTTTTTTTCTCATCCTGAAGTTCTTTAATGATTTAATGTTCTCTTTAATCCCAGGCCTTGGGCTGGAAACAGTAAACCTTGCTAGCCAGATTGCATCTGGCTAGCAGAGAGGGATATTCTCCAATTGCTCCACACATTGTTCCCTTGGGAAATCTTAAGTCTGTCACAGTTTAATTTCTGATTTGCTCCCCCCTCACCTCTTCATCCTCACCTTTTTCACTAAGTAAGATACTCTTGATTTGACTCCACAGTCAAACAGAATAGTATCAGACCAGGAAGCTTAGATATACTTAATATCTATAAGGTGGAATGTAGGAGGTCATACATAGGAGGTGGGGAGATAGCAGAATCAGAGGTTTTAGAGAAAGAAGCACATTAATTTGGAAAATGTTAGGAAATACCAGGAATAATAGGCAAAACCTGCCGCAGTCAGTGTTTGCTCTTAATTTTTCTCCTGCTACTACAGCTGTCTGTTAAAGCCTGTGCTTCAGATGCTATGTTCCACATACCAGAATGAGCTGAATTATACAGCTGAGTACTTTGTCAGGGTGGTGACTCGTCTCCTAATGGCTCAAGTCTGCATTTCTTTTTTGAGAATGCTTTTATAGCCTGTCTGAAGTTTTCTGATACATTTATTATGAAGCACAGGTATATGTAGGCTAAAATTTTCAAGCCTGAGTGGATGCGGTTAGATACCCTAAATCCATATCTAGGCATATAAAGAAATGTGATTTTCAGAGGTAGGGAGCATTGAAACACATTGGAAATAATTTTGAGCTCAGTACTTTTGAAGATCAGATAACTCTTTTTATGCTTAAGTGTAATTTCAAGGTCTGGAAAATTTGACTGTATGGTAAAAGAGAGTTTTAGACTATTTATCCATTTTAAAACATTTCGGAGGAGGATAAAACTCTAATTATCTTTTTTTTTTCCATACTGACATATGAAAGGTTTCTGAACAGGCATCCTCCAGTAATGTCTTGCATCTTAACATGACAGTAATCTAAAAATTAGCCTTTTTCCTTCCTGTGGTCTGCTGCATGACCGTGCAACAAAGCCTAGCCCATCAAAAAGTGTACTTGAAGACCATACTTTTGATAACTGCTCTTTGTATGTTTAGTGCTACATGTATAATATTCAAGGTTTCATTACTGAAATAAGTAAGTAGGTGCTTTCATAGCCATTCCTTCCAGGACATCAGTTTTACAGACTTTGTCCTCAGTTCTGCACACATCTAAGAGATCAGGATTACTTTCATTTGAAAACTGAGTAGCAGTTCTTAAGGGCGCACACATACAAAAACACTCTATGCTACTGAATTACATCTTGCTAAGTTTTGCAGGTTCCCTGTTCACAAGCTACAGTGTCATTGGTGCCACTCTGAGTCTACTGGTAGCAATTCCTGCACTGGCAGAATCTTTTCTGCTATGTGCTATGCTATGGAACATTAAAAATTGAGCAAGAAGGAAGATTATGAAGAAATCTCCTGTCACGAGAAGCAAAATATTGTTTGTGAGAGATACTCAAGAGACTCATCTCTGAATTTAAAAGGCAGTTTCACTTCATTACCGTGGTTTGTTCAGTATAAGCCTGTTTCTGGAATTTATGCATGAAAGGCATTACATAAATCGGTATTTCCATCAAACTTGGTTTTTCATAGAACCATCAATTGGTTTGGGTTGGAAGGGACCTTAAAGATCATTCTGTTCCAACCTCCTGCCATGGGCAGGGAAACCTTCCACTAGATCAGTGTATTACTTGTTATGTTTGTGTTTGGACAAGGCAAAATTTCCCTCTCTTGTGCCTTCTCTTTCCTTTCAATGTTTACATAACTTACGCAAGTACTTGGTTAGCACCTCTCTGCTCCCAACTTTGTCTCTCTGTATGATGTGGTTTTGACTTCAAGCTCTTGAAGTCAAATCAGTCTTGCTTCACACAGATCATTGTCAGGCTTTGTCCTGATACGTTGCATATCACTGCAGCCATTAGAACACAAGAAACCCTAAAGTCCCACCCCACAACAAATGCTATGCAGTAGGCTAATGTAGTTATCTGATCTGTATTAACTTCAGGTGGTTTCTGTATGATGGCGTAGGAATTGCTTGCGCAGCTGAAATCCCAGACGGTGCCCTGCTATAACGCACAAGTAGTCTCAATAGGATTAATTGAAGTTTGAAATACTGGAATTTATCTAACGACAAGAGAAATAAAAAAAAATGGTTTATATGAAGATTATTATCAAGTGAGTAAGATGCATTAGAAATTGCTTTTCTTAATTTGTATGTCGCCTTACACATGAAGCCAATTTTCAGATGACGTCCCAAGGATGTGGCATTGACTTTGTGAGCTTCATATGGGATAAAGAGCTTAGCTCACAGAATCATAGAATGTCATGAGGTGGAAAGGACCCACAAGGATCATCGAATTGAATTCCTGTCCCTGCACAGGACAACCCCAACATTCACACCACGTGTCTGAGGGCATTGTCCAAATGCTTCTTGAATATTGTCAGGCTTGGTGCCATAACTGCTTCCCTGGGGAGCTCTTCCAGTGCTCCACCACTAATACCAATTTTTCCTAATATCAAACCTAAATCTCCCTAACACACCTTCCTGCCATTTCCTCAGATCCTGTCATTGGTCACCAGAGAGAAGAAAGCAGTACCTGCTCTTCCTCCTTCCCCTCTGAGGAAGCAGTAAACTGCTATGAGGTCTCCCCTCAGCCTCCTCCAGACTGAACAGGCCAAGTGATTTCAGCCATTCCTCATACAATTTCTCCTCTAGACCTTTCACCAACTTTGTGGCCTCCTCTGGACGCTCTCCAGTAGCTTTATATTCTTTTTATACTGTGGTGGCCAAAACTGCACCCAGTACTCCAGGTGAGGCTGCACCAGTGTGGAGTACAGTGAGACAATCACTGTTCTTGACTGGCTGGCAATGCTGTGCTTGATGCACCCCAGGACACGGTTGTCCTCTTGGCTACCAGGGCACTGTTGGCTCATGTTTATCTTGCTCTTAACCAGAACCCTCAGATCCTTTTCCACAGGGCTGCTCTCAAGCCTCTCATTTCCCACTCTGTATGGACATCCAGGGTTGCTGTGTCCCCAGTGCAAAACCCGGCACTTGCCCTTGTTAAACTTCATGGGGTTGGTGATTGTCTAGCTCTCTATTTTGCCCAGATCCCTCTGCAGGGCTTCTTTGCCTTTAAGACTGTCAACAGCTCCCCTCAATTTTGTCATCTGCAAAACTTAGCTATTAAACCTTCAAGTCCTGCATCCAAGTCGTTTATGAAGACGTTAAAGCTTCTGCCATCCGGGTCTCCTGAGGTGACTTCTGTGAGGAAGCCGGAGTGACTGTGCAAAGCACAGCTTGGATACAAAGTCATGTATTTACAAGAAGCAAAGCACACAAATTTCCTCTGCATCTTGCCCAAACACAGCCTTTGCTGTTGCTCCTGTGGGGCTGAAACGAGGAACTGTAGCTAAAGGCACGTTCTGAAGTGGCAGTGCTGGCTGGGTGAAGCCCTCCCTGCTCCACTGCCCACCCCCCAAACCTTTGCTGCTCGAGGAAGCCTGCCCAGTGGCTCTAAGAAGCCGTTTGCTTGCATCCCAGGGAGCCCCTCTTTCCAGGGCTGGGAATCACAGAATGGTTTAGGTCAGAAGGGACCTTAAAAATCATCCAGTTCCACGCCCCTGCCTTGCACAGGGACACCTCCCACCAGCCCAGGCTGCTCAAGGCCCCATCCAGCCTGGCCTTGAACACCTCCAGGGAGGGGGCACCCACAGCTTTCCTGGGCAACCTGGGCCAGGGCGTCACAACCCTCAATGTGAAGAATTTCTTTCCAATGCCCCAACTAAATCTTTCCCCTTCCAGTTTAAAGCCATTTCCCCTCGCCCTATCACCACCTGCTCCTTTTTAAAAGTCCCGCCCCAGCTTTCCTGTAGCCCCTTCAGTTACTAGGAGGCCGCTATGAGGGCTCCTGGCAGCCTCCTCTTCTCCGGGCTGAGAAACCCTAGCTCTCTCAGCCCGTGCTCACAGCAGAGGGGCTCCAGCCCTCGGCTCATCTCTGTAGCCCTTCTCTGGACCTTTTCCAACAGTTCCACATCCTTCTTACAGTGGGAATTCCAGAACTGGACAGAGGACTCCAGGTAGGCAAAGTGGAGGGGTGGAGAATCACCCTCGCGCGGGAGGGGGAACGGCCAAGGTTGGCGCTGCGTTCCCGGAGCGCCCGTGCCCCAGGGCTTTCCGTCCGAGGGAAGGGGGCGCCGCTGGCGCTGGGCTCCCCAGCACAGCCCCCTCCGACTGTGTGGGCTCCCACCACCTCCTCCCAGCCCCGCAAGAGGCAGCAGCAGAGGCCGGGCTCCCTCTGGGCGGCAGGAGGTGAACGGCAAGCGGCGGCTTCTCCCTCCCACACGCCGGTGTCGGTCTCTCCTCCTCCTACTCCTCCAGCAGCAATAGCAGCGGCTGCGGGTCACCTCTGCTGAGCCTGCGAGCCAGGCGGAGGCTCCAAGGGCGCTACGAGCCGGTGACATTGGGAGGAGACGCGCCCGAGGGCGACGCCGGGGGGGACGGGAGCGCCCTGTGCCCGCGGCGAGCGTCCTGAACCCGTGGCGAGCGCCAGCCACAAACTCGCCCTCCCAGGGAGGAAGGGAGGGCAAGCTGGGCTGGGCTCTGGCGGCTCTGCCGGGGCGCTCAGCCCTTTCATTTCCTTCTGGCTGCTGGAGGCTGCGGACTATAAATAGCAGGGCTCGGCAGCCACCGAGCCACACGCACGCTCCGCGGGCAAAAGTGTCGCCACGGTCGCCCCAGCTGCCGGCCAGGTAAAACCGAGCGCGCGGGGGGTCGCTCCAGTGGCCTTGGGTTTCGTTTCCTTGTTTCCCCGCGTCAGGAGAGATTAAAAGCTGGGAATGGGCTTCCAGCCCAAGTCCCTCCCTTTTATTCCCTTATCAAGTTTCTTAAGGTTGCAGCCCCCAAGGAGCCCTTGGTGGGAGGCGAAGCCGCTGTGGAGACGGAGCGGGATGCGCTGCGGGGCGGCTGCTGCTCGCCGGGCTCCCGGAGCAGCTTCCAGCTCCGGAGCCGCCGGAGGTTTCTCCTACTTTTTCCCGGCGGTTCCTGGGCGCTCCTCGCGCAGCTGCGGCCGGGGCTCCTCCGAAAGGGCGTTTGCGGGGGGTCGAGGACTTCGTTTCTGAGGTGTTTCTGTTGTGTTTGGAAGTTGAGGGGGGCAGCAGGCTGCGCGGGTGCCACCAAGGGGTTAATTTGGTCGGGTAATTGAGCTGCTGGATCCCCATCTTGCAAACCACAGCGGCTGCCTAAATGCGATGGGGACCCCCAGAAACGAACCGCGTATCGATAAGTTGAGCCGAGTTGTAACTTGAAATGGCAACGGCCGCAAAAAAGAGGGGGTAAGGGGATGATATTTGATTTCTGAACGCGATCAGGTGGAGCTCTGTTTGCTTTTCCTCCAAATGACATACGTGTTTTGAAGCATGGGTGGCAGAGCCTGTGCTGTCGACTTGACTGGTCCCCAAAGCTAACCCAGTGCCTCGTCTGAATAAAAATAATAGGACGAACTCTTTGAGGAGCTGTTTTCATCTGATGCTTAATTACGTTTGCATTTCTCTTCCTTGCCAGAAGAAATTTATGTGTTTATTTACCCATTAATGATGTGTTAAAATAGGTACACTAAAATCAAGCCCTATATATGCCGTTTAAGTCTGTCTTTGAATCTCAAAAATGAGACTAATTTTTAGTCTTCACTGGTTTACAGGCACCCGCTATCTATATTTGAAGGATGTCTACATAGCGAGAGTAATGGGGGAAGATGTCTGTTTCTTGGTCTGCATCAAAGCAAGGCTTATTATATAAATAACTCATTGCTAACAAAACTTATTGTATTTGGATAAATAGTGTGGTAGTAGTCTTCAAAAAAACCACAAACCAAACCCCCAACACAGAAAGACTAGAACACTGTCTTTTAAATGTGATTTTTACTTTCTTGATTAAATTGGAACTAGCTTTAAAGCCCTGCCGTACCTTAGGTTTGTTTTTTTTTTGTCCTGTGAACCTGTATATTAGATGGAGTTTGTGCATCTAAGTCCTCATTACTATAACTACCTATGCAGGACTGAATACCTTTTAGTTCACACATTCTGATAATTGCATTAAAATTAAGATATAAGTCACATAATTAATATGAGCAGAAATTAGTCCTGTGAGAGTTCTACAGCCCTGATGACATTAGTGGGAACATGTGGCAGTGTTACTACTTCAGAGCCCTATTTTTGATTTTTTTTTTTCCTCTCTGCTTTCTGACAGAGTTTCTGCAGTGCTCAAGATAAGGTTAAATCATTCTTTAAAATAAGCTGTTCTTTTACTGGCGCTTTCGGACTACCTAAAGCTTCGTGTTCCAGTTCTCCATGGGTTCCTTAAACCTTGCAAGTGCTGCTCATCTCTTTTGCTCTGGTTTCTCTGGAGAGTTTTGTCTGTGAGGCTGCCTTAGTTATTTTTGATCAAAGAATTCTGCCTTCCTCAGGCTAAGGTATATCAGGTGTATCCAGGTGCCTCCTACAGATCCTCCTTTATGACTCTTTCATCTTCTGATCTGACCTGAAGATTTCACATTAGATTTTGTGAATCAAAATGCATGATGAATACTGTGCTTAGTACCTGGAAGTCTACTGTACAGCAAGAAGACACCCCTCCCCCCCCCCCCCCCCCCCCCAAAATCAAACCCCAAAAGAAAAAAACAGGAGTAGGATATCTGCCTTGAGCATCAGAGTCAGCCTGTGGAGGACAGTTCTGCTAGTTAACAGTAAAGAGTGGAGGCTGCATGATTGTCTGCAGGTGAAGGAATTGTTTGAATAGGCCTAGGTCTGAATTCACTATAGATTTTTGAGGAAAAGTAGTGGCATTGATGTGCTTGCTGAGTTATTTAGCTTGTTACAGATGTATGTTTTTGGCTTATGACTTCTGCAGAGAAATATGAAAATAATACTTTTTGGATTTATGTAGCAGATTTACTGGAGAAAGTAAGATAATTTGCTAAGAGAGACAAGATGAAAGGCAGAGAATTTCTCCCAACACTGATGTTCTTCAATATTTATGGTAGCTTGAACTAGCATTCTTAAAAGCTTGGGCAGTTAGCTACATTTCTCTCCCTAATTCATATTTTCATAACCTTTCCTGTATACCAAGTGCTCTGACAGATGGAAAATTTTAGGAATAGCTGTCTTTATTTGGCTTGCTGTTGATTAGTGGTCAATGTTATAGATCACACTTTAGAGGAAAGATTCCTTCTTCCAAAGTAATCTGGACTGAGATAAATCAAGTTCTATGAAATATTTTCCTTGGCTTTTTAAAATAACTTGGAAATCTAAATTCACATGTCAAAATGTGGGGTGGATGGAAGGCTGAAATGCTAATTGGGAAGAGATGGCAGTTCTGACCTCATCAAGCCTTTGGCCTTGCCTGCTTACCCTGGGTTTAGGAGCCCTCCCCAGACTCCTTGATTTTACCTACAAACCTGGCAGTCTTGCCACAGTTTTGTCCCAGATTCTCCATCTCTTTCTTTAGGAGCAGTCAGCATTAAGACTGCAACTGTTAAGAAAATGTGGTTGTTTGGGTTATGTTTTTAAAGGAATGCCCAATTCTTCCTTAACTCTGCCAGATAAGGATCTAGTTAGACCATCAGGCTGTTCTGTCCTGGATACTTTCTCTGTTACAGAAAACCTGAGACAAGCCTTCAAAGGCCAGCTGGATTGTGCAAGGTTGGAATGCTGTGCTGGACTTAAGCTCATAGATGTCTTCACAGTGGTAGAGTGTTTTAATTAAAAAGACTTGCTCATCTGGATACAAAAGCCACACTTGCAATATTAAAAGGGAGTTTGAGGTTTGTGAACTGTAGTTTCCCGCTGTTTGGAAGACTAGGTTAACTGCTTGCCAGCTGAGTATTAAGAAAAGAAAAAAACCCTATAAATTAATGATGGAGGATTATTTAGTTTGTTTTCCTCATCATCTGCAAAGATAGAGTGAGTTTATTTGCCCGAGTCAGTAGCAGATCATTTTCAGGGAAGAGAGGTTTTTTTTCCCGTTTCTGCAGCAAATCAGATCTATACAATGTGTTCTACTATAAAAATTTGCATTAGGAGACAGAGTATGTTGTCCCAATCTTATGTACCTTTTTGGCAAGGTATACCAAGATAACATGCTACAAAGTAAAGTGGGCATCTTGGGGTACATTTTATTAACTTGTCTTCTAAGAGGGAGTCAATGGAACAAATTGTATTCATTTACTCTGCAGGTTTTTCAAATTTACAATGGTAAAGTTTGCATATGTGTTTCAGCAATGGGTTTTAAATTGTTTGATGCTGATATCTTAAGTGAGACTATGTAAAAATGTGGAATTACTTCTTCTAAGGTGTTTTAGATTCAAAGCCTATTGAACTTTCCACCCTTCTGGATACAGAAGAGAGTGGGCAAGACAATTTTAGCATTTATAGTAGTTTCAACTTTGTAGCTGCAGACAAAGTTTGATATTGATTTCCATAGGTTAGGATGCATATAGGCTTTTTTGCCTCAGCCTGACAGACTAAGCCTCTTCCTGTTTGTCGGTGAATTTGCTCCATAGGTTCCTTGAGTTCCTTCCAATTTTAATGTTGTAGAAGACTGTTTAATAAAATTTCAGAAGACAACACAAGCTAAAGGTGCTTACTTGATGTAATATGGCGTCAAAGATGTTAAATGTAATGCTGTGTATCATTTCCTTCGCAGTCGGAGTTTGTGCTCTGTTACCATGTGCTGTGGCATTAAAAATCAAAGCTATCTGCGGGTTTTTTGGGGGATGTTTTTATTTTTGTTGTATATCCTGTTTCTATGAAATGTCACCCTGTGCTGTCACCTGTGTGAAAATTTATTGAGTACTGTAGTAAAGTTGATCTGGGCTCTGTCTGACTGGGGAGCGTTTTCTGTTAAAATTACTGTATATACATAACTGAAACACTTGCATTTGTATTGATTTCATTCTGTTAGTTTGTCAACAGGAGCTTTTTGCTTGCTGCAAAACCACTGTTTTGTCAAATAGAGTGAAATAATATGAGGCTCGAAAAAGACTGTTTTCCCTTGTAATTATAAGAGGTGGATATGTAACGGACAATTAGGAGGGAGAAAGTCTTGTGGGAAATAAGCTTTTATTGTGTTTTGACAGTTTTTCATGTACTATTAGGTTCTCATATTGTTTATTTATAAACTAAGGTCTTTGCATATTATAGCCATGCTAGTAAGATGCACTGAACCTAGGGTGCATATTTCTTTTATGAAAATGACTAAAAAACATGAAAATGGGTATAAAAGTCTGGGTGCTAAATGTGACTTGGTATCTTGTGTATTTTCTGCTGTGCAAATGGAGCATTAAGCAGAACGCATCAACGCTTTGGTATTGTACAGTGTTTCCATTTCAGCAGTAACATCACTACTCTGCCTGGATTTCGTTTGCTTTTTGTATGTGTAAATGGCTAAAGAAAGCAAGTATCAGTAGAACTGAGCTTTATAGGATGAAGTTATTTTCTGTGCTATAGTGACATAATTTTGGAATAAATTTCTTTAATGAGTTATTCCAGTTTACACTATAAATAAGAACAGAATTTGGTAAAGAGTAGGAGACACAGCATTTGACGTTCAGAGTAACATCAGTGCTATTTTTATGGCTTTAAAAATATACTTTCAATGGATGAGAAGATCTTTTAATTTTCAAATAAATAATGTAAAAGTTGGAGTGTGTATGAGTAGTGCCTTTTTGCTGTAGCCAAGTAAACGTGTGGGTTGAGTACTCCCCCCTCCTAAGGCAGCTATAGAGCCATACTGCGTCTGGAATTTCTGTTACTCTCTGTCACGACACACGGTTTGCGTGGCTTTTGTAGAACAGCCACGTGGTGTGGCCTCTCTAGGTTAGCTGGGAATGATAAAGATGGCAATGTTGCTTTATAATCAACTTCCCCCACAGAGGAAAAGTTTCCTGCAAAGCAGCTCTTTCCACAGGAGCAGAGCAATCAGGCGATGATCCAGTGATCAAACCTTGGAACAGAGTATATAAATGATGAAAACACACCCACTTTTTAAAAAAATACATTGAAAGAAGCATTCTCAGTTTAGATCTGCTATCGAGAAATACTCTTTAATTTGATGTGTAGTTACTATACAAGCACAGGTGCTTAACGTGAGTTAATTAAGTATTCACTCAGTGAATCTACATTAAACATTTTTCCAAACGAATCATATCTGATGGTTGTTTAGCCATCGAGTTGAAAATACGTGTATATCATTCTTAATTGTTGTAGCTAGGATTTTTTTTCAGCTTTCCTACTGTCTGTGTCAGATAGCTTTAAGTTTTGGTATTTTGTTTCAGCTGCCCAGTGTAGTCCTTTCCTTCTAGGAGTTGCTGGTTTCCAAGTAATTTGATCAAAAGGGGTGGCTGCTGTTTTTATGGAAGCGGTTTTGATTTTGGATACCTCAGGTCCTGATAGATGGAAGCTTGGAATGTGTGAATATAGCCTACACTAGATGGCAGTGTAAAATATGAAGAAGCCTGAGGATGTTTGGGATTCTTAACAAATACAGTAGAAGCTGCCACACTTATGGCTTAGTTAATAGGTCAGCGTATTTTTACTGCCTGTACTCCTGTTAAATATGAGGTCACTTATTTTTCATCATCTAAGCGCATCTTGAGTTTACCTTGTTGGAGCAAGACCATATGGATGGACAGTTACTGTAAGATAGCTGGCGTGCTATAAATGCAGCCTGCAGTTTCATCTTGGTTAGCTGACTTGTGTTTGTGGTTATTTATTGGTTAGAAAAAACACCTGTATTCCTGAAATGTTGTTTCTGAGGTATATATTTATCAACCGATAAAACAACAATGCGTGAGACTTCATTTTAATATTTGATAGTTGTGTTATGTCCATTTATCACTTACAGAAGATGATCTGGTGCATATATATGTTAGAGTTTTAACACAAACCAAATAATATTTTACATAATCTCCAGGGCAAACTACTGATGTCAAATTGCATGTACTGTTAAATTTTATTGTCTTTCCTTTAAAGAAAGAGTCTGTGTGTGAAGTGATATATAAAAATCCAGTTGTTGTGATGTCAGTCTTTTTAAAATGGTATGATTTGTGAGCCTGAGGAAGCCCAAATGCATCCTAATGTTATTTAGGCATCGCAAAGGGGCTTCAGTGAGAATGGGAGTTTTGACAGTTGTGAATGAAGTACATCCTTCATTAGTATCCCTTGGAGTGCTTTCTAAATTCTCTCTTAGCAGTGCCTGAGTATACAAAAATTCTGAACAAGGTGGAGATAACAACATATCCAAGCAACCTTTAAGTCGGTTTCTGTACCATCAAGATGTGATAGCCTAGAGATAGGCTGTATCCTCTAAACCTTCTTGCTTTTTATGCAAGGGAAATCTATCAAGGTTGTGTGCATAGTTGTTGAACTGCTGTCTTATATATTTGCAAGTGAAATTAGAAAGTAGTTTGATGTGACACTGTGGAAGCTTTGCGTTTTTATAAATTGGATTTTCTTTCTCTGACAAAAACGAAAAGCCTGGTCACAATAGCTTCTTTGGAACTGCATATTGGAAAAAGCAAAGCTGTCCACATTCTGGGATTGTTAAAAGTACTCAGGCTGTCAAAATATATATGTAAATATATGTAGTACTTTGCATTAAAATTTATTAGTAATCAATCTAGTGGTAAATTAGGAAGACTGCACGTGCTTGAGATATAACTCATGACATGCTGAATATGTTTGAGGAAAGAATATTGAGTAAAACCCCAACTTTTGACAATGACCCCTTTTAAGTGGAACATAGAAAAGTGCTACAGAACAGTAGGAATGTTTAGTGAGAAAATAACACGGCCCTTTCCTGTGAAAAGCATTTTAGTAGTAGCAGAAAAGCAAGGAGAAAACGTTAGCTACCATTGATCCTGGTAATATCAGTATTTTGAAGATAATGTGGAAGGTTTACCAGCAGCAAATGTATATTTTCGATAAGCCTGTGCTTGGAGATGCTCTGCGTGTGTGTACAAAGGTCTTTGAGGGGTGCAGTAAATAGTGTCCCTCTACATTTACATAGGCTTTTGAAAATTCAGCTTTAACTTTTATCACTCATGGATTGCAGCAAAGGAATCTTGGTGTAAATTCTCTTTGGCAGCTTAGAATTTTAGTTGTTGCTTCAACTCCAAGTGTGAATTGAGGTACTGCGCCTCAGTTCGGATCTTTATGGTTCAGCATTTGCAGATTTCTTTTTTCATTTGTTTGTTTTGTTATGATTAGTGTTCTTAATGACAAATTGTGGTAACCTTGCACAAAATGAAAAACATGATAAACAACAGTTTATTCAAAAAAAAGGTTGTGGATGCCAATGTTAATGTGAATATGAATTGTCCTACAATTTGCAGCTCAAGGCTGATCTAAAGATGTGTGGGAACCTGACAGAGCAGATCCCTGACAAAAGCATACTGTGACAAGTCACCAGCTGACTCACAGGGTGAAAGGAATAGAGACACTGAAGCAAGATTAAATGGCAGTTTATTTTAGACCCGTATAAAAAGTATTCCAGAAATAAACTGTCTGATCTGGTGTCTAGCTCTCTTGCCTCCAACCATGATCACAGGGAAACTGAAATCCCTTTGTCCAGTTTGGGATAAAGGCTGAGAAGGCGGCTTGGTCTGTGCAGGCGTGATGGTATCAGTCCTGTTTTCTTTCTTTATCCTTTCCTCTTCACCCCCTCCCCTTCCCAACCTGGAGGTTGGTCATGCAGTTTCCTGGTATTTTTGTTCTGGTTAGCACTTGGCTACCGTTTGAGGATTGCCAGCTTGTCTTGTAAAGCTTTACTCCTGAGAATGGGTCTCATGGTTGCCTAAGTGTCTGGGATGGTCCCGAGTATATCGTGCCCGTGGCATGCTGTGTGATCAAAGATGTGTCAGACTAGCCAAGTAACCCTCCAAGATTACTGTTCCTGGTCCTATGATGTGACAAGGAAGGTAAAAGCTTTTATTTATTTTACTTTTTTGCATGGGTAGGAGAAAGTTCCTCCGTTCCTGTCACCACAGGTGTCTCAATTGGTGATGTAGTGTTCTTGTCTATTACCTGTGGTCATGGGTGCAAGCTGGGGGAATTACTGATCTTGGGAACAAGATGATGAGTCCCAGATTAAGCAAAGCAAGCAGAGAAGCTCCTGGGAACAAGTCACTTCGTGCCTGAGCAGAGGGGACAAAGGGAAGCTAAAATTCTAGAGCTGTCCCCTGGTTTTTCTAGTAGAGCCAAGCATTGTGGTTGTCTTCTAGGTGATAGCATTTGCTAGCTATATTTAAACAGATCTGATCTTCCACTAAGAAACTTGCTCCAATTGTTTCCATGTTACTATGAGAAGGTAAATTTATTGTATTTAAAATTCAGCACTTGCTCAACTTGTTGAACAGCTTGCTAATGAGGTGTCCTAAAGTGAATATTTAAGAGTAAATATTAAGATTGATGTCAATAAGAGAACACAGAACAACTATACTCTTTTTCAAAAGAAAAATTATGGTTACTCATTCTCAGGGCACTGAAATTACCTTAACAATCAATTTTGTTATGTTACAATAGAATGATATACTTGGGCATTTTGCCTGAAGCAGTGATCTAATTTTTTTTTTTTTTTTCTTCTCTGTCTGATCTAGTTCATCAAAACAACATAGTGCAGGTAAAGTGGAATTTTACCTGAGGTTTGTGGCTACCTCTTTTTGTAAGTGCAAAAAGAATGAATAGCTTTGTCCTCATGAACTGTTCTGCTATGAGGGAAAATGTAAACCAAAACAGTCCAAACATATGCACCTTTTGTCTTTTTTAATTAAAATGGTGATGAATTTCTAGCCCAAGTCTGTGGGAATTTTTCTTCTTGTCAGATACTTCCCAAGTTCTGAAAAACATCAACTTTGAGAATCTATTTTTGTGTCCTGAAAAAAGCAACGTCTTCCACTATAGCTTGAAGGTTGAGGTACAAATATTTTTACGAAAATTGAATTATGAAGTGCAAGAATACTGGAAACATGGCAGAAGATATATTTTTAAGCAATTTTAAAAGACAATACCAGCCTGTCATTTATGATCCTAGTTTTTCATTTCTGTATTTGGAGCAGTGTTGCAGCTTTACATCCAGATGATTTGTTAGTTCTGCTGTAGTAAATAATTCAAAAGAGCCTTTGTTGTATAGTCAGTAATGTCACATATCTCTCACCTTCCCTAAGTGATGGGAGCGGATTCTGACCCCATTTGCAGTGCTGTTAAGTTTACTGAAGTTCAAGGAAGCACACTGTAAAATCTTGGCTTTTGGGTTTGGTTTTCTAAAAATATCGTCTTAATATATATATAAAAAATTGTTCGTAATGTAGCTTCTCTTGTGGTGTTTCTGGAAATGCATAGAAGAGATAGGATAGTCAGAGAGACTCAGAATTGCTGTTATCTTGGAAGGTAGTATGGGTCCTCTCTTGAAAACAGTCATTGGGCTGAGGTTCAGACTCGTATTTCAGTCAAATGTGCTGATACTTTGAACAGGCAAGGTACTGTTAAGTGGCTTTTTTTTTTTTTTTTTTTTTTAAGGAAGTGTGCATATAATTATTTTTTTTTTGGAACTTAATAAGAAGTATTCAGTATGCCTGTGTTCATTACAAATAAAAAGTTGTGAAGTCTCTCGCATACTAGTTGTCTTGTCCCTGTATTAGAGTCAGCAATGCTGTTTTCTGCTCTTTCTTCATACGTGGCTGTCTTTCAGCTTGTTCTATTTCTGTCCAAATAGTGTTGTTCCCATTCTAGCCCAGTGAAGGGTATTCATATCTTTCAAACCTAGTTCTTATCATACGCAGACTACTAACAGAATCAGACAGTGTAAGCCAGGACCTGGTGCTTAGGTGGGAGAAGTGTGTAACTTGCCATGCTCTTCTCAGAAGAATTTTCTGCATCTGACAGATGATGCAGCCAAACAAGTAAACAAAATTCAGATCTTGAAATATCCATAGCTGGTAGGTGTCTGTGTAGGTCATGGACTGCAGTGGCTCAGGTAACTGAAAATAAATGAAATAATTTATACTATATTTTAAATAGACACCACCTTAGTCTGTCAACTTAAAAGTCTTCCTACATGAAGAAAAGGACACAAAGTGCAAGTAAGTTTGTAAGGTGGAACAGAGAAAGATGCTGTACCACACACACCCACCATAAATGCCTTAAAAGAATTACCAGACAAGGAGAAGATAATTAAACCACCAAACTCAGGGAATTTCATGGCCATTGTGGGTAAACAGGTCTGGCTGCTCAAGGCAAGGGACCAACTTAATTAAAAAAAAAAATAAATTGATCTAATTTAGTTAACCTGTTTATCAAAGAAATATGTTGGAAAAGCGAGTCTTTCTGCAGACTTTAACACTTTGCCTGTAAGTGCAATATTTTAGAAAGGGAACTTTCTAAACTTTCTTTGGCATAAATTTAAAAATGTGCAAACAAGATTGTGTGCAAAAGTTGATTTTTTTATTCTAACTACCTGTTAGTTTGTGCTTTTTTATTCATAAATCATTTATAATTTTCATTTTCTAAATAAGGGGAAAGCGGAAGCCTGAGCAAGAACTTTTCTTGTAGCAAGAAGTTTCTTCTGTTTATTGGAAGATCACAGGTGTAATACTGCCTTTCAGTTGGTCTTGATGGGTACGTAGGTAACTGAATTTGTTTTTTGTCACTTCTACCAGTAAGTCTGATATGGCTTTCTCTTTAACAAATGTGTATTTTATATCATTTATGGATAATGGTAGTTTTAATGAGATATTCACTGTTAGAAAATATGCTTAGATATTTAAAAATTAAGAACCCCCCCCCCCATGCTAGCAGAAACCTCTTTTGTATTAATTTCTTTATCTAGTTACTGCAGCTGGCAGAGATTTTTTTTTAAATCACTTTTTAATTGTTCTCGGAAAGAATGAACAGCAAGCAACCCAATATATGGTCTGGAAAAGTATTAAAAAAAAATGTTGATCATGGTAAAGATATAAAGAACTTCATAATTGACACAGTAAATAGGCAGATAGACATTTGAGAATCACAAAGTTAACTTATATTAGCACACCAGAGAATAAATCCTGAATCACACGGAAGATGCAGTGTTGTTCAAGAAGCTTTGCGTAAGCTGCAGGCACCGTGTTGGAATAGGGGATGGGTTCAGACAACTGTGAAGCCAATGGTTTTGAAGCTTGAAGGAGCCCTAGCTTGTATCCATGTGATTTGAAATGAATGGCTTTTCAATATTGGGCCATGTGAGAAGGGAAAGACCAATTATTTTTTAACGGGAGGAAATGTGGAGGGTTTTTTAATCTACAGTACAAAACTCTGAGAATAGTTTTTGCTGCGTTTCCCCTCTGTTACTGTGTTGAGAGAAACTTTGGTTTTCAAAGGTGAGTTCTAAAAAATTAGTCAGAATCCATTTTTTTCTGGTTTCAGTTTTGTGATTCTATGTAGGCATGTTGGTTTTTTTGTTGATGGTCGGACTTGGTAATTTTAGAGGTCCTTTCCAACCTTAGTGATTCTATGATTCTGTTGTATTCTGTTCAACTAATTCTTGTGATATCTGGTCTCCTCAAAACCCCACTGGAAATAGGAGCTTTAATCAGAAGACAGGTTAACTTACAGCATTACTATGATTTTGTTCCATAATTTATGCAGGGATTTGGCTAGGAGATGGCCCGTTAAGTATCTGTCATCTCCGTTCTTACCAGTCTGCCTGTCATAACTAGATAAAATAATACTATATGTGGTTGGGGTAATATCAAGCCAGACATCCTCCTCCTGTAATTTACTGTTCAAAATAAGTAAGGTTGAAGAATAAGAGGTGGGTGGAGGAGAACATCAATTGGGAAATTTGCTGCTCATCTTTTTTTTTAAGAGCAGGAAAGAAGATCAAGGGGAAGAGGCAGGTGAGCTCCTGAAGCTCTGTATAGAGTCGAGTCTCACGAGGTATGGTTCCAGGTCCAAGATTTTATCATTTGCAAAACATTCAAAGAAATTCAAAGATGAATTATTTAAAATAATACTTTGGACTGGCCAGTCATCACTCATCTTTGAGTTTGAGCAGTAAGTGATTTGCGCAATCAAGCAAACGCTATTTGGACTAGGTCGTGGTGGTGTGGATGCTGTCTTGGCCTTTGAGCCTCGTCTGGTGTTCAAATGTTGTGGCTGCAGCATCACCAGCTGAACGTATTCATTAGCCCGTGGGAAGTGTATGGAGATGGTAATGGCTGGATTGCTCAGGGAAGCACTCAGATGCTCAAGTAAAGATGTGTTTGTGTGAGCATGAGGCTGCCAAATCTCAAAATTTACATTTGTCATGAACCTAAAAATTCAGAATGACTCAGTGTAATCCTTTGAACCTTTGATTTGAAATAACATTTTTACATGTTCCTGGGTACCTGAATTGTTACAGAATATGTGATGTGGTATTTATTTGCAAATAGTAGTATTACTTCATAAATTACTGGAGTTCTTGCTGTTCTGTGTCACTGCATTAGGCACTGACTATTATTGGAGTTGGGGAAAAAGCTAGAACTGAGTGCATGTGTAAATGAACATATATAAATCGCACTGTCTGTTCCAACCTTAATGGTTCCATGATTCTAAATTAACAGTACACGACATGTTTTTCTGTTGTGTCTGGTTGTACTGCTACTTTGTGTCTCTGTAGCATCATTTTGGAAATGTTTGGAGTTTAGAGCATGTGCGCATCTCTTCTAGCTCAGTGGGGTAGTGATTCTCGATAATAGCAGCTAGATTTAACTTCAGATTCCTATTATTACAGGGTATAGCTGTCTAACACGTTTTTTGCAAGTAATTTTCCAATCTTGCGTTTAGTTATGGATTTAATATTAAAAATACGAGGATCCTTAATGTTAAAAGTAATATTAAGGAACATTAATATTTAATTTGGTGTCATAAGAAATAGCTTATAGTAATTTTTGGAGATGAGACAGATAAGATACCTTTCATAGTTCCTTTGGAGTTTTGGTGCTTATTAATCACTCTTTTCTTAAGGGATAAGGCGTAAGATCTTCCTTTGTATGTGTCTGGCAGAAGTTAGATTAGGTTGGAACTAAATAATCTATAATCATTCAATTTATTGTTTAAGAACTATATTTGTAGATTTTTAAATTTCCTTAATCCTGAGAAATAAAGCGGAAAGCTCTTATCTGTGTCAGCACTTCAATAAAGTCGGGGTTGGCACAGTTTATCCCTCTGTGCTGGTCTTTCCCTGGCATTTGGTATTTTACAGCTCTGTTCTTAATTCATGGAAGTGCAGGAGGACTTAGTGGAAAAGTTGACTCCTCAGGTGTATTCTCGTAAGAATTTAATTTTGCAGGGTGGTTTGCTGGTCATGTTTGACTGAACTGGAACAGAAGGTTCAGATTAGACCAAGAAATTAACCTCAATTAAAGTTAAGCTTTGAATCTGCATCCTTATTAATACTAGAATACATTGGTGGCTTTATTAGCAGTCTTGCTGTGAGTTGTAGCTTGAATGTTTTTTGTTGAATAATTTTTTGCCAAATTTCTTCTGGTTCCCCGTGCTTCTGCCTCTGGAGGTGCAGGGGCACTTCTGTTTGTTCTCTCAGCTGTGTGCCAGCCCGGGCTTGTGTTGTTTGGCTTAGTTGTAGCACAATATCATGAAAAATTATGTAATGAACTAGTTAGAGCTATGTATTGCCATAGACTGAAATGAGATGTTCAGCATTTCTTCTTTTTATTCTTTGTGTCTTTAAAAGTGGTAGCTTTCTGCCTTAATCGAAACTGTAATGGTGTTATTCATACTGAATGCAGGAGTGCCGGTGATGTATTTCTTTTCTTTTCAACTCAGAAATATAGATTTTCTGGCTGGAAAATGTCTTACTATTTAAGAGCATTTTAGGTACAGTCTTGTAGAGAATTTCTGCCTCTATGTGGAAAAAATTTACCATGTTTATCTGAGAAAGAACTGGGAATAGAGTGTTTTTTCTGGAGAAAGCTTATGTGGAAAATGATGGAAATCTAGCTTTGTGAGAAGAAAGACTAGGTAGTTCCTTTAGTTAGAGCCAGGTATAATTGAAGTAGGAGGCATGTAAGAAGGATCAGGATGGGGATGTTTTATTAAGGGTGAAAAGGATGGGCACTGATAGCCTGGAAAACTGGAGGTGAAGTGGCAGTCCCTTTGTTCATTTTGCTGTCTTCATTGTTTGCTTCCACATTTTTTGAGGCTGTGTTTCTGACAAAATCTATTAATTCAATGCTGAAAAAAAGAAGATGAAAGTTTGAAGTGGAGCTGTGCATGTTGTTTTAGACTAAGGAAATCCAATGAAAAGTACCGAAGTTTATCTAAGCTGGCTCATTATGTGTCTTTCCTGGTTTTGGTGGTGATAGCAGGGCAGCTGCAAATAAGTTGACTGCACAAACCTTTGGGCAATTTGAGAAACTCTTAGACCAGAAAAATGAGAAATGACAGAAATGCTGGGAGAACAAGAGAAAAGATGACATTTCTGTATTTCTCCTAGTTTTCTGCCTTTGTTTTCTTTATAAAACTTAAGTGCAGCTCACTTCAGGGCACGACAGATAGTGGTTGTGGGTTTTTTTAAAAAAAAAAAAAAAAAGAAAAAAGAAAAAAAAGACCGAACAAAATCCCCTCTCAACTGCGTGTCAAAAGTAGTCCTTTTTTTTCAAATTATATTCCTATACCCCTGTAGATATGGCATTCAAATAGAAAACTTTAAAATTTTAATATCAATAAAATGAAATTTATTTCAGATAGTCACGAGGCAATTTATTTGTAGGCTATCGGAAGTCTTATGCAAGCCATAATCAAAATGCTAATGAAAAGAAAAAGTCCAGTCACACTTTTCCATTTGAAGAGAGGGGGAGAGTGATGGTAATTTTTTTGATCCAACACAGGAATAAGCAATCTTAATTAAGTAATCTTAATCTGTAAAACTAAGACTGATTTCTTATACTGCTGGGACAGGACAACTGGTTATAAAGCATTTGGATAGTAGTAATATGTAGTGGCATATGGTTTGTTAGATGGAGGTGAACCCTTATTCTACGAAAAGATGAAAATGTGATTGTCAGTGAATATCAGAAGAACTGGAAATGTATGTTGTAGATAGACAGGAAATAAATGATATGCCATCGCTAACTTGCGCTTTTTTTGCTAAATTTTAATGTCTTCTTAAATAAAGGTTGGTCGTCGTGTTTTCCGCCGCTCTGGGTGGACCTTACTGGAAGGTGAATTGTATTGGATCCGCCTAGTCTGAATCCCGTAACTCAGTGCCATGAGAAGGTGATAACAGGTCCTTATTTGTAAGAATATCTCTTCCTTTGTCACTCCTTATGACTGACAAAAAGCAAGACGAAAGAGCATGCAGAGGCTTTCCAGGTAGTATTGCGTTCCGCCATATGAAATAAGAGTGACAGGAGTATTCTGTAATCAGTTTGTACAGGACAGCAGTGTATTTATTGTACTGGATGACTTGGCACACAAAGTTTTGCTGAATGCTGTAACTGAAATGCGTAATTTATTTTTTTAAAAAAACACCCTACAACTTTATATTGGGTGCAGTGCTGAGTTGGAATCTGTGTGTATCTGCCAGCTGCTGCTGGTGAACTGCTACTCTTGAATCCTTGAAGCATAATTTCGCAGACCCAACAAAGGAAGAGGGAAGAATTGGTACCATCGAATTGAGTCTGCTGATGACGTAAAAAGAGGCAGCTTATGCTTTTCTGGATTAATGATCTAGGGCTCAGAATTTACTGTTGTATTTTTTTAAAAAACACTTTTTACTGTGGTTTTCTTTCTTTAGTTTTAATATGCAAATTACCAGTCAAATCTATTAATTGTTTTATCAGCATCCATGGAAATGAAATAAAAGAGAGAGAATGCAGCTGTCGGTGGGAGCTGTGTTCATTTAATGACTGTAAAATTTGACCTCAAGCTAGACCTCCTTTTATTTCCTTTCTTATGGGTAAGGGATTTGATGGAAGCGTTTTGGTATGATAGCATTTCAAAATTTTGACATCTATTGAAATAGATACAGACTGTGTGCTTGAATCTGTACTTAGCCTTTCACTTAACCTGAAGACTTATAAATGCAAACAAAATAAGTGAACAAAGCGTTCAGTAAAATCACCTTCAGTGTTGTCTACCATGTCAGAAAAACAGGAAACTGCCTGCCAGACAGTGTCAGATCTGAAGGAGACAACCTCTGCTCTGGCCAGGTGTGGTGAAGAGTTGTAGTAAAACGTGGTTACTGCAAAGTAGGTGTTAGGAGGTAAGCTATCCTTTCTGTATTTTTGTATTTTAAGTGCCTTAGCTTAGAGTAAGTAGACGGCATTAATGCTGCTGATGTATATTAAGATGTATGAAGTGTCCTAGAAGAATGTCACTCACCTCTGATAGGTGGCAGCTGGTGACACAGCTGTCTAATGTGACAAGTCAGCCTGGCACTGCTGTGGGCAGAGCAGGGTTATTGAGAAACCTGAGATATATTTTCTTTGCAGGGCTCTTTTTCTGTTAACTAAATAGATGTCCTGGTACTGGTCATGGTCTTCAGAGTACAAGATCTGAAGTACAGTTCTGGATTTTGGGGCAGCAGAAGATTAAACTGTTACATTTCTTCAGGCTCAATTGAGATAGCTCTAATTTATGTCAGTTTTGAGCTGATGCCTCACAGTCTCTGTGCTGTCAGATTAGTCCAAGCATAAGGTGCTTCGGGTAAATTGCTTCTCTCGTGTTCAGATTGGCTTCCAGCACCTCTGTTCCTGGGGTGAATGGGGATGTAGGACCATTTTGTTGCTGAGAAGATGAGGGTTTAGTTTACTGCCAGCCACATTATGGCTTCTTTTTAAGGATTAGCCCAGAATAGAGAACTGATATTTTAATTTAGATACTACTCCCTTCCTTTTCCCTTCTCTTGAAAATGGTTCCAGATGCTACTAGATACTTCAACTATACATTGATAGCTACCAGATTTGCTACTGCTTTTTTTTTGTTTGTTTATTTGTCTTTATGTTGGGGTGAAAGGCAGCAGCCACTTAATAGAACTAAGTAGCCACCTATAAGGACAAAGGGAAGAACAGGAGAGCAGTGAGGACAGTGAAGGGGCTGGAGCACAAGCCCTCTGAAGAGCGACTGAGGGAGCTGGGGTTGTTTAGCGTGGAGAAGAGGAGGCTTAGGGGAGACCTTATTGCTCTCTACAACCACATAAAGGGAGGTTGTGGTGAGGCAGGAGTTGGACTCTTCTCTCAGGCGACCAGTGACAGAACGAGAGGACACGGTCTCAAGCTTCGTCAGGGGAGGTTTAGACTTGATATTAGGAAGAAGTTCTTCACTGAAAGGGTGATTTGGTCATTGGAATGCGCTGCCCGGGAAGGTGGTGGAGTCACCATCCCTGGAGGTGTTTAAGGAGAGATTAGATGAGGCACTTAGTGCCATGGTTTAGACGATGAGTAGGTGTTGTTGGGTCATAGGCTGGACTCTATCTCAAAGGCCTTTTCCAGCCTTGTGATACTGTAACAGTGTCTAACTGAAAATGCATAAGAAATTCTAGGTATGTATCTTGCAGTTAGGCAGATTTGGCCCAGGGTGCCAGAATTAATGCCCTTAATGAAAAGCAAGTCTCCTTTCTTAGATGCTTAACTGTCATGGGTATGTTTGTCCCAGTGTCAGGGGGTGCTGTGCCACTACAAAACAATCATATTTTCACCTTTTCTTTTGAACTGTAGGTAACCAGAAGCCCTTTCTATCTTGGCACAGTGACGAGTCCATGAAAGCTCTTAGACTGCCTGCATTGTGTATGTGTCTTTCTGAACTCCTTACTCCTGAGAATACGTAATAAACAATTCAATACACTCTCCAGATTTTGCTGCAGGAGTGGAAGAATACTTAAGTCACAAATTTAATTTAAATTATTTTTTAAAACATAAGTGAAATTGTAGCTTACCTCAACATGAATATTCTATTGAGAATGTGAATTTAACTAGGAAGTGTTCTCAAAATGAAAATCCCACTTTTTCTTTACGAGGAATATTTTAATAAAATTTGACTGATTCTCCGCAGTGTTTTTCTGTTAATAATACTTCGTTATAAGCTTTTCTTTTTTCTTGAAGGAAACTTCAAGTTGATCAGTTGTTGTTTTCTGCTCCATTATCCATTCAACTGAGCTCATTTTGAGTTGGTAGCAGCAGTGGAATGTAAGGAGCAGAAAAAGAAATTGCTAGTTCTGCATGTGTCCTGACTAGAAGTGTTTGTTACTTAGCTCTTCCATTCTTCTTAACCTTCCAGTCAGGGCCATCTGTACAGAAATGAATTTCTTCATCAGAGTGTGAGAACGTAGCACTTACAGTTCCATTTTCACCCTGGAAGGGGAAAATTACTTTTCGTCTGGAAGGCACGAGCATTCAGAAGCATGTAATGTCTTTGCAGCTCTTTAAGAAAATGAATAAAACAAGCTGCCAGGCCTTTAATCTCCATCTAAGTAGTCTGTAATTTTTCCATGGCTCAATGTGTAGAACCAGAATTTTGTCCCTTGGAAGCGAAAGTCCTGGGATTAAGCAGAGGTGACTGTTTCACAATTCGTTAAGTCTGTCATCAGCCTTTCTGATACGTCTGAAACATTAGCTCCACAAATATACCAGGCCTTGGCTGATTGAATGTGAAGATTGAGGTAGGATTTAGGGTGGTTTACTTTCTTTTCCCTGCTAACCAAAATGTGTATGGTGCAAAAGTGGATTGAAGTTGGACAGCCATTTATCAGGTGATCAGTCACTGAAAGGCAAAGCGTTTGCAGGATCGCAGCACTGATCCATCTATGTATGATTTCCAGGGCTTGTTTTATCTACCAGGGTTTTGAGGAATACAGAGCTGCCTTCTAAAGACCTCTGCCGAGGAATGATTCGTTTTACTGCCAACAGGATGACACCAGTCTATAGTTAGCCATGCCTAGTCTGTAATCAGACTCAGTGGGGCATATTAGCTGCTCTCTTGAAGACAACACGACTGGAGAGGACTGGCAGGAGAAAACAACACGAATACTGAAGCAGCTTCACTAGGACAATCAGTACTCCAGGTGGGCAGAGAGATTTGTTTCTGAATGCTTGACTTAAATTTTAGGATAAGAAATAATATTGTGCCATCTTCTAGACATAGCACTGAGTCCTTTCAGATCTGAGGAAATTGTTTATTTGCATACATTTATCTGCTTGATTATATGGAGGTTTTTATTTGCTTAATGGGGGTGATCAGCTGTGCTATTACAAGAATTAATCCCATCAAGACCAGTCTTGCAAGTATGGGAAACCATAACCTTCAGGGATTATGATTCATCCATATTTAAAAGCAACATTCAGGCATTAAGCCCCAGTTTTATTACTGAACATCCTAAGATGAAGATCCCTGCCCCCTGGCTTAGCATGAGGGAATGAGAAATAAAAGTAGAAAGAAGATGATGAGCTCTGCTGTGTCTTCTGAAGTGGCTGGGGAAGTTACTGTCCTTACTGGTTTGTTGGTGATGTACTTGTTTCTTGTGATGTTAGAGCTGGGCAGCAGAAGCAGGTGATGTTCTGGCTCTTCAGCTGTTGCTGGTCTCAGCCAGTTCTGGTTTGTGTTGATACAAGTGCTCGGTTGTGTTGAATAGCAGATGTTGAGGATTGGCCTGTCTTTATTTTTGTTCCTTTTGCTGTGGGGGTGCTGCCTTCTGCAAGCAGGGAGAGGAGGCAACTAGGAGGACTACAGTTTAACACTGTTACTGCTGAATTCATCCAAGCCTTTGTGAGCAGGAGACACTAACCCTTTCAGAAAATAAAAATCTCGGAAAATGGAAAACACAGAAGCAACCAACACTGATTATTTTTAAAAGTCGGTGTCTTGACACGCTAAGCTCAGGTAGGGTAGTTGCATGTAATTATTTTCCCTTTAAAAGTAATTCCTAACTATCACATATTGAATCATGTTACTGTTCTTTTGGCTTTATGCTCAGGCTGGTCCTGACTCATAAAGGGGAAGCTTTGAGAGGTATTTAAAAGCGATTTAGCCTTATGGAGCAATAGTTGTTGGAATATAGGCTTTGTATTATGTAGCAGCCTAAAGAGAACTATGGTAAATGTGTTGTCCAGATCACTGTTCTCTCCTATTGCATGAAAAATCTGCTATTTTAGTTGAAGTTAACTCTAAAAGTACTGTTAATAGTGTTAATGTTAGTTCTTCATCAGTACAAATCCTGTAGAAATAACTGTTGGTGTCCATTGCACCATCATGTTAGATCTATTTGTTAGATGATTCTGGTCACACCAGAAAGCTTTGTGTTTCCCCTGTGCCTTTTTTTTTTCTCTTACTTCAGCAATAAGCCCTGCAATATGCAGCTTTTGGTCCTGTTGATATCTACAGAGATGTGCTGTGAATGAAGTCTTCAGCTATCTATACCCTACTTGTTGATGAGGCTTATAAGTTAGAAAGTACAGATTTGTACTTGGTATATTTATATTTATAAATAATCCCTCCGTTATCTCTGCTCTTCTGTTTTTTCTAGCAGCTCTTTGGTTTTGTGTCCCTGTGAGAGCACTGAATTTATATCTTCCTTTATCTATTCTTTTATTTATTTTGGGACTAGCCTGACTTTTTTTTCTTCTCTTGAATAGCAGAACTTGATGCCTTAGTATTTCCTGTCCTCTAAGGATATACCGTTCTCTTATTCTCTAAAGGCTGCAGTGGTAATTGCTGCAATACACACAAAACCTGCTGAAGTGATTAGGAAGTCTAAAGGTTTTACCAGTAATCCCTGTTAGTTTCCTTTTAAGGATATACATCTAAACTCCAGACTTTATCCCTTTGGCACATTTGCAGTTTAATAGTTTGTTTAATGTTCTCTAAAATTTGTGAGTTTCATAATAAGCAAGTTGTAGGTTGGTACAAGTTGATTCCTATTGTATCTGAAAAAATATGCAATCTGGCATACTGAGAATTACCTGCTGTCTAATCCCAGGCTAAAACCAGAATGATTTTTTCAGTCATTAAACTAGTACTATCCAGAAGTCCTCTCTGTGAGTTGGTCTCTTAAACCCAGATGTATTAATTTAGGTACCACATGTGTTTATATATCCCGCTAATCCTTTGTATGATCAATCCTACTTTAGATTTTCTGTTAATATTTTTTCCATTAACCCCATCAATTCGTGCATGCAGCTTCTTTACTGGTTGTCATTTGACTGCCTTGTACCTGCACCAGTGAGCGAGGTCTGAGTGCATAACAGTTCTGGATGGAGAACTGGTAGCAATTTGAGTATAATATTTGGATGGAACTTTTTTTATTGATTTTGTGATATATAGGTTGCCAAGTTTGTCTTTAAAGTAATCCTGAAGTTGCAACTAGATTAGGAAAAAAATTAATTAAATATTAAAAATCAATAATAAAGATAGTCAAAACCAGACTGTTGACCTGTGTATTATAAATAGAGGCAGTACATGGGATATCTAGCTGCATTTAAAGTGCTAAGATGCTTAAAAATGACAAAAAGCAAGGTTGCTACTAAGAAGTTGGGTAACTATATAAATACATATGTATGTGTGTTTAAGCAGATGTGATGTCTAGCTGAGCTCTGTCATTTGCTAAAAAATAATTTGGAAACCAAATCTAAATTACATGAGAGTTGTTATCTTAGCTTTCAGGAAAGTGTAGCGTACATCAAAGCAGCTCTTCTCATTTTACGAGACTTGACTGATTATATGTTATAAGCAAGTTATTCAGACTTTGTCAGGGTGAAGTACCTGTGGCTTACGTTGTGCCTGTAATTAAATAACTGCTAGAAGAATGAGGTTGAGTAGACAAGAAAGAGACTGAAGTTAATGGTAGCAGTAGGGCCACGCTTGCTTGAAGGGAGTGAGCCAATGGCCATGAAATGCCCTGACAGAAGATAACGCTGTGCCCTTTCCACAGATGTAGTAGAAGCTGTGTTCCCTCTCGTGTTTGCAGCAGTTACTGCGTTTCAGTATTGCTGAGAGCAAAGCAGTGACAGAGTTGCATTTCAAATTTATAAGGATGACTGGCTTTTCTTTCTGTAAAATGGGTGACATTCAGTTCTGTGAACAGAAGGATAGCTCTTAGATGTTTTGAAGTAAGTGGAGATAATGGACGCTGTCATTTTTAGAACTTAAAAAGATGCAATCGTAACTTTAAGGTTTAGAGTATTAAGCTTCTGTGTTACAGAACCCAGAGAGAACAGGCTCAGTATTTTAAATAACCTGGCTTTTGGATAAAGGTGTCTGCATTTATTTGGCTTTCCAGCAAGAATATGGGACTTAATCTGAGGGAATGGTAAAGTAATTCAATAAAGTGTCAATAAACTTCAGATCCAGTACTAAAATAGTAACTGGATTCAGTACCAGTTCAGTACCATTTGATATTGAATCCTCCATATAGTGTTTTAGTAGTGTTGCTGTTTGCATCTTCTTTGTACATAAAGCTGTGTGCTGGTAAAACCAAACCTGAACCATTATGGTTATGTGCAACTACTTCTTTACCTGCTTTCCTCCGGTTTTAAACAAATCGTGTATAAAGAAGAAAAGTATACCAGCTGCTGCTCTGTCTGTTCTTCTATGGTGATAAGACGATGGGGAGTTTAAGGGAAAAGACTCTGAGGAGAGATGATGCTTTTCTTTAAAAGTCCTAGACTGTTACTGCAAACTGTGTCACTGAGATTGAGCATGCAAAATGAAGAAAAATATTTGTCTTTACTTCAAGTATGTGTGAATAACATTTTTTCTTCCTAATGAAAATGTGAAGATGAAACATCTTAAAATACGTGCTGAAAAGATTTGCTGTTCTTTTCATAGAAGAAAGCACTGATTTCATAAATAGGCCTGGTAAAATTAGTGTTCTATCATAACTTTCTAGACTTTAAGCAAGGCATCTCAAATAGTATAATCTCAAAGAATTTTAAGTGTTTCATGGACTGATTAGAAATCTATCTTACGAATCCAGAACAGAGTTGTTATAACAACTTTCTCTGGTCTGTGCTATGAGAAACCACAGCTTTTTGTCTTTTTACTGCTTTTATTCTGCATGATTTTTTGATTTCACCTTCTCCTTTAGTAAGTAGAGCTTGTTTTTCTTTCAGTGTCTCCTAGTGACAGAGATAGTGCTGCCTATTGTTTCTCAGTCTAAATTGCTTCTGACTTCATTTTACATGTGAGGAATACGGAAGTACAGATTTGTGGCTGCTGCTTTCACACTTTGTCATGATTTTCTTTTTTGTTGCTTAAGAAAAGTGACAAGGCACCATCTGAGATTCAGAGGTAGTACCATGGCAGCTCTGTAAGTTAAGATTTCATTGTTTTGCTGTAAATATGGAACTGAACTGTCTCATACTTTTTGGTGACTAAAACACATTTCCAGCTTGGATGTTTTGAAACTTCAGTTTCAAGTAGAACCAGATATTTTTTTTTTAATTTTTTTTTTGCTATCTGAAGGAGTAATTCAGTAACTTTTAAAGGAGAGGGTATTTAGAAATAAACTTGCCCGGTATTTTCCTTTGAGATTTGTTTTTATTTTTTCCATCTTATTAATGCTTAGAAAATGAGTCACTAGAAGCTCCAGGTAACGCGTGGTGGTGAAGGTAATAACCTATTTTACTTTGAGGATAGGGAGGAAAGGTGAAAGTACTGCTAAGGTCCAATGAGCTTCTTTTCCAAGCCTGCTAAGCTATTTTGTTTAATGTGTTGCTGTGTCATAGGTATACCAAAAACGTATAGACTGGAGATGACAAACTTTGACGTATTGGAGGAGTGGGGAGATGGGAATACGTACAAATGTGAGTTTACAGGTGTGCTGGATGAAATGGTAAATTCCCTTTGATAGAATGTATCCACTCAGTATGAGTGGAAGCTTGTGGCTCTGAAAAACAAGGCTAATGGTGGCTAATTAGAGATGTATGTTTGTGACTCTACAGACAGGAAGAATACTGAAGGCTTCTTTTGGAAGAGTCCAGTGGGCTGGAGAAGCTGCATGGATGTGTGAAGGCTCACTTAGCACTGAACAGGATTCTCCCAGGCCTTGGAAGAAAGAGATATAGCAGGATAACAAAGTCATGGATTACTTGAGACTTGGTCTTGCAGAAAGGATGTGGAAATTTTTTGAGCCTTTAAAATTTATCTAGTGGAAGAAAAGTCTTAAAAAGGCTGAGCTCAAACTGTAATCCCCAGAGAAAGACTTGCTGGCATTGAGAATTTGTGCCATTGCTGAAGAACTTTGAACTTGAAGTGTGATAGATTTACATAATGTCTGTGATTTTTTTTTTTTTTTTAAATTTTTTTTTTCCTTTAAAAGTACACATATGACTGAGACGTCTAACAACCTTTTTAATTTGAAAAGAAATCACAGGGCCAAGAACAGGTAAGGCTGGTTTTGAGTACTGTAGTTTCAACTGAGACTTTATGTATCTGAAGTATTTATATGGTTTTGGTCCTGTATGTTTTCCTGAAGATAAGGGTTCAGGGAAGGATTATGATATCTGGAAAGCATTCCTTACTGGGGAAGAATTAAGAAAAACAAACTCAAAACTTGGCTTGCTTTGATGCTTCCGATAAGGGAAAGAAGAGAACATAAATGTAAGGTAAAGGTCAGTGTTAGCATGATCATATGGGTGATTTGGATGTTAAGATGTCTATTCTGGGAATTACAGAAGATTTTTGCCATTAAACCAATCAGATACTGGAACAAGGTTCCTTTGGGGATATCATGACAAAGCTGTTTTAGCTGCTTTTAGGTTTGGGCACAGTGATATTGCGCAAAGAATTAGATTCTGATGTTGTGCATAATAGTAGGTTTGATAACTGCAAAGTCTCTTCTTGGTTGGTTCTTAATATGGTTGGACTAACTCTGTGTGTGCAGTGTGTGCTCCCTGAGCTCCATTGACTGATTGGTTTCTGGCTGAAACCCTAAGTAGCTGGTTGTCATCAGTTTGTCTCTTTTTTTTTTTTTTACAGTTTCTTTTGAGGATTAAGTCCAATTAAATTGAAATGCCACAACAGCACTTGCAGAAAGAGGTCCTCTACCCTTTAATTTCCATGTCAAGAGAGATATTTGATAGGACCTCAGGCCTTTAAAACAGGTGGTGTTCTAACTGACAGGTTTCTGACCCTTGGTAATTTTTTTTTTGTGCTTGAAAGGTAATAAAAGGAACAATCTTCCATTCTCACATATTTCAAAGGTAGCAGTGCAAAAAAAGTTAATAATACCCCTCCCTCACCTGCTAGCCCTACAGACTTCACACTTCTTCCATCCACCTGCAGAAAGAGTCTGATGTGACCGGTCTGGATGCTTCTGCTAATGGCAAGGGAGTTACCTATGCATCTCCCTGCACAGTGATTTTTAAGTTGAGACTACACTGTTTCACTAACGCAAAACAAAGACTGAATCTTTTGTATTTTGCTGGAGCAGGAGAAATCAGTTGGTGTATCTATAGACTAAGTTAGCAGAGTGGGGTTTTTGGGGAAGCAAATGAACTATAAATGGTCTAATGAAGTAATATGCATTTGTGTAACTGCTTGGAGGAGAGTAATATTTTAAACTCAAAAAGAAATGTTAAAGCTTTGGTCATGTTTACCTAGGCAGCACAAATAGTGCCAACAAAAGGCATTCCAAACAAGATGCAGAATTTTAATCTTTATTTCTTCCATCCGTCTGTCTATTTTAAAAAAAATCTGTGTGTTAGGAAGGAGACAGTTAAGTCTGAGAAACAACCAGAGAAACGTGGCACATGCATACTCCTAATTACCTGACTGCCTAGAGGAAATTAAGGAAGAAATCAGTTTTCTAGTCATTTATGGATATGTTTTTTGTCTCCCTTGTAAGGTACTGACGCACCATGGTAAACTGGTGTGGGGAGAGGGAATAACAGCAATCTATGCTGGGTAAATTGAATGCAACTTTTTTGTAAAATACTGTTCATGTGCATGCATGTGTGCTTGCAATCTGTAGATTTTAAGATGTTCTCAGGCAAAGGCAACAGCTATTTACCGGCAGAGTTTGTTTCTTAAACTTCTTTGTCTAAACACCCACACAAGTTGCTTTTCTGCCTTGAAGCAAGGTGGACAGAATAGTTGAGACTAATGTCTGAAAATTCATGAACAGGGCAGGGGGAAATCCCGAAGCCATTGCTGTTCTACTAGAAGTAACAACTTTAGGGCTGTTATGCATTGCAGAAAATACTCCCTTCCACTAGCTGCAGCAGAGTTGTTGGTCCACAGAGCAGCCACCTGACTTGGCTTCTTTAGAGAGTTGCAAGAAACTCTGCGTGGGTCATAAAACTGCTTCTTCTGGCCTGGACCCTGAGGTTTGAGTGTGCTGCCTTCTTACCTGTAGGTTACCCTTCTAGATCTGCCAGCAGTTCCCACACAGGGCTCTTTCCACAGTCCTTCACATACATTCTCTCCTCCCTGTTCCTACCAACTCTGATTACTCTTCCCAGGCAGAGCTCACAATTTCCAGAGAGTTCACGATTTTGGCTCTAAACATCAGTGCTTTACAGTGCATTGGCGTATTTTGTCCTTTCTTCTCTGGCCCTAAACATTCCTCCTGTTTATGGAGTCCTAGTCTAGTTCTCACTCTCTGGTGAATCTTTGTGCAAAGTCTGCTGTCTTGAAGCAGGAGAAGTAGGAGGTCTGACACAAAAAACCCCAACCAAGCTGAGACTAACCCCATAGCCTGGGACCCAATAGTAGGAGAGGGGGGGCGAAGAGATGGTTATACAGCGTGTGCTAACCTGTCGCAGTGAGACAGGGCTCAACTCAATCACTTCACTTAGTATGAGTGGACGTATATTCAAAGATAGATGTTTTCTTACCCTTGGTTGGAAAATGTCAGTGTGCAAGAGTGAACAGCGAGTTAATATCAAGACGAAGTGCCAGCCCACAATGCTTTGTCTGTGATGCAGTTTTTAGCTATTAACAACATCGCTGTGCTTGAGCACCCACTCTCTTCACTAGACCTGGCTCCCTCTTCTCAAAGATCGAGTCGGTGCTCAAAGAAACCCAGTTTTTGTCAGCAGAAGATGTGAAAGCCAAAATGACAGAGATTCTCGACAGCCTTTCAGAAAATGATCTGTAGAATTGATTTAAATGTTGGCCACATCATATGCAGCTGTGTGTCAACTCAGAAAGGAACTGTTGTAAAAGTGATCATGGTTCATTTTCTAATTTGTTAAATGAAAAGGCACACAATTTTTTTTGGAGACAGACCTCGTTATGTCCTTGAACTGCATTTCTTAGAAAATATTTTTGCTTCAGTTTCTTGAGAAACATTTTTGTTTAATAATTTACCTAATATTCTTGATCATTTAATACAAAAGAAAGCATTCATTCTGAAAGATTCGAGTCTTAGGGATTCACATCCATTAATGTATGCAAATATAGTTAAGATCAAAATAACTGCAAGTCTGCGGTGATGTGATGGCATTGTATTGAAATGATGCAGGGAGGAGGAAGATAGTTCATTATGATATTATTCAAATTTTTTTTATTTTTGTGCTGAATTAATTGTACTTTTATATAGTCACTCTATGGGTACATTCTTCTCCAAATCTCTGTGTGTCACAAGTAAGCATTAGCCTGTTCTGGTTTTGGTTATATATATATATTTGTAGTTAAGAACTGTTATCTTCCTCTATAAATTTTTTCCTAATTAAAATCTCTTAATTTCAGATATACATGTTAGTTTACCGTTAAACTGAGACAGGTGTGCAAGCTGAAGCTCTGAGGTACATACTTTTTTCTTTAGAGTCAGATTTCTTGGTGCTTTGAGTTTGTTGGTCCCTTTCTAAGTTCTGCTCCTCTGCTTCAGGCTGATTTCCCTGTTTATTCTTGTCTAGAGGGTCTTTTAGAAGCTGAGAGTGCTTCAAAGTACATAAGTCTGATTCAAATGTGGGTGGTAGTCCTTCAGTTAGATGCAGAACAGCTCTTCTAGGCCAGGCAATCATGTGCGATTTCACTAGGGGTGGAAAAGAGGCTCTTGCCAACCATTCCCATCCCGAGGCAAGCTCAGTTTCTGTGTCAAGGGGCTTGGCTTGTACTACTGTGCACCTTAGGTACTCATCACAGAAACATTCAGCCCTGGATGCCTCTAGTAAAATCATACTTATTATGTTTAATACAAAGCCATTACTTTAATTCAATCATACTTGTTTTGTAATAATTGTATCATACTGCTGAACTCATGGGCTCCTTTACACAAGTAGTGCTGTACCTAAGGAGCATGAATATCTTACGAAACCAGCCCTTGAATTTTGTATTTTGCATTGGCCCAGAGGAAGCTGCAAAGATGATCAGAGCACTGGAGCATCTCCCGTACAAGGACAGGCTGAGAGAGTTGGGGTTGTTCAGCCTGGAGAAGAGAGGGTGCTGGGGAGACCTTAGAGCAGCCTCCCAGTGCTTAAAGGGGGCTACAGGAAAGCTGGGGAGGGGCTCTTGATCAGGGAGCACAGGGACGGGATAAGGGGTAACAGTTTTAAGCTGAAAGCGGGGAGATTTAGATTAGATTTTAGGAAGAAATTTTTCCTAAGAGGGTGTGAGTCCCTGGCCCAGGTTGCCCAGGGAAGCTGTGGTTGCCCCCTCCCTGGAGGTGTCCAAGGCCAGGTTGGATGGGGCCTTGAGCAGCCTGGGCTGGTGGGAGGTGTCCCTGCCCCGTGGCAGGGGGGTGGAACTGGATGGGCTTTAAGGTCTCTTTCAACTTAAACCACTTCATAATTCTGTAACTATGACAGCATTATTTTTTTTTCAATTAGTGCTGGAAACTTTGTATCTTTGTATGAAATGTTTAATCTGAAAACCATGTATTTTTTGGTGGGCTTTATGTAGCTGGGCTGTTTGTGGTTTCCAACATATTACTGTAACGTTGTTTCAAAAAACATTTGCTAAACACTTGCTTGTGGCCCCTTTATAGCTGAAGAGAGAAGGGCAAAGTAGGTAGCTGTATGCAGCAATCTTGTTAAACATATGGCTGTATTCGCCAATTAATAACTTAAGAAATAATATTTAATGTATTTTCCAGGATTTTTTTTTTTCAGTTTCCTTGCTCTTTCCAGGTAGTGATAAGTTGCATATTGGCAAAAACAAGTTAGTGTAATGATGGCCATTCGAGAACAGGAAATTTAGGTTTACTTGAATGAAGCGTTAAGCTTCCTGAATTGCTTGTCTGTGTGGTATGTGTTAGTAGGTTTTGACCTTTCACATGCTATATCTGTGCCACTTACAAGTTGTAACAGCAAGGAATTCTGCAGTCACATAGGTCACTGTGGAATAAGCTAAGGAAGAGTTTTCCTACTTGAAAATACGCAGGCTGAGCAGTCCCAATCTTAATTGAAATAGGTGTGTTGGGATGAGCTTGGTTGTCTTCTGTATCGTCCTTTGGCCTTGGATTCATGTTGTGGTTCTGAAGTATCACCTGTTTTTTTGCTCTTTTTTTTTTTTTTTTTTTTTTTTTTTCCCTTTGGATGAATATAGGGAGATTTCATGAGCAGCTTGGTTTAAAAAAAAATTCTGAACCTTGTAAGTCTTCTTGAGATGTCTTATTCTCAAAAATATGTGAGCTTTATTCCTGTCTGCCAATTGAGCGCATGTCCTTGATCTTAAGGCAAAAGGCCAACACACGACTCGTTATTGCTGTAGGTGCCAGATCAGTGTAAAGCGGTGATGTCCATAGTGATTTTCATGTTCCACAGAACCACAGGATTACCTGAGTCGGATGGGACCCAGAAGGATCACAGAGTCCAACTCCTGTCCCTACACAGGACACTCCCAACATTGATACCCTGTGACTGAGGGCATTGGCCAAATGCTTCTTGAATGCTGGCAGTCTCGATGCTGTGACTGCTTCCCTGGGGAGCTGTTCCAGTGCTCCACCACCTGCTGGGGGAAGAACCCCTTCCTAATATCCAATCCAAACCTCACCTGGCACATCTTCCTGCCATTCCCTCAGGTCCTGTCATTGGTCACCAGACAGATCAGCACCCGTTTTACCTCTTTCCCTTGAGAGAAGGCAGCAAACAGCTATGAGAGCCCCTCTGAGTCTCTTCCAGGCTGAACAGACTAAGTGACTTCAGCTGTTCCCCATATAACATCACCTCTAGACCCCTCACCAGTCTTGTGGCCTCCTCTGGACACTCTCCAGCAGTTTTGTCCTTTTTATTCTGTGGTGCCCAAAACTGCACACAGTGCTCGCAGTGGGGTCGCACCAGTGCAGAGCAGAGCAAGACAATCACCCACCTTGACCAGCTGGCAATGCTGTGCCTGATGCACCCCAGGACATGTTGGCCCTGTTGGCTGCCAGGGCACTGTTGGCTCTTGTTCAACTTGCCATCGACCAGAACCCCCAGGTCCCTCTCTGCGGGGCTGCTCTCCAGCCTCACACACCCCAGACTACACGTGTATCCAGGGTTGCTGTGTCCCAGGTGCATGAGTTCTGTTGCATTTTTCTTCCCTGTGATTTTTGGTTTGCATCTATCCTTGAATATTCATTCTCCCAGATTATCTGCAACTGAATCCTCAGTTCAGCAGAAACTGAATTTGAAATTGAACTAGAAATAGAATTCAACTAGAAATTGAATAATTTTTTGAGACACAGTTAAAATGATTTATTGCTCTTTCTTGATCTAACAGTACTAAGTCACCATTTCTTCTCTTTATTTGTTCAGCAATTATGTTCTCAACAGTGATACTAGCTTTTTAGTTAGAAATGTAGGTAACCAGATGTTTTTGAATTTTCAGAAGCAATGTATTTATGTAGGGAATTTACTTAATTTGATTTTTTTTCCTGGTATTTTGATTGACTTTTAATTATTCAAATTAAATATAATCATCAAATATTAGCTTCTTTACTTTTTTTTTTCCCCCCTATTTTTACTGGTTTTCCCTCAGGAAAAAAAAATCTCTTTCACTTGGAATGTGGAAAAGCTGGAGAATGTGTGGTCTCTCCCTAACTGTGGAGCAGTAAAATCAAAGCCTCTGCTGGATTATCACAGGTGCATTAAAGAGTTTCTGTAAGGAAGAACACTTCTGTTCTTTTTCTTGAAGATCATGTGGGGAAAAGACAGCGAAAGCAGAATTGATATTATTAAGAAAAGTGGGAGAGTTTCCTTTCTGTTAGTACCAAATGAAAACTGGTGGTCAACTCCAGAGCTGCCTGAAACTTAGAGGAGGGTTTTTTTTTTTCCAATTGCTATATATTTCTAATCTTAAAATATGGTATGTTGTATATTACACTTTATGTGGGTGACTTGACTTGGTTGTCTTCTCACTGAAATTTTTAGAGCTCGGATGAACCCCAAATCTCTCAAATTCACAGCTAAAATATTTTAAATATTTATAGCATAGATAAACCCTAGATATCAAAAATTTGGAGAAGGGAGAAACAGAGAGAAACTCTCTTCACTTTTTCCTCAGTAATATGGGGTTGTTTTTTGTTTTGTTTTGTTTTTTTTTCCCCTGTCAATATAGATGCCAAACCTGTCCAGGTTGTTTGGTTCTTGGGTATGATGCAAAGGAGAAAAAAAAAAAAAAGAAATTTAAGTTGTTTGGACACTGCAAACTTTTTAAAATTAAAGAATAATTAACTTGTATCTTACAGAGTACGAGCTAACCTCTACCTTTTACATCTTTATAGATATTGGAAGAGAAAGGAAGTAAGTCTTCTAGAGGCAAGAGCTCCAGATAGTGCTTACTCAAATGCTGTACCTTGCAGAATGGAGTGCTGACATTTTTAATATAGTGTAGTATTTTTTTTGAAACTGGTTACTGTGTACTCCCCTTGTCTCTTTCTTGATGGGATTAGTGGTCCCAGCACACTACCTCCTCCAGACTGTTTTGTCTCCGATGTTGTGTGTAGGAGCTCATGATAAATTGAGCTATACTATGCTCAGATGGCAGGTTTCAATAGGTGTGTTTATTTACATTCCTGGAGACTAGAGAAGGGAACCTGCTGTGTAAATAAATTTGGGTCTGAGTAGTGACCGAAATGCTTAAGTTCAGCTGGAGACCACCTGCTCTGAAACGACAGTGTCGTAACAGTGGCTGAACTCATTTAACAGTCATTTGTGTGTGGCTGGTGTCGTTAAAACACTAATTAATGCAGTCCCCCTTGAACAGGGTTTTGGAAGACTGACTTAATCTTCTGGTATTTGATTTCAAGCCTCAGTTTTAAAGTGGAGAACTTCCATAATGCAGCTTTCTTGCTGGCCCAAGGGAAAGATACAGCCAGTGTTGGTTGTGCTCTTCAGCAGCAGCAGGAAGGCAGTGGGTCTGGGGAGGTGGGCACTGGAGCAGAGGCCGGAGAAAGAGGAATTAACGACCCTGTTGGTTGAAAGTATACTTAGACATTTGAAAAAAGTTCATGCATTACTTTGGATTGGCTAGGAGTCTTGTTGAGTAAGGACTGTGTTTGAAGTCCTTTATATGTGTATTTTGCCCTAAGGCTGCAGCTGTACCATCAGACTAAAGTGGCACATCTGGTCATCTGTGAGAAACATTACCTGTGGGTGCACATTCTTGTCCTCCGTGTTGGGCTGGCACTGGCATTTCCACAGATAGGTAGCCGGCTGGATCAGAGAACAGCTTGATTTCATTGTTTTTTGTCAAGATAAGTTCCTTAAGATGACTGTGTGGCTCCATCAGCACTAGTGCTGCCACAGGGAAGAAGGACCCCCTTTCCCCAGGCTGAAAGGAACAGCTGTATGCAGGGAGGGTTGGGGTTTGGGCTTATCACAGGAGAGTTGTTCTAGACCCTTCTCCAGAAGCCTGCACTTGTGTCAGGTCAGTGGCTACTCAAGCACAGCCTGAGGGAGGTCGCAGTTTGGACACTGAGTGACAATAAGATGGCCATGCTGGTTAAGGCGACCTCATGCTTGTTCAGCGCTCTGCCTTCCGTGGTGCCGTTCGTTAGGCTGTGAACCACATGGGGTAGCTCCCACAACTCGTAAAGGACTCTTCTCACAGGGCTGGTTTTCAGTTGGGTCAGTATCAGCTAAAAGCACATGGTTCAGTGAGTGTGCCAAGTTATGTCTGTTTGCAGGAAGTGTTTATATGCATCATCCTTTCTAGTGAAAGCAAAATGCAATAATCTTTTCTTCTGAAAGTTCACATCTGACCTATGGGAAACTACAGGAATCATTTAAGAATTTGTTTGACTAGGAAATCTGTCAGCTGTAGAAAAAACAGAGCTTTTTTTTTTATCTGAAGGGAATATCTTGAAGCCAAGCCAGCATTTTAGTTTTCTTTATCTGATTCCAATTTTCTAATTTTCTTTGCAAGGCCACAGTGGCTGAAAAAAACTTGGTACATTTAAACTGGTTGAAGAAGATAATCTGTTGTCCTGAGTTTGGCTGGAATAGAGATAATTTTCACAAGAAGTTGTGAGGGGGTGCAGATGGGGAAGATCGACTCCAACTGGCCAAAGGGATGTGGGACACCACCAATGCTCAGTGTATAAGGGGTGGGTGGTGGGTGGGGGGCTAGTTGGCTGGAAAATGGATTTTGTAGAGGCTTAGGAGCACAGTTTGGGATTCCAGATCAGGAATATGCCAGGCATTGGTTTCCAGACAATGAGGGATTTGCATTGCATGTGTACTCGTTCATTGTTGTCATTGTGTTCTCTCTTCTCATGCTGCCCTGTTAAACTGTTTTTATCCCAACCCATGAGTTTTACTTTCTTTGTTTCTGGTTCTCCTTCCTGTTCCAGTAGGGCAGGGGAGGAGTGAGCAAGCAGCCATGTGATTCTTCGTTGGTCACTGTGGCTAAACCACAACTTCTGTTAAAATAGAGTACAATAGTACTGGCAAGCCTGCCAAAGTATAGGTGAAAGTAACAAACAACATCTGATCAGTCTGGCACAGTCTTGCCAGTATGAATTAAGGTAGCAAGGAGATAGAAGTGAAGACATGAAAAAGTTAGAATGAAACTGTAATTTTCCAGCCAGCTGATATCCATCTTTAACTTCATATGCAAAGAAATAACTTCCCATTGCCAATAGATACATTCTGTAGAGTCTGGCATGTATAGCATTTGGTCGTACTTAGCATAGAGATCTTGCCTGTCTCTCCTCAATGGAATAAAAAACCCAAACCAACCAAAAAACCCTCAAAACAACCTAGAAGGAAGATTCGGTTGCAAGACAAATGTTCCCCTACTTATATCGCTTTGTATTAAGATTACCATTTGCAGGTCCTCTGAAAACTTAAGAGTACAGTCTGATTTTTTGTAAGCAAGGACTGTTTTTTTTTCCCTAATCAGCTGATTGCCTGTTAGTGGTTTTCAAGGTCAACTTAAATACAGTTTAGATTTTAAACTTCTATTTTAGAAATGTCAATAAATCTGCATATTTGGAACTCCTGCCATACATTAATTCTTTTTGCTGGCTCTGCATTATATTCTTATTTTTCTCAGTCCAAGACAGAAAGCGTAGTGTTTTATTTGACTGTGCAGGATCAGTGGCAGAATGGAGAATTTTGATGGGGGGGCATAATGCACCTAATTTATATTTTATGGCATAATTACTTCATGGGTGAAATAGAGACAGTTTGTGGAATTAGCAGTAACTCCTTTCTTAAAAAGAACATCGTTATTGAAGACGAAATTGTGGACTAGTTTTGCAGCTTTCCTTTTGAAGGCTGTTTCCTGCACTCTGTGTGTTCCAAAGATAAAAGAAGTTCTTAATACGAAATGATGTGAACTAAAATTAGAGAAAGAAAATTTAGAATTTGTTTGGTGAGGTCTCTGAAGACTTGCAGATGTGAGTTCCAGTGTTTTTTCCTTTTGACTAGTGAAATTGGGCAACCAATTTTATTGAGTTTTAGAGATTTGGGAGGTAGCATCATTAGAAAGCTTGTGCTTTAATATTTAACAAAATATCTAGAATTAAATGCAATGCTAGTGAAAGCTGCAAGATATGCGCTAATGTCTGTAATGTTGAACTGCACTTAAGGTACAGAAGAAAACTTGGAACATGAAAGATAGTGCTGGAAATGTTGCTTCAGAGTAGTGTACACAGCCACAAAGGTGGGTGCTCTTTCATATTGACACTAGTGACCTGCACTTTCTGCTTTGAACTGCTGTAGCCTGGTGGTTATCCAAAATGAATAAAATACCTCTTAGTAGCTCTCCTGCAGGTGGCAAGAGTTGGAGGTCAGTTGCTAATTGTTTCAATGTGTAGCTTTTTTCACACTAATCTTGCCTGCTGAAGGCAGTTTTGTGCAGGTCTTGCATGGTCACTTGAACGCACTACTGGCTTTGATTGACACCTGACATTTATGTATAGGGTGGGTTTACATCACTTCAAGTGGCAAAAATGTACTTTTCTCTCATTATAACAAAGTGCACAGCTATGTGGCCAGCGCTTAACAGTTACAATACGTCTCAGCTCTTTTTCTGTCACGAGTCAAATAGTTCTGTATTTTCCGTGTCTGTACAAAGTGATCATGAGAGCTATAATTGCAAATGGGGAGGACGGACAGGGGACATTCAACAGAGACTTTATAAATTTTGTGGACCATGAGTTGTCAAAACTGTCATCTGTTCTGAAATTACTGCTTCCAAGGACATAGATTCCTCCACTTCTTTCTCTCCTGGCAACTTGGAGGTAATTGACTGGTCTGGTTTCCTCCTAAATTATGGTTGTGGTGATTTTGTGGGCAAAAATGTTGAGGGACTTGAGATTCAGTGTGCCTCTCTGACCACGAAAATTAAATAATGCCTGTCTGTTGAACCACCAGTATTAAATAACTGAAGATAGTATCTTTCCTATTTGAGCTCAATGGCAGGAAAGAGATGAGCTAGGAGAAACATTTAAAAAGCACTATATGACTAAGTAGTTTGACAGCTTCATTCTGAAATGGAGACCGAAGTGTAGTGGATTATTAGGCTAAAAGGTCTTCTGCTTCAAGGAGACCCAGTGCTGCAGCTGTAGACAGACACTTCTGTCAGGGATTTTTACCTTTGATTGCTGCGTCAGTGTGGGCTGTGATTGCCTTTAAATGGTCATGGAGTTTCTAAGTTAAATCCAAGTTGTATCCCACGATCACTCATGTGTTTTTGGTCTGAATAATGTTCAGACATTGTCAGATGAGTTTAGCTCCTGTGGCAAACTGCCAGAGATCAGGCACCTTGATTATTATCACCGTGGAACTCTGATGGCCATGATGCCTTGCTTTTCAAGAGAGGTATTGGATTATATGTACTGCAGCGTGCTGTCTCAAGAGTTTTAACTGCTGTGTACCACACTTACTGTCCCATATGATTTACGTGTTATGGCTCATATGCAGAGCAAGCGATGCATAGACATGATAAAAGGAATTTCTAGACTGTTAGCACTTAACTGATAGGTGAGAGTAAGAGATAAACAGTCTCCTGTGGGGGAGGAATAACAAAATCAATATGCACATTTTATCCAGGAGTTACTTTGTTCTTAATAGCCTTTCCAGGAACCCCAAATGTTCTGTTTACCTGGCTCTGATTTTTCCTTTGCTGGAATCATAGAATCATAAGGTTGGAAGAGACTGCCGAGATCGAGTCCAACCGTGCCTGATTCCCTACTAAACCATGTAGGGAGGTATTTAAGAAAGCAAAAGCTTTCTTAAATAGCAGTTTACAACTTGTCCTGTTCCTTGGTCTTGTGTTTTGCAGTTCTGTGTGGAGTACAGATATCCATGAGTTACAGTAATTACTGCATTTAAGCATGATTAGAGTTTAGCTGGTAACCTTCATTGCTTTAATAGCATAGGATTTATTTGCTTATTGATGGTTTTCAATGACTCAGACTCATAGTGTCTAACTTCCTCCATGCAGATCAAAAAGATTGAAGCAATCTAAAGTAACTGTATGCAGCTGAAGGTGCTGTTCAGGGTAGATTTGTAAGGTGTTTATAAAATGAACTGGAACAGGTTAGATCACAAACCAATAACTAAGTAGGTTGCAGTTGTATTTCTAGAACTGTATTCTCTAAACAAGAAGGCTGCCAATTGAGCTGTGTGAAAGGTGTGCAAGACATATCTGCCTGAGAGGGGACAGCAAAACAATGCACACTTGGAGATCACAACAATTATTTACCTTGCCAAGCTTATGATTGTCTTTTTTTTAAAAAAAAAAACAAATGGGTTTATGGCAAACAGTGTGTTCTGTGGCTGCAAAACAAAATCAACAGTGAATTACACTCAATATACAGTGGCCAGTAGGCATGTACACGTTGCCAGTCCCCTCGTCCCTGTATGCCTTAGTGAGTCTTTTGCAAGGGTTGGTGCGGTTGGGCTTTTTGTGTATTGTGTGGCCAGGTCAGCATCTTCCCTTGCTCTTCAGTTGGGTTTGGTCTTCAATGCTGAATATGCTTGTATTAGAATACAGTGTATGATAAACACCTTTTTGTAAGTGCTGTATGACTCATCTTTCCACAGTTGTAGCCCATCAATTTACCATTTACACAGGTGGCCAGCTGCCTTTGCATGGAGCCTCTGTTGGAGTCAGGAGCTCAATTTGGGCTCAGCAGCATCCTGCATGTTGTAAACCACGGGTCATGTTCTGTGGTAACCATAAAGTTATAATTTCAACAAGACTATGAGAATGAGTCAATGGTATGAAGATGGTCTTCAAAAAAGAAGTTTAGCTGCTAATGCTAAAGGGAAAACAAGGAGGAGGGTGGATGTGTGGGAATGGATGGAAAAGTTGAAGCTGCAGCCATAGCTGTTGGGACTGCTTGCATGTATTCTGTTGCTTGCAAGGGTATTTGATAATAAAAGGGAAATTAAAAGAGCTGCTAGCTTTATGACAGTTCTGCATAGAACTGTAAAAACTTCCTAGGAGGCAAAACTACTTGGAGATTTGCCTTCTGAATGTTGTGTTTGTGGCTCAGCCCCATTTCACTTGTACAAAGCAATATTTAAGCTTGGTCTGCTTTCACTGTTGTAGCGTTGTTGGGATTGGCTGTGGTTTAGTGATGGCAGATTAAAGAACATAGCAGCAGTCATTGATTGGGGGATAAACTTGAGCAAGGAAAGTGAATATAAAGGCAAAAGTAGGAATGAAAGGACCCACAGAAGGATACGGTGCAGAAAGTGTAACTTGTCCTTCTGCTCATTGAGAGGAACGTGGTCAGGAATTGTTCAGAGTTGTAGTTGCTGTCCTCTGAAGAACAAAGGCTTGTGAAGTTCACGCAGAGAACTGGACACTTTCTTTTGAAGTGTATTGGAATATTAAAAGACATCTGACAAACTTCTGTTTCTTGCTTATGTAAAGGTGATACCAAGAATTCTTTTGTTGAGAAAAGCCTTTTCAAAAAGATTGAATATTTTTGGAATTGAAAGGAAGCTCTATCTAGAAGTACTTTTCTGGCCTTATTTTCTTGTCCTTGCAGCAGTGTGAAATAGTGCTGTGTTAACTGCAATTTGGACAAAAATGTTTGTTTCCAGACTTTAACTGGTCTAAACTACATCTACTGAGCCTAATATTAAAATAAATTCCAATAAATGGAGGACAGGCTCCAGGAGAAACAAAGATCGCTTACGTATGTGTCAAGTATAATTTTTTTTTTTCACTAAGTTCAGTGGATGTAGTTCTAATAAATAAAAACTATTTTTTGGGCAGGGAGGATGATAACTTGCTTTCTGAAAACACAGAAAAAATGTTCCAAAATAGTTGAAAGTTGTTAGAATATACCATGAAGGAAAGAGAAGTACTCAGTGTCCTCCTCAGTGTCACTATAGCAAAACATGAATACCTGACTATGTGGTGAAGTCCTATCATTAACACTTCATATTTTATTAGAATTATTGCTCCTGTGAAGGAGATGGGAGTACAAGATAATCTTTGCACATGCCTTGAATGTGTGTTTGAGCTTTATAGTTATTTATATTTCTACAGGCAAAACATTTTCTTACCAATATTGATAAACTGTTCAAGTACTGCATAAAACTATAACTTCTGTATGAGGTTATAGAGACACTGGGAGCCAAAGCTACTTTTTTCTTTCTTAAAAAGTGTGTGGGGAGAAGATGTCACCTATGTAACCTTGTTTCCCCCCCAATTACACTGCTATGAAAGAAAGGACAGTGTTTGGAGTGTACAACGGAGTGGAAATCACAATAAACAGCAGCATCTCCTGTTTTCTTTTTTGTTTTATTTTTACTATTTCAGTTGACCTTCATATCTGCTGTCTAGATTTTGCTCAGCTTCAACAAACTAACTCGCATCATCGTCCTCTTCCATCTCTTACTCATCTTCACTCTCTTCCCTGACAACTCCATGAGATTCAATGCTAAAGATCTGGCTTCGCTGGCCAGGCGACCGTCAGGTTGTTTTGACAAGGAAGGAAAACTGAAGATTTGCAGAGTGGTTGGGAATGAAAAATTAATAGGTAAAATGACTTGCTCTGAAAACTGCTGTGGTTGATGTGCATGTTTACTGCTATTGTCAGCTTGCCGTTTCGCTAATCGCATACACCTTGGAGTTTTCAGTTTTCTTCATTACTGATGCTTGAGTGATGCTAAATACCTTTCTAAATAAAGAAGTTTAAAGCCAGCTCTTTTAATATGCTCAAGTTTCCTTTGTCACATATCTGAGAAACAGTACTGTCTTTAAAGTTATTGTTAGTTCTTCCTGTGAAGAAAGATTTTTCTCTCCCAGTGATTGCTGGTCATCAGTCACTACTTGCTGTGTTTTGAAGTTTAGATACCCAGTTCCTCAGGACCCACTCCTCCCGCCTTCAAAATCTCTGTTCTTTCATTATTATAGATTTTCTGTGGCTCACTTCCCACCTCCTTTTTCAGGCTTTTATGATCATATTTTAAATGTCTTTCGATTTCCAGTAAGCTTGAATAAATGTCTGTTCCCTTGGTAGCTGTTAGGAAATAGCTCCTGTTTAGCTGTAAAATCAGTCCTAATATAATAATATCAGCAACAGCAAATGTTTTATTTTCACTCATTCCAGCTGATCTTTATTGCGATTATATTTGCTTTTATTTGGGGAAAACCGGCCAAAACAAAACCAGCACAGATTCAATTGTGACAAGGGGCTGCAAAAACTTTTGAGCTTCATTTTTGGAATATTTTCTACGTTTTCTTATGACAAATAGCCAGAGTTCCCTGTGGAGGAGGCAGCAGACTTTCTGGATAGAGAGTACTAGTATGGATCCACTTCTGCCTGCTTTAGGATTCCTAAACAGAATTCTCTCCCTGTGATCTCATTGTAGACAGCATATTGAGCCTTGTCCATTGTATATCTGATGTTTATGAGGAGGTTTAGAATTTTTCTTCACTTAGGAATATATTGAGTGCTAATATTGCTACTAAAAACCTTAGGTTGACCAGAGACAGACTGAACATCCACCTAGACAGGCTTATTTTTTTCATGGTTACGAGATAGTGGCTTTCCTAAACCTATATAAAAATACGTTTTATTAGAAAAAGCTGCAGCGTGGGTGTGACAGGATTCCTTCCTTCTGATGCTCACAGGTTTCTGGAGGATGGATTTCAGCCTTAGCGGAGTCCTGTGCTGGTACTGTAAAACAGCATACTCGGATCTGATAACTATGTTTAGATTTTGGGTGGTGGATGCGCATCAATTTATATTACAATCTCTGCTATATTGTTCTTACACTTTTGTAGGTCTGGAAGGACAAACCTTCCACATTTTGCAGAGAAAAAGCTATTCTGATTTTTCAAATGTGGCCTATTGAAATTATCAAGAGTGAAAGAGAATTTTATTTATTTACTTAATGCAACAAGACATCCCCTGGTCAATATTAGGTTTCTGGTGGTGGCGGCCACTTTTGAGGGAAGTTACAGTTCCACAGAGAAAGCTGTGGAATAACATGACCTTAAGGTCCTGCTGTTGTTCGAGCTCCTAAGCAATTCGAGGCCGACCACTGTCTGGAGACACAGGGTTTTGTGTACCCTCTCAAAAATAAAATAGGATACATTGTGTATAAAACATTTCCTTCTGTTAAGAAGTGAAGTAGTGTTTGTCTGAAGAGATTGTGCTTGATTGCGACATCTGTTTGTGTATATGTCTAGTATGGGTGTATGTACCCACAAATATTTATACAAGTACATTTTTAAAAATAAAAATGATGAAATTTTTAAAATTGCTAGTTTAGGAAGAATAACTTTTTAAAGTTGTTTTTTTTTGTGTTTTGTTTTTTTTTGGCCCACTCACCAACCTGAAAGTTCTGCAACATTCCGTGGTCTTAGAAGTTTGATTATGTGCCTGCATGGGTGTATAAACACAAATATGTCATTATTCACATTGGTTAAGCACTTCTAAACAATGTGTTAAAATAGTAGTAGCAAAGTGACTGTTAATATTTAGGTCTTATTTGTTCGTGTTTTATTTTCTGAAAATTGTAAATGCGAATTAGCATGTTGTAATCGAAGTGGAATAGTAAATGCTGTTGTGTCTTAACAAGGATTACATTTCATATCTTGAAATGATAGAACCAAAAGCAGTTCCGTGCTGAAGTGGCTGTTTCTGCTCCCATGTGAGGAAAAGAGAGAAAAGCAGAGAAAACAGTTGAGTATGTGCTGCAGTCACCAATTCTCTCGCTGCAGAGTAGAAGAAACCTTCTGGGAAGTTATTTGGCATTTAACAGCATGTTGTACATAGGCAGCTGCAGAGTGAAGCTGGCTTGTTTTTGGTTAATGATTTTCTTTTCTGACCTTTATAAGTAATGCATCTTCTTTAAGAAGCATTTAATGTGTGGAGACAAAAGGTTGCTTTTATTAATCTCTTACTTCTTTGCATACAGAACCAAGAGAGAGATGGTGCCGACTAAAAGGAAATCTGCTTTTTCTAATGAAAAATAAGGTAATTAATTTTTCTTCTGCCTTTCTTGATGTGTTAGTCTAATCTGTAAAAACTTGGGTAATCCTTTTTTGTGATGGCTATTGACATTGTGCTTTTAGGGGCAAAACCCCATCACTATTATTAGAATTCTGGAGATGAAACAAAATCCGTTGTTTGCTTTCTATAACACTAGATATTCTTCATGATATCAACATCCTTTAGCTGAATTGTGAATAGTCTTTGGCGAGGCTTATAACATACAGGAGTCTAAATCCACAATTAGTCCACCAAATCCACTGGAATAATGAAAACAAAATCTCACAGCTAAATGAGGTGTGGTAGTGTTCAAAATGCAATTTTAGACCCCTACTATTTTTCAGTGTGGTTTTGTAACTAAGTTTGTTAAGAAGAGTGATGTTTTTCTCTTCCTTGTTTTAAAGAGCAATTATATAACTAAAATGAAGGGCCTATTAAAATAGGGTGTGATCCTGGCACGCAATGGAAGTCTTGCACGATCTGCTGAATGCTGTTATTTGCCATTTTATTAGGAGTTGAGGGCGCTCGTTGTTTAGAAGGAGCAAACTCTAAGTGTGGAATTGCTCTTTTTCTTACGCTTTCTGTGTGATATTGTGAACACTGCTTTTGGAGTTGCCTGAAAATAGCACTGGATTGTAAAGAATTAGGGATTAGTGTGAAGCTTGAGATGCTTACCTGTTACCAGTAAGTATTTTATAAATGGCTCCTAAGATATTTTTGTACTGTGTGGACCAGCAGTTGGATGGAGGTCATAGTACAACCTGACGGGTTGTATATTCTGTTTTGAAAGATTTTTCAGTGTGATATTGTGGCTTATTTTACTTTAATGAATTTGCACATATGGTATACTTTTAAAGTAATTTTTGCTTTCAAAGCACTGTTCAGGAGCACGTGATATATCTGTAATGTATGCAGACAGTATGACATAAAGGTTTCTCTGGTTTGAGTTTCATATGGCTGCATTCTCCTGGGTAGTGGAAGGACCAACAAACTCTATGTAGATGAAAGCAAGCTCACGGCCATCCCCTTTGTTGCACCCTCGTATGTTATCATTCTGCTGTACGACTTGCAGAAGCTATTTTTAGTAAAGGGCTTTACGTTTCAAATGACTCTCTTCCACTCTGTGTTCCTCCAAGCGTGTTATTTTCATGGGAGCCTCTGGCATTTTGTGAAACAGTTTCAGGAAATATTTTGATAGAACTTTGTAGCTGTGAACAGAGGAGTAGGAGAGTTTTGCTGAAATCGACTGTCGTGATCAGTTTGACTCTGGAAATTTAGAGAACTAACGTTACTGTACTAGAGGGTTTGTGTTGGTTGATGCTCAGGTTTGTATGGTGTGGGGTATTTTTTTTCCTCCGTAGATAAGGTGCAGATGGATGGTACGAGGCAATTGCAGCAAAGCAGCCAACCTGCTAGGTCCACTCAAGCTGTTCAAATGCAAAGCTGTGTTTTGAGAAACTTGGAGGATGAGACAGAAATTAATGGCTTGGTCCTGAAATTATTTGGGCTTGCAGTAAGTAAATGGGAGTTCCCCTTGAAATGCTAAGGTTTGACTGAATCAGTTAAATAAATGGGTGATTTTTATCTCTCTCTGGGCCAGTGCTAAAAAACAGCATCTCGCTCTGGTTACCTTGTTTAAAGAACCGTTCAACATTTGCAGAAGCTAGGGAAAGAACCAGATTTGACAAATTTTAGCTTATCAAAAAGATTAGCGACTTGATTAATATCAAAGCATTTTCAAAAGGTACTTTTTTTCATTAGGGAGTTCACAATAAGATAAACATCTGGAGACTGAAGTCAAACGAGTTCGAATGATTGCAGGATGATTGGCCATGAAAACCCAAGTATGGCAAGATATAGTGGGTGCTCAGTTTTAACATGTCACAATTTACCAGGCTTAGTAAAGACCCACTGAGTGATTTAAAGGATAGTGCCTTACAATAAATCAGACTAAATAAAGTAGCATTTTCTAGTCAGCTTATTTCCTAGGAATTTGTGAAATAGTAATTTTCAGAGGCTTCATCTGTTGGGTACTGTGAAGGATAGCTTCTCTGACAAAGACGAATTTCTCTTGAACCTCAAATCCCTGTTTCAAAGGATGCAATGTATAGGTGTACTAAGTAAAACCAAAGCAATTTGTTTGCTGTGAGGACAGAAGAGAGTGTACCCTGTATTTTTTTATCTTTTTTTTCCCCCTTATCTCATTCTAGAAATGAACAGGCATCCCATCTGAAACAGGTTCTTGACACATGAAATCATAGTTTGAATTTTGAGAGTGTGGTTTGCTGGTATAATAACTAAAAATAGTCTCATTGTAAAACTTACTAAGCATCTTAATAAACATAGTTGCCAATTTTCTGCTTTTTAATATCCTGCTGAAAACTTTGCTAATTCAAATAATATAGTGTGAGAAAGACATGCCCAGAACAGTGTTGATGAAGCCATGTTCCTGGTTTTGTTGCTGAAACCTGACTTGGCTTATGGCGTGACACAGAAGAGAAGTAATTCTGATGTTTTACAAGCTCATCTGAATGCTGAACAGTTAACTTCAGAAGTCACTGTCACGAAATGAAGACTGATTTGCTGCTATTCATTAATTGCTGTCAGACATGCGTGTCTCCACATACAAATACTTATAGTTTAATGACAGACTCTCGTTCTAGTTCAATTGTACATAAATTATACTATTTGTATGAGAAGAGTCTTCTCAGTTAAACTGGAAAGAATGTTTTCTGTCTTATCTGTCCTGTAAATCTTTAGTGTGCCAGTACATCTTCAGGGTAGGGAAAAAATATGGTTTATTCCTCCATGTTATTTTCCTTGTTCTAGCAGTGGAGTTGGTTACTTTGGACCTTGGGTGGGCCAAGAAGTAGACCTACTTGTGGACCTGAAGCACAATCCAGCCATCTGCTCGTGTTAGTGAAACTTCTTGCCTTTGTAGACTTCAGTGTGGTGGGGGTAGTTGGGTGCTTTTGGGTTTTGTTAGGGGATGTTTTTTTTTTCTTTTTCCCAGATTGGTTCCCTACTATATTGATTGTAGGTGGCAAAATCAGGGTCTGCAAGAGTGTCTCTGTAAGCAAAGATTAGGGGCTCTGCAACAGACCCTGCACAGGACTCAGCTGTGTCCAATCAGCAAAGCAAGTGGTGCACCTGGGTATTAAGAAAGGGAACAATGCTGCACAGCTGTGAGGAAGTGTGGGAAACAGCCCTGCAAATGTCATGGTCAGAGAAAGAGAGGAAGGGTCTGCTTTTATATTCCCCTGAAGCCTGTGGAGCAGACGATGCCAGAGCATGTGGGTGTGCCCTGAAAGATCTGCAGCCTGTGGGCAGCCCATGCCAGAGCAGGTTCTTGTGGAAGGTACTGTAGCGTGTGGAGAGGACCCATGCTGGAGCAGGTCTAGAGCATCTGCAGCCCATGGGAGGGACTCCACAGTGAAGCAGGGGAGAAGCGTGAGGAGGAAGGAGTGGCAGAGAGGAAGCGTTATGAACTGACCACAACCCGTCCTCATCCCCCTGCCCACCGTGCCACTTTGTAGGGTGGGAAGGAGGGGATAGAGGAGTTGAGAATGGAGAAGGGAAGTGGGGATGGGAGGAGGCTGCTTTAGTCTCTCACCATCCAGGTCTGTTTTAACTAGCAATAAACTAACTTAATTTTCCCTGGGTTGAGTCTGTTTTGCCTGCAATCATAATTGATAAGCAATCTCTCTGTCTTCATCTTGGCCCCTGAGCTTTAAATTTTATTTTCTCCAAGGCCTATTAAGAAGGGGGAAGTGAGAGAGCAGGTGAATGGGTAGCTGGCAGCCTGGCAAGGTCAGTCAACCACACGTATGATCCTTTGTGGCAACTGTTAATACCTTCCTGTGTGAAGTCCTCAAACATTGCGTTCACATCTATAGGTTTTCTGTCCACTTCTCAGGAAGCGGTAGATGTGTGCATTTGCATCCTGTGAAACACAGCGTATGGTGCTTTTGAAGGCAGTGGGTTTGGAACTACGCTCCCCAAAGCCATGGTTAGCAGCGTGACTGGGCTGGGGAGCCTAGTTCATGACAGGGCTTCCAGAGAAAAGTTTGACATCATGCTGAACTTGGAGCAATTCTTATGGATTCTAGTTGAAAATACTTTTGGTTTTAATTATAGATAAGAATTTATAGCAATGGTTTACTCTTGTTTTTGTTCTTTGAAAAAAACCCCGAACATATTTTATATCAAATGTCACACTGTATCCTTTCCTTGTTGTTTTCTGTTAATGGGTCCTTCGGAATAATTGTGTTTGGGGTTTTGTTTTTTTGGTTGTTTGTTCCCACACCCCCCCCCCCCCCCCCCAAAAAAAAAAACGGATGATTGAAACCTTTCTCAATCTCTTCTATTCCTTATGCCAAATCAGTACAGGATTCCCCCCTGCCACGTGTGGTTAAAATCCCTAAACTGTTGTTTTCTCTATGTATGTGAATTTGGAGTGATTGTTACTGAAATAAAGAAGGAAGTTACCTACCCTATTTATGGTTAATTTTCCCATATACCAACATTCTCAAATGATAATACCGATACGTAGCCGGTTTTGTGAATTACTTTGCAATCTACCCATAAAAAGGCACACTAAAAAGTAAAATTATGTTTTTGTATCTCAGTAATAGCTCCAGAGGGCTCATTATGTTCTATTGAGTAAACATTTTGACATTCCTACTTATTGTTGAATATGTATTTAGGAATTTATTTAAAAATGGGTTTTTGATCAATAGTCTGGGGTGGATTCTCTAGGAAAGTGATTAGTATCTATTGTGCCAATCTTTCTTAGTTTGTGGCTTAATGATCCTGTGAAAGTAACCATTCCGATCTATTAGGTCAATTTGTTCATGCATTGGCTTAATGACCTTATGCTGCTTTTGTGTTTGAAAGGTTGCCTTGTAAAATTTTTATGATGTATTGGTTTTTAAAAATTATCATGTAAAAGTAAAGCAATTTAGTTATACAGGTGACCATATTCAAAGTAAAAGCTGTTCTGAGTGCTGAAAGGGTCTTAATTAGTGTCATATTTAACACATAAAATTATAAACCTGTATTTTTTTTCTTTCTCTAATCTAAACAATGTTTTGGTAGCAAACTTGTATGACGTAGTGAATCCTTATGCCCATTTCCTAGCCCCCTAAACCCAAGGGATTTATGTTGAAGAACTGACAGACTTAACTATACAGGTGTAATCTGGAGTGCTATGAAACACCTAATGCCCAAGAGAATTAAGTAAAAGGTGGTGAATACTTTGAGACTTCTCTTGTGACGAATTAGCATTCCTTAAATCAAGTGTTGAGCTTAAGATTTTGAGCACAAGATTAATAAGCAAGTCTAAATGGTGGTGCTGTCAATAATCTCAAGCTTTCTTGTAATGTTTGTGAACGCTTAACATAAATTATGTTGTTACAGCATTTATCACGAGTGTAATGTGTTATTAACAGTTGGCAGAAAAGCCTCAAAGTAAGATTTCAGATTGACTCATAAATCAATAACTAGAGAACCATGTGTGAGGTAACAATAACACTTCTGAGGTTCTGATGTGAATTACCTTGCAATGCAGCTGTGATAATGTTATTTGGGTTTTCATGGCGTAGTTGTATGTAAGTTGTGCCATAAAAATGTGAGAATGTATCAATGAATCTTCTCTGCAGTCAGGCAGGTGTACACGATGTATGTTAGCACTTAAGCAGAGCTGTATGGCTTTAGTATTTTCCTTTCCTATTTGCTATCTTCTAAATATTCTTGCCGAGTGATATTGCTGAAATGCCGGAAGCGAAGCAGGTGAGGCAGAAGGCCAGCCTTGCTGAAGAGGGATCTTCCGCTCAAACTGAGGTGTAAGAAGATGGTGTATGGCCAGTGGAAACAAGGACAGGGGACATGGGAGGACTACAGGGATGATGTTCACCACTGTAGGGCAGAAATTCATGCGGCCAAAGCTCAGTTAGAGTTGAAGCTGACCAGCACTGTGAAGGGTAATAAAAAGGGATTTTTCAAATATGTTAATAGTAAAAGGCAGGCCAGAAATGGCATTGGGCCATTACTTGTTGAGCACGGTCACCTCATTAACAGCCACTTGGACAAAGCAGAGACCTTTAATGCTTTTTTTTGCATCTGTATTCAATAACGACACTGGGCTTGGGCCCCCCCAGAGCCTTAAGCTGGAGGATCATGACTGGGCAAACAATCTCCCAGTCACCCCTGATCTTGTGTGGGATCTGCTGCTCTAACCGGATTCCTGCGAGTCGATGGGCCTGATGGGGTTCATCCAAGGGTACTTAAAGAACTGGCCGATGTCACAGCGAGACCTCTCTCAATGGTTTCTCAGCGCTCTTGGGATCTGGAGAGGTACCGGCTGACTGGAAGCTAGAGAGTCTTGTCCCAGTCTTCAAGAAGGGCAGCAGGGATGATGCCAGTAACTTCAGGCCTGTCGGTCTCACTTCAGTGCCTGGGAAGATTATGGAGAAGATTATTCTGGGAGTTACTGAAAAACAATGCAGTCATTGGTCCCATCCAGCACGGGTTTACAAAGGGAAGGTCCTGCCTTACAAACTTAATATCCTTCTACGACAAGGTCACCCACCGGATCTACCAGGGAAAACCGGTCGATGTCATTTTTCTGGATTTCAGCAAAGCCTTTGATGCCGTCTCTCGCAGTATTCTTACAAACAAAATGTCCAGCATCTGGCTGGATAAAACATAATACAGTGGGTGCGCAGTTGGCTGATGGGTCGGGCTCAAAGAGTCATAGTGAACGGAGTTGCATCAGGCTGGCGCCCAGTGACTAGCGGGGTCCCACAGGGATCCATCCTGTGGCCAGTGCTCTTCAGTATCTTCAAAAATGACCTGGGTGAAGGACTTGAAGGTTTATCAACAAAGTTTGCCAACCACACAAAATGGGAAGAAGCTCTTCACCCAGCGAGTGGTGGAGAATTGGAACAGCTCCCCAGGGAAGGAGCTGCAGCACAGAGTCTGCCAGTATTCAGGAAGCATTTGGACAATGCCCTCAGTCACATGGTGTGAACGTTAGGAGTGCCCTGTGTAGGGATAGGAGTTGGACTCGATGGTCCTTTTGGGTCCCTTCCAATTTGGGTGATTCTATGATCCTATGCTTTATTTATATTGTCTTTTGGACTATGGGGTTTTCTGTGTGTGTGTGATTTAGCATTCTGTAAGTCAGTAATCTCTCCAGGGCATCTTGAAATAAAAGTGTCTCTTCTGTCTAAGGATGTATTTTTTATAAACCATTTTTCAGCAGTGATCTCAATTTTCTAGAGCATGCTCTGTGTCAGTGGAAGTGTTAAGGTCTGAGCAACCAGAAGAAGTGGTGCTGCACTGTGTAGCACTGCTTTGGGATTGAATGTCATTGCTGATGTGTTTTTTGACTAAATACTACGTGTGTGATACTGGTTATGACCACATTTTGCAATGTCTGTAAACTGAGAAGCAGGTAAGGGAATCTGTCTCTAATGTAAAATCCCTTCTCTGAGTTTTAGTGAATTGTTGTTGGTGTGTTGCTGAGATTTTGCTTTACTGTAGCAAGTGCTATTTAAGTAGGGAAGGAAGCAGACAATGTCAGAACTGTGGCACAGGCAGGTCTGGGAGCTGTGTCACCTCCTACAGGGCTCAGAAGTCAGCATGTTTCTGAACATTCTCGGCCCCAACATTGCATGTACTTTTGCCTGCACTCAACTGAGATATGGGTTGTCCTCTTACTGTTGAATTGAGGTTTTTATATGTATATAACAATACACAAATGCATACAAATAAGTTAAGTACCAGGCAGTGTTCAGTGAAGAACTCAAATGAATTTAGTTGTGTTAAGAGAAGGAATGTTGCCATGTGGGCTTTTTCACCTGCCTCAGTAAGGTGGTGTCTGATACTGTAGGCATGCATTCAAGTCAGTGAGATAACTTGTGTTTTAACTCCTTTATTTACGTTGGGGCTATAACATAATCAGTTGTGTTGCCCCTGATGTTATACTGTAAAGGCATTTCAGAATGCTTATTTTCTGCATGCTCTAAAGTATAATTTCTTAAAGGTGTGCTGATGTTTTTAGCCATATTGGGTTGGAAGAACGCTATGCAGAGAATTTTATGCTAGTGGAATGCTATTAACTCTGGCCTTAAGACCCCACTAAGAATAATGCACCGAATGCCAAAGTAGTGTTAGGAGGGAGGAAGCTGCTGTCTTCACACTGCTCATGAAAAGATAATGTGGTGAGCATGAAGTTGTCTGGAATATTTGGGGCAGAACAGCGAGTGGACAGGCATAACCTTTGATTTCCTTAGTGGTTGTTCCTTTGAAGCTGTCATACTGCTGATGCAGACCCTTATATTTTAATAGCCTTGCAGACCCCTGCAAGCCCAAGTGACACCAGAACATTGTGACTCTTTGTGATAGCAAGGGCACATTGAACTTTTGTTACTGAGAGTCTCTGCAGTACCACTAAGGTATAGGCACTGACTCTTGTTGCAGTCTGCTTTTCAACATACCATCAAGTAATGAGAAAAATTATTTGCTCCTGTTTTTACTATGAACTGACAGATTATGTATCTTTTTTTTTTTTTTTTTTCCTTCCCCAGTTTGATATTATCCTGGCAAGCCCTGGTGCCTTTTCGCCACCTTTGTTTCCCTTATTATCTTGCTGCGTCTCCTTCCTGTCTCCAGATGTTGCTGCTCTCCAGATAGTGAAGCCCTCCCTTCCCTTCCCCTGCTGTTGGAGGCAGATCTTTCTCGTAACATGTGCTTGCTTTGATAATTCCATTCTGTCTCCTGGCTTTCTTCTGTGTCTACTTTCATGTCTGTCTTAACTTGTTTCATGATGTCTTCTTTTCCCTTAGCTTTTTCATGGCATAAGCATGCTTTAACCCTTTCATTTTTTGTCTCCCTGCCCATGACCTGCCTGCTTCCCCACCTGTGCCTGTTACGCTCTCCGGTAGCTGAAGTTACTTATTACTTAGTTTACAGTGTCACTCGTTGCATTTCAGTCCCAGAATCCTCCCTGGTTCCATTGCTGTCCCTTAGACTCTACAGAGCAGTCTTTTAGTGGTCTCCTTTGAATAACTTCTTTGGAACAAGAGCCAAGAGAAGTCTCTCTTGTTGATGTAACTGTCTGCTGCTTCAGCTGCTGGCTCGCCCTCTGCCTGTGTCTCTGTTTTCTTCTGCTCATTCTCAACTTCTTCCTTCGGCTTTATTCTTTTTTGGGGATTTGTGGTGTGCTGCACTTAAAGTCGTAGTACATATGAGAAAAGTGTAACTTAAACTCGTGTATTCTTCGGTACGAAGTTGCATCTAGATCTGCCTCAAGACCTTTTTGTGCAAACTACGCTTTCATCTTGCCTTTCAGAGACCTCTTCCTGTGCATTTAGCCATAGAATTCAATTTCAACAGGAATCAAACAGCTGCTTAATCTTTCCTGTCAAGTTCTTCCTCCCATTGCTTTTGATGGCTGAAGCAAACATCACTTCTCTTCCTGCTATTTGTACCATTTTTAGCATTGCTTTCAACAGCAATGTGTTTCTAAGTGCTCATGTTCTGACTGTGCCTGTGTTTTACCGATTCTTTTTAAAATAGACTGCTCTCCATCTCTAGATCGCCTGAAACTCAGGACTGGGATAATCTAATTTTGCATTTTCATTTAGTGAAATATTCTTCTTCTGATCTTAGAAAGGATGACATTTGGTTATATCCATTAGAGCCATTGCAAAAGTAATTTTCCTAGGCTTTTTTTTTTATTTTAATTTACCCTATTACCCCTTCCTTTGCATCAAACTCTGATGTCCTTCTGATGTTCTTCCTCATAAGTTCTTTGTTTTCACTGTGAAGGTTTTTCCTAGTTTCTAGTACTCTACCTGTTTTTTCAGGTAAAGTTCTGATTCTGAGCTGTGTCCAGCACACAGTGCCTGCTTTCATAATGTTAAACCAACAAGGAAGTAACAGAACTCATTATATGCTTGTAAGTTGTGCTGTTGCAAATCTTCTTTGCTGTGATGCTTGCAAGATGTTTGCAATAATTTTTTTGAATGTTGATTGGCTGTCATGTAAGCTGACATGGGCTTGCATGTCTGTGATGTATAAACTCTCTGGCTTTCTTGTGGTTTAACATGTGTTCTGTGTCTGTATAGTGGATAATATCATAGTCCTGTGGTCCTGGAGATGCATATGTGAACCCACTGATATATATATATATATATAAGCACTTAATCCAAGAAAATCACTGAATTTGTAAGTGTTACCTAATAGAATTAGATAGATTTATTTATTTTTTTTGTAGTTGTGTTCTTCCTGCAGCAATTACTATGTTCTAATTGCATAACATATGGAATTGTATATGTTACAATTACATAATTGGCAGTAATCAAGCACTGATCTTGTTTAGAGTAGATAAGTGTGTAGATCATTCTATTTAAAGTTAGAGCATGGCCCTGTGGTCCTGTCTTTGTTCGCTGGCTCTTTTGCTGTATTTGGTGTTGCAGTGAACCATGTGGTGGTTCTCAAAGTGTGTGGGGTCTGACAAACTTATTTTTGGGCATCTTCACGCATGGCTGCAGAGTGACTCCTCGGGCTGAGTAGAAATTCACTCTTTGAGATAAGTTTGCAGGGTCAGGACTGTATTAGCTTCCATAGCTATTTTGGGAAACTTGGGTGCGAATTTTTATGATACGAGCTATGATTTTTAGAGATGACTCTTAGAGCTGTCTGGTTTTGGTGAGAGAAGACTTGATAACTGTATCGGAAACAAGAAAGGCTTTCAAACTCTGTGCACGAGTGCAGAGTGAACGATGTTTAGCAGTCTCTAGCTGAGTAGACTGCAACTAAAATACTCGCATTACCTCATTGAATATTAGCTGTTAGCACTGAAAGAAACCCAGGGATGGAGGAGAACTGATAATACCAAGGGATTAGCATGCTACACTAAGAGACAAGTCCTGCTGCACTCTGTGAACTTGAGCTGAAGGCAATCATAGAAATTTTTTGCTTTGTGTTTTGAAGTTGGTATTGACTGCAGCTGGAAAAGCTGCTTGGCCTGTGAAACTGTTTCACTTCACAAGGCGTTCCAGTGAAGAGCCCCTTAGGAAGATAAAACCGTATCAAGTCAAGCACAGAACTGGCACTTTTGATTATGTTAATCTGAATGGGGATATTACTCCCAAGAGAAAATGTTGTGCAAGAAAGTTTTTTTTAAAGGGTGATCTTGCCAATGGTATACCTACATTTTTTAATGCGGAGTGACTGGTATTCAAAGGAAGAACTGACTACCTGTTGCTTTCAAAACCCAAACAAATGCCATCCCAAAACCTGTGGGTTGCGTCGCATTTGTTTTGTACAAGGCGGTAAACCAGTTTGTCAGGACACTGTTGCTAAACTCTTCCTTCACTGAAGGTGATCTGCGTGTGATTCACGCTTCATTTTCCTGTCGGATAGACAATGTACCCTGGCTGCTAGGCTGTGCATGCTGAGCTTTTTCTGTTCAATCAGTTCCTCATTTTGGAATATAACCCTCTGGTTTTAGTTTATGATGGAAGTTGTCAGTAGATGGCAGCAGCAGCAATCTCTTCAGATAGTTTTAGGTTACCAGCTAAACGAACACCTTACACTAATGTTAACTACTCCTAAGAAAAAACACTCTACTGAAGTAGTTCACTGAGGGAAGAAGTTGGTTTTAGTTTTGGCCTGACACAGGGTTTGGAAGCTAGGGGCTGCTGATTAACCTTGATTTAGGCTTTTATAAGCAGGATGATGAGAGAAGAAAGGAAGCCAGAGGAGCATGTGTACAGCTAGACTCATCTTGCAGATTCAAAGAGATTGATGCCAGGCAGCCCAAGGAATGTGTGGATGGAGCCCTTTATACCATCAAAGATGATCTGGTTGGTCTGTGCTTGCCCCACTGTATTCTCGTTAGCGAAGGCTGTATTTAGCAGAAGGGAGGAGAGGAATTGCATATATCACACATCAGGGTGCTGCTCTTTAAATTGCACCCCAGGTGATCCGAACTGGCATTTTTTTTCCCTAGTGCTTGCTGCTGCAGTGGCGGTGAAGTCTGAGAGCAGCCTGATTTGTGCTGTACTCTCTACCCACTAAGGATGAGAAGCATAAAGGGTTGTGTGCTGCCCACATCCTTTCTTCTCTGCCCTTCTGAGCAGAGTTGATTTAGAAAGTGTGCTATGGCTACTGTGAAGTCCTTCAAGGAGGGACTGTTTTCCTTTTCTTGGGCTTCACTGTATAAACCCAGCTGCCTTGACTTGCTAGAGGGAGGGATGAGAGTTGACTTCCTTGTGTTGTCTTGGTATCAGCATGGGGATGGGCATGGTGATAACAAAGTCCTGGTCACATTGGGACCAGAAGGTGTGTCAGGATGGTGGTGGGAAGGGGAGGAAAGGAGGAGGTGAACTTGATAGCAGTGAAGGGTAGCCAAGCTTCCACAGGCTCCTGGTTATGCCAGGAAGAAAAATGCTGGGTTTTATACCTGTCTCTTGCTCTGAGGTTTAGTAAGATTTTCTTTTTCCCTGGATAGGTCAGGTGCCTACAATTGATAAGAAAGGCCAGTGCTATTTTAGCCTCGCATTTGGGTTGTTAGCAGCTACTAATGACTGTTGAGGACAAAGTGGTGCCTTCTCCTTCAGTGTCTTCACTAATCACTGCTACTTACTATTCTCTTTCTTGTTCTGCCCAACCCTGAGAACTGAGCTGAATTCTTTCACAGTGCTGCCAGAACTTATTTGCTGAGTGGTGATGGCTAATTTTAAGTCCAATGTTATAAAAGTGTCTTTGTGTTTTGCCAGCTGTGCAGTTTGCACTTATCAGCATTGAATAGTATTTAATACTTCATCACTTGGTTGGTGAGGACACTGAGAGCTTTGCCATCAGTTTTAGGTTTGAGTCTCTTGGCATTAGCAAGCATCACAGCCTTACTTTACACATCCTTGTTCCTGGGCATCTGTTACTGCAAGACATCTGCCCTTCCTGTCTTTGCAGTGTAAGTTGTCCAAGCAATTGCTGAAGGACCTTGTAGAACATTTTTTAAAAAAGTTAGTGTGCTGCCCCAGTGCTTCTGATAACTGACAAGTTTGTGATGTGATGACTTCTACAAAACCTATTAACTCTTTACCTGCCTGTTGTTGTCTTTTTATGACTTTCGCTTATTTTATTCTATATTATAATTTTTGCCCATTTGTCCAGTACAGAGGAGTTCTTGAAATTCTACTATTACGTGCCTGCTTGCAGAGGATTGGTAATACTAATCACAAGCAGAGATTGGCTGGGATATTAATCTAACTTTAGTCTTTTAGAGTAAGTTAAACACTTTTTATTTTAAGCTGAAAATGTTACCTTGATTAACCAAAAACTTGCACTTCATGGATCGTGCTTAGAGCTTTGCTGTAGCTCTCATAAAAGTTCAGAAGCAGTGAAAGGTGGGGAAAACAATCTGTAGCTGAAGTCATGCATAATTCATTTTCTTTTGTAGAAAGAAACAAAAAATTGGAGATCTGGTAGTCTGAAAAGCATTGCCAGGTTTGGGAGAGTTGTGTTTGTGTGGTTTTGTGGGTTTTTTTTGTTTTGTTTTCAGTATTTTATTATATTGGGGCCTACAGGAAAGCTGGGGAGGGGCTCTTTATCAGGAAGTGTAATAAGACAAAGGGTAATGGTTTTCCCCTGAAAGAGGGGAGATTACTATTAGGAAGGAATTTTTTTTAATATGGGGGTGTTGAGGCCCTGGCACAGGTTGTGCAGAGAAGTTATGGATGCCCCCTCCCTGGAGGTGTTCAAGGCCAGGTTGGATGGGGCTTTGAGCAACCTGATCCAGTAGGAGGTGTCCCTGCCTGTGGTGAGGGGCTCAGAACGGGATGATCTTTAAGGTCTCTTTCAACCCAAACCCTTCTATGATTCTTAATTTTTTTTTTCTAAATAAAAATTCCCCTTGGTGAGTTTTTGGTGGTGTGTTTTCATGTGCATCTGGCCTTTACTTTGTTCTTGGCTTACTCAAGTTCTTACATTTCAGCTCATCTTGACTATTTGAAAAAATCTTCTTGATATTGAATGTATCTCTAGACTTTTGCCATTGACCTTTCCTTTAGAGCAATATTTATAAAAAATAGATGTGGAACACAAAAGCTCATGAAACAAAAATGGATATCTGTGTGCTGTTTCAGCAGGATATAAAAGCCTTCCTAATATAAGAACGTTCTGAAGTATTCCCATGAGAGAAGGTAAGCCTCAACATTGGGAGTGATGTCTCCTTTTTACCGTAGCCTAAGAAGCTAGTGCTAATGGATCAACTCTTTAGAGGGTGACAATTATTTCTATTTCTGTTAAGTGCATTGCAGATACTACTGCAGCTTGGTACTGTGAGTGACAAGCTCCTGGGTCCTACCAGCACCAGGTGGTCTGATTTTATTGGAACAGGGATTAGGGGCTGCAGTGCTACTTTGTTGAGCAGATTTGCCAGTGATTACAAAGAATCTGCAGCTGTTCACTTGGTCTCCTTTTTCTTCAGGAGTTATTTTAGTGATGGTAGCCTGTTGATGTGCTACGAGGTTGAGATGAAAGGGGGAGGGGGAAAAAGAGTTGGTTCCTTTAAAAAAACCAAACCCTCCCCCACCCTTTCTCCTAAAGTAGCCAGGAACACACCCCTATTTCAGAATCAGTAGATGGAACTGCTTAACAGCTTTTAGTTGACAGTCTTTCATTTTATGGATATCTCCTAGATACACAGAAAGGTTAAATAAACAGACCTCAACTCTAGTGGGCCATTTTGAGGTTTAACATCAATGTGGTCCAAGGGCATCTTTTGGAAAATGTTATGCAGACTCTAAGGAGTGAAGATAAATCTAGAATGTCTACATACAGTTTTGGAGTCCTCAGTGCAGAAAGGACATGGATCTCTTTGTGGCCTCCTCTGGACTCACTCTAAGATGATAGAGGGTTGGAACATCTTCTGTACAAGAACAGGCTGTGAGAGAGTTGGGGTTGTTCAGCCTAGAGAATAGGAGTCTCCAGGGAGACCTTAGAACAGCCTCCCAGTGCTTAAAGGGGGCTACAGGAAAGCTGGGGAGGGGCTCTTCATCAGGGAGTGCAGGGATAGGGCAAGGGGTGACGGTTTTAAGCTGAAAGAGGAGAGATTTAGATTAGATATTATGAAGTAATTTTTTCCTGTGAGGGTGATGAGGCCCCAGCACAGGTTGTGTGGAAAAGTTGAGGATGCCCCATTCCTGGAGGTGTTCAAGGCCAGGCTGGATGAGGCTTTGAGCCCCCTGATGTAGTGGGAGGTGTCCTTGGTGACGGGACATGTCTTTTCACCCATGGGTCATTCTTTTCTGATCCATGGTGTTGGACAAACATGGAGACAGAGTCTTCTAGTTGATCTTGCAAATCATGCTGAACGCTTCAATACATGTTAACACTAAAAAGCTTTAAAGAACTACTTGAAATGGTAAATAATCTAGAGTGGCAAGGATTGCAGACGGGATTTAAATCTATGTCAACAGAAACCTGAAAAACTGAGACACTGTCCATGCTGCAGCCGAAGATGTGAGTTTAGCTTTTGCGAGCATGTGTTGCTGACTGGCTTGACATGATGACAGCAAAGCTGTAGCAGCCTGGTGTTCACCCAGGGTCCTGGGCAGACTTGTGGACTCCTGGAGGAAAGCTGTCTGAGCCCTCCACCTGGACAGCTGTGTAGCTGTACTGCATGGAACTGTGGGTTAGTACTGTGAAGTGCTGCTACGTTATAGAAGAGGTACCGTGAGCTAAGTCATAGGCTATTAATAATAATCAGAGGGTTTAAATACCACCGAAGCTTGACCTTTGTAAGGAAGCTTGATAGCCTCTGCTAGAAAACTTATGCAGTCTGTGGGCTGGAGAGAAACAATTCTATATATTTTGCTTTTATTTGATGTGTTGCTTGGTTCTGAAATAAAAATTATTTTTGTTAAGCTATTCTCTGCAGAGAAAGAATAATTATTGTTGGGAAAGGCAATAAAATTTAGCATATTTATTTGTATCTGGCAGATTTTAAATCCTGAAGAAAATAATTTCTCCCCTTATCTCATCTTGGTAATAAAGTGTAAAGCTTTGGCTTGATTTTTTTTTTTTATATTGGTTTTTCTTGGGGTTTTTTTTTTTTTTTTGGTTCTCTCTGCCCTCTTGTCCCCCCTCAGCCAAACACAGATACAGGATTTTGGTGAAATCTCATTGATTTTAAAATCAATGATCTCATTGATTTTAAAATCAATGATCATGAAATGACAAGAAATGTCCAAAAAGTGTCACAAACTCAGAATTGCAAGACCTGGAAGGAAATTGAGAATTTCTCATCCTTCCACATTATGAAACATGTGAAGACTCAGTCTTATACCCTCTCTACTCTGACATGAGCTGTGTCACTAGAGCTTCTGGAAACTCTGAAACTGGGGAGGAGAGAAAAGCATCTGGCTTCTCTCTCTGTGAATCTGCAGAGATAAAAGGCTATGTGTGTTGGTTTCTTTTTCTTGTTTTTTTTTTTCTTTTTAATTTTATTTAAATTTTTTTATTGATTTTATTTTAGTTTTCATGGATACAAGTGGTAGAGCAGAAACCTTCATGCATAGCTAACCTCTAATTTGCTAGCTTGGTCAGCGTCCCTTCGTGACCTAAACTCCCATGGCTGCAGCCAGAGCTCATGGATTTGCCTGGTAGCCTTGGATCCAGTGTGGGCAACACAAATCATATTGCTATTTCCTGATATAATAGGCTTCCCTTTTGAGTTTCAGCCTGATACTCATTCACACTTTGAACTGCTTCACTATAATTAATTTTACTTTAAAACGAAAGTTGAGCTACTACTCTTCCATTGTTTTTAAAAAAATATTGTATCAATCTACTGTTTTTTTCCAGCAAGCTCTTCAGATAATTACACTACTGTGAGCAGAACAAATAGTCTATTTTTTTAAAGGAAAGAATAAAAATTTTCAGTTCTAGTAGAGAAATATTGGGGAAAAAATCATTGAGGCATTACTTGTGTATATTATTGTAAAATGAATGTGAGACTTTTTTAGGCATTCAAAAAACTGTAATAAAAACTATTGATTGGCCAGCAGATAGAAATTGGATTACAACTATGTTTCTTGAAGACTGACACAAAAATTTTGTTTTTCGTTCTCCTGTGCCTACCCCCTCTCTGCCCCAATAAAATCCTAGCAGAAAGGTAGGATGGGTTTTCATCCTTATTCAAGAATATGTCCTTATTTATTCAGTTTTACGTTATTTTAGTGTTCCACCAGGTTCAATAAACACGATCTCTTAAAGCATCACGAGACCAGGAACGAGAGTGTCACAGACAGACATGCACTACTTACCTTTTATTTTTTTATTTTATTCACGGAGGATCTGTTTTTTTGTTGTCTGTGCTTCCCACAGCAAATGCTTCCCATACCAAATGCAAATCCGTCTTGGCTAAATCTGCAGCCCGTCTTTGCTTTTAGCCTTTACATCGTAATTTTTTTGAAATTTAGTTCAGACTGAAGTTTGTAGAGAAATGTCTTCATTTTCTTTCTGCTTGGTGCTGGAAATAAGTTGGGTATGTCTGACATGCTAATGCTAACAATTTTGTCATCTTCCAAAACTTGAAAGACGCTGGGGATATACTTCAGAGTGGTTTCTTTTAGCTGTCACTTAAATAATAGGGAATCCAAATCTTCTTTGCATACAAGCAAGCTAATTTGAATGTTTTCAGCCCCATTCTGCAGTATTCTATGTGCAATTTTCGGTTGAATGGAGGAATATTCTAATTATTTTTCAAAAGATATTTTCAGTAAGTGTTTTGATTTTTGTGAAGTAGATAAATTAAGGGTGAGGTGGAGCTACAATTAATTTATTTGATTTCTTAATCTTACTCTGTTTTTTGGTTATGTGCTTTATTCCTCACCTTCCTTTTAGAAGATGTTTATATTTGAAAGTAAAGTTCAAAGTTGAGAGAATCTTTATAGTGATAATTTCTCTGCTCAGCAGTCTTCCTAAACCAGACATTTGTAGTTGTACATTTTAAAACATTCTTCCCTGCTCACTGTGTAGAAAAATGTAACTTTAAAGCAAGGTCTTACCTCTTGTGTAGAAACCAACATGATTTATATGTAAACATTGTAGGGTAAAATACGTTAACAGAAGTGAGCTTATGTATTCTAGAAATTCTGCTTGAGGAAACGTGAGCTGTGCTTCCGTGATCTTCTGGTGGATGCTCTCTGATCTTTACTTCATATCTCCCTGCTTACAATGAATCAGGAATGTCTAGGTGACCCTGCTGTACTAGGTTTATTGCTTCATGGGTCTTCATTGTTTCCCTGCCTCATGGAAGAGGCCATAAAAGACAAATTCTGCACCAAATTCTGCGTAGTAGCCCCTTTAAGGTTATTATTCCTACCTGTGCCCTTCTTGCTTCTTTCAGCAGGGACTTCCCATCCCTGAAAGAAGGTCATAGGATTTTTTTTTTTGTACTAGATGCTACTTAAATTGTGACTACTGTGTCTTCTAGGACAGTCCTGAAGAAACATGCTTAAACCTGCCAACAGTATCAAAATACCCTTTAGGTGGAATGGTGCAATAGTGATGACAGCTTCAGATCTCTAAATTGGACTTTCTACAACTCTCCATATTTCTATGGGAAAGCTAAAATATCACAATCCACTTCTAAAATATGTTGAAACTTGTGCCTATTGAAAGATAGGAGGTTATTCTGTTGAAGTTGCAAGTGTTTTTTTTAGAGCTGTGCACTAAAAAATAAAAAAAATAGGTCTAGCATTGAGTCTTCTATGTGATCTTTGGTTGTTAATTAAAGTTTTCCCTGAAGGAAATTTCTAAATATTTATTGTTTTTCAAAAAAAGCAAGTTTTTTGTCTCCTTAGAGCAACCAGTGAAATATGGAATAGTGCGAGATACCTTCTCATTGAGGTATGGTTCTAAAACTTTGCTGGATGCTTCTCCTTCCTTTCCAGTCATGCAGGAGTTCCAAAACTGTAAATATTCAAAAGTTCTACTTGTAAAGGTATATATATTTTTCCTATCCAAAGTGACTAGAAGACTGCTGAAGGAAGCCAGTTCTTGCCTATTAAGCAATATTGTTGTGGCTTGTAAAATAGGGAAATGGAATATCTGAAACTGCAGCTTTCATTTTGATTTATTGCTGGCTGTTATGCCTTCAGAATTATAAAAGGTGTACTTAAGTATGAGCTGGAGAATAATGTCATGGGAAAAAATGTTACTTTTTGGCAGTGGTTTAAAATAAGTTGAACTTCAGAAACGTTCAGAGTCAAGTGTTCCCATTTTGATTCATTCCCTTGCATTTATATATTGCCAGCATTCTGTGTTGTCAATGACCTTTTCCATTTCAAATCACAAAAAAAAGTGAACTTAGAGATGCAAAGCTGGTTGTTTGTTGTTTTTTGGTTTGTTTCTTTTTCCCTCGCTCTGAAATAGGGACATTTTCTGGTCTGATAAGTAAGCAACATTTACAAATGGGGAAGGAGTAGAATTTTAGAGGAAGATGTTCCGTAAAACTGGAGTGAACATGGAATTTTCCATTAACTGGTAACAAAGAAAAAATTAGATTTTTATTTTTTTCTTGAAAGATTCAGGAGGGAGTGTGTAGGATGTGTGTGCTCTGGAGTTGGTTGTGTTGATTGGTTTACTCTTTTTCCTACGCAGCTCTTTCCACTTTGCTACCTGTGTTTTGGATTGTGAGATGTAAGGCATTGTTACTGCTGGCCTTAGGCGAGGCCACCTTCCCAGACCCATGGAAACCATGGGCTGTAGCTAGAACTTGCCAGACTGTCTTCACGAGGTGTTCTGCTTTCCCCAGATCAGCAGATGGTAACAAAGCCTTCATTCTGAATAGCTCTGCTGAAGTGCAGCCTAACACACTTTAGAAGGAGATTAAGGTAAAATGCTTTCTAGTAATTTCCACCCTCCTCAGTGTAGCAGAGGAGGTCGCAGAACGACCTGAGTTGTAAGGGACCCACAAGGATCATCAAGTCCAACTCCTGTCCCTGCACAGGACAACCCAACACTCACACCGTGTGTCTGAGGGCACTTGAGCATTGTCAGGGTTGGTGCTGTGACTGCTTCCCCGGGGATCTGTTCCAGTGCTCCACCACCCTCTGGGTGAAGAACCTTTTCCCAATATCCAACCAGCACCTCCCCTGGCATCTTCCTGCTGTTCCCTTGGGTCCTGTCATTGGTCACCAGAGAGAAGAGACCAGCGCCTGCTCCTCCTCCTCCCCTTGGGAGGAAGCAGTAAACTGTGACAAGGTGCCCCCCAAGTCTTCTCCAGGCTGAAGAGGCCAAGTGACTTTGGCCTTTCCTCATACAGTTTCCCCTGTAAACCCTTCAGCAGCTTCGTGGCCCTATTTCCCTGTGTATTTGTGTGCATCTGTGCAAAAACACATTAGAAATTGGAAGGAATGTCCAGACTTGTGCTCTCAACTTCTCTCACAACAGTTCTGCATGTTTTGCTTTTATGAGGAGATCTTCTGAATTTCTCCATTTAGGTTTTTTTTTTTGTTTTTTTTTTTTAAAAAAATGGGTCTAAATGCGAAGTCAGCCAGGGCCAAGTGTGGGGTTGATGCTTGATTCAGCAGGAATTAGCGGTGGTAATTACTGAGTTTTTGAGAAGAGTATTGTGCATCAGGTAAGTGGTTGTTGACCTGATCCTCTTTAATGAAGAGATGCTGTGTGTTAAGAGAAAGAGCTGAGTGTGAGAGACTGATATTTCTGATTTCATCCGAAAGAGAGCAGCACTCATTGTGCAATGTTTTGGTTCTTCAGGTCTGTGTGGCTGCTTAATATTGGTTTGTGATTGTTCAAACACATATAGATAAACTTCACAAATATTAATGCACATGATGTATTATTTTGTTCAAAATATTACCATTGATTAATGTTACCTGGTTTATGACAAAAATGGAAGAGTAAGTGTGAAAATGTATATTGACTGCTTTTGAAGTAGCAATCAAGTATGCTAATTCCAGAAGTAAGTGTGGTTTTTTTTTTTCTGATTTCTGCAGTAACTGGATATTCTTTTGAAAGTATCTTTTCATATATTTCATGAGATAACTTTTGTTTAAAAAAGTACACATGCATTTTTTATTTCTTATTTAAAGAATGAGTATATTTTTGGAATTCCATAACACTGACTGTTTTGGTAGGCTGTATTATGCATGAGGATATATTATGTTCTAATTAAAAGTTAATATAGGTTAAGCAAACCCTGAATTTTCCAACTTTAGTTCTGTTTAACGTTCCGTTAAGCAAACATTTGTATTTAAGCAGAGCTTTCCAAAGGCATCATTTAGGCATCTGTATCTTGCCATCAGTGTCAATGTACCTTAGTGTCATTCTTTCAAGTTATAGAGCAGAATGATAACCATGTTCAGCAAATATAGTCCATGAAATTCATGATGAACTTTATTTGGAGTAATGCGTGGTGCCAAAAATAATATTTTCACATTGTTACAGATGGTCATGTCTGTCTTGCCTTTTTTGTCCTTTTTGGTTGCATTAAATTTTGAAATATGTGTTGTTGTGCAGTTATATTTGCTTGTAGTCTTAAACTTAAGATGGAAGTTTTGTAGCACAGTCGACCCTACTTTATTAGTTAAAATTCTATACCACAAATTTATTGATTTTTATTTAATAACTTAATGTCAGCGATATCTCAGTTTACACTGAGGTTACAATAACTGGAGAGGCAGATCAGCTATAAGGCTCTCCAAACTATTCCCACGTCATTCATTTTGACCCCACTGAGAATACTGTGGGCTTAAGGTTTTTAGGGTTATGCCCTTAATATATGAAGCATTTGAGATGAGAGATTTAAAATCTAAACTCAACATTGCTGTATAAGTGTTATGTCGATTTTTTTTAGATGAGTGAGATGTGCTTATACTGTATGCAACCTAACAACATTAGATATTCTATCCAGTGGGAAAAAATGTCTGTATTATACAAATTAAGCTAAAATTCTAGAATTGAACAAACTGGAAGAAAGACAACTTTCCGCATCATTAAAACACTTGTTTTCAAATATAAAATTGATGAAATAATGAGGTTGAGGTTATTTCTTCAAGGATCAGACTAAATCATAAAACACTGGAAAATGAAAAATAAAGCATGTGCTGAATGTATTTACAAAGACTAAAAATGTGTACCAAACAGAAAGATAAATTTCATTCTGCTTTGTTAGATCAAGTGTATCTGGGATAAATGAGAGAGATGTCTAATTGAAATAAGCCAAGAAGAACATGAATATTGAAATTCTTAGAAAGACCTTTTTTGTGTCTTAAACTAGGAATCTTTGGCTAGATGGATTCGGAACATCTTGAAAGGCTATACGTTATCAGGACAAGTGTTTAGGCTTATTGATGACATTAACAGTAAATTCTGTGACTTAAATTAATTTTAAATTAACTTTGAGTAATTTTGATGGTTACAACAATACTAATATAAGTAATGTGTCAGATACTTGTTCCTGCACAGATATTGGTTGCAGATTAATTAAGGATTATCACAGTACAGGCATGTGATGCTGTTCTCTAGTAGTTCTTGTTTTGTGCTTTGCAGACCTCAGGAAGGTAATAACTTGACTGAGCTTTTTGAGGTCTTGAAATTGCCTTGTTCTATTTGCTCTTCCTTTTTGCCAATAGACTCGGCTGTACTATATCTGCTTCTGCTTTGCTGCTGCAACTGACTGAAAGTCAAACAAAAGAATATATATGTGGTTTATTTTGATAAGAAAGTTGATAAGTTGATATGGAAGTGCTTCTTTGGTGGCTGAGATTCTCAAATAGGAAATGAATACACTGTTAAATCGCGTACCGGCAATCATGCCTGTGGGATATCTTAGACAATATTTTGGTTTGTGGGTAGGAAAATGAATGGAATAGTGTTGGTTAGTGTAAAATGTAGGGTAAGAGAGTCAGTAAAGTTCAGTGAAGAAAGGCACCTAGAGAAACAGCACCCTGAAAGGTGATGAATATAAAAGAAAATATCTAAATCGTTTTTATGGATTCTGTTCTTGCTGAGTTGGGATTTGAATGTATGTGGAATTATGTCTTCAAAGGTGCTTTTTGAAAAAGGACAGAATGTGCTTTACCTGCTGTGGTTCTATTCCCGCTCTGGCAGCAGGGCAGCCTGCTGTCTCTTGTAATAGCGTTGCCCTCTGCATACTGATTTTTCTCAGTAGTAGTGAGTGACCTTTCATTCTTAAGGAACTGCAGAAATTGCAGTTGAGTTGGGTCTAATTTAGTGGCAACTGCTGTGATTGCAGCATTCATTTAGGTCATTCTTTAAAAAAAGAAAACACCTAAAATTTGAATTTCTGGCACATATTGCATATTGTTGTGTCTGAATTTCCATCTGATTTCTAGAAATGAAAATTCTGTGTCCAAGATGCAAAGCCTGAAGAGCTCTGACAGGTGTGTGCACTTGATCATATATACAATATTGGACTAATGGTCCTTGTTTTCAGATGCCAGGGTCATTGGTTTCCTGGGCACTTCAAACTGGATTTTTCTACTCTGGTGTGTAAGTTATTGTGCTCCGTCCTTGGGCTTCATTGCTTTCAAATTGTTGCAGGGCTATTATCAATCTCACCTGTACTTTTAAGTCTAGTTGCTTCATCTGGGATTTGATGTAGTTTAATTGAATCAGGTCTTTTTATTCCTTCCCTTTTCATTCTTTTAATCTCTGTTTATTTACTTCTCATCCTGTTTCTTGGGGATCAGATTATTTCTTGTTCTGTGTGAAATCCAGTTCTCCATCTGCTTCCCAAGTTTTCTTTTCCCCTGTAGCTCTGTTTGTCCTCACGTTTTGTCCACTTTCTTCATTATCATCTCAACATCCTTTTCTTTGTTAGCCGCCTCTTTTTTCCCATTTTGTACTGGCGTTTTTTCTTATTTTTCATGTGATCCATGTTTCAGATGCTACATAATTCCAATGTTACTAGGCATTGCAATATTGCATTGCAATTTTTATGAAGCCATTAAACCTGTCATATTTTGTGACTCTTACTATTGTATGTAATAGTAATTATCCCTAACTACTAATCAAGACAAAAAGACCGGTAACTAATATACTGAACTAGTTCTTTGCCATGTTATTAAAGTAAGTTATTATTTACTTTATGTGGGCAATATTTTAAATGTGTTAGAAATCATGTTGTAAGGATGGAAGATATTAAAATGGTTCAGTTCACAGACTGTGATTGCTTTTTTCCATCTACTAAAGGGTCTAGTTGTTCAAGAAGCTGAATGACTTCAATACTCGCTCATCATTCACCATGCAGTAAGAAATACTGTGACCCCTAAATCAAATTTGAACAATCTGCTTGCGATTTAACACTCATTTAAGCTTTTGAGATTAGTTATTTTTCAGTAAACCAGCTAAATTGGGAGCCTATCTTATAATGCCAGCCAATTTTCACTCTACGTAGAGCATTTCTTAATATTTGGAACTAAAGATATATTGGGCTACCACTGCAAGACTACTGCAGTTTTTCTTGGTTTTAAAAGAATGAAAATTTATTGCAAATAATTCTAGGTCCATTGATAGTGACCTTACTGCTAGAACTTGCTGTGATTTCTGTTGACTTACTGGCAGTAATTCTTGCGTTTCCTTCAGTTTAAAAACAGGGTGTGGAATTTAATCCAGAATATTGTAATAACAACTGAAAAGCTGATGAACCTCAAATTTATTAGACACCTAAATATAATTTTCAGTAAAGGAAACTTATTCAAAAATTTTAAGGTATTGCAAAACCAAATTACAGGGTTGTTTTAAAATTCAGCTGATATTAACCACAAAATTCAAGGTGCTGAAATTTTCTTAGTATAAATGCGACTGCATGATGCTTGTCCTCTATTAGGGTAAGTTGTTCAACTTCTATAGAGGCTTGCTGAGAATCGTAGACGGCGGCTATAATTATGCTTTGTTTGAACAGAAGGCATGAACTGCAGAAAGTAAGTGTGGGTTTGTGGGTCCTTGCCCTTCCCGCCCCAGCTCCCTGGACCAAAAATTTAAACTTACATGTAGTATTCGACTTGCCAACCTTATTCAATTAGTCCCATCATTTAATGTTTGAGAATGATTATCCAAAAGGTCTTTTTGGACCAAGATTAAGCCAAGCAGGCAGTGTCGGGGTATTGCTTGGCTTTGACTGCCTGGGAGAAAGGCAGATCTTTGTTCTGAGGTCATCCCTCACTTGGATCATGTGCCAACTGCCTAAAGTTTCCCAGGGACAAATCGGGGTTGATGTTTGCAGGGCAGATGGTGGGGAGCCTCTGCCACACCAGCTCGCACTCTGGAGCTGGATACTGTTTCCCTGGAACCTGTGAAATAGCAGTCTTAGTTCCAGGAACCTGTTTGTCAAAGGTTATGCTGAGAGTGACTTGTCCTCTTCAGGGCATATGCCTCTGCTGAAGTATGAGTTTCCTTGTCTTGATCAGGTCTCTTTCAGAGCACTTTGGAAGAAATATAGTAAATAACTTTTTTCTTTTCAGCTAAACATTAGAAGTATGATGCAAACCAGCTGTCATGTAAATACCTGTCAAAATAATAAATTGGTTATAACCCTCCCCAACTGCTCACCAAAAAATGAATCAGAGTAATAAATTGATCTGTTTCAGGCACTGGCAGGTTTAAAGAATGCCTTTGGTGTAGTGGATGGGAATTTAAATGCAAAGTAAATGGAAAGTAAGGGAAAAGCCATGGGCCTCTGGAACTGGGGGTTGTCAGTGCTGGATTCTGACATGTAGTTTGTAGCCGGCGATGGCTAGGAAGGTAACAAGCTGCAGCTTCTACAGATGAGCTAAAAGTTGCAGCAGAAACTCCAGGAAAAACAAAACCAAACCCATTGCTCTCAGCAATTCTGTTACTAGGAATTGTGCTCAAATTCAATGAATGAAAAAATGTTGCTGCAAGTCTGCTACTCTGTTATCCAACTTACCCTTTTATGTGTGGATGTGTTGGGTTTTTTGTTGTTGTGGGTTTGCTTTTTAAAAGCCTTTCTATGTTTTGTCTTTGAATCTAGGACAGAAACAGTAGCTGTTTGCAATACAGGAAATTTGACAACTGCTTTCAATAATAATTTTGTAGCTTTACGTCTCTTCGACTGTGCTTATTTTTGATTTTGTTGTCTAATATACAAAATAACTTGGGAATCTTCTGTGGGAAGCAAAATTCATACTCTGGTCAGGAATAAGTAGATGTTTGTTATATGTAACTTTGTTACTGAGAAATAAACCTTTAGTCGTTACTATGCAGTTTATAAATGCATGGATGTGAAAAAATACGAAGATGAGAGGAAAATCCAATAAACAAAAAATGTCTGTGAACACAAGAAAAACTCCTTACTTAAAATACAAAAGATTTGGAGTGGGGAAAACTGCATCTACTTGTATTCCATGTAGAGAAAGAATAGTGAAAGATTAAAGCAAGAGGCCAGCTCCTGGATTGCCAGTCATATTTTGTACATGTGGTGGATGGAACAGCAGGTTTGGCACAAAGACGTTGTTGTGACATGGAGGGTTTTGCTTGAAGGTCAGCTGCTATTCCAGGTGAAAATTGCTTGCTCACTCAGATGACACTTGTATTACTGGTAGTATTTTTAACAAGTGGATATATTTATCTTGTTAGGGATTCTAACAATTTTCCAACATATTGAGCTCCATTAGTTTTGGTTTTAGTTTTATTATTTTGTAAACTTAGCAGTAACAGGACAATACCCTCTGTCTTTTTATTTTAAGCACCGTCTCACCCAAGGCTTAAATGCTCAAGAAGTGTCAGGGGACAAGAAGGCAGCTGAACCTTGGCTGGTTTTAAATGAGTTCAGTTTGACTTCAGCCAGCAGCTCTGCATCTGTTAGTGCTGCATGAGCCTCTGACATAATAGGCAGAGGCCACTGATGTGGTAACTGCAATATGTGATGGTCTTGGACTGACAGGGCAGCATTTCAGCTTTCTCTCTTGCTTGATTTAGTTTCCTTTTCTGTGGACAACTTCCCCAGTTGTCCTCTTTGCAATTTTTCATTCCCACGTGTTTCTAATTTGTGCAATTATAGAAGAAAAAGCCATGAATTAATCTCATGGTGGTGAGGATCGGTGGGGCTGTTCATTTGTTTTCCTTGAAAACTATTTGAGCTGATAGTCTCAAGGATTGGTATAGAAGTGCTTCATGCAGGACGGACATGGGAATGAACATAGCTGTTTTATTATCATTTGTGGTATCCCTAATATCATGAACAAGTCAAACTAACCCTGATTTCACACAGTCTCTCTTCTACCATGTTGTACCTTCTAATAGCCCTGAAGAACTGTTCAAAAATCTCCTCTTTAGACTGTAGGGTTTTTTCCCCTCTGCTCCATTGCGTAGAGCTTTATATCTACAAAGAAGGAGGATGTAAAGATTTCTAAATCTCTCGATACCTAAGTAAAGCATGTCTTATGTCTTCATCTAGTGCTTCTTAATATAAACAAAGGAATATAGGTTTCATCTTCATGGTACCTGAATTTGAGAAGTGGAAAAATCAGTGTGAAATCTCCCCAAAACCTGGAAAAAAGACAATTTGGATTTTTTTTTCCCAGAATTCGGTCATTGTGTTGTGAGAAATCTTTCTTTGAAATTGAAGGGGTGATTTGGGCACGTACTGCTCTGTATGAAGTTTGTTCTGCTGCAAGTAACACAGTAAATCCGTGCTCTAAGCAGAGTGCTGATTACATTAGAGAGAGAATCATTATCTTCGTGATGTGATAGAATTCTCCCTAGATCCATGAGGTTCTATAAGCATGCAGAAGACTGCTTTCCCTTTATGTGCTAGATTGTTGCCTGAAAAATAAATGTGGCCTCTTAATATGTTATTTCAAGTTGGATGTTTAAATGTATGCGTTTAGGAATGCAAGTGCATGTGTTTGTGCCGGTAAGGACGTGATATGAGCGAAGCAGAGATGAACCCTTGAGAAGGCATCACAAGCAGCACATTCAGACTTCCAGAACTGTTGTGAATAAAATCACACTGCTACAGGAGAACAAGATACAGTGCACAATATATAGCACAATATTGTTTCTATTCTCCTTTTTGTGACATTGGTCACATACCTAAAGTTCCTCATTTACTGTCTTCTGTCTGGGTGATGGAACTGGGATCAACGTGTAATCTTGAGGGCGCGGTTGAAAAGCACGCTACCCCAGTGTCTTATCCTACAACAGCCAATATTGTGCTGTTTTTCAAAAACATGTTCTAAAAAGTAATTTATTGGGTTTTTTTTTCAGTCTCATTTCATAAATGGTTTAAAATAATTTGATTAAGCTCAAGGTTGTTAACATGTACTACAAACTCTGAGCGTATTTGTACTCTGTTATGAATTTTTCAAGTTTGTTTTGTTAATATGTTCCTCAAGGTGCTCTGCAGTTAAACTACAGTCATTGTAGGTTTGAGAGCATTGTAAAATAAAGGATTCTATTGTTCTGTTGAGGCTTCTAAAATGCTGATAATAAGAACTGCATAGAAACAGTTTTGTTGGTTTTTTTTTCTTTTTTTTAAAAAAAATCTACTGTTTGAGTGCTGAGTAGCAATTTTTAATTATTTATTAAAGCATTCTTCATTTGCACTGTTTCTTGATGCACACTCATAATTTACTAGCAAAGTTAGTTGCTTTAACTGTAACAGTTCTGCCTCTTTCTCCTTAGTACTGGCAGTTAACTGAAAAGCTCAGATTTATGCTGCTCAGTTTACATATTGACATGAGTGTTTTTTGAAGTATTAAATAATAAATTAAATAAAACAATATCTGTATGCTGTTAAAGTAATGGTTCATTTCTTGAAACAATGTGCCGTTCTTTATTGTGGTTTGCTGTTTGATAGTGTGGGTTCCAGTTGTATCACAGCAGCCATTTCCTTTGTGCTGAAGAAAATTCTTCTGGATATAATATATACTTGTCCTAAAAAGGTTGTATCAGCCTTCCCTCTTCCAGGTGAATGAGGGGAGTCAAGGACTGATTTGTGTCAAGGGTAGAGCTTTGCCTGGGTACGTCTCCCACCAACCTTCTTTCTCATTGTATACAGTAGTGTTTGATGTTCTGTGGAGCTGAGTAGCTCCGATCTAGAAGATGCTGTTGCTCTCTACTGTACAAACCTGATCAACGGGACGTGTCGTTTGCCTGGTGAGCCTCTACACCTTTATAGAATCATAGAATGGTTTCAGCCAGAAGGGACCTTCAAGATTATCTGCTTTCAGCCCCCAATTACTTTCTGTGCTACACTGTCGTGGTATCAGAGTAACTTATGTGACTTCATTGAAGCTGGAGTTCCACTTCAAAATGAGGTCCTGTATTTTTTGCAGTCATATCTTCTTCATATCTTCACAGTAGATGAACACAAGAGAAAAATGTGTTGAGTGAAGAATCAGCCTGTTTGTGAGGGCTGTGGGAAGGACTGAGGAGAAGCTGTTAAAGATTCTGCAAATACATGCATGTGTGTGTATCTTTCCTATAGTATTCACTGCACTGTAAAATGGAAAAGTATTAGCCAAGAACGTTATAGTATTTGGGTTATTCTGAAGTCTGGTAAATGTTACCTTCGTGTGTGTGTGTGTATATATATATTTTTATTATTATTATTCTAGATGCAATCTGTTTTACAATTAAAGGGAAATTAAAAAAATTACCTGATGGAAATGGAAAAATTGCCCTGGTAGGAGTTTCTCAGGCACAGATTAGGTATCCCAATCTGTTCTTGGGGGATTATTCTCCAAACTTTCCAATAACACTTCTACATTAAAAGAAGGGTGGTCTACTTTTGTACATTTCTTAGTACTTTTTGTACTTTTTTATGATTGAGCTCTCAATACGCAAGCAAGCTTGTTCTCTTCAGGATACTTTAAAAGGGTATTGAATAATTACATCTGTGGGCTTCGCATGTGAAAAATGGATGGATACATTTCAAAAAGAGATGGAGAAGCAGTCCCAGTAGTTACAGATTTAGCTAGGATGCAATAAGGTATTTTGTCTCTGTAAAGAGATAATAGGAATAAGTGTTAGGAATCAGCTAGTGATTCCATTTAGCTGTCTGAATTCATAAGAGTATTACTGTGCTAATAGACCTACACTCTAGTGAAGAAATATGGTTGCTAATGGCCTTCACAGTAGCTGAGAAATTACCTCTGGAAATCTACATATACAAATCAAATAATACACCAGCATATAGTAATGAATTACTGATCCCAGGGCCGTTTCTTCCAGACTTAATAGTAAACCAGCAAACCCTGGTGCAGTAAAAAGACTTCTGCGGGAGTGTGGCTCCAGTGTAATAGCAATCCTTCCTTCCCAGCCCTGTGCTCTCCCTACAGAATTCAGCTGAGCTCTGCCCCTTGTCTTCCTTTTGTGAATAAGTAAGACATTCCAAATGTAATGAAAATGTTCCAACCAAGTCACCAATATATGCAGTAATTATGGATGTTTTTATTGCCTATTATGTACATGACATTTCTAATAAAGTCCCCCAAATTCCCTGAATATCCTTTTCTTCTATTTCTCTAGTTCAGCCTCTGCTAAAGTGAGAGAAAAAATAATGTGAGTAGAATGAAAGCTATCTTCTAGCAGAAAAACTGCTACGTTTCGAAATTACTTGTCCAACAGTGCTGTGAATTGCACTTTGTTCCAAGCAGTAAGTGCTTTTGAGAGATTTCATTCATTAAAAAGAGTAGGAATATAATATTCCAAATTAGATATGTAAATTATTTAATCATGGAATAATGCCAGATTGCTTATAATTTTTTTTTTTTTTGTATCATGAATGGTTTTAAGGATGTTACTGGTTGAATGCATTTCAGGTTTTTAACTACAGTGAAACTGCTATTTCAACTCCTTTCATCTTCTGGGGGCTCTCATTTTGAAAACCAACACATTTGTTTTATATATATATATTTATTTATTTATGTTTATATATAAGGTGCTTATCACCATATTGATAAATATTCTTTGCCTGGTGTTTAATACTGCTGCTCTGTCAGGGAGAGTCTTTAAAACTCTGAGCATGGTTTCTAGTGGCAGAGGCAACTGTGTTGATTTGGCTCCTGCATGCGTCTGCTCCACTTTGAGCAAATCACTTGGCTTCAGTCTGTTGGGATTCACGCACAGGCTGAGGTGCAGATCTTGAGAAAGCTCCAGCACAGATTGTGATGGTGGAGAAAAAGCTTGGCTGCCACGTGAATAAGCAAAGTTTGAATTATAGGACACACCAGACCTGTTCTGGAATCCTTACCCTGCAAACAGCACAAGCATAACCGTTACAATGATTTTCTTTACCTTTTCAGAGCTGATGAGCTAAACAGAAGTGGAAGCTTGGGGAGAAGTTGTAACCATTGACTTAGACCAGATGTTCTTCCATTTTCCTCTGTCATCAGGCAGTTTTTAAGGTGTGGTTTCGCGTAAGCTAATTGAGGGTGAGATAAAATTAGAAGCAGTGGCTGAGAGAAGTGTGAAAAGAAATGAGTCTTTTCTGTTTCTCTGTAGCCTCAAGCTCTCTGTGCAATGGTGTACAAAGACCTTGCTGATTTGCAAGCAGTGATACTGGTCAATAACCTGTTCACTGGGCGGCAACTCTAGCGTTCTGCTTGTCAGCCCTCAGCTTCAATGGAGGCAGACGCTGAATGTTGTTGAGTGTAAGTACTGTGACGACTTGGAAATGCAGTCTTAAGGCATGCTTTGGAAACTGTTGATTCCGTTTGGGACAGGGTCTCAAGCTTCGTCAGGGGAGGTTTAGACTTGATATTAGGAAAAAATTCTTAACTGGAAGGGTGATTTGGTCATTGGAATGTGCTTCCCGGGGAGGTGGTGGAGTCACGGTCCCTGGAGGTGTTTAAAAGGAGCTTGGATGAGGCACTTAGTGCCGTGGTTTAGATGATGAGTAGGTGTTGGTGTTGGGTCATAGGCTGGACTCGATGATCTCAAAGGTCTTTTCCAGCCTTGTGATACTGTGTATTGAGATTCCTCTGCACTGTTGGTACTGTCCCATGTACGAGTAGTATGTCCTTTGAACTGTAGCAGTTTTAAAATCTTTAAATGAAAGAAATCCACTTGAGTAGTTTTTATTTGCTTAGGTATTAAAACCTACAAGAGTTAATCTACAGGAGTGTTTGAATTGACTAGTGACCCATCATTGATGGGTTATGGGGTTTTTTTTGTTGACCATAACATGAATAATTAAGGTAAGATGGCCATACAGTTTGCAGTTATGTGAATTAAGAATTCCTGTTATGTGAATTAAGAATTCCTGTAATGTGGTTGTTGCCTGCATGTGGCAGGGTTGGTCAGCTATTTAGTAGCTAATTTAAATCGTTGTTGAAAGGTTGTAAAATACAATTTTATATGTGAATGAATGAGAGAAAGCCTTTAAAATTAAAAGTAAGTATTTAGAAAGACAGAAACAGTGTATCAGAGCTGTTGTATTACTTGAGTTTCTTAAAAAAAAAAAAAAAAAAATCTATTTGGACCATTATAGAATGCAGGATATTATTGTGGAAAACAGTGGGAGTAGTTTTCCAACTACAAATGAAAATATTGCCCACTAGAAAACAGGATTTTTTTTTTTTTTTTCCTTTTTGGAAGGTGTGGCATAAACTTGTGCCAAAATACGGAAAATCTCCTCAAGTTTAGTTTTTCAGTGTGTGTGTTTGGTTTTTTTGTAATTTGGAAAGAAGGCTTAGTCTGCCATCATGCCTTTTGGGGTAAGACTATGCGAACACCACAAAGCTGCATGCACCTTGGGGAACCACATGTGTATTTTACTTTTTAAAATGGCAAATTTCCACGAAGTGCAACATGGGTGTACTTCTTGGTCACTTTTCTCAGTTCTGGTTAAGGTTTTAAAGCTAAGATTAGGAGTTACCTTTCATAGTTAGTCTGAGACACCGTGATTTTCATCTGTAATACGTGTGACCTGCTGTGACTGGTCATGCTGATGATGTATTAGTGGTTTGTGAAGGTTTTGCTGGTACTGCTTTTAGTGATGCAGAAGGATGAAAGGTTGGAGTTGTCCATGTGTGGGTAATTAAGTTATTTACCGCTTGCTCTTTGTTTTCATTGAGGCCTACAAAATGTTGTCTTTTCATTGCTGCTGTTTGCTCAGATGATGGTACAGAAGTACTGCAGGGAATCAGTATTTGTATTTTATACTTGCTACTCTGTTTTATGGTATTTTCTGTTGTTGGGAATTAAAAGTAGACACATATGCGCCGTTCAGAACTGGATGTAAGATGTGGCAAGACAGAGAAGGGAAACTGCATGCTGAGGCAGGGTTGCTCAAATTCTTTCATTAGTATTTAAGTTTAGATTTTGGAACTGGAAACTTTCTTTTAAGGCAAGTCAATAAGATAACCTTTTAGATTTGGCTACAGTTTGTAATGAAGCTTGACTTCCACTAAATGGTCCTTGATAGGAATCAAATCTTAATGGAAATTTGGTCTTGATACCTTATGCTAGTGACGTGACTAAAATTTCTTTATAAACCCAACCAAATAACACCCCCTACCCTCCCAGCAAAAAGTCTTTCCTGGAGCTTATTGGTTGCTCAAGATTCTTCCGTTCAACCAGCGGAGCTAGTTGTCCTCACTATGGTGCTAACTTGTATTGCACTGTATTGTCACATTTCTAAAATGTTCTATTTGGATTTGAAGTTGTGGTCAAAGGGACCCTAAATTATGTAAATCTCATCAGAACCACTCTTCAGACCTCTAGAGTAATTACCACTTGGTTCCTGTCCATAAGTATAATTTAAAACGCAGGGTTTTCTAAGAAACAGAGAGACCACCTGTATGAGAACAATTTCTCTTTTTGCAATTGTTCTTCTAGATAGACTTAGCTAATATTAAGTCAGAAATCTTATAATGTCAAGTCTTAAATCAACTTTTCTTTTTCAGCTGCTTTATTTCTTCTTTTTACCTCAGCTTTTGATGCTTCTAGGAAAATTCCTTTACTCCTCTTAACATGAGAAGTATTATTTTGACTGTGAGGTAAATGAGGGTGTTCTGTATTTAATGGCTTCATGTGTAAATTTAATTGTATAATGATTTTGTCTTGATTGGCAAAGCTAGACTTCAGAACCTTCTGCATGGGTCTGCTTTATGCAGGCTGTTCGTAGGCATAGCCGGACAGAAATCAGATATTATAAATGGAAAACACAAAGTTATAAGAGGGATTTGATTTGATTCTGACATAATCAAGTTTTCTAGACTCGAATTGCTGCCTTCAGAGCTGTGCAGCTGGAAAGGTGCAAAGATTCTGCTGGTGTCTGGGTGGGGTGACAGTGACCCTGTAAAGAAGGGATATTTATTACAGGTAACGTAGTGTGGTGGAACAGTTTGTTTTGATAGGTAAGCGTACAGTGCTTTAAAAAGGTTTACTGGCTTAGTTTTCAGCACTTGGTGACTTTCACATTAGTCTTGTAGAAATCTTTGTTGCCAAGAAGGGGCTCTATTAATAGCTATGCTTTTATATCAACTGAAGTTATAAAAGGAAGAGAATTGTTTTGCATATTGTAAAGTGTAGACTATAAGATAGTTCTGTGGTTTTGTCTCCATCCTAGAAGAATTTTTACAAAAAATAGCAGCATGTGCTGTAACAAGGATTCTATTCAATCTACAGATGGTAATTTGATCCAAAATTCGAGCTCTGAAATTTAATTCATTCTTGGTGTAATTCCAGGGAATATATAGGATACCAACATCTGTGGGTCAAATATACCAGTATCTTATTGACAAAACCAACTACAGAGTCATCAGCTGAAAAAAAATGGCTAGGTTGAGGAACAAATTATATTGTTTCTCAGGATACCTTAAAGTTCTGTTCTTCTTAATGCACTTCCTTTGGATTTTTTTTTTTAAGGGTTTTCAAAGCTCGATGTCAGTGTGAAATTAGGCATAGTAAGCACAGTTTATTGTTTTGTCAGTGGGTTTATAAGCAGTGTAACTGTATAAATACAGCTTTTAATGCACAAGAGAAATAATTTATATTCTTGAGCAAATATAGTCTAAATCCATGTTTTGGGACCAGTCATTGAAGAAGCGTTGAAACTGATTGTATTCTTTTTATTTTGCTTTTTCTTGTCTCTCTGAATGCAGCTTGCATGAAAAAGATGAGAAACGAAGGTTTAATTTCCTATTTTTAACTGCAGAAGAGAAGTATGGGAGTCCACCCAATGCATTTATGTAGAGAAGCTGGCACGCAGATTTTCTAGAGTTAGAGGCATCTGGGAAGAAGACTTGAAATAACCATTTGAACTTCCTCTCTTTAGGCTTCGTTCTCAAGGTAGCTTTGAAGCTTTTTAATGGATATAATTTTAATATAGTAAATTCAAAACCTGGGGCCAGGGGCAAGATGATGCCATCTTAAGAAACTTTAAGAAGATTTCAAGATGTCTCATTTATCTACAGTCAAATCTCACTAACATTTATAATTTCCAAAGATTTTCTGTTATTTCAAGGAGTGTGTTTTTTCAAGTCTGTTTTTTGTATTACCGTGTGACAGCAGTGGCATGGCACCAGGAATTCAAAGCTCTCTGGAACCATACAGTGAACTGTACCAGCTGTTGGAACAATTCTCTTCATCAGTTAGTATTTTTTGCATGCTGAAATCTTTTTTAAAAAGAGACTTACAAAACTTTAGTCTTCTAGTCAAATATTCTTTCCCTCTTAGTTTCTTGTTCTTAAACTTTAGAGTCTTTCATATGAGAAGCAAGTGCTGTTTAGCATCAGTACTTCACTTGTCATGGAATGGGTTTTTTTTTTAAGTGTCATCCTATACATTTCAACTTTTTTTTCCATTTTATTGTCCACTTTTAAAGGGAAACCTACTCACATAGAACTTAAGGCTGATTTTCCAATTATTGTCTTCAGAAGAGTAAAGGAATTTACTTATGGCAATAAATATTTAATGATACTGTGATGAACGTGGAAGCTTGTATAGTCCAATGTCACTAAATTTTGAATACTTCTCACCCCTTGGGTTTTTATCAAGAGAAAAAGAGGATCTTTAAACTGTAGCCTAAAAGCCGTCATCTAAAGGGGTCAATATATTCTTAACAGAACTTAAAAGATTATATTAAAAAGGATGGAAAAAATTAAAAAGTAGCTCAAGGATATTTTAGATACAATTTTCAGGTAATTCCTGTATGGTTTCTAGATCAATGTATGATACTTAAATGTAATCGCAAGACCTTTTTTTCCCCTAAGGTAGATACCTGGGATAAAATTAAAACGCTTCAAAGAGGTTGTAATTTCACTTTCGAATTGTTTGAATTTGGCTTTTCTGTCTGATTATACTCCTGTGAATCACTGGATAATCACCTTAAGTTCCTTCATGGATGGTCTATTTATTTCTTTATTGTTGTCTTATGGAAGGTCATGCTGATTTCCAAGTACTTCCCATCTCAGCTCTGATGGGCTGGTGATCTCTCAAGAGAAGATGTGTATCCCTTGAAGGAAGGAACAGTATATTTTGGATCAGGAGAGGAGGGGTGTAAAATGAAAAGATCTTGTTTAATAGTAGAAGGAGAGCAGTAAAATGAATAAAAGTGAACATTTTATGAATGGTTGAAAATTATTTCTCCAGGGCAGAGAGATGTTTTGAAGGGGCATAATGTATCATTCTTAAGGCATTTTGTGTGTTGTCTTTTCCAGCTCTTTTCACCAAATGGCACCAAAAAATTAACAGTTTCTAGACCTGTTTCTTCATATACAAACAGCAGTCCTCTGCTTCACAAATCTGTAATACAGAATTTAGAGCTGCATGTGTAATAGAGAATTTGGGCAATACATTAAAAATAGCTTTAGAACTAACACAGCAACTTGAGCAGAGTTGGTTTCACTGGTTTTCTGCCCACTGTGCAAGGGAATGATCTTCCTGCCTCAGCCCAGGATAGGCAATAGCAGGCAGAGTTCCACTGAGGAGCAGAACTCAGCAGAGCCTCTCCTTTAACATGAATTTCAAGTTGGAAGCTGCTTCTCTTAGCAGTAGGGTTCATCACAGCAAATCCCCAAAATGATGGGGATGGTAATGCAGTTCTGAAATGTGTTTTGGTTGCAGAAGTAGGGAAGGTGTTGTCTTGCTGCAGTGCGCTTATGGTAGCGGATAAACCTTCCTTGCTTTAGTAGAGTGCAATGGTAACATTTATCTTGTCAAACTATATAGAAAGCTTGGTAGCCACAGTGTCCCAGAGGCAAGTGGCAGAATTAGGTTGAAATTTCAGTGTTTGACTGTTAAGGGGCTTAGGAGTCCAGAACTTCCTTGGCTGATGGTGTAGAAAATGGCAGTTTTTAATAACAAAGCACCACCGTAACAGTTGGGGTTTTCCTTAGTTTATTGTGTGGGGTTTTTTTTAAGATGAGCAACACCTGCTTCCCATTTGCATCTGTGGTCTGATTCAGGAAAAAGACTCTAGAAGAGTACTTCTAATGTGTATGTGACCGTCATTTGTTTTCCTGTTCAAATTGAATGTTTATTAATTAGTAGAATGTATTAATAATTGCTTAAGGAATATATGGTTTTGATATGCTTTTAGAACAGATTTGCTAGCTTTTTGGATTACATCTTTGATATTTCATGTAGTAATCTATGACTGCAGTTGAGTATGGTCCTAGATCAGTACAGATTCTCTCATTTCTAGGTCAGTCTAGACTTCCATTTCTCAAAACCGTTTGTATGATTTGCATGTCTACTATTCTTTGTCGTATTCTCCTGCAAGATGAGAAGGTTTGGATGGAAATCACAGAAAGCTCCAAATTATGTTGCATATGTTTGAAAGGAGGCTGTAGTGAGATGTGTGTTGATCCCTTCTCCCAAGTAACAAGTGGTGGGAGGAGAGGAAATGGCTTCAAGTTCTGCCAGAGAAGAGTTAGGCTGAATGTTAGGAAGTATTACTTCACTGAAAGGGTTGTCAAATTAGAACAGGCTGCCCAGGGAAGTGGTGGAGTCGTCATCCCTGGAAGTGTTTAAAAGACATGTAGACATGATGCTTAGAGACATGGCTTAGTGGTGAACTTGGCGTTGTTAAGTTTATGGTTGGACTCAAAGGTCTTGAAAGTCTTTTCCAACCTAAACAGTTCTGTGCTTCTGTGATGAAACTAGTTGAACAGTTCTACAACCCTCTTCAAACCTAACAAGTATGTTATTTCTTAGTGTCTTCATCTGAAAAATGATCTGGAAGTAGTTTACAGGAGTGGATGAATAGTCTTTCATATCAGGTTTTGCAGATGGGAGAACTGTAGTGGGTGTCAAGTTATGATGCCCAAGCAACGTAAGCAGCATTTGAAAGACTGAGACCAAATATAAGAAAGAAAAGAAATAATGTTATTTGTCCTTTTTTCCCCTGTTTGCTTATAAGTGAAGCGAGCTATCATCTGCATGCTTATCGTTCAGAATTAGAAGTACCCTTAGTTTTCCAGTTTCCTGCCTGCGGAGGGTGACAATATCCACAGTGTAGCTGAGCTATATTTGTGATCTAATGAGGCACCTGCAGTTCATTCACTTTTGCTTTCCTGTGCTAGTATTGTTGAAATATTCTGTAGTTTTGAGTGCTCTCTTGATAGCTGTGCTCCATGAATGTTTAGAAGTGTGCAGTATTTGCAAAAATTAATCATATTCTCAGCCTAAACCTCAATAGATTTGTGTGGATTCCATAGAGGCTTGTAGAGATACGGGATTTCCTTCTCTTATGTGGAAAGGACAGCCCAGTTTGTGTGAACAGTAGGTTTCATTGCTGTGGGCTGAAGAACAGTTCTATCAGGAGACTGAAACCAGTTTATTCTTCTTTGGAAAACACCAGATGGATTTTTAGAATAAATCCTGCTTTTTGTATTTTAAAAGTGATACTATTTTCAAAATACTTTTCTGCTGTGAAGTTGAGTTGTAAATGCACATTTTTCCACACTTGTAAACCTATCAAAAATATAATTGGAAGAAGAACCAAATCTGTGTTTCTGTAGAGTAGCTGGATTTTTTTTTTTATGTACAGTGTAAGTTTTTTCTGAAGTTTATATCTTACTCAGATGAAATGGTTTTATTGTGAATTCCTGGTTTAGTTTTTTGGGGGGAGGGAGGAGGAGGGGTTAAGGTGTATTAAAAAAGGAAGTTAAGAGCCATAGTACATTTTGACCTTTAACTCCAAGTCTGAAAATCTACCATGAATTTCAGTATCTTTACACATCATCTAGCGGCGTATTGTCTTCACTTTAAAAGGTTCACAATGGTCACGTAGCGAAGTAATAGCACCTCTTTAGAAAAACCCAAATGTATCGCCAAGATAGGGGTGGAACAGAGGAAAGTAGTCATGAATAGAATTCAAAACGTAGGATACATGGAGGAATGGATAGGAAGGCAAAACACTTGAGTGATGCAGGGCAGATGAGGCTCATGAGAATGTAACAGGAGACAAAGCAGGCTTAACTATTTTACTTGTTTGACTTGGAATAGTTATTTTATGCTGCTTTTTTTTTTTTTAAGGCACTAGTCTGACAGAATTTACTAAATAGGGTTGAGGAATATGCTGTTTAACTGCAATTCATAAAGTAATGCAGGAAAAGCTTGTGAGATTGTGGGATTGGTGGTTATCTGGTTTGTTGGGGTTTTGATTATTTGCGTTTTTATGTTTGGTTTTTTGGGGTTTTTTTTAAAGAACTTGTGGTTTTATTGAATAAAACTGCTAAAGTTTGGGAGGTTTGTGCTTGAATCCTCTTTTTGCCTTAGAAAACCTAGGACAGTCTTAATAGTAAAAATTAAAAAACACCAACTCAAAAAAACCCCCCAAACCCACAAGAGATTTTAATATAACTGGGCTTAAAAACAGCTGAATGACACCTCTAAAAGCTGGAATCAGTTGAGCAACCATAAAATGCAAATTATGCTAATGGGAGTCTGTCTGTTTCACCAAGAATGAGGCTTAGTAGTAATCAATTGTCCTTTAAAAGTTCTTCCCTGCCTACTTAATTGGATTTGAATTTGTGAATTATGAACCTTGTTCCAGGGAAGGTGTTCCCAGATGGAGTGCCTGATCTCAGCCTCTCCAGTAACAGAACCCGCCCCTGTGGTTTTTGAGATCTTAGGCATTTCAAAGGCATCCTACAGATTTTAAATGTACCTGTCATTGGTCCAAGTTGCTCTTGCAGGAGAGGGGCACACTCTCTTCAGGCCGGTTGTAGGATATCACTTGGATCTCTTCATGGCAGTGGCAGCACTACTGCTCTGTGATTTTGAACAAGCAGGACTTTGACTCTTTTCAACCTTAGGTAACAGTGGAAGTATTTAATGTTGTAGATAAAGCATTTTGAAGCTGGGGAGGAGACAGGTATTTGTCTAGATGAAAAAATTAATGAGGTTTTAGGGATGCTAAAGGAATGTAGATCTGTAATTTGTTTGAGCTAATTGAGAGAAAGACTGGTTGTAGGGCAAGTCTGTAGGGCTGAAGCCTTACTCTTCTCTGATTTGATGACTTGATGGAAGCTGATTGGCGAAAGGCACCAGGTGCTTGGTGAGCTGGCGGTTGGTTGGTGTTGGGTAATTGCAGTATCATAGCAGCATGTTGGTTAGGTGGGGGGTAGCCCGTGAAAAAGAACTTTGTTGAAAATATTTGAAGACCTCTCTTTGTGTTTTTAAACAGCTGGGTTCTGTTGTCCTTGCAGCCTAAAACATGGCTGGGATTTCACATTCAGTGGAAAGTTGTTTGACTGAGTTCGTTGTGTGGAAACACTGCTATCTCTAGTGATTTACTTAACCTGAGCTGTGGTGATTATATAGCTTATAGTGATTGCTGATTTAAGGGCTCGAGTTCTCAAGTGTTTAAGAAGAAAACCGATAGGTACTGGGGAAATTAGCCAGCATCTCTTAGCTGGTTATCTAGTCAAGTGGAGCCTTGCTGCTTAAATATTTCACTCAGAACCTCTACTTAACACCTTCTTAGACGCTAGAAAAGGTTGTTTGTGATTTCAATAAATGAAATAATAAGATAACCTGAATTATTTTTTATATTAATTTGGGTTAGGACTCGGGTTTCTATTTGCTGCAGTTCTGTGTTACACCATCTCTTTTGTTTTGGACATCACCAGTCGTGTGGGCACAGTTCCAGAAGGCAATCTCTAAACTGAGATGAGGTTGTAAGAACACAGTGTATTCTTTGGGCAGAGCTTGGATTTGGGTGCTGTGTATTGATTACACCATTCCAAGAGATGTGGATTTTTTTCATTTGAACATACTGGTTTAATTCTGCTATCGGAAGATTAAGTGAAACAAAATGTTTGTTGTGTTTTTCTGTAAAAATTAAAGAACTTGGGTTTCTCTATTGTGGGGAATTTCTAGACACAAATAAAGCAGGGTTAGCCTTGGAGAATCTAGGGATCTCTCATTGCAAATATTGCATGGAAAATGTTTTTAAATTATTACAAAGTCAATTAAATACTTAACCACTGTAGGGAGCATTTGAATGTACTATCTGAAACTTAGTCCTACTATTAAGAATGCCCTGTGACCTTTATGTTTAATAATACTTTTTTTTATGTCTCAATCAAAGTTTTACCACTGCAATGTAGTAGTACTGTATAATTGTCGAGTTTAGCATTGGCATGTGTGTTCTCTTAAAGTTAATTGTTGTTTTATGCAAATGTTTTTGCAATTTGTGATGTTAATATGGTGATTATTTTCTGAAGAAAAACAGGTGAAGCCAAAAGCAGATTGCAAGCTCACATTACCTTGCACCGAAATGAAACTGTGTATCTGTTCAGCTAGCAGTGAGGCAGATGTTCTTTGGATTTATGACAACATCTCACAGCCACTGGGATTAAGAAGTACTTGTCTTGCAGGTCCTCAAATGTCACTGAAGCAGCTGAGTGCATTGTGCATTCAGAGACTGCTGGCAGCTGGGGTGGAGCAGCAGTAGTGGTTATTCCAGCCGGAAGCACAAGGTGTTGGTCAAGGATTTGTGTCTGTTACTGGGCTTGTTTTGTTTGTTGTGTCTCATTTAATTTATTTTATTTGCCCAGAAAAGTTTGCTCAAACTACCTCAAAAGTGTTACTTAATCAATGGTGGTCTTTTAATGGGATGTTTTGATCTGTACTGATCTTTAAATGCATAGGTTTAAACCTACCATATTTAAGTTGAAAAGGCACAGTTTACTGGAATGCCAAATTGAAATTTTAACGGTAAAGAAGCCAGGAAATTAAGAATTAAAGTTCTGATATGGACTAAAATGAGAATCCTGCATGTTTTGTGTATGTGCAGTGCTTTTCATTAAGGACTCAACTTCTTGTTTATTCTGTGCCGGAAGAACCTGTTCCTGAACTTGTGTTTTCTTTTTAAAATGAAGACATTTTTAAGAGATGTAAGAAAACCCTTAACATACAAACAGAGAATATAAGTGAATTTTTTTTCTAACTGTAGTAAGGTTGAAATAAGACTGATTAAACTTATCATCAGGTCATTTTAACTAGTGCCACTAATCAAGGCGAAGCTGTGCAGGATAGGTGAGCAGGTCCACAATGGGTTCCTGTTAAAGGCAAGACATCACACTCTTTGGAGTCTTGGTCCTAAAGGTACGTTTCTATGCACATCCCTGTGTTTCTTCTAATGGTTCTTGAATTAATTGAGTTTCTTATTTGTGTGTTGTGTGTGTGTGCGTGGTGTTTTTTGGGGTGGGCTGGAGTTTTTTTTTGGTTGTTGTTTTTAATTGGTCCTGGACTATGCTGCATACTGTCAGATCAAGCTGGGGATTTTGGCACTCCTACAGGTATAATCTGGAGTTTTGGCCCTCAAAGAGTTAAGTAATGGTTGCTTTTGGTATGGTGGTAAAATAATAAAAGAAAAGCTAAAGTGATTTGGTAGAAAAATTTACAGCTTTGTGAATGAAGGCTTCAAGGGTTGTTATGGCTTAGTTTCAAAAAGTTGCCCAATAATCAGAAAAAACCCCATTAGCTAATCTTTCATTATAGTGAAGTGTATGTGTGTAAATGTTCGTACTTCATAGAACTTGGTGTGCTCTAGCTTGATTTCTCTTTTTGCATCCTCTCTTTTTTAATAGAGTAACTTTTCTCTGCGAGTAACAAATTGGACATCAGCTCTCCTGCTCTCTGTACCCAGTGTTTTGTAGTTCAGAGGATTCCGGTGAAGATCAGAGCAGTTTCCTCGCTTGATGATACATGTTCCGTGTGTTGAAAAATGGTGGCTTTTAATAAAATAATAGATAAATGAGGTTCCCTGTGCAATAGTTTTCAGGGAGAATCGTGAAGTAGAATTTAAAATAGCAAAATGAGCTTTTTAGCTACAGCAAAACTGGTGGACATCGTCATGTGTTTGAAGTCCCAGAAAATTTCTTACCCTTATCGTCCCATCTTCTGTATGTGGGAGGACTGAGTGCGTGGGTTGGAAGACTGTCTCTGTATGCTCAAGCTACATTCCCAATCCTCACAATTCCGGGATAAGGAGCTTATATTGTATACTTGCTGCTAAATCTGAAGTCAGCCTGACAGAGAGAGCAATCTGTCTACGGTGAGCTTTTATGGAGGCGTTGTTAAATTGGCAGGAGTTTAGGCTGGGCTGATCATGGAAGTGCGCAAGTTTAATGTCCAGTTCCACGAGGACTACTGCTCCATATGTTGAACTCTTTCTGCTTGAAGGAAGTGTCTCCTGCAGGTTGAATGTTGGCCTTTACAGCCTGTTCCTTCCTGCTGTAGCCCATTCGCCCCAAGATAAGGGAGCAGGAGTGTGAACAGGACACCCTAGGAGTGTTTGTTTGTTATCATGCTGCATTGAAATGTAGCGTGGCTGATTTTCTTACCAGTCTGAAAACCAGAGTGAGCTTATTTGTTGATCTTAGACTTGAGAGGCTTTTTTCTTCTCAACAAAAAAGTGTCTTTGGGGATTTGTGTTTAATGAGGACAGAACTGGGTCAAAATTAACACCTAGAATGAAGGGAGCCTGAAGGCTTAACTGGAGTTTGTACCCAGTGATGCAGAAGCAGAGTGATCTCAATATGACAGAACTGCAACGTCCCATTTGCTATTTCCAGTCTGGGTTCAACAACCTGATGTGACTTGGCAAGTTATCTTTTCACATTTTCGGCATAGTTGGTCTTTGGTAATTGCTTAACAGCATCAAATTCTGTCATACATCTTTGATTCAGGTGGTTTTATTCCTAACAACTTCTTACTGGTACATAAAACTCACAGAAGGTGATAATACACAATTATCAGTCTATTTTCTTAGCAACTTCTTGTACTATAGTATTACTTATAATAAGTTTTCAGAATGACACTGTCTTTTTATGTCTTTTTATGCCTTTGCAAACTGGCAAACCGTTTAATTTGTTATAGCCGTGACAGTGATGAAAATGTTAGCAACTTAATGTTAAATCTTAGTGTTGTGGGCACACTTTCCTTCAGTTTATGTGCTAAAGAAAAGTGATTTCACAGTGCAATTACTCTGTAAAACACCATTTCTTTTCCTGGCAAAATTAAAGCATCGTAATTATCGAGTAACTAACAGCCATTACACCGAAGTGTGGGGCTTATATAGGTCAGCATAGCTTTAGTTAAGGCTGAAATTCTGGTGCACTCAAAGAATTAGCAATGAATGACCTCTTGAAATTTGAATAGGCTTTGGCACCACTCTCAGGAGGGTTTGTCAGCAATAGCATTTGCACAGTGCCGAGAGAGCAGCTGGAAGGAACCCAGCACAGCTGCCTGCAGTTGCTTTGGGCACGACAGCCTGACTTCAGTTGTGATGCAAAGTTCTGTCTCTGTAATGCAAACCTGGGAAATTGCAAATATAGAGGCTATTTAAGTCAGGGAGCGTTACAGGCTTTCAGTTCTGGTGTGCCGGCTGGTAGTTGTAATAGAAAACAGTAGCACATACGCTGCCCATTACCTTCAGCTGTCTGTAACGCTGCCGTGCTGCTCCAGAGCTTTACGTGAAAGAAGAACTCAGGAAAGTACTAAGGCAATTTGCTTTATGCTATATTATCTGCCCTTATCTACCATTAAGGGTGCAGTTCTACGTGCATTTTCCTCGGAAGAGGTGCTGCTGGTACAAATTCCTGCCATTTGCTAGCGTTCACTTCCTCATTAGCTGTACCGATGGTGCTGGCTGTAGCTCTACTCTGTACTTTAAACCTGATCAGCCACAAGTTACTGTGAGGTGCTGCACGAAGTGTTTTCCTTGTCACACAGAATGACTTCAGCTGAGAATCCGGAGGATGTGCACTTCCCTTTGAGTCCCGAGATGTCCAGAATGTGCATCTTCTTGGACAGATTCATGCCTTTTTATCAGCTCACCTCTGACTGCACTCTAGCATCGCTGCTCAGACACTGCTCCTCGAGACTCTGCTTTGTGCTGAGCATGGGATGCACATCATGTAGTGTATGATGTTCAGCAGGATGGCTCTGTTGTTACTTCTGAAGTGCTCGCAGAGGTGGAGGCAGGGTTTTCTCCTTGGTGGTGTTAAAGTGGTTATGATGCTTTGCACTGTACTGTGAAGTTGCTGTGGCTTTTGAAATTACTCTTGCAGTTTATATTGTGGTTGCCTGTCGTAAGAGATTCTTCAGCTGTGTCCAAAGAGTCTGTTGCCTGCATTATTCATCAATTTAAAACAAAAGTCTCCTGAAGTAGCTTAGAGGTAAAACACTTGTCTCCAGCCTTTACTCTCTTACGCTTGCACAAGAAGTGTTTTCATTTTACATGTAAAATGGGGGTGAGTGTATGTTTTCATGATGAGCTTGTTACAGAAATAGCATTTCACAACATCTACTGTACTTCCAGTTTTGATTTTGATGCCTTCCCTCATGGCAAGATGGTAAGGTTTACATTCTGCATTAAACACTTTACTTTGAGGCCAGAGGGGGCAAGTCATTGCATAATTGATACCTGAGGTTCATGAAGTGAGCCCAAATTAAATGTTGGATGAATGACTGTGTGGAGTTTGCGGTTGTTTTCCCAGCCTGGTGCATTGGAAATTTGTCAGGCTCAAAAGAAAGTGGCATGGAGACTAAGCTGGGTTGTTACAAAGGTGCAACGGTTGCTGGGGAATATGGGAACCACCATGCTTTCTGTGGCTTTCCAGTACTGGAAGGAAGCTGTGTTTGGTAGCACCCAGGGAGGCAGGGGTGCCACAACCTCTCTGCCTGTGGGAAGTGTTAGAAAGCTCTATCACAGCGCAAGCTCTTGCTCTTCAATTGTATTTCCTTTTGCTGTGGCCTTTTCGTGCCTCTCCATCAGCAGAGCATAGGGACTGAAATTGTGCTAGGAGGTGTAAATGCTTCTTGGTCCCTCCACTGAGCGGTCCCCCTTATGCCTTTGTTGCTATCCAGTCCTAGTGTGAAGGGGCGGAGAGGGGGGGTGCGGGGAAAGCCTTTCTATACATAGAAAATGGGCTGCTTCTGTGTTTTTGAGTGGCTGAAGGAACGGAGGTTGTTTTAGAGAAGAGGCTCAGGGGAGACCTTATTGGTCCCTACAACTGCCTGAAAGGAGGTTGTAGTGAGGTGGGCGTTGGTCACTTCTCCCATGTAACGACTGGTAGGGTGAGAGGAAATCACCTCAAGTTGTGGTTTAAAGTGGTGTACTAGGAAAAATTTCTTCGCTGAAAGGGTTGTCAAGCACTGGCACAGCTGCCTGGGGAAGCGGTTGAGTCACCATCCCTGGAGGTGTTCAAAAAGTGCGTATACGTGGCACTTTGGGACAGGGTTTAGTGGGCACGGTGATGTTGGGATGATGATTGACCTTGATCTTAGAGGTCTTTTTCAACCTTAATGATTGTATGATTCTATATTTCAGTCTACTACAGTGTGCTTGCTGGGAAAACTAATTTAATGATAATTATACTGAATTTCAGTGTGTTCCCTCACTAATACAGCGTGCTTTTCAGGAGATGAAAATGCGAACAGGAAATTAAATAGAGCAAGACAGTCAAACCTTGAATCTTGCCTTTTTGTCTTCATAACCTGGAATGGTACTACATTAGCATTACTTGATGTTAGCAATTCATGTTTGTAGAAATACTCATTTGTAAGGTTTGTGAGGCCTTTCTGGCACCCTTGAGTTAGGGCGTGAGACAGATAATCAGTCAGTGTGAAAATGTACGTCTGGAGGATCTGGTCATGTGAAGAGGCTATTAACATCATTGGCATTCTGTACTCACGTGGGCCTTTACTGTTGTCTCTGTCGCAATTCAGCTGGTTTAAGGTCCATGATGGATGGTAGTGCCTGAAGATAAATGAATGACATGAAACTTTTCTGCTTCTGATATATTGTGATAGCAAACCCAAAATTTCAAAAAATTGAGTATGTTGTTATAAGTGTTCCCTTCTTTTTTATTTAAAACAAAATATAGTGTAGAATTGTGGAATAGTGTAAGAAGCTTCAAACTGGCACAGTAAACATGATAATTTGTAATTAATTTGTTATTACTGTGGCATAACCAGGAGGTACCAGCAAAACAGATTTTAAATGATGCGTGTGCAAGAAAATTAGTGATTTTGAGAGCCAGTCAGATAACAGTCCATAACATTTATGTGACTATTGAAAAGTTTAATTAAAGAGAATCCATCAGCCTTGAAAATAAAAGCATTGTATGTTCTCCTAAAAGCACATTTCCAGTTTTAAGCATTGTGTTTAATTTTAATTTTTTTTTAAAAAAAGAGGCATTAACAGTATGTATGTTTCTTATAAATCACACATGGTCCCAGTTCCTGGTTCTTTTTCAATGTTACGATATCAACACTGTTCTTACGGACCAAAGAGCATAAAATAATCTGCCTTGAAAGTTTAGATTTATTTTTGAGTGTGTAAACTTATGGATATGATACTGTTGCTTAAAATTTCTCACCACTTCTTACCTGGATTAAACTCTAGCTGCGTATAAGAAAGCATTCAGTGTGTGTCAATTTAGAAGCAGTTAAAGAGGTTGTATGTTTGCGGTGGTTCTCAGCTTTAATAGATTGCATTGGATAAGATGTTCTTGAAAACGAATTCTTTTACTTGAGGGCTTCTTGCTTGTGTGAGAAATTTATCTCAAGAGATGTTCTCTGGTAAAGAATTAACAAAGACTGTGCATATCCCTGGAATTTGTAAGGAAGATTAGGTAGAATGAGCCATTCTTTCATTTCTCGGAATTTACTGCAGTTATATCCTTAGAACAGAATAATTTAAGCAAGTTCAAGGTTGTAGCTGCAAGTCCTAAATTTGGGTTTTCTTCTTTGGTTTATTGAAATTCTTAGAAAAATGATACAAAAAAAAGAAGTCTTCAGAAGTGCTTCGTTGTCTCTAGAAATTACACTTACAGACAGATCTTGAGAGTATTCTTTTGTATAGATTAGTTCTGCACATTGGGTTCTTTTATTACTCTTACAGTACATATTTAGTAGTGATAAATTCACGTTGTAAAGGGCAAAAAAGCAAGCAGGCGAAATGATCTTCGATCCAGTGTTGCTTGATCCTTTTTTCTGGTTTTTATACTTTTTTTTTTTTTCATACTTACAAGCTTGAGGGTTTTTTCTGAAGTACACAAACTGATGTGGTTGATGGGCGCACAGACACAACTTCCCTCTCTCCAGCCCTGACTGCAATCGTGTTATCAGCCACTGCACCAGCGCGTGGTTCTCAAACACTTCACCGTGCTTTTTCCTTATTGCTCTTTTGTCCCTTCCTTCCTCTCTTCATGAACACCTCTGCCCAGGGTTGTTGTCTGTGGGTCTTGTATACTGAGGCAGTCAAAATTTAGTTTGGATGCATAAGTTGTATCTCCTCTTTCTGCAGTACTGGTGCTTTGACTTAAACTTGTGCATTTTTTCAGAGTGGTGCTAGGCTTGTTTTATCCAAGATGATAGGACTCATGTGACTAGCAAGTCTTTCTTTTGCTTGTTACAGGTAGTAATTACTAATAACAAGACTTGTGCAGGAGGAAGACTGTTAGAGACGAGAGCATCTGAACAGAATTGCACTTATCTCCTTTTTTCACTTTTAGAAGTCTTTTTACCAAGTGTCAAATATGGTTATCTCATTTTTTGATTGCTGAGTTAGGATTTGAGTCCATGGCAATGTAAGGACAAGAATCACATTAGTCAAAGCTGTTGCTTCCTACAAAATTTCTTGAGTGGAGGGCTTCTTTGGCAAAGTCAACGTTGCTCAGCTTCATCCAGCATTTTGTTGCAAACTCTGGAAAGATGCAAGTGGCAGAGGGACCGGGACCTGTGAAGACTTATGGAAATGGAGCTCCAGAGCAAATGTGCTCAGTGGGTAAAGAGAGAACTCATGGCTTCCCCAAAACAGGAATTTGGAAGAGATCTGTAGGGGTTCCAGTAAAGGGAGAAAATATGGTTATTTTAATATTCCAGAAGGGAAGGAAATTGTTTATATTCCCACTCTGAGTTGAGTTCTAGGAAAGAATATCTGACCATAATTAGGTGTCGTATTCCTTGGTTTCCATCACTACAGACGTGAGAACATTCATCTGTGGATGCTGGTTGGTGGGGATTTAGTGTTGTTTGGCTAAGAGAACTGAAAATTAACGCGCAGTAGTGTTGCTGTGCCTACCGTGTTATTTTGCCAGGATGTTCGTGAGCTTATAATGTCCTAAAGTGTACCTGGGGTGGACACAACAAAATAAAATGGTTTCATTAATTGTTTATATTCCTTTTTAGATGTTCAGCTACTGAGTTCTCCTCATCCTTCATCAAATGTGATTACAGCATCTTAGTATGATAAACACATATATTCTGTAATACTTGAAAAAGTCACTGTCAACTGCTTTGACATTTAAATGAGTCGTTACATGGTGCACACACTGAATGCTCAAGTCAGTGGTGTAAGTAGTTTCACAGGGTTTCTATGCAACTGAGTATAGACGTTCTAACCCTTTAATGTGCTGTTATTTTATTATACCTTAGGTTGTTGATTGCCCTTTATGCTCTGTAATTTTTATCAGTTTCCTGCGGAACATCTAATACTTTGCTCAATGTTTAAGGTACAGCAATTCGAGTGAGGTAGCGTATGAAGCAATACCTGGCTTTTGGAAGTGATTAAATGCGGAAGCAGTGATCAGGTTGTTGAATGAGTGAACTGTTTGTAAAAGTTTTCATGGGGAAAAGATTTTTCTGTTTTGCTTTAGACAGAGAATCCAGGTAGCAAGTGGAAACATGAAAAATAACACTAAACTTTATATTGAGAGCATTTCACTTTCCTACTTGCCAAGTGTCTCTACTTTGCATGTAAACTGCTCATGAAAACCTGCCTGGAAGAATTTGGTATCAAAGCAAAGGAGCAATCTTATTAAAAGCATAAAGCATCGAAAGTATAACGTATGTTAGTATTGTAAATGAATCTATTTGCAGGCAGATACTTTACATGTGTAGTTGCAGTGTTTGTTGTTGTCCTTCCTTGTGTTTGCACAGAATTGAAAGCTGTAGATACGTTGTGAACAGCTTTTTCAAATGAAATTGCTGCTTATTTCAATGCCTGTAAGGAAAAAAAGTGCTGCATGTGGCTTTTGGGGGGCTTTGGGGGTTGTTTGTGAGGAGAGGCACTGTGGCTGAAATCACACTTAGGCATTTCTAACGTGCACTGGAAAGTTTTTGATTTGCTGTTTGAGACCAGTGCTGAAACTATGACAACTAGGGATTTTTTTTCTCCCCCTCTTAAGACCAGTAATTACAGCTTCAAGACAGAATGTGAAGCCCAGAGGAAGGTTGAACTTTACTCTGAAAAGTGTTTCTAGGCTGTTATGTTGCATTAAGCACTGACATTTCCAGAACACTGTACGGCTTCATCATCTTTAATCCAATGCTTTCAGCTGCACCTTTCTTTTAATAACAGCCATAAATGTATTTTAATTGTGCTCTGAAAATACTTTGGGGAAAGTTAATTACTGTTATCTGTAATTGACTATTTGAAATAATTGTTTCAGAAACAAGAAGCTGTCTTTTTATGACCAAAGGAGGAGGAAAATGCAGAAGGGCAAGATAAAGGCTATTATATCCCATGCTTACTTAGTGAGTGTGCAATAAAAACATTGTTGGTTGTCAGTGAGCTTTTAGAATATTTTATGTGAAGACCTGCAAGGCCAATATGAACCAATAACTTAAAAAAAAGTAAGGGGGAGGGAAGGGGCGTAAGCAAAGGAGAATCACCAAGGCAAAGTTGATTTCCTCCTTTATAGCATCTCTGCTATGCTGCAGTATTAATACTCTTGCTTTGTTTCTTTTTGCCAGGAGACCAATACAATTAGTCTTGAAAACAATTCTTGTTTGTGGTGGGATAAGTCTAACTTCATTTTAAATTTGGTGACATACTATGCACAATGAGTTTGTTTATATGTAATTTTATAAGCAAAGTGTAGCTTGTTATTTGGACTGTTGGAACACCCAAGCTTAACTGGCGTTTGTACCCAGTGATGCAGAAGCAGAGTGATCTCAATATGACAGAACTTGCCAAGTCACATCAGGTTGTTGAACCCAGACTGGAAATAGCAAATGGGATGTTGCAGTTATCTTTTCACATTTTTGGCATAGTTGGTCTTTGGTAATTGCTTAATAGCATCGAATTCTGTCATACATCTTTGATTCAGGTGGTTTAATTCCTAACTGGCATATGAAACTCACAGAAGGTGATCATACACAATTATCAGTCTATTTTCTTAGCACCTTTTTGTACTATAGTATTTATGTACGTTCTACATAAAGCTGAGCTTTCCTTGAGGATGATCTGCTGAGAAGTCTGCTAGAACTGGTGTCTCCAAATGAATGTCCTGGCTTAGCGCCCCCTGCCCGTGCCTCAATCAGTAAGTAAGCAGTGGGCATTTGTGTATCCCCATTCCCCACTCCCTCAGGGAAAGGGGAGAAGGCGTAAGGGTTGGAAACTAAAACACCTTTAATGAAACAAGAACAATAGTGAGAAAATAATAATAATACTAATGATTATACAAATACACAGAATCAAATAAAAATCCCCCTGGCGAACACAGAATCACCAAATCCTTCAGGGTGGAAAAGACCTTTAGGATCATTGAGTCCCACTGATGCTCCAGAGCAGGCACCGGGGAAGTCCCAGACAGGTCTCAGCGGCAGACAGGAGCTGGATTCAGGAACTGTTTTCAGGAATGCACAGACTGGGATCAGAAGAAGACAGATGGACTAGGTTCTCACTGGACATCGGCCATTGAAGGAGAGAGCTTGATCCTTGTGATCTCTCTGTTTGTTTTATACCGAATATGATGTATATAAAGTGGAGTACTCTTGGTCACTTTTGGGTGACCTCTCCTGTCTGCTCCTCCCTGCAAATGTGACCCTTTTTTTGCCTCTTTGACTTCCATTAGCTCAAGGATGGCTTTGGTTTCTGTAGGAACTGGGTATAAGCAATGGCCTCCTGCAGACCTTTCATTCCATGAGTTAGTGATAACTATAAAGATTAAGTGTTATTGCTTTTAGAGGTAGGCACAGAAAAACATGTCCTTCAGAAAATGCTGTCTCTTAGAAAATCTCTAACTGAAAAGTAAAAGTAAAAGGACAATTGGTTCTGGTTTAACTCAAACCAGGGTACGAGGTTACATAGAATTATTTAGCAAATGTGTCACAGGTTTAAAACATTTACTTACAAATTAGAATGGGATTTTTGCAATAGTTACTGTTTTGCAGCCAAGCTCAAATTTTAAGAGGCAAAAATGAAAGGAATCTCTATAGTTGACTATATTGTCCCTTACTGTGCATGAAATATACCTGTATGATATACTTTCTGCATATTTACAGGTGTTTTCAAACACAGTTTTACTGGGGATTTTAGTTTCGTGTTCTTGGGTGGCTGTCATGGGCATACAGCAAGCTAGAAGAATGGCTTTTATAGAAGGTTATTTAAAAAAAAATTGGAGATAATGCCAGAAAAAATTGAGGAAATTTCTATAAAATGTAGAAGTGGACAAACTGGCAGGTGTAATCTGCTGGAGGAATCAATGCAAGTTCATTGAATGCTATTACCCGTTTGTTCAGAAGAGTCCCTGAACGAGGGAGACAGAAGCTTGGAACTGTTTTAGAGAAGGGTGGCAATGTTCCTGCCCTGTTCTTAAATAATTCCCTATTTGCTTTTTGTTCACCAACACTGATGCATAAATGTGCTAGATGAGCCTTTGTGGAGATGCAACAAGTCTTGTGTGGTTTATTTATTTATTGAAGCACTTTTAAAATTTAATTTTCTCAGTTCTGTTGTGATGTAAACGTTCTTTTTCTGTCAAAATAATTTGGTTGGGAAATTAACAGTCTGAATTTTTGTGAGATACTGACATAATTTGAGTGATAAACAATATTGTTTCCCTGGAAGACTGCTAAGATTTCAAAATATTTCTGTTCCTGTCTGTTTTCTTTACTTGGCAACGTTTTAGTGTAATATGAATGCAATTTGAACAAATGTAGAAGCAAATTGAGACAATTATCTTTGTCATGATAAAATCTGACATTCATTTCGTAATTAGTAGTCAAAGATTGCGGTGTGAAATAGCCTTATTTTTTTCTCAGCTCCACGTGGTGGAAGTCAAAGAAGAGAGGGTTGTTGTATGTTTGTTTTCTGTTTGTTTGGGTTTTTTTCATGGCTTTCTGAAAAGACACATCTACTTCTAAAGAGTAGGCATTTCTTTGTTTCTCAATTCTATCTATTAACTTCTACTTCTGACTGCTCTCCATGGGTCTTCTTCCATATGCTTTATTGGGGAAGATTTTCCACCTCTGTCAACTCCTTTTATTTGAGAGTGTTCAGTAGAAGTGTCCTTTAAACAGGCTGATGAAAATGGACTGGAGAGAAGACAGAAGCTCTGTTTTCATCTGTGTGCAAGATGGGCTGTTCGAAGTTGTCTTATTAATGTTCAAAGTAAAAATAACCAGGTCAGTTGTCCAACATCTGCATAGTGTGCACATGTATCAAAATGTACCTTCTTTTTTTTGCTTCTCTATAAAATGTTTTTTTAAAATTATCTTTAACATTCTTTAAGAGAACCTTCTGAACATCTTAAATGACAATTTCATTTCAGAATCCTAACCTGGAAATAGGTTGATAGGTTTCTAGCTGAAGGTGTGGGCAACCTTGAGTTGAACTAGCTGATCTACTGGATTTTTCTGTTTTGTTGTTTGGGGTTTTTTTCTGATTAATTTTTATTTTTTTTTTTCCAATTTACAAATAATTCCGCCCACCCCCCTCATTTACTTTACTTTCACTAAGGTGTTGTAGTTTTGGGTTTTGGTGGGTAGAATTTTTGTGTGTTTTCTTATTTTTGGAAATCTACGTTTTCTTTTGTAGGAGTCATGATGTTTTCTCTTCAAGCCGTAACACTGCATTTAATGTTAGAGTAGGAAATGCAGTAGTTCTTTGCAACTTGAGACTTAAATTTCTTTGTGTCACTATAAATGTGCTGCCAAATAGCTTTATGCAAGAACTGCTTCACAGCATTGTAATGGAATCATTTGTAACACCAGAAACTTAAGTGTGCCTGTTGGAAGTAAAAGCACTAATTGTTTAGCTCTCTTTTCTCAATGAGTGTAAAAACCTGCATTACTTTAAATAGTAGATTGTTTTGAATAAAACCTCCATTTTTAAAGCAGAATGCTGTAAGAAGATGGAAGTTGTAATTTATTCATAGTTTGTTTTTTTCCTTAAGATCATGAATACCTCTTTGTTGATCCAGTGATTTGAATATTTTTGGTACAGTTCTGTGAAGGATATTTTTTTAAGTCATGCTAGAACTTGCTCACTTAGCACTGATTTTAAAAGTCAGTTTTATGCTTGCTGTTTATAGCTAGCATGTGGTACAGCAGACCCCGGGGTCCACACTGCATCCAGGCATATAAAATAGTGTTAAGATGTAAATAAAGAAATGTTTAGGGCCTGTTGATGCTGTAATCAACAGACAGTTTCTGGATAACTATCTGTTATCCAGACAATAATGCCTGTATTTGATTTTGCTTTGCATGTGGAACATGCCACGTAAATATTTGAGAATCTGGAAGACTGGTAGTAGCTTTTGCAGGTAGACACTCTTGTTCTTTATGCCTTGGCCTTCAAATAGTGATTGCACAGCTGGAGTTTGCAGGTGTGAGCTTGGGCTGAATTTTGTGGTTTTCTTTTTAAATATACTTTGATTTTTGTAAAGTGTAGAAGGACAGGATTTTATTTTCAGGGAGATAGGTGGATAGGTGTAAGTACAGATGAATGTTTGCTTCAAAGTATTTACTGATCATTACCAGAAATTCTATTTTTATATAAATAGATTAGAAACCCTAGTGCTACTCTTTGATAGGTATCTTTGAAAACTTTATTTGCACTATACATCGAGTCACTAAATTTAGTTTGAACTTGTGTCCTGCGGTGTGCATGCTCAAACAAGTAGGTATGCTTCTTGCTCACACATGCTTATCTATTGATTACTGACTTAGATACCTTTCCTTTCATTTCTTTCTGTGGGCTTATTACTTCCACTGTCTTTTTGTGTGTGTTCCTCTGAACAGTGATAGTGATGGTGTGAGAACATAATCAAGACAAGCAGTTGTAGGCTATGGAGTTTATTAGACCAAGTGGCATAGCTGAGAAGTGATAGGCTCTTGGCTACAAATGCCTTTGTTAAGGTCTGAGATCAAATCAGTATTCTAAGCTAAATAGATGATGAAGACCATTGCTCAGAGTTCAATTAAAGCAGATCAATTCTACCATCTCAGAAAGGAAAGATATCTCCTAGGAGAGGAGGTGGGAAAAGACTAGGCTAGACTGTTCTTGGTGGAGGGAAGAGATGAGAAATCAGTTGCCTCTTAAGGGGAAGAGACAGGCAGTTTATAGCTGATGGAATGCGAGGAGCTGGCTGTGGAGGAAGAGATCATACTGAGCCCATAACTTTTACTTTATGGCCCATTGGATGTATTTGGTGTCTAGCAGAGTTATGAATTTTAGCAGTTATGTCAGTTTAGTCGCCTGTAAAACTGTAGCCTCATTCCAGAGCTCATATTTGAGTAGTGGTGTGTAGGTTTCCCTTGAGGATGGCCTAGGAGATTAGAGATGAAGGAACTGTTTCGTGAGAAGTGTCCTTCTACTGATATCTGGCTTGTTTTGTCCTGAATCAGTTGCTTAGTTACATTCTTACAAATATCCTAAAACAGGAATCCAAGAAGCATTTTTTTTGAACTGAGGTATTTGTTCAAAATCTATATACAACATCTGATCTAGCGGAAGGGATGGCAGAGGATTCCGTGGCAGGGGGTTGGAACTAGGTGATCTTTAAGGTCCCTTCTAACCCAAACCATTCTATGACTATTAATAATAAAATAAATATTTGTGAGTTGCCACCATTTTTGTTGGTATTTAACTGAGAATTATTTGTGCTGCTTAAAATGTTTGTCTCCTAGTTTCCAAGCTTCTAACTTCTACAGCTGGTCACAGGAATATGTTACTAGGTCCTGTTTAGCGAGAGAGTTCCAAAGATGTAAGCCTGAAGATCAGAAAGTCACTACCATGTCTGAAATAAAATATTATTGTTAATCAGTAAGGAAGGGGGGGGGGTTCTTTTTTAAATCTAAAATTGGTGAGGTTTAGCTTTTCTCTTGCGTTTCATAGTATGATGTAAGTTTTCTAAACTGAGAGCTAATAACCTAGATGGCTTTTCTGTGGATGCTCACACATGAGAGCTGCTCACTTTGCTTTTTATGTCCAGTGACTTATAGGTTGTAAGGGAATACGGTAACAGAAGTTTCTCTGAGAGAAAAGAAAAAGCATCCATTTCATGGCTGTAGCAAGTTTTGGTTTCTGTGTGTATCTGGGGTATCTGTAGCAGATATGCATGTAGACTATCAAGGGCCTGGTTTTGCTTCTCTTACAGAGAATACAGAAGGGTCCTGGCAGAGATGCTGGGGCACGCTGAAGGCAGAGCTGTACGCTGGCATACCCTGTTACACCCGTTGAAGCTTGGGAGTGATCTGGAGGGCTGCCATTCCTTTTGCTGAATAAGAGAGGAGAGGACAAACAAATGCTGGAGGAGGAGTGAAGAAGTTCAAGTGAAGAAGCCTAAAAAAGAATTAAAAGGCTTGTCTTGGTTCTCTGTTTGCAAGTTGGAATCTATTGAGGCAAGGGCTACCTAGAGACATTTTACAGGTGTGCTAGGAGTTCTTTTGATCCTCTTTGGGATTATAGCTATAAACACAACACCCATCCCTTGGCACACTGAGTCTCAAGCATTTTGAAAAATATTCTGTTTGCTTCTTTCAAAATTACTTTGCAGAACAGTAAAACTCGGTGGGGAAGACATAGCTTGCTGTCAAATGAAAGTGAACATCGCTATGGGCAGTCCAAGGAATTAAAAGAGCATGAGTTATCTTTACAATGCATACATTAGATATAGTAATGCTTACAGTTTATAATTAAAAATATTCAAACCACGTAATTTTTGCACTGTTTTTATTCCTGTGTTTTATTCTAAGGTTGTGGGAAAAGTTGATAGCATGTTGTGAATTTTGGATTGATTCTTCACTTTGTGAGTACCTGCAGGGGAAAACATAAGACCTGCACTGAAAAGAAAAATACTATGAAGAAAGGTAGTTTGTTATGAAGGAGAGGCCTGGACGTATCAGAGAGAGACCAATGAAGGGCTACAAAGGTAACCTTTGTTACCTTTAGGGATTGGACTGTCTCTTATAATTAAAGACTGAAAGAGCTGGATGTGTTCAGCCTGGAGAAGAGAAGGTTCATGAGAGATCCTAATGTGTGTAAGTAACTGAAGGAAGGGTCCAAAGAGGATGGAGCCAGGCTCTTTTCAGTGGTGCTCAGTGAGAGAACCAGAGGCAACGGGCACACACTGAAACACAGCAGGTTCCCTCTCAATATCAACAATCACTTTTTCGCTGTGCAGGTGATAGGCACTCTGCGCAACCTGTAGAGTCTCCCTCTGCAGATACTCAAAAGTTGCCTGAAAGCTGTCCTGGACAACTGGCTGTGAGTGACCCTGCTTGGGCAGGGGAGCTGCGTCAGATGCCCTCCAGAGGTCCCTTCCATTCTCTTTTCTTTGAAAAACTTCCCTCAAACATGGAGCCAACTATAATTGTTTAAAGTAATAGATTTGTAAAAGTATTAGACTGCATCCAATTTTTTGATTGTATGTTTGCAAATTGGTTTTTTTAGGGGGAGACCCACTGGAAAATAAAATGATTATTTTATTTATTCTCAGTGATAAAGATACAAGGCTGTTCCTATTTGCTCTGTTCAACACCATCTGTGTTTATGTGCATGGGTAACACATTATCTAAGAGTACGGAGCCTTCATCAGAGCTGCTGATAGTTTCAGCCACTTGTAATGTTATAGCTTCAGAAAGTTCTGGATAGTTTTGTTTTTTGTTTTTTTTTTTTTTTTTTTTGAAGTGGTGTATTTTGACTGCCAGTCAGAGACTGGCAGAAGAAACAGTCTTGGTCTGTAGCTTGAAATATGAGTTTTGCCAAAGTGTTCTTATTTAAAGCTCATGTTTCGTAAGAGCAGTCAAGTAACACAGAGGTGAGGAAGTTTTTGGATAGGGCTCATTGCATGCCTCCCACTCATGTTACCCAAAATCTGAAGAATGAGCAAGTAATAAAGCCACAAGGAACTGGGGTTTTTAATTAATTAGGGAAATTAACAATTTAATTTAATGCAACTGAAGGATGATCGCTTTACAATGAGGGGTGTAAGTTATGAAATAAAATTACTTCAAGTACATATTTCCCCTTCTGCATTTTGATTTTCTCCATTTTATCTATTAATTTGTATCATCTCTTGTTTGAAGGCTTTCGGACAAATAGGTACTCTGTTTTGGAATTAAATCAGAACTAAACATCTGAACTGCAAGAAGACTTCAGAACTAGCCTAGGTAAAGGAATCTGGGATCTCCAGAACTCACAGTGTCCCTTTCATGAGCTTGTGTGGAACATGGTGCAGAGGTTCCTTTAGTTGAAAATCATTTATACCCAAATGTGGGGAGAGGAGTCCTAGTGCCCCATAATACCTGCTTTTCTTTGCATTAGGATGCGCGGGTCAGGCACACAGTTTAACTGTCCCCTTGCTGACACAGCTTAGTGGCCAGCATCCTCTAGCTTTTCAGCAAGCATATGCTAGCCTCATTTAGCGGGAACTGCTAAGGAGTCATGACAGTTATTATGGCTGTGGGCTAAATGTATTATACCTAGCACCTGCTTCTTTTCCTCTGCTCCTCCTTACTCATGAACTCTGTATCACTCTTCCGTGCCTGTCATGTTTTGGGGACAGTCAACAGCAACATTTTCTGCTTGCTAGAAGTCTTTTTAGATAATCTCGTAGCTAAATTAATTTCAGCGTGGGTTTAATAGCATGGCAACCCAAAGGATGTATTTATTTCTCAAGTTCTTTGTAGCAGAGCCTGCACAGCCCATGTTCAGACCCTGTGTCAGGGAACCATTGTTCACAGAAATATAGAATGGTTTAGGTTGGAAGAGACTTTAAAGATCATCTAGTTCTTAACCTTCTGCCACGGGCAGGGAGACCTCTCACTGGGTCAGGTTGCTTAAAATTGGGAACTGATTGTTTGCAGTTGTCTACACATCTCTTGGGGTTTTGTCCATTTCCTTCTTACTTGCATATGGAAATACACTCATATTCTTGGCACTGGGCTTCCCTCTTCCCCTGTGTTACGAGCAGGACTATGCATTGCCTATTGGTCCCATTCCAGTAGTTCCCTCGTGGCCTCATTCTACAAGTCTTGCGTCACATTTTTTCTTCTCAAAACCAAGGGGAATATCATACCCTGGTTCTTCAATCCTTTGGCAATCACAGCTGGTAAAATTTTGCTCAGCAGGGTCCCCTTTTCACTGAGATCAACTTGGGCCTGGCTACTGGTGCTCGAAATGCTTCTATTCTTGTACGTTCTTACATTTTAAAATAAAATAAGTCAGAGCAGTCCTAGCATTCACTATAATGTTCCTTTTAACTGGGTCTCACAATGTTGCTTGGGCTAGAGTGGATACTGAATTGAAATGACCAAATAAAGCTTGTTAACTGTTCAGGTAGGACTTTTGTTCTCATGTAGGCAGTGTGATGAATACATCCATGGATTTTCATTTATTTATTTAAATGTAACTTACAACTGGAAATTGTTATGTAAAAAGAAATCACATTGTATTGGCTGCCAGTAAACTTACTTTATGCATCCTATGTATCAGAAGTCATCATTTGTTGGTAGTTAACTGTATCAAAACCAGTAAAACGTTTATTTTCTCGAACGGTTCACTGGGATCTTTTTCTTCATCTAGCAGAAAATAAAATCCCTTTCTTCTGAAATATGTCTGCAAGGTAGATTTTACCTGGCAGAGGTATGTGTACCTCCCTGCATCAATGAGGCACAAAGAACTTGGCAGAGGATTTGTCCCTAAGGAGTGGCAGGTGGTCTTCCCATCATTCTCACTCCTTGGGCTTCCCTGAAGGAAGGGGCTAATTTATATAATCAGTTGTTTCATCTGAACCCCTTTTTTCAATAGGAGAGATGTAAGCTCTTGTAATTCAACTTTATTTCAGCAAAGAAATGTTGGTTTTATCTCTTTCACAGAGGTGACTTTACCAGCTCAGGGTTTAAGAAGTTATGACACTGAAAAATTAGGAGTTCAGCTTGAAAATCATGCGCGTCTTTCAAAAAAAAAAAAAACAAAAATATCTGTGGAAACATTGTATTTAGGTGCTTGGGGTCTGGTGGTGCTGTGTGTGGAAGTTCTTTTTATTTGTGGTTTTGTTTTGTTTTGGTTTGGTTTGGTTTGGGCTTTTTTGTGGTGTGGGATTTTTTACTTCTTTTCTCCTGAGACTTTTGCTGGATGTTGTGCCAGATGTTGAGACTCACAGTAAAATAGTAACAATTATGAGAATTCTTACCAGGGAAAAAAAACAGCCTTCCATTTTTCAATATCCAAAGATAATACATTTTAGAAAAAACAAGTACTTGTAGCAATAATGTTTTTGTATTCTGCCTTTCTTACTTCGCTAGTACTGCTGAAATTGGGAAAAGCTGTAATTAAACTTTCACACCTAAATTTAAAATACAGTTAAAATTTAATTCTTATTTTAAGCTATTTTTGTACTGAAAAAGCAGTATATTGGGAACTGAGCCAGAGATTAATAACATGTTTTTTAAATGACAGCCAAAAAGAGAAGAACAAAGGGGGAGAGGTTTGTGGTTTTTTTTTTTTTTTAAGAGACATTATCTGAACTATGTGTTGCGATACCACAATGGAGTCTTGCAACAAAATGTAACTGAAAAACTTAACTAATTCGTATCTGAACTGTATATAATTGACTTCTTAGGTAGGAAGGTTAATTTGAGATTGTTTCAAGCTGTGTGTAGAATGTAGAAAGTGTTTCATTTTGATTTCGTAATTATGCTTGTGCATAGTATGCACAGTTAATGTGGGGTGTGAATTAGGAGACTACATATTTGTACATTATTATTACTACTATTAATGTGTTTTGAAACTGAAAAGAAAATTACTGTTGGTTAGGCACTCACATTTGGTAAAGGTAATAGTCTATTAAAAGTACTTATCTATTGCACAGGATTTGTTCAGTGATGCAAATCAATGTTTTCCAGAGTGAATGCAGATTAGTGGTACCGTGCTGTCAGCATGAAGTTGGTGTCTGGTAGCATTGCAGGATGGGTTAATCATAGGAAGTAAGGCATTTTTTGAAAAAAGATGAGTATCTTTCAGTGAGTAGACAGTTTGTAAATGTGGTTGCAATTAACTACCAGGTTACAGCCTGTCTGGAATAATCGAAGCGCCTCAACAGAGGCCCAAGAAGCATATTGTTCCTTATCGCCCATCTTGGGTCTTAGGCTTTGTGGTACTTAATAGGCACAGGATGGGAATATTAATAAGAATGCATAATATTAAAGAAGATTTCAGGTTGTTCAATACTACTTGCCAACACTTAAAGAGGCATTTTTAATTTTGCAAATTATATGCTTGTGTACATCATGCAATCGTTTGTTAATACCTCAAAATTAGAACAGTGTATTTTGATTTATTTGGTAATAGACATTGCTGGAGAAAAACATTATGCCTGCCTGCATTTTAAGACTATTAGTTTTTCTATTTGTGAGTGAAATTACCCTGAGCATTCCTGTTGCTTCTTTCTTGTTAATATACATATGAAAAAGCTACACTTGAACTGTGGAATGGTGAACCTGAGCTGTGCAAAGACTGAAATATCGAATGTAGGTAGTGAAGTTAATAGTGTAGTCAGAAGCCCAGCCAGAGCAGATGGATGCATTATTGAGCTACTATCAATCCGACTAGCGTTTTTTCCAGTACCAGTGAAGATGTAAAAACTCAGGATCATATGCAAGTTGTACAGCTCATGCCAGTTTTAATCCCATTTGGACTTTGCTCTTGGTGTCAGAGCTAGTTAGGTTGACACTAGGCTATCGTTAATGCCATTATATATCGTGTATGTGTTGCAGACTTTGGGCAGCACTGTAGACGTGTCAAGATACAGCAGCCGTTTCACGCCTGTTCACAGTCTTCTAGCTGTCCTGTTGGGGAAGCCAGCTTCTGAGGACACTGAGACACAGTCAGGACATAGGTACGTGGTAGAACTAGGGAAGAGTCCCCAATGAGGAGCAGGCACTTCACTTCCCTGCAAGCTAGGCACTTAGCCTGTAAGTCACTGAAAGCGGTACCCTCATACCTGGCCTTTCAGTTTCCTCTGTCACCCAGTTTTCCCCTAAGGCTTCCAATGAAGGCATTAGATACGTCTTCTAATAAGCGGTGGCCAGCAATGACTTTGCAGTCTGTGGGAAAGAGGATATGGCTTCTGAATAATTTGATAAACTCCACCTGCTGCTACCAGTCCCTTTGGGCAAACTCTATTGCAAATGTTTTCTTTAGTAGAAAGCAAGAACTGAAGTCAATTCTCTTCATTCACATTTATAAAGTACCTTTGTTTCTTTTGTTCTTTGCATAGTTTTTTTGTTACTTTTGTGTGGCTATAATTTTGTCGATTTTATTTACGTTTGGTTACCTTTCTGTAAAATTTTTGTCTTAAACTTTTTTTTATCATAGGAATACTTACAAATGCAGAAAATAAGTCATTTGAAAAGAACAGTAAGTAGATTGGGGTGTGTAGCATCCCTGTTCTATAATGCTTTTGATTTGATTATGTCAAGTCTGAGGAATGCAAGCTTTAAAAAAAAATAAACTGTGACATTCACACATACAGACCAGCCCCTGGTTGACTGTGGAGGCTTTTAATAGTGTCTTATTATAAGGTGTTTAACTTTCTGTAGTGTTTGGGGTTTTTTCCACAATAGCTTTATTTTTCTCCTTTCCTGTTTTAACACAGAGGAGTTGCTGGGAATGTCACTTTTAATTTTTATCTGTCAGTTTAATTCTGGACTTGATACAGCTAACAGTAGATTTCCCCCGCCACGACAACAAATCTCCTATTATAAAACCCTTTCATAACGACGCACTTTTCCCCCAATGATGCATCAAGTGAGATCTGCAGGAATTGGAAAGTAGCTCAAACATGCCACTCTAACAGTTCTAAAAGTTTCTCAGTTGCTTTCATTTTTTGAAAGCTCTTTTTACTCACCCGCCCAAAGGAGAAACGACTCACTTGCAATCTTCAATAATGTAGTTCCAAATTCCAGTTACAGTGTAAATTACAAATTCCCTGCAGATAGTTAGAAGCACCTGAAAGAATGTCCTAATGTGAATTTAAGTACTGTGTGCTTCCCTTGCTCCTGCAGAAGGTGGGTTTTTACACTCTAACAGCAAAAATGCTGTATTTTACTCTAACAGAAACCTTCTCTAAATGCGTATTTTGCACACAGTGCATCCCTCAGAGTGCTCATGAATCTGGAGCCAAGTGCTTGAATGATATTTGCTAGTTTAATAGCATTGAGTTTCCTTGATGTTGAGAGGAGTTGTGTACAGTTACACAGGTATGAATGCACAGTTAAGAGACAGCCGTTCATGTGTTTTGGTATGACTGTCTCTTATTTCAGTTTTAGGTATGGACTCTCTAGGAACAGAGGCGTCTTCGCTGCTCTGATATGAGACTCATGACAGTTAAAGTACAGGAGTGGATTTAGTGCAGTAGTACTTTTGGATTTACAGCTACGTACCGATAGCGAAGTCATCTGACGCAATGAATTAAAAGGGTTTCTGCTAATTCTAGGTTTCGTGCGCTCTTCTACTTTTGCAGTTTTACTAGGATGCTTAATTTAGATTTATGAATCATTAAATTTCCTCCTTAAATCAGAATTGTTTTAAAACAATTTCATGACCTGGAGGGTGATGGGGTCGGTTCTGCTGCCCATAGACTTTTTAAAGAAAGATGTAACAATTCAAGTTGTGGTTGCTTTCTGTTAGGCATTTGGGTTCATCCAGTAAGTTTTTAATAAAAATTATCCAAAATTATCAAAGGTAGGAAAGTAAACCCCAATGTATTGCATTACATTACTACAGGTCTGATTTTGATCCTATTTGCCATGCATAAAGGCCAGGTTGTTACAAGTTATGGTTTTATTAAAATTAAAATGAAACCCAGAAAAATAAAATAATAACTAGTCCAAATAAAAGCCTATGAAGCACTTAAAGAAAGAGGCACATTTTGGATCTCTTCAGATACTGAGAAAGAAAGCTGATCTCTATAAGATATGCATAATGGTTCCCTTGATTATGATTTTGCAATTTCATTTGTAAATAAATTTCTTGTTTGTCTCTGTTCAACACACAAAATGATTAGTTTGTCCAAATGTCAAAAAGTCTGCAACAATAGTAATTCTGAAGGTGTTTTTCTTCAGTTTTGTGTCAGCATGTGAGAGATGTTTTGCAGTAGCAGGTACTTTCTTTTCTGGCAGCCTTATGCTCTTTTATCTTTTTTTCTTGTTTCCCTTCTTATCCCTCTGACGTACAGAAAAAGTAAATGCGTATCCTCTGATCACATCACTTGGGACACAACAACCCCATGCAGTGTTACAGGCTTGGGGAAGAGTGGCTGGAGAGCTGCCTGGCAGAGAAGGACCTGGGGGTGTTGATTGACAGTGGCTGAACATGAGCCAGCAGTGGCCCAGATGGCCAAGAGGGCCAGTGGCATCCCGGCCTGTGTCAGACCCAGCGTGGCCAGCAGGAGCAGGGAGGGGATTGTGCCCCTGTGCTCAGCACCGGTGAGGCCACACCTTGAGTGCTGGGTTCAGTTTTGGGCCCCTCACTCCAAGAAGGACATTGAAGGGCTGGAGTGCGTGCAGAGAAGGGCAATGAGGCTGGTGAGGGGCTGGAGAACAAGTCCTACGAGGAGAGACTGAGGGAATTGGGGGTGTTTAGCTTGGAGAAGAGGAGGCTGAGGGGAGACCTCATCACTGTCTCCGACTGCCTGAAAGGAGGCTGTGACGGGGTGGGTGCTGGGCTCTTCTCGCAAGTGACAGCAATAGGACAAGAGGAAATAGCTGCAAGTTGCACCAGGGGAGGTTCAGACTGGACATTGGGAAGAATTTCTTCACTGAGAGAGTGGTCAGGTGCTGGCACAGCTGCCCAGGGAGGTGGTGGAGTTGCCATCCCTGGAGGTGTTTAAAAGACAGGTAGATGAGTTCCTTAGCGATATGGTTTAGTAATGGGACAGGTATGGTTGGACTCAGTGATCTCGGAGGTCTTGTCCAACCAGATGATTGTATGATTCTGTGATTGCTTATCTTGGAAAAGCATCAAGATTCATTTGAAATTGCAGCATTGTTTCACTCCAGCTTTCAGTGGTGTGGGGAGTGAAGTAACTTGTCTCTAAAGGGGCTCTTGTACTGCAGCATTTGCTGTCTTAAAATGCAGAAAGTTTGAAATACTCTGAACTGCCGTCTCTTGTAGTTACTTTTGTATGTCAGCTGCGTGTGAGACAAACCTTACTGAGATAATGCTTGTTAATTATTTGATAGCTGTTTTTTTGCTAACTACTTGCTAATTTCTTTGTATTGTACCTATACCTTTCCTATACAAATCCAAACATCAAGCCTTTAAGTTTTGGCAACTGTAGTGAACTACAGAGAAACTGTGTTTCTTTATTCCTGGCCTTTCCGAATACCTGGCTTGTCTGAAAGCCCAGCAACAGGGAGTTGCTTCTCTTATATACCGACAGACTTCCATTTCCTGGAGATACATATTTTGGAGGAAATGTTAAGTCTAGGGAGTTGTCATGTTTGTGTATTTCAGCTGTGGGGCATGAATAGCAGCAGAGGAACCATTTTCTGTAGGGATGAAAAAGGGCAAAACTGTTTGCTAGAACTGATTGACTATTTTTTGAGACTGGATAGGAGTCTTTCATGTATTCGCAGCTGAGTGTTAAATTGTCTTAGACCTACGTTAAAGTACAAAATAAACCCCTTCTTTTGGTCATCTCTTCTAAAAGTTTGCCAGCTCTTGAAGGAATCTGGCTGCATCATCCACTTTTCAAATGAGGGTTGAATGCAGGATCAGCTTTCTGTTGAAAAAAGAATGTGAAACTCTTGGCAAAAAGTTGGAGTCTGATTCCAACAGATCAGATAACACAGGATAAATGCAGGGAAAGAGGTAAATGAGAAAACTTGTGTATATTAGGGAGGTGAACTTTTTTTTATGAAGTCATTCGTTAAGTGTCAAGTATGTGGAACAGAAGCTCCGGCTTTTGGTTAAATTGGTCCACGATATGAAAAATATTTCATCTTTAGCATCACTTGGAATAGAGAAGTACCTGAGAAAGGAATGTTAAAATAAGAATTTACATTAATCCCTGGAGAATCTCACTGGAGTAAGGAATGAGCTCTGTAATGTTCAGATTGGGAACCTGCAATAAAGAACTGTACAGGTGTGTGTTCTAAGGGTCATTTATTACCTGAAGTTAGGGAGAAAAAGTGAATAATAAAAGTTTTAAGGCAAAAAATATTAATTCTGAGGGAGTGATTGATAACTTTGCTCTCCTGGAAAATGAGTCATGCTTACTAAACTAGAGGAAGAGCCTGCATTTTCTCTATGGAGTGCTCACAAGAAATGATAGTGTCAATTTGTATCATATTGAACTGTGCAATAGGTCCGTATCACTTAATGTCATTTGAATTGCATAGCCAGAGACAACATTCAAAATTTTAAGTGATGATAAAGAAATCCCTTTTAAATGAAAACTGGAGAGAAATGTATCCGTAAGATTGCATGTTATTTTGTTCACTTTAAAGTAACTCATTCTCTGAGGAGAATGCGACATTTGATTCTGCTTTATTAGTAAATATGGAAGATGGACTGGACTGGACTTGCCTGATTTGCTTAGGAATTAGATGGCACCTAAACTATTGAATACTTCCAATATGAGAAAACCCCATAACTACCGAGTTACTTTTTTCTTAGTTTCCCATTTCATTTTTTCTAACAGTTTTAACTTTACAGCTCATTGATCTGGGGTATGATGGTACTGATCAATAATTAAAGAATTCCTGTATCCATCTGCCTAGTGACTCTTACGTTTTGTTGTCTGTGTATCTATGCATTGTGTTGTCTGTGAGCAGCCAAACAGAAGGACTTCCCAGTCAGGCTCCAAATCCTAACATTTTGTCATCTTTACGTCTCACAGAGTTCTGAAGCCTCTGAAGTGGTAATCCTGGAGCGCTGCTGGATTGTGGAGTTCAGGACTAAAACAGATGTTTCCATAGTTCTCAGTAAGTAAGACAGAGCTCAATATGTTCAGTGTGATTTTTCTTTTTTATTTCTGTCAACAAAAATAACAACAACAAAAAATACTCAGACATTGAAACTTTGGTAAAACTTAGCTGAAATATATCCAGTTGTCTGTTAGATACATACATGTAAATGCTGCTTGTCTCTGAATTCATGCCTAAAAAGAATCCCCTAAAAGCTATCGTTTTTCTAAAATTCAGTGAAATTCTTATGTTGACTTCCTTTGACAATGAAGAGAAGTTTGATATTCTGGTTTGTTAGGTATTACATACAATATGGGTGCCATGTTAATGCATAGTCGATTCATCTTATTCTTGAATGATTAATCATTGCCAACTTCCCTATTAAATGAAGGGTTTCCTGATTTTTTCACCTTCTATCACCTCTTCATTGGTAAAATTTTTAAAAACAGTAGAAAACTGTTATTCCGTAGAAATCAGAATCATTGTTTTAGTGGAAAGGTTTTATTTTTAGAAAATGTTGACAGAGTTTTCTATGAGCAAGCAACTAAAAAAGCCAACCTGTTAGAAACTTTTTTATGATGTGGATTATTTCTGATACCTCTGCAGAATTTTGAAGTCCCTAGGTCAGTTCACCATTTCTGTTTTCTGTAATATTCTGAGAGTAGTTTTGATAGGCTGGTAAAACTAGCTACGGGGCAAAAAAGGTTACACTGCAGCTGTGGACTTGATGGCCAGTTTCACTTTTAGTACATTTTTTTTTTTTTGTTTGTTCTAATCAGAATCTCCAGTCCACTTCAGGAAAATGTTGCATTAATTGTCTTAACTTTTGTCATCACCTGCTGAAGTGATTCTTAGTGTTCAGTCACATTTGAGAAGGCAGTGGCTTAAAATGTATTCCTTGTGGGGGTTTATCCTTTTCTAGGTATTATTCTGGGGAACAGCTCAAATCCTGCATCTTTAATGGTGGAATTAAATCTTATGTCTTGTGCCTGACATCGAGGCACTGCATTATAAGCGCTTCTTTCTGGATTTGGAAGCATCATTTTGCTTGACTACAACAGCTGAATGATTACCATTAACTCTCAAATTCAGACTTTTCTAATTATGCCCTTGTTGATTCCAATTCACTGATTGTAATCATCAGCTTTATGAGGTGGTGCTGTTACAGTTTGGATATAAATACAGTCATGTCAGTTCCCTTCTGGTACACCTTTTACATTGCTGGAATATAATGCTGCTGAACGGAACCAAGAATACAGTTGTAATTGCCAACAGGATTCTTTCAATTAGCTTTGAAGCCTGCAAATGCGGCAGTTTCTGTGACAGCGAGACTGGCAGATTTAAGTCCAAAACCCGGGAAAGTAGACAACAATGAGTACTAAGCAGTTCAGACTGCCTCTGGAGAAAAAGAGACTGTGAATATGTATGGAGGAAGAAATATACTTGCGTAGTTAGGACCAGAAATTGCTACCTGAGCATCAGACTTTGAAAACAAAGTTTGAAGGTCAGTAGTGTGGTTAGAGGTAAGGGAGGCGTTCTGACCCGCCTCTAGAAACATATTAAAGTAGATGGAAGAGTACGGAAAACTCCAGGTATGCAGTGCCAACAAACCATGATGAGTGCCTGGGGCACAACCAAAAGAATAGAACAGAAGGAAGGGGAAGGGACAGACAGGTAGAAGAGAAATGGATTTATAACTTAGCAATTTTCTTGTGCTGGAGAACAAGAGCCTGGCTGACAAGCTAGACTATTATGAGGTATTAGAAGAAAACTGAAGACAAATAAAGATGATATACTCTGTACTGAGTGAGGATAAAATACCAAAAGAAGTGAAATAATAGTCTGTGACTGTAGAAGAGAACAAAATTCAGAAGATAAAAGCGTGGGGAAAGCAATACTCTGGAATTAAGAAGGGAAAACTTGGCCAGTAGGGGCTTCAACCTTGAAAACTAGCTGCATTGTCACAAGAATGTATCCATTGGCTATTGGGAGCCAAAAAAAGCTCTAAAACGTGTACCTGGGACTTTAAAGGGTTCAAATGGAAGCAGGATGGGGGAACATACCTGCTCACAATGTCAAATTCCTTGTGGAACAGACAGAGGTGAGCTGTGGCAGAATACAGCGGAAGGAGGTGGAGTTTAACTTGTGGTGTGGGGCGTCATTGGGATGGGTCGTGTTCTCCATCTTGCAGGCTGTGAGATGAAGAAAATCATCTGGAGGTTCAACTTGGAACTGTGAAGGGGTTATGGACTGAGCTTTTGGCTGATGTTTCCACCTTTCTCTTCGTGGTGTGCTGAATTATGGGAGAAGTGCAAGAGGGAGACATGAGGAGACTAACTGGGGTATTTAAGAAGAGAATATAATAGAGAGCAGTGGAATAAACTTGGAGGGCAAGAGGACGCTTTCATGCAATATGTAGTGGTATTGTAGAGCTGATCTTTGCCTCAGGATGGTCTGGGCTCTGGAACACAAAGCATAAGAGGTCAGGCAGTCACAGTAGGTAATCGTGTGCATGCTTCAAGACTTGTACTCACAGCGCAGCCCAGCTCAAAAGATTTCTAGCTGGTCCATGAAAGGACACGGAAGGATTTGTTAGGTGAACTACTGCTCTGTGTGTGGCTGATTGCTTGCCTGCCCTTGTAACATGGGCTGGTTGCTATTAGCAGAGCAGGTCAGGCACTGGTGTGAGATGGGTCTGATTGAATGTGGTAGTTCACACCATGTGATTGATTCCTGAAATCCCAGAAGGTGTGATAAGGAGAGCATTTCAATCCTTTTGTCCAAAAATATCTTAAACCTGGAAACTACTGCTGTGCACTGAAATATTTGAGTAATGTGGTGCTAACTGCCTTGCATTGTATTTTCCTCAGGAATGGTCATCGTGTTGGTACCATCGAAGCTTGCACCTTGTACAGTGCAGTCAGGCATTGTGGCCTCACAATAGTAGCTGTTCAGAGAATACTTGTGTCTCTGTTGGACTGTGGAACGCCCGTTGAAGGTGGTTAATTTGCTGGGTTTAAATGCCCAGTGGGCTGCAGGGTGGCTGGGGAGGCTGGGGCTGCCCTGTGCTCAGCCCCTCAGCCCTTCTGGTGGTGCCTCAGGGAGAGCGGGTTTCAGAGTGGGTAAAATGTTATGCAGCAGTGAGCGGGGGCTTGATGTTTGAACCTGCCCTAAGAGCAATCTGAAGTTCACCACTGCTGTATGGAGCCTCATGTGGGTGAGAGTAAAGAACTCCGCCTCCTTTCCTCCATGTGATGGTGTACAACGCAAAATGGAGAATGAATCCAAGAGACACAGGCACAGTTAAATGAAATTAAATGTGAGAGACAGCATTCAAGGACTGCCTTTGCTTGATCTGTAAATCTCTTCTAGTTTTCAGGGTAAGGGGTAAGACTGTATTAACTGCATTACTGTATGTGGTCCCTTAGGGAGAACTAGGGAGGAAAGAGCTCTAAACATCCAGGTAGAACTGGTGAAATGTGAGGAGGAAGGGAGAGAACAGAGGAGAAGACACAACTTCAGGCTTTTGGTGCAAGGTTGATGTCATCTAAAACACATTGCAGGCTGTGAGACCAAAAAAAAGGGCAGCAAGAATTCCCTTTTGCCATTTGTGGTATGTAAACTGCTTAACTTGTAGCTGTTTGTTTCCTTCAGTAGAAGTGGCTTGGGAGGGCAGGTCAGAACCACTCCCTGGTTTAGAGATGGAATAACTGAGTCATATGCAATTTGTGCAGACCTAGGCAGAGAATCAAGGTCTCTCAATCCTGCCTTTTCTAAGGCATCACAGTATCACAAGGCTGGAAAAGACCTTTGAGATCGAGTCCAGCCTATGACCCAACACCTACTCGTCATCTAAACCATGGCACTAAGTGCCTCATCCAGTCTCCTTTGAAACACCTCCAGAGACGGTGACTCCACCAGCTCCCAGGGCAGCGCATTCCAGGTAGACTGATGGTGCAGCCAGTGGTGTGCTCTATCTCCTTTCAATGCAAGCAATCTACTGCTTTACAAAGGCCACTCTTAGTACTTCCAGTAAATGCTGCAGTGTTTCTGTTCAGTGGTTTTGAGATACCATAGTGGTATTTTAATATTTGTGCGATCTGCCTTGTTTCTAGCATAGGCGCAATGTTTATTTAATGGAAGGGCAGAAGCAATGTGTGAGATCGTACAGGTATTAAAAGAAACCAAGTTTTATACACTATATTAATTTCAAATACCTCCAGCTCTTTGTGAGATTCTGTGGGGGTTTAAATGGAGATTGTAGTGGTAGCTTATATAAGTTTTTTTTCAGCAAAGAAAAATAATAATAATGATGAAAATCACAACACTGAAGATAAAGTTTTTAATTAAATTCTTTATCTTTGATTGAAAGTTTAACTTCCAAAGGAAGATTAACGTAGCATCATGAGTAACCGTGGGATGATTTCATCACTACTAATTTGAACATGAAATGCATCAGCATATAGAATTCAGTCAGCTTTGTGAATTGAAAGCCTCTGATGTCTGTATTAGAAATATCCTGCGGATATGATTTCCGTATCAAAGCTTCCATTTTACTTTTGCTACAGCATATGGTGGTTAGCTGTGATGGTGCTTTACATTTTAAAGTGGCAGTAGCTCACTGATACTCTCAACCATTTTCCACTGCTGAGGTTCCAACTGAGAATTACTTTTTTCTAGTGCATGTTAAAATTAGAGACACAACCTTTGACCTTTTTCAACTCTCTTTGCATGTTGGCTTAGGAAGAAAAATAGTCATTCTCTAAGGAGAGGCTGGAATCCTGAACATAGACCATATGCTTTGTACTTGTTTTTATTTAAATCCTGCCAGTAATTTCTTTTTCACCCTGTTCAATATCCTTTTATGCTTAAAACTCTCATTAATGAAAATAAAGCCAAGTTGTAAGAGTATCAGTCTTCCTCTCACTTTTACATGTTTGTAAAATAAAACAATAAAGCCTTCTTAAGGAGAAAAGAAAAAGAAACTTAACAAATGAAAAAGCTTTAAAATGAAAATGTTTCTTTTTCTCTACCCCTGGTAATTTGTTTTGTTTTATTTTACTGTTTTATATTTTTAAAGCATTTCCATTAAACTCCAGTCTTTTGAAAGGCAAGGTTCAACTCCAGTAACTGCCTATGCTTCTGTTGGTGACTCAAGTCATTATTTCTGGCTCACATAAACCCAGATTTCTATGCAAGAGATTATAATTAAGGTTACATTCAAGTACACTTTAAAAATTTCAGTGGCATCATTAAGATACGTTTTTACAAGAAATTTGTATATGCAGAGAAAAGAGGCAATTGTTATTGTTAAATGGGAACAAAAGAAGATATTTGAGGATAGTGGAACTAACACCAAAATACATTTCTAACTTCAGACAGTTGACTTGGAGTAGAAAAGGTTTTCTAGTGCCACTGGGGATCTCTCAGGTTCTTTTTTGTGCTCTTTCCTTATTTGATGGCGGCCTTATTAGAGCAGGGGAGTTGAATTTTTTTATTTTAACTGCTGAAGTCCTGTGAGAGCATAACTTTCTGTGCTGGCTTCCATGGGAGAAAGTATTACTGAGATCATGCAAAAGAGTTGGTGAACAGAGTCCTAATCAGAAATGTTTACTTTCCACAATCTACTTCCTCAGCTCTTGTCTCCAGTTGTGTCATGGTACTGAAAAAAGGAAAAGAAACAAGGTAGTCAAGCTGCTGGAAGGGCTTCTAAGCACCTGCTAGTGAGGTGTCTCCACCTAAGAAAGTGCCTGAAGCAGTGATAGCCGCTGGACCACATTAACTTTCCAAGTGTCAGCCTAAGTGACCGCTAGTTCTGCCCACTCTGTCTGTCAAGGCCTGGGAAGCCAAGGGTTATGTGCTGTGGAAGTTGGTCAATTTCTAGATTACAAAATCCTCCTTCAAAATGTGCGTATGACAACTCTGCTATCCAAATGGACGTGCATTTATATGGACCCAAGCGCTACATCCCCCTGCTGCAGAGCAAATGCAGAATCCTCCGCTACACAACCTCTCCCCACAGTTCTCATCAGCGATGCCTCACTGTTAACGTTGCTTTTGCTGCACTTTTGAAGTGCCCATTGCATTATCCAAGTGTCAGTGCCAACATTCAGACCGCTCCGTGAATTAATTAGTAATATTTGATCTTCCCCATGCTCACCCTCCTGCTGCCACCCTGCCCTCCCTGAGGCTGGTAGCTGTGAGCATTAATTTATTTTCAACTGGGTGGTTCAAAACTGAACTGGCAGTGAGAGACAAGAGAAGCAGCATTTTGACAGCTTGTTATTATTGCAGTTGGAGGCCAGTATTTAATGGCAAGTATGAAGAGTGTGCCTGACTTCACACAGTTTCAGATTTACTCTTGTAGGAATGTAAGTAGACTATACTGATCGCAGTACTCTTCCTTTAAAGCACTCTGCTAAGGTTCCAGGAAACAAACAAGATATCCTGGGAAAAGCTGAGAACAAAGCTTTGTAAAATATTGATTTAGACAGTGATTTCAATTAGATAGATACAAACCGACTGTCAGGATGAATGCTATCAGGTTACTGTAGGTGACATTAATATCTCAGTGTTTGATTTCAAAATCCTTCCCTTTATTTCCGTTTTTTTGAGTTACGCAAGCTGTCAAAAGGTCCTGTGTTGGTTCTTGTAGCTATGTAGACCTTCAGTTCAAGATTTTAGGGCTAGAAAGTTGAATGTTTTACAAAGAAGACCGTTGAGCTTAACTGTGTGAATATCTTCTGTAGGTTTATGCCACTGTATGTTCTTGAATCTTACATGTTTTCTTTTTCAAAACTTACATAGAATGTTTTGGGTTGGAAGGGACCTTAAAATTCATCCAGTTCCAACCCTCCTGCCATGGGCAGGGACACCTCCCACTAAATCCAGTTGGCCTCATCCAACCTGGCCTTGAACACTTCCAGGGGGAAGGGGCATCCACAGCTTCCCTGGGCAACCAGTGCCACAGCCTCATCACCTGCACAGGAAAAAATTGCTTCCTAATATCTAATCTTAATCTTCCCTCTTTCATCTTAAAGTTGTTACCCGTCGTCCTATCATTGCACTCCCTGACGAAGAGCCCCTCCCCATTTTTTCTGTAGGCCTTCTGTGAGTACTGCAAGTGTGCTATAAGTTCTCCCTGGAGACTTGACTTCTCTAGGCTGAACAACCTCAAACTAGGACTGTATACCAGATAAAGGACTGCTGTCATTTAATTCAATAGTAAATGTTTTCAAAAGGTCAAGATTTTTTTTCAATGCTAACTCGCGGTAACTCATGTCAGCAATAATACAACATAACAAAGGATGCCCGTGTACTTATATTTTCTACAGTAACTCCTTAATTGTCAAGTGCTTTTGTCCACTTATGAAATATTCCTGTGTTTAGAGTGTTTTGATACAAATATAGTTCTCCTGTGGCCACCATTCATTTGAGGCCTTCCTTACGTTTGTGGATACGTTAGTTTTATTTTCAGTTAGACTCATTTCAGCTAAGTTTTGTCTCCATGTTGAAACTTTGAATTAAATGTCTGAGCTTGATAGGGTTTGCTGCATCTGATTTAAAATAATAGTCAACAGAACAATCTGGGAGAGAGAGAAAAGCAAAGAGATGATCTTCATTATGTAAATAGACCTGCGTGTTCCTTTCCTGCGACAGACGTTTTTGCCACTGTGTGTTTTGGACAGTGTGTTTCTCCTAGTATGTGAACTTGTACATAAACATGCACTGAAACCATATGTGAAATAGATGACTTACCAACTGCTGCATCTGCAGAATGAAACTTCTCTGCATTTGCAACTATGAATGTTTCAGATATTTTCGTATGCTTTTCAGAATTGCACTTAGCTGTCAGAGTACTCGAAATATCTAAATATAGCAGACTATAGTGTTTTGAAGTGATAGTTGAAAATGAGTTTCCAGATATCAAAACTGGCACCTGTTAGATCAGAATACGGTGAATTATACCCACTCCTACTGCAGTTTATATCCATTTCTGGTTCCATGCATATTAAGGGTGATTCAGTATGCCTTTTGTGCTTGGCAGTCTAATTTCCACAGCTAAGAGGTAAATATAAATAGCATGATTTCAATTGCAAAACATTGATTTCCTCCCAAAACAGATGTTTTTTATCTAGCCAGTGGTAGGATATTTCAGGGCAAGATCACTGTTCCTATTTACATTTTAAAATAAAGAGCAAAATGAAAAGAACACTTTGATATATTTGTATTTTTGTTGTTAAGTGTTGGCTTGTTTGTCTGGAAGTCTTTCCTTAGCTAAGGTATTGTGGAGATCTGAACTGCTTTTATTAATATTATGCTTTTAAAGGCTGAATAGTACAAGCAGGTGCTTTGCATGCCTGTAAAAATATATATAAGTATATATATTTTTTTCATTAGAATGGCTATTTTGGTCTTGATGCTTGTTGACTACATGCCTCCTCTTTCCTTTCTTTTTCCATTGGAATTCCAAAATACTATGAAATAAAAAAGTTTTAAATTATTGGGGTCAGTGATAGAAAAGAGTAGACAACTGTGCTGTTCTAGGTCTGACTGGAGGAGCTGAAAATTTATTAGCTTTTCTAATAAATTATCTTCTTGAAGACTATTGCCTTGCTCGGATGCATGATGAGAGCTTATAGCTAAAACTTCTGTGTCTCTAAATTGGTCTTTGACAAACAGTAAAGCTCGGTGTTTTCAGTTTTACTCAAGACAAGTGTTTCGTGTGTCAACAAGGATCTGATGAACATCTGCAGCAACCTCAAATTTTGAATATTCTTGTCTCAAGAAATGATACATTGGATTCTGACTGAGCCAGGGCTAGAGGCAAGAGTTTGAGTCCTTATTAGCACTTCCTAATTTGCCTGTGAAGCCACAAAGGTATTCCTTCTCTTTCTGCTCTTCTTCCCAGTCTTTCCTCGTAGTCCAACTGGTATGTGAAATCTTATCCAGCATTCTTAGCAGCAGCTGCAGCTACACAGTTGGATTTCCTTAGATCCACCCCCAGACAGAAAAATTGTGCCAGCTTTATAGGGATTTGTGCCAGAACAGTTTTAAGAGGCTTTTGACTTGAGGTTTGCATCTTTTGTTCGCTCATAACAATAAAACCAGAGTTAATTCTAAGTAGCAGATGCTCAGTTTATGAAGTGTAAACGGGTTTAGAATAACGGATGTGGGTAAATGCCCAAGGTTAAATAGTTGAGTTAGTAAAAGGGAATTTAAGTTCACATTATATTGAAAAAACTTTTCTGTTTCTTGGTTTTTTGAACACAGTATGAAAAGAGTTAAGTGTTCTGTTTCATCCAGTTATATGATCCATAGCTTATTTAGGTCAAAAAGATTTTGATGTCCAACCAAGTACTTCAGTCCTTATTAATACAATAACACAGGTGTTTTAGAGTTTTATGTTTCTAAATTGGTTGGTAACTTCTTTTAAAGAAGCATTGATTTTTCTTTCTTTCCCAGTTTGTTCTTCTCAGTGTGTGTCACACTAAATGTCACATTGAATTTGTGACTTGGTAAAGCCATCTATACTGTAGAATTCTAAATGCTGAAGAGGTGTTTTTTATTCCTGTGCTAATTCTAATCAAATGACTGACCCTTGCAGCTTACCTGGATTCCTTGGGAGCTTCAACCTTTTTTTTTTTTTCCCCCCCCCCTCCTTTTAAATTTTTTCTTAGAGAATTTGATCATTAAACAATTGGACTTCAAGCAGAACAGCAAAGGATACACATGGATAGTAACGAGGTCAGAATCTCCCACATACAACCTGTTGGGTCTTCACAGAGGAGCTATGTCATGCTAAATTATCTGCATGTGTTCGTGAGCAGCATTCTGGCAAGGATGAGCGAGAGGCTGAGCATAAAGGAGGGCTCTAATAGAAGAAATGATGGACACATTCATTCTGGTGGATCCCACTGTCAGAACCACGTCTACTGCCCCTGCTGAATCAAATTCATGTTCAAGTTAGCAGCTCTGATAGCTACCTGCTAGGCTACAGAATCTGTTCTAAAAAAGAATTTTGATTCAGTTCTGCCACCTAGTTTAACAATATGTTAATTGCTTTTGGAACCACTCTGTGCATAGACAGTACTGCACTGAGCATGAAAGAACTGGGATTTGATTCAAGAGGTGGACAGCGTGCATGGTTCTGTGACCATGAAAAGAAATGTGTCTGTGGTGGTTTTCCTTGTGTGCAACATCAATATTTTCATGATCTCCATTTTGAGCCATAGTTCCTAAACCCTGTATTTCTGTTTTCTGAGTACAGAGTTTCAGAGCGGAGAACCGGATCTTTACCTTGAAGCTGCATCAAAGCCAGATTGTGAAGCTTGGGCTGTGGCACTGGGAGAAGCAAACTCGGAAGGTTTGCACAATAAAATTCAGCAGCTCCGAAGGCTGATCATGGAAATCAAAGAGGAGAGATCATCAGATGAAGCACGGCAGTTCCTCCCTTCATCCCAAGCAGACAGTCTAGGAGAGCCACAGTTTACAAGTAAGTGCATATACTCGTTTTATCGAGCGGTACAATACAAATGGCCTGCTCTCTGTAGCAGTACAGATTGTGTCACAAACAGGGTCCCTAATGCTCTTTCATTTGTTGCTTGGCAAAGTTGTAGAGGAAGCAAATGGGTAAAGATTAACTATCATTAATGTATTTTGATTCATGCAGATAACCTTCAGGGGAACAAATGTGTGATTACTGTGTGTTTGAGTTTTTCTCTCTAATCTGATTTCTTCATAAGACTGAAATTGTTTAGTTAGAAATATTCTTTTCTCCTCTTTTGTCCTAGATGAACACATGAGCTACTGTTTAAATTATAGTCTGATAACATTGATAAATGACAAAGCTTTCGTGATACTTAAAATGAGTATGACAGACTTGTTCTTTGTGCTATAAAGGCAGGTAGCCTTATGCTGAGTCATGTTGGTGCAATGGAGTCTGGGCACTGTATTTCAGTTGCCCAGTTATTTAGTCAAGTCCTTATCCAGTGTATTATAAAGATATTCCAGATCACTGTGCTGACTCTGCTAGTGACAGAATTCAACTCAGAAATTTGTTTTAACTCCACTTATAAAAAACAAAATAATCTTATTGGTTATTTCTTACTGACCAAGATCTTTCTAAGCTCTTCAGCTGTCATTTTTCTTGCACAAACTTGAATGGTTAGCTATAGTAATGAGAACAGTGGGAATCTGGACCTATTCAGCAACAGCAAGTTTTCATGGAGCAAGAACAGCTATAAATTATGGTGGGATTTTTGGTGTTGCGTTTTTATTTTTGTTTATTTGTTTGGGATTTTGGGTTGGGGGGTTTTTTGAGGGTTTTTTTGGTTCTTTTTAAACTTTTAATACAAGTCTTACATTGCACTTTATATACCAACTCGTCCTTTTCACCTGACCAATTTCTTTGATACTGGTAAATACTTAATGCTTGCTGGAGACAATACATAGGTGTCAACAAGAGAGTTTAATTTCTACGTGGCTTGCTGTTACTGTACTTGTGATCCATTTACTTCCTGCAGAGGGTGAGCAACTTGGTATTATTTATGAATCCTTCCTGTGTTTCTCTTGTTGCAGCTCTGTGGTTCGCTCCTTTGTCCTAGTGCAGTAAGAAGATATTGTCCTTTGCAATGAAACATGTGCTAGAACATAAATCCACAATGGAGGGAATTAAAATGTTCTTATTGACCTTGGTATATGAAAAAAGGAATTCATGTGCTATTTCTCAACAAAAATATGTTGATTTTGTTGTTTTACGATTTAAATGTAGGTCAATAACATGGTGATATTTTTTTACTATATTAACATAACTTTAACTTACTTTTACAGAACGTTTTTGTTTCGATTTTTAATATAATGACATACCTACTTTTACTATGTATTAAAAAGCTGTACATTGAAATGAAATGATTTCTATTTTTTTTTCTTGACCTTCAAAGGTATTCAGAGAATTGCAGATGAGCCAAAGCTGGAGTTCAGTCTGGGTAAGAAACAATTTTAACTTCTTGTAATTGCTTATGTAATGACTTATGTGTATGAAGAGTTTATATATATATATGTGTGTGTGTGTGTGTATATAGCGTTATACAAAGTAACATGTTACCTGTTTAAAAAAAAGTAGAACAATCGTGATTCCTTTAGGTAGGAGAAATGCACATGCATGTTTTTGAAATGCTGACTCTTAGTTGGTTGAAAACGACTAAAGATCTATTGAGTTCTCTAGTGTTATGCTGCTCTATGAAACTAAAAATCTGTCCAATAGCTTTGTGAATGTTGTTTATGAAGTACTACTGAATTGGGACAAGACGTTTAACATGGAGACTTTAAAAAGATATTTTATTCAGATAAAAGTACTGATCGTTTAGAACAAACTTCTGTTTAAAAGCATGGATTATCATGATTATTATTCTGTAGAAAAGAGTTGATATGTTTACAAGATTTTCTCTTTTTATCCTTTGAATAAATAATTAGTGTATGAGAACTATGTGTTAGTATAGTATGTGTATATATAGAGAGAACTTTGAGAAGATGTTCTATCAGCTCAATCCTCCCTCTCTGTTCAGAGGTATACAGCATGATTACGATTGCTCAGTGAGTCAAGCAAGCTAATTGAGTGATCATGTGTTTGTAATACAAGAAAAAAGTGCACAATATTTGCAGCCCAGACTGTGTCACTTAAAAAGGAGAACTGTCAATTTTGCTCTTTCAGTGGAGAAAGTTTGAAGCTTTTGAAATAGTGAAATAATTGCTATAGAAGCACTGACTATAATAATTCCATATCAGAAATCAGAATAATAACTAGGTTTAGCTGATTAATTTTTGTACTTGATCATTTTAGGGGGTTTTCCAACTTAAATGTTCCTATAATTATTCCCAGCTCCTGTATATGGTAAAATAACACAGCTGGAAATAATGTCTTCTGAAGTACCTGATGCCATGTGCTGCATACATTCTGAAATCACTAAAACTTGTCCAATCTGCTTTGATTTTTTCATTCATATACCTGCTAATATGCATCTCACGTTCTGTAGCTCTACACTGAGAAACTTCTGTTCAGTGCTATTCAATACCTGTTCTATTTACTCTGATAGAAATACTTTAAAACATCTGTTGCAGAAGCGTGTGTGTGTGAGAGAGGGAGGGAATGAGAAAGGGAAAAGAACATTTGAGAGCAGAGCATTCTAGAAAATCAAACCACTATTTGGAGAATTTAAATTATGTACAATCTGCTCTCACTCAGCAGCCCCCCAACCTGGTAAACAACACGACCTGCAGGTTCTCACCTTGCTAATTCCATCCTGGTGTCCTGTTTCCCTACCCTGTCCTTGGAAAAGGATTACCCTTGGCTTGTGCGCCGCTGTGACTCCGCGGGTGTACAAGCTGACACACTAAAGCTGTGCGCTGTGGCGCAGGTGCAGTTCTGTCTGATGCAAATCATTTTAGATTTCCTTAACTATACCTGGGTAGCTTTTGCCTTTTGAAAACCTGACAGTTATAGCATTATAAAAACTTCGTCAAGTATTTTTTTCTGTAGGGACTGTTTCTGCTGAAATAGTTAAATATTGGCATGGAAGAAAGGCCTAGTTCTCTGGGCAATTATGCTCTAATATTTGTTAAGAGTGATATTAACTTTTTCGTGCCTTTCTGTGCACATTTTATAGGTGGTGCGACCGTAGTATTTGGGCATGGCTGGTGACCGCTGTGCTCCAGCGATAACAAACTCCCAGAATGACCCTGCTGTGGCATAGGAGAGGGAGATGGAGGAACATGCCACAGGCGGTGACTGCAAATTAGATGAGTTGTGCTTCGGGAGAAGTTGCTTGCAGTGATAAATAGGCCCCAGCAGGCAGAAGTGTGAAAAATGTTGGGACTTGTTTGGGCTCGTACTGGACAGAGCTCTATTCACTCATAGTGTCAGTATTTGTGTTTTGCATTTTGTTGTTTCTAGCAGGAATGTATGTTCTGTGGTTTGTTCTGCAGAGTTACTACTGATTGAGTTGTTGCAGCTTTGTGAGTCATCTTACACTTTGACTTTTGCTGTTGCTTGGGTAACAAGAGCAACAGTGTAAACTTCTGGGTTTTGAGTGTTATTCTTAACCAATGTCATAAGTGGGGGATATTTAGCAGGGTAGACAACTGTGTAAAGCTGATTCTTCATGTCTTTGTTCCTAAAATAGTACGAACACATTTGTGTTAGGGAAATCCACCTTCAGTGACTTAGTGGTCTGTGGAGGACTTCAATTTTTTCATGTTACCCTTCTTACTGGATATCAACATAGCTACTTCCCAGCTGCAGGCGTCCCAGTGGCCACCACTGTGCTACTCATATGTACGCAAAAGCACAGTGTCCAGCAGACACCTCTTGCTGATAAATGAGGCAGCTGGTCAAGACGCCTTCTGTGCTGCTCACCTGGTTATTATAGGGCTGGTCCACGTGTCTGGGAAACGTGCTACTTTGCTGTGCCAGCTGAGCCAGATAGCTGCCCCTTGGCTGCTGGCAGCCGGGAGGCACAGGTTGGCTGATCTCACCTTTTGAAGGCTTGGTTAATGTTAAATGAAAGGCTTGGTGCTAGCTTTAGCTAATCAAGGACTTCCAAGACCTCTCCGAGGCAAACCAAAGTGTGGTAAGCAAGCATGCGCCTAACTTAGGTAACCGAAGCTTGGGGCTCTGTAGAGATGTTTCAACTTGATTAGACTAATCTTTGGCATGTAGAATTTGTACAGCAAATCTAACAGTTAATAACCTACAAAACTGGTCTCTAGCCCTGAAAGGATGGCTTATATCTAGAATTTTGTTAGTATTCGTTATACAAACAATATTCTATTGCATACATATGTATGCAGATCGACTTTTGCTTATATCAGTTACTATATATGTGCTTTTAACTATATTAAAAATAATTGTCAGTTATCACATAGTTGTACTTTGTAATTCCTCTGTCACCAGTTGGTGAATAAATAATGTTGAGAAATGGAACTCTCCAGTAGGTTAAACAGAATATAGCTTTTTAATACTGCTGCCTATTATATGCGTTTTATTTAGGGATGGTATATCTAAATACTGCTCTTCAAAATTTGAAGTTCTGTCTTATAACTGAATTTTGAAATAGTGTTATTAAAAAGGCTTGCTAGATACTTGTATTCTGTTGTGGTAGATAAACTTGCTGCTTTCTATATCCATAACACTCTGGAAAGTGTTCTCACTATAAAATGCTGAAAATATTGCCTTGTTTTTATTCCATTTTAAAGTTCAGTAAATTTTTTTGTTGCGGTTACAACAAACAATAAAACTTCTGAATTACAGCTTTTCACTGCAATACACGCAACATTTCTTGGGATCTTGTAACATTCCTTATTTTGGAGTCAGGCTAAGATTTTTTTAGTTTTATTTTTCCTGAGGATTCTTCAGAAATACGTGTGGGTTTTGAACCTTCTAAGTGTTGGAAAGCTTTACTTTTCAAATTTTATCTTGTTGTTTGGCTTTCCCAGTCTTCCTGTTCTGCAAGCTGTTTTATGAAGCACTAGGAAGTAGCACATGTCAATCTCTGCAGAGTCCTGAGTAGAAAGGAGGAACCAAGTGAAAAGAATGAAAACATAGCCTAGGCCTAAATAACAAACAGTGAAGCTGCTAAGGATCTTTCCCATGACTTTTAAGTGCACGGGGTTAGTTCTTTTATAGAAATCTATTTTGGAGTTACTGTTCTTGGTTGCTTCTTTAAAACATCTCAGCCCTTGAGTCCCACATCTGACTAGAAGTGGTGTAGGTTCCTAACTTCACATTGATTTTAGTGTAGTTGCCTTGTGGTACGTGAACTTAGCTGAAGTCTTGTGTAATACTAATGGGAAATAAATTTTATTACACATATTGTGAAGTTTTTAAGAGCCCATACATTTAAAGGTGTTTGCATTTACTTGATGAATTGACAAAGCAGCACAAGAAAACTCAATAATCAGAAAACTGAGGGAGCAGGGCAGCAGGAACAGTTCTCAGACATGAAGCTGGTAATGAACTTTGTTAATATGGAAAATACATTTAAAAAAAAGTCTAAAAGTGAAGTTTGTTACTCTTTCAATGAACAGTAGAATTCATTTTGATGCATTTCAGTGGTTTTGACTTTGTCTAATTGGTTAGAGTTAGGAAGACAGAGCGAAAGGCATTGCAGTTGTGGGTGTAGTGGAATAATCTAGATAGAAAGGAATATCTCTGTGGATGTTGTAGGAATATTCTGGTTCTTATTTTAGTGAAAGCACCTGTGTAGTATCTTCAAAAGCCTTTTGTTTGCTTGGGAAGTATGTTAGGACTGTAAAGTTTGATGGACTGTCCTACTGTTTCATAACATCTGTTCTACACCTTGTAAAGTACCTAATGTAAATCTCACTGTTCCATCCTGTTACAGAATCTCATTACATAGTATCTAATTCATAGAAAACTTCATCAAGTAGTTGAAAGAAATAAAAGTTCAAGTTTTTTTGACATTTATTGTTTCATTTTACCAAATAGTGGTTTGATCCAAGAGCTGTCTACCTGTAAATGCACAAATCTTTCTTCGCTGTCTTATTTCTCCTGGAGTAATATTGTGATAGCATCCCTTGGAAAAGGTCTTGAAACAGATTTAACTCTGCATGCTGAACCTAAATGGTAGATTGATGCTGCTCAAAGACCATGACTAAATGATTTATCCAATTCTGAAACGTAATCTGGAACTTTTTCAAGAGCAACTGTTCCTAGAAGAGCATTAAGCAGAAACACTGTTTTTATCCATACCACAAACTTGGAGTCAACATCCTGATCTAGCAGAGATTTCTCATCTAACCTGGTTATCCTTCTGGTTCATCGTGTTATGAGTTGGTGGATAACTGATACTTTGTTCTGTTACCCAAATTAGAAACAAAAAAATCATCATAACATTTTTAAGTAAATTTTAAAAGAAAAGTGGTCATTTCTCTGTGGATCAGACTGAAAGTGTCTCTTTATGCAGAAGGGTTTTCTTCACTCAGGAAAAGTTTGTGTAGGATATGTTAGAAAAAGTACAAAAATGAAGGGTGGGTTTGTGCTTATTTTATTTTATTTTTACTTTTCACCCCTTTTTTGTTGAAACAGTTTGCTGAATTTTACAGATATTTGTTTTTGATCCCAGACAAATTTTATCTTCCACCACAACATGTTGTTTACCTGATTGTACTAGTGTGTAATAGATGCTGTGTCTTCCCAACAACAACAAACCAACCAGCTGGACAGAAGAAATAAAGGAAGTAGCAAAGGTATTGTGATTGGAAAGAATCCCTTTTTTTCTCTGGGTACCACTTACTGGGCTTCTACCTGTTGGAGACTTTCGCAATGCAGCATGAGATGCTGTAAATGCATTTTATCCTTAGCCAACTCAGTGTTGCAAGGATGGGCTTTTTTTGACGGAAAGGAATCTCTCAAAGAGGCAGCAATTTGAAGGGCAGTCTGTGTTGTCATGTTTTCAGTGTTTTTTTCTTGGGATTGTCATGTTTTTGAACTAACTCCTAGAGGAGTTTCCTTTATCCCCCACCTTATACAGGTGTACTTGAGCCAGTTTTCAGTTGGTTTTGGTGCAGTGAAGGCAACAAGGGAAAAGTGAATGCCTATCACCTTTTATGTCGTACTCTCATCTCTTTTGGCAGCGTTTGATGATGCATCAGGATAATACACACTGAGCAACTTGATTAGTGGGATTACCTACAGTTGAGTGATGTTGAATTAGTGACCCCCGAGGAGAGTAAACTCTCCTGACTGGGCTTCTGCATTCTGGGATGCTTGTAGTAAGCTTTCTTTGTATTCACAGACATTACGCAAACACTACTGAAAAGTGATTTTGGTGGATTTGCAAAGACTACATATCCTTCTTTATCTACCTCTTCTCTTTGTTAGCTTTTGAGAAGGCTTTTGGGATGCTGTCATAGCCTTTGCCAAACTGATAGTAACTGTTTTTTTTTTATAGATGGCTTTCTGGAGCTCTGCTTCTTCATAATGTGCCTCTTTGAAATAACAGCATTGCTTCTGAGTTTTGCGTGCTGCATACCCTGTCAGAGAAAAAGACCATCTTTTTCAGTGGTATTACCAAAACTGTCTGGGTATTACCATCATGACTTGGCAATCTTAGGACATTCTATTGTAATAAAATAGCCATAAAGCCACTACTGAAGCAACTGAAAATACAAAGGAAATGTATTGATATGCTTTCCCTTTAAAAATCTTGCCTTCTTTTGGTCTTGTGTGACTTCTGTTATGAGCACATTCAACCTCCTTCTTGCAGAAGGTTGTCCCCTTCCATTTGACAGTGTCAGCCTGCATTCGCTATTTGTTTGTCTGATTCCATTCATTATTTTCCACCTCACTTTATGCATGATGTATTATACCATTGTGGTTTGCTAATCTACAACATTTGCTACATTAAACCCTCTTCTATGAATATTATATGTAGGGGGGGAAAAATTTTTAAAAAATAAATCCAGAAAATTGGGGGGAATGCTAAAGAAGCTCAAAACTAGAGTCCTTTCAAAAATTCATATCCTTGTTAATTTTTTTCCAGATATGTTGAGTCCTAGAGAATTAGATCAGATTTTCAAATTTTTATGTGTAGGCAGTACTGTAATTTCAGAAACCTGTCCTTCGATCCCTTGAAGGTAGGGATTGTCGTCTTTTACATTGCAGCTAGAGAAGCAGCGTGCTGTTACAAACCTTAAGTATGAATTGGTACTAATTGTATTGCTGAACATACAAGGGCTCAACCCCCCCCAGTAATGAAATGTTGGAAGATGTTTAGTTAGTGTTCTGCCTGCTTCCCGCACATTGAGAGAATTTGAAAAATATGTCTATAATATATAACTTCTGTGGTGGGTTGATCCTGGTTGGATGCCAGGTGCCCACTAAGCTGTTGTTATCATTCCCCCTCCTCAGGTGGACAGGGTGGAGAAAATATAACAAAGGCCTCATGGGCTGAGATAAGGACAGGGAGATCCCTCAGCAGTTACCGTCATGGGCAAAATGGACTCAACTTGCAGACAATTAATTTAATTTGTTACCAATCAAATCAAAGTAGTACAATGAGACCATAGAAACTAAATCTTAGTACACCTTCCCATCACCCCTCCCTTCTTCCAGGTTTAACTTTAGTTCCAAATTCTCTGTCTCCTCCCATCACCCCCAGGACAGGGAAGCAGGGAATGGGGGTTGCGGTCAGTTCATCACAAGTTGTCTCTACCGCTCCTCCCTCCTCAGAGGGACTATTCCTCACACTTTTCCCCTGTTCCGGCATGGGGTCCCTCCCACAAGAGATGGTCCTCCATGAACTTCTCCAACGTGTGTCCTTCCCACGGGCTACACGAACTGCTCCAGCACGGGTCCCTTCTGCAGGGTGCGGTCCTTCAGGAGCAGACTGCTCCGGTGCGGGTCCCCCACAGGGTCACAAGTCCTGCCAGCAAACCTGCTCCGTCGGGGGCTTCCCGTGGGGTCACGGCCTCCTTTGGGATATCCAGCTGCTCTTACATGGTCTTCTCCACGAGCTGCAGGTTGGATAGCTGGGGACTTGGGGGAAGCTTCTAGCAGCTTCTCACAGAAACCACATCGTGTAGCTCCCCGCTACCAAAACCTTGCCACGCAAACCCATGTCATTTCTTTGTAGAATATCTATATAGGTCTATACAGAGTTGTATAGATGTATATCCTGTGTATGTAGTTCATATATATGAAAATTTGTTTCTTTGCTGGCAACCTGTTACATCTACTATAGCGTTACTCCTTTTTTTCCTGCTCTTTGAGTTAGCTACTTAGTTTCTGTGTCAGGAAGAAGTAATTCACAGAAATATTTTCAACCTGTCGGCATCCATTGCTACTTAATGTTATTCATTAAACAGCTATGACTTGTGTATATTCAATTTCTGTGTAGATTATAGAGATTAAAATTCTACATGCCACCCTTCTGTGTAGCAGTCAGTCACCACAGTGGGCTCATTAAGTGCAGGGATGTTTATTTGCTCTGAAGTGGGTCAGAGCACACGATGAACTGGCATGCGGGAGTAGATCGTTACTGATTTGAGCGTATTCCAGTATGATGGAGTAGAGAAACCCACTGGCGTGCTGATGTGAGTAGGAAGTAGCACAAGGATGTTTTAGGCCGTCAGTGTTAGTAAATGGAGGTGCCAGCTGGGTTTCAGGCAGGTTTTTTCCATTCTCTTCTATGAAATTGAGTATCTTTCGTTTGTGGAAGTTTTTACTTTCAGGAAGAGAATTATATTTGAACTAACAGGAGAAAATGGTTGACAGCCTTGTAAATACAAATGTGTATAAATCAGGGCTGTGACTAAGGGGAACTTTTAAATCTAATAGAATAAAGATTATCCTGTGTTGTGGTATAAACACTTATCTAGAGATGAATTTTCAATAGCTATGGCTAATCTATTTAGAGAGAAGCTCGTAGATACCTGAATGTGAAAAGCTATTTCGCAGTTGAAAAGATTTTTTAGGAATTTAGCCGTTCTGAGAGACAGGGTTTTATCGTCTTAGTTATCGAGTGATGCAGCAGATAATAGGATTAAATTCAGTGAGAAATGTACAAATTCTGAAATCTTGTCAGCAAACGGCTGTATTTACAAGGCTGTGGCAAAAGGAGGATGAGACTAGAAAGGAGTTTCTTTTTCAAATATTACATAAATAAAATTAGTAGGCTTCTTAGTCAAATCAGTTTCTTCTTGATATTGAAAATTGTACTTTTGTGTCCACTTCGCATTTTTCTCTTAGACTTTGTAAATGTTTTCTCACGTTTGCAAAATTCCTTCTGTCCAAACTTTCAAAGGGATAAAGTTGTGCCTATATTGAAAACTAATAAAGTTTTTTGTGAGTTGAGGTGTGAGTTCAGTGCCCAAGTGCGGTTGGGTACTAGAAGTAGATTCATTCCAACAGCTCAGTCTTAGCTTGTGTTGATCCCTGAACAAGGATGCTCACCCTGCTTTGCTGAATGAACTTTAGTTTCTGAGGTAAAATGCTGATAGCACTCAGAAACCTTTATGATAACCTATGAAATGTGAGGCTTATTGAAAGTTACTTAGAAAAAGTGTTCTGAAGTGACTTAAGATTTTGTAGATGTAGGTAGAGATTTAATGCATTTCTTTCAAAATTGGGCCCTCTTGTTATTTTTTTTTTCACAAAGTTGTTTTGTTTTTTGGTTTTTTTTTGTTTGTTTTTTTTTTTTTTTAAAAAAAAACCAAACCAACAAACAACTGAATAGGTGCCTTAATTTGTCCTTGTGTATTTTTACAAGACTTTTACTTGACCTCTGAAATGTTAGGTATTTTGGTAAATGTGACAAACTTTTTTTAAATTATCCTGATGAAACTGAAAACTTGTGTTTCCAGGGTATTTTAAGTTAGTTCATGGGAATGTAGGATTAAAGATTGTTAAGTTGGAGAGAAGTTACTTTTGGCACATGCTGCTACTCTCTTTTCCTCGTTATTTTTCCTCATCCTGCTTTTCCCCCAAAATACACCTCCACTGTGCATGCTTCCTTCGGTTTGTGTTGCCAAGCTATGTACTCTTCCCAGTTCAGTTTTTGAACCTCATTGCCTTACATGAATCTCTTGAGGTTCTCTCGTGTGCCTCTTGTAGTGGCTAACCAGGCGGTTCTCTGCGATGGAAGGAGTTCTTATAGGCAGCATCTTCCTAGATGTGGCTGACACTGAGCCAACTCTCCTATTGCGTGGCCAGCACACCCACAGATAGAGCTCTTAGGTGACCTGGTGGCTTTGTGCTTAGCTGGTAGGTAATGAGTCTACAACTGATCCCTCTATTGATCCAAAAACCAGTCTGAATGAAGAGGGCTGTTTAGATCCTTATTGAGAGGAATTTCTGTTGCAGACATTTATGCATAGAGTGTGAAATAAGGATGGGTTATTCCTTTGTTCTCATAGAAACCTCTGTGAGACTTCCTTACCTACAACAGAGATTTGGATGACAGTCCTGGCACTGCTGTCTTCTTCCAGCTGTTCCCTGCCTCCCAAGAAGCTGACATTTTAACTATTCAGGATGTAATTGATTTTTTTTTTGTTATTATTATTCCTTAGCCATGCTGTTATCAGGGCGGCTTAGAAGACGTACAGTGTCTGCAGAATGTTTTCAGCATAGATGTTAGTCTACTCCACAGCTTCATTACTAAGAATAAATTACATTTTCATAAAACCTTTAAAACTACACTGCTGCTCCTGGTAGAAAGGCTTTTTTTTTTTCATCAAACTGCAGTGTCTGGTAGCATTAAAATTTTAAACTTCCTTTCTACTTAAAAAAACTGTGTATACCATTAAGCTTACTTAAGAGCCATTTTTAGTCATCTTGGTTTTGTGCTTCAGTGGTTGAAATCTTAATTTTCTCTGCTGCTCTCCAATAACCCTTAAAGTCTTGGGATTTCTTCAGCAGGTGCAAGAAATAGCTTATATTTTCAAATTATTGGATGGAGTCATTTGGGATACGAAAAGTAACATTTATGATTAAGGACCTGGAGGTGGTTAGGGAACTGGAGCATCCTTCATATGAGGAGAGACTGAGAGAGCTTGGGCTGCTCTGCCAGGAGAAAGCAAGGCTAGTGTGGGATTGAATACCTGATGGTAGAGATTGAAGGGGAGAGAGCCAGACTCTTCTCAGTTATGCTCAGTGAAAAGAATAAGAGACTATGGACTAGAGCTAAACAAACACGAAATTCAGTCAGAACATGCACATATCCCCTTCTCCACCCCCTACTGCCGACTTCTTTTGCTTTAAGAGTTATCAAACACTGACGTAGATGGCCTAGGGAGACTGTGAGGTCTCCATCCTTGGAGATGGTTGAAACCCAATTGGATGCAGTCCTGAGCATCCTGCTGTAGCTGATCCTGCTTGGGCAGGGGGGCTGGGCTAGACAAGCTCAGGAGTGATTTCTGAGATTTAGGAAGCAGGGCTTTGTCATGTAACTTTCCAGTAGGATTTTTGAGGCTTCTTAGGGCTTGCTGTTAGCGATTGGTTTGCAATGGACTCGTCACATTCTGTACCTGATGTTGAGAGAATGGTGTCTGTTGCCTTGATCTAGAAATTCTTCAGGATCTCTAAATAATGTCTCATAATTATGTTGCAATTAGACTTTAAAATTCTAATTTAAAAAAAAAAATCTGTGTGGACTCGAGCAGTTTTGGGTCACTTCCACTCTTGCATTGTTTTTAAATCCTTGTGTTGAGTTTGCCTCACATAACTGCAGCCTTGATTACTTTGCTTTTTGGGTAAAGAATGAGTTAGGACTGGAAACAGTTGAGCAAATGTGGAATTAAAGTTTTGTTCATGCTCTTGGCCTGAGATAATACCTTATTAGTACTCATTTTTATGGATTTTTTTTTGCGTACATTTGTATGTGAAGTTTTGTTTATTTTTTTCTGTATGTTCTCACAGGGAAGACTTCCGAGTAGGGATGCTTGCACGTTTCAAGTAGAATGTTTACTGAATATGTATTTGCAGCAGTGGTATTGGCCAGGAATAAAATTGAAATGGAAAAGTTTATCCTGAGTTGAAACTCTTTGCCCTTTCTTCACAAGAAAAAGAATTTGAGTCAAAGACAAAATAAGCTGAGGAAGACTGTTTAGTGACTAGTGCCCTGTTTCTCGTGGGGTGGACCCGAGTTCTGGAGTGACTGTGAACACTGACCTGAATTCAGTGGCAAGTGAATGTAAAAGAATATCTGTGAAATAGAGCTATTACCTTTCAAATTACATTTTTGTCCCTTCTACACCTGCTGCCAGCAAGTCTTCCTTTTTTTAAATCGAGGTCGGACAACTTCAAGAGGAAGATTGGCGTGTCTGCTTGCATGACTCTGGTGTGATAATTGGCAACTTTTTGTGGATTATAGCTGCTGTAGTGGGGGGCAGAATGATAAACCTGGGAATCTGCCCTGTATCTGACCTCTTTCTGGTCCAGTGCTCTATTGAATTAAAAGGGGCACTGGCACCATCTCTCCTTCAGCCTTCCCGCTGGGTCTGTGGTGAAGGAAACGAACAGTGATGTTGGGCAGGGCATGGATGAGCAGCTGTGCCCTGCCACTGCCTGCCAGCCTGGGACTGCCGGCATGGGTGTGCGGCTTCCAAATCCTGCCAGGCGCAGACAGGCTTAGAGCCGCTCAGCGTGGGCAGGGCAGGGGCAACAGCGACCTGCCCCAAAGCCAACCTGCGGGCATGGAGGGACCAGCTGAAAGCTTAAATACCTGGAGACTTCAAATACTTCCAAAGCTTGGTTGCATGTGTGCGGAGGCTTAGAGTGCTCTGTTTAAAACCCACTCGCGGCATCTCTGTCTTTTTGTGAGTTTACACTTGACTTCTTCGTGTTGCTTTTTGCAGTTGATCTTTTCTAACATTTAGCCCAAACTATAAAACACTTGTTGAAATATTGTGTGGAGCATTCCTTGCCTCTCTTTCCTTACGTGTTTTTAATTCTCTTGGAAGTTCTGGTTACCTTATAAGTCCAATATAGATTATTTGAGAGACAAAAAGGCAGCAAATTATTTTCAGATTACAGTAATCATGCTTCTTGTTGTGCAGAATGTTAATGAATAATTAAACATGAAACAATTCTGTTTTGGTAGGCCAATAATATATGAACTGAAACATTTTTAAGTAATTCAAAACGTGATAGCTCGTGACTTTTTTCTCTCTGATACTACTGCACTGCGTCAGCTGAAGATTTGTCTTTGAAATGGAAGTTGTTAAATACATCTCTAAATATGCCTATAGAAATAATTGGAGTAATACTTGCATATTATAAAATATTTCCCAGTGGACTTTTTTTTATCCTCTTATGTGGTAACAGAAGTTCCATAAAAAGCAAAGTATTTAATTAATAGAAGACTGAAGTCATCCTCCTCTTTTGAACACATTAGTTATAGATGTACTTATTTTTGGAAGTTTTGAAATGCGTGTCCGACAGTGAGATTTGACTTGAAATTGAGGTTCCTCTGCAGGCCCTGGAAAAAAAAGGAATTCTAAAAAGCACCACATGACCCAGCGTAAGAGGACCTACCTGAGGTGCTTGGAATAGCTTTGTTGAAAACAAACAAGATGCTTAAGAATGCTTTACATTCTCGACTTACCCCCACCTCCTGTGGATAGCAAGGTTTCCAGTACAGTTCTGGACACTATAATTATTGTGATGAACCATCTTTTTAGAGTGGTTTTTTTGTTATGTGGAATATGAAATTGAAATGAAATAAATTGAACTGAATTTATAAAATGCCTATCTTGTGTATTACAGTTCAGATGTCCAAAACAAGTTAAAGCTGACACTTCAATCTGAAATCTTGTTCCATTTAAGATTGATTTCTGAGAAACTGAATGACTTCAGAATTTCATTATGATGAGTCAGGAATAATTAGATCTTAATATTCGTTGATGACCAGGATTCTTCGCACCTAAGAAGCTGAGGATTATTGGCTGTAGGATTGTAAATCAATGGCTTTAAAAACTAAAATGGGCTAGGCTGTTTTCAACTTCGATGTCTGAATGTGCTCCCATTGAGATGAAGAGCAGCAATACCTAGGTGGTTCAGGATTTAAATCTCAAATTGCCAAGGAGTTTGACTACAGAGACAAATGAAGGAATTTTTTCCCCTTTTAATTCTTATTGAATATTTCCTTGTACAAAGGAGTTGAAATTATTTAGAATTATTTCTCTCAGAAGTCAGCGGTGTCTTTGTGTATGTCGACACATCAAAACTGAGGCAGTTTGCAACACAGTATTGTAACGTGTCAACAGCAGCTTTTCACCTCTGAAGAAGCTCCTGCTGGAAACAGCAGTCCGTTCATGCTGTAAGGATCCTGCTTTCTGGTTTACCGTGCAGTGTGCTGGGCTCTAATGCTCTGTAGAAATCATTGATGTCTCCCCCTTTCAGATCTGTCTCAAAATATAAGCTGCAGACCTTTTTTAAATCTTACTTAATTTAGATTAATAAGTGCAGGCCAGCATCTTTAAGATGAGCTCAGTGTTGATTTTGAAGAAACTGGAAATACAAGTGAATATGCTACTTTAAAAATGTTCCTTTAAAAGAACATCTAAGTGTATCATGAAGCTACAGTCAGTGTGGCATTTGTTAGTCTGTACTTTGTAAAGGCTATTTGTCTGTACCAACAGAGTTCTCATCATTGAGACATATATTTTGGTGACGTTTAGGAGTAAAGGTTATTTCTTCAGGGTATGTTAGTAAGTGAATCTGAAACAGACATGGGAGGTGGATTTCTTGAAACTTGTCCTCTGACACAACCTTTGATTTGTGAGCTTTTAATATTTCTGAACTGTCATTTATTTGAAAATATACAAATATATATGTATTTCATTCCTTATGGAGGGGTTATACTTTGCTGTCTCATGCAGGTCCCATGCTATTAAAGTAATCTTAATTTATTTGTCAGAATGGCTGTTTAAAAATCCCCAAAGGAATAAAACATTATCTCTTACTTGGATCTCTAATTTAGCTATTAATCCTTTGCAGACAAGTCTTACTTATATTAGGACTGCAGCTTGTGTCCAGGTTTCTTAGTATTTATCCTGCATTTCCTGACTAGGAAATTTAATCATTACAGGGCTAAAAGTGATTGTTCTGGATTGCAGAAACCTATTTTCTCCTCTCATTAAATGTGTGTCGCTCTTATTTGCCTTGACTTTGAAGTACATTTTAGTCTGATTTCCTTTCAGATGTGTCAAAGGGGGTGTTTTTTGTTTGGCTAAAAGATGGCCTCTGGCATGCTGGAGGGACTAGTGCTTTGCTTCATTTTCTGTAGCTTTTTGGAGAGACTCATGAGTTGTCTTCAACTTTTGACAGGCACCTGTGCACTGAGGACCAGTTGTGAATCAGGCTAGCACTTAGCATCCCAAGACGAGGGATAAAAAAATAAAATACAATCGTACAGCTCAATAATACACTGCCTCCTTTGTTTAAAGACCATGTTCTGCCTCGTTTGAGCACTACGCATAGAGAACACTGCAGTGCTCTAGCGTTTCTGTGTACTCCCTTGTGTGTTGGGGTTTTTTCCAGGAATCCTTGTGAAGTTGCTCAGCAGTGCATTGTTTCCTCACCCTTCCCTGGAGGCTCCATCCTTGGCATAAGTAAAAGAAGGAACACAAATCTTTTTAGGCAAATGAATCTTAAAGGATGTTCAGTTAGACCGTCGAGCAATACCTTTGCTTACAAACTGAACTATTGTCTTTTGTTTTGTGAGTTACTGTTGTTAATACAGCTCCCTGCTGCGTCTTGTCCTGGCACCTTTATCTTGGCATAGAATCTTAGAATCGTTTGGGTTGGAAGGGACCTTAAAGAATATCTAGATCCACCCCCCCTGCCATGGGCAGGGACACCTCCCACTGGATTGGGTTGCTCAAAGCCCCATCCAACCTGACCTTGAACACCTCCAGGGAGGGGGCATCCGTGACTTCTCTAGGCAATGTGTTCCGGTACCTCACCACCCTCACAGCAGAAAATTTCTTCCGAATATCTAGTCTTAATCTTTCCTCTTTCAGTTTAAAACCGTTACCCCCTGCACCTTCCCTGCAGTTCCTGATAAAGAGCCCCTCCCCAGCTTTCCTGTGGCCCTCTTTAAATACTGGGAGGCTGCTATAAGGTCTCCCTGGAGCCTTCTCCAGGCTGAACAGCCACAGCTCTCTCAGCCTGTCCTCGTACGAGAGGTGCTTCAGCCCTTGGATCATATTCCTGCCCCTCCTCTAGACGTAATCTAGCAGATCATGACTGCCTTTATTATGTGATGTTTACACTTGAAGGAGAATGAATAAATGCTGGTAGTGTCTCGTGGGCAACAGGTTATTATGGAGTTTATGTGAAAGGGACATCCTTACTGCAACCTCTACAACTGCACTGTTGTTGAGATATGCTTGAGTCAGCGTTGGTATCAGCTACCCTGAGTTCTAACAGCAGCGTAGCTGTGGGACGCTGTGTTCTTGTCCAGGCTGCATGACGTGCTGAAGAAGCAGGGAGGGTCACTCCCTGCTGAGCTCTGGGCTCCTGGAGCTGCACTTGTACCCAGAGCAGCTCCCTTATAGCAGCTCAAAGCAGCTGTACTGTGGTGAAGAAGCACCCTAAAAGATTTCAGGTTTCTAAGAGTTCTTTCTGAAGCTTGTTGTCTGCTGTAGTGCTGGACTTGCGTGTTGCTTGCCTACTTTCCTTTGGGAAAGGGAAGCCTCTTTCCTCACCAGGTTTGGAAGTAGAGATGTATGTGATGATATGGATTTGGAGTAAGGCTAAGCAACAGCTATTTTCTTTACGTATTAGAGAAAGACCGTCTCGATGTTGTAAAGCAGTACTACACACTGAGGATCAAACCCACATAATGCTTCATTTGACAACTGTTAAAGCAGTGTATAAATGCTTATGTCAAAGGAAGCAATGTATGCTGTTATAACAAAACAGATGCAGCAGGCTGAAAACTTTGAGAAAGACGTGGCACTGTGGTATCTTTTAATCTTCTTGTATTGCTGATGTATTTTTGTGCATTTATTTTATTTCTGAGGAGATGGACAAAGTTAGGAACCAGCAGACTATATTTTATTTATAAATCAAAGCAATTTACAGGTTCTGAATGTTTGCTATGAGCTTACAGTATAAAGAAACTCACAGTGAAAAGAAAGAGAATTCGGTATACTATTTGCTATTCTAATTCTTCACCTGATCATTAAACTTGTAACCACTTTTTTTCAGGATAGTTAGAAATGTCTACAAGAAATTGTAGTAAATTTACTTCTTTATTAGATTAGATGACAATATTGGGAAAGGTGGAGGGGGAAATGGTATTTGGCTTTGTTTCCAGGAGTTTTAAGCTCTTTTGTGGTATTCTAAAATACCAATGCCAAAATAAATTATAGCTTTGGAACAGCAGTATCAAAATCCCTTTTGATGTGATTTTTTTCTGGAGTGTAGTTATGTATAGCAAGTTTTTGTTAGACTTCAAGCATTTTTGTTTTTTCTTTCCTCATTTCTCTCACCAGAGAACTGAAGTCAGGTCAGAGCACAAATTAATAGCACTACCATTAATAGGCAGAGCAATGAGAAGAGTAGTTTTGCATAGAACGTTAAGAGGATAATTGAGAATCTAAAGCAACAGCAAGAGCTGCTCTTTGCTGTCACTAGACTACGGCATCACCTCCGGAAAAACAGAATCCTCTGTGCTGGTAGAGGCACAGTGTGCTCAGTAAGGAAATGCAGTCTGTATTTCAAAAATTACAGTTTAGTTACTAAATATAGCGCTGCATGAAAAAGCTGGAGACATTCTCAGACATAGTTTAAAAAATTAAAGGAGTTTAAAAAATTAAAGGAGTTTAAAAATATTGATCAGGAGCCGTTTGTTTCGTAACTTAATGAGCCAACTATTCTGAGCAAAGCTCTGAATTCACTGCTGTGACCTCGTTGCCATTGTGTAGCTTAAGTCTGGAGCACAGAGGTGGTGGAATTCAGTTGTACACGGTTGTAAATAAAACTGGAGAAAGATGATCCTTAGCAGTGAATGTGCTGGAACACATTTCCTAACTTTAGCAATGGATTAGTGCACTACCTAAATGTAAATTGTATTGAATGGATGGTTAACACATTTCTGCAGCAGAAATAGAATGCCTGTGCAGTGTATGCTGATCCAGTCACTTTCCTGAGGCTCTTGCATCTATGATACTTAAACTCTATAAATAACTGGGGTTGTCCAGGCTGAACAGCAAAGCTGCAGTATGAAATAGGCCTGTTCTAACACGTCAGAACTACTGAAGCCCACATTCAGGAAATGGCTGTTATTGCTGCTGGTAATAATGCAAAGTTACAGTGTAAGCCTTTGTGTTTATTTTACCTTCTTGGAGAAGGCAGTTTGAAGGATGCAGTTTGAAAGTGCTCTACTTAATGCTCTAGGCCAGCGTGAGGCTTTCAGTAAAACACACAAGACACAAAGCCTAAAATTTCTTGTCCCGCAAAACCCAGAGTGGGCAGAACTTATTCTGAAATAGATGGCTTCTGATTTTCACAGTGGTAATTCTAACCAGATTTATCTCTTCATATGCAAATAGGATGATGAGTGCAGCTGGCATCTCAGCTCCTGGGCATGATCACTTATCCCTGCCCTCCATCAGCACACAGCATTTTTCAGCAGTGGCACTCATGTCTATCTTATTTCAGTGACTCCTAAATAATCGTGTTCTTTTAGCTGCATATTAAATGGGTAATGATTCATGTTTTTCTGGACAGCCTATTGACAGGTTACTTACAGTGAATACTGCTAATATTCGTGGTGTGCGTGTTTTTTAACCCTGAACCTGTATTTGTAGAGATGTCTAAGAGATGTCGTAGAGATATATCGATGCTTCCTCTGGTAAGACTTCCCTGTCATATCTTTCTCTTTGGACTGTTGGTAGAAATTCTTTTCCTGCTGTTAATTACAGGCATCCCTCGAAGGGTGCTGATTATATTATGTTTGTACATTTCCTTGAGATATAACGAGGTTACTTTAGCAACCAGCTGTACATGCCAGAGAATAGGTATTTTTATACAGGCCTCTAATCCCCAGAGGCAGGAACAGTTATCTTGGACCTTTTCTTAGGTAGAAATTAGTGGATCTTTACTTATTTGCATACGTGGTCCAAATGTTGTCTTCTATTCTATAGAGGTTCTTTTTATTGCAGAGATTACTGTAGCTGGAGCATCTGTTTTAGTTGCTACAGATAATGAGTGCCCCGGCTAACACTGTTACATGACTATGTAACTGTGTCCTTATTTTGCAATAACACGGAGATCATAATTTCTGTGCGTGCATCCTTTGATATTTAGTGTTGTGTGGTGCATTTTATTGGCAGTCTACATGGCAAATTGTTGTGGGAATAACTTCTCCGTTCTTTGGGTCCCTAGGTAGAGACATCCTTTACACAGCAGCAAACTGAAACATTCCTGCTGACACATGAATAGGACAAGTAATTAGTAGTATTTATGATAAGCAAATTAATAATATTTATTAAAGAGCACTAGCTGGCAGGGTGCTCATTAAAACACTATTCTGTGCTGTGCTTAAACATTTGTCTTGTTTACTTTCAGGCATGTTTTGCCGTGCAGAGAACGCACTGCTGTCCTGGTCTCATCCCTTTCACAGTTGCATTTACACTTCTAATTCAAAAGTATGGCCAAATCTTTCCTGTATGTTCTGAAGTTGGATTATTTCTAAGCCTTTGTGTGTGTCTGACTGAAGGTACTACTTTCAGCAGACTTGGTTAGCACTGTGTGCTCAGCAGAGGCAGAAGCAGCAATGATTCTCTTCTCTTACACCTCCTTACCCTCCTCAACGCCCCCCCAGGGTGAAGGAAGGAAACTGTGTCCTGTTCAGTGTTCTGCATGTAGCACAGGTCTGAATGCAGTGTTCTCTTATTTAATGTGTCCTTTTGCCCACCAGGAACAGCTACACCTCAGTTAATTAGTCTATCAAGACAGACTGTACATTATTATTTATAAACTAAGTTGCTTTGGGATAACAATGCTGCTGCAAAGCCAATGAAATGAAAAAAAAATGCTGAACGTTCTGATCACATGCGTATGTGTGCGGGACACAGACTTCTCCCATGCCCCTTGTCTTCAAATACTTCTGATGTTCTGTTCTGTTTTGACAGCATACAAAATAGCGTGGCCTGGAGTCAACAGTGGTTAATTCCTGTCCCTTGCCAGCCTCTTGGAATCTGTTTTGGTTTGGGAAATGGGATGGAATGATGCTGTGGTGAACTGTTTCTGTCACTGCTTAGAGGAAAATGGCCATGTAGGCTAATTACATGCATTGTGTGAATCCGTAGCCTGGGAAGACATTCACCAATGTGTTCTAACTTTCCCCACTAACAAAAGTAAGCATTGCAATTTCAATTACATTCACTATTTTGGGGTTGGTCCTTGGCTTTCTTCCCAAACAACTCTGTGAACTCTGAATTGAGGATGTCCTTCAGGTCCCATGTCATTTGTTTCAGCTACTCCATCTTTTTCAGTACTGGAAGATGCTGCGTCTCCCCATTTTTCTGCCAGATTAATGTCTTTTGGCTCCAGTGGGCTTAGGGCTTGAAGCAGTGCTGAATGCCTGCTCAGAGTTGTAGTTTCAGGGAAGGGAGATGATGAATTTCCAAACTATTTTGGTTACTTGACATGCACATGCACACGCACACAAGGGTGAAGAGTGCAGCCAGCGTGTTAGTGTAGCGTAGAGAGCAGTGACATATTGAATGTGTCAGGACCTGAGAATCAAATATCTATTGTGGGATTTGCGTTCACATGTGGTTTGTGTTCTTTGTAGTAGTAGTGGACTGTAGAGGACAATGTGCAGGCATGACTGATGGAAAAGCAGCACTTGTTTGCTGTGATTCATGGAAGAATAATATGGTTTTAATAGCAGAACACCAGCACTAGCGGAAACAAAATAATATTCTCTTTGCTTTTATTCTTTAGAAAATAAGTGTTAAAGGATGACATTGATTTAAGTGTTTCCTGTTTTAAGGCATTTTAAATGGTAAGACAGTTTTATATGTAGACCACAGCTTTGCAAAATACCTAAGTATTTGTAAATATATTCTAGAGCAATTCTTTTTCCTTGCAGCTTTCATCTTGCGCTACGCAGTGATTATTTTGCTGTCTTTCTTTCCTTCTTTTTCTTCGCCTAGTGTGTAGTGAAGCTGTTTCTTCCTGCCAGCTTATAACTACTTCTTGTTGATATAAAAGCATAAATGATTCCTAATGCAGTTCTTCCTTAAACATTCGTTGTGCACTGATAGGCTTAGCAGAGATGGGATTACCAAGGGAATGGATGACTCAGGCTTTTGCACACTGAGTCAACAGTCATAATGAGTAGATTCATATACTTTTGATGTGTAAGTACAAGCTGCAACTTCAGTTCACTGAGTTTTGTTGATTTTTCTTTATTTTTTTCTTCAGGCTTAAGAGTAGCAAAGAATTGAAAACTAAAGTGACCTATGTATACGGTCTGCTTGGGCGTAGGTTATGATGGAAAGTGTATGGATGATATTACCTGCTTTAACTGTTTTAACATTTGCAGTTAAGAAAACAGCCTTAACGTGCCTTTCATGTTTGTTTTCCTCAGTTTCTTTTGGAGTATTATGTCAATAATGCTCAACAGATGTATTTAAATATATAACATATAGCTGGTATTTCACTTTCACAGCCATGTAAAGTTTCACTTTGTCCAAAGAACAGTGACTTTCTTTGAGAAGGCCTAAGATTAGTGAAATGTTGAAAAAAAAAATTAAAATTGAATAGTGCAGTGCAGTGCTGTGGTACTTGCCAGACTGTGAACAGGATATAACATTCTTGTGTCCTTTGGGAACAGCTTAAACGTAGGCCTTATATTTTGTTAAACATTTCAGTTCGGCTGTTTTTAAGGGAAGTGATGCACTGTGGCTCAAACTGACAAATTCTGTGTCATATTGTGTCTTCAGTTCTCTGCCAGCGATAAGCTTATTGAATATCCTCTCTGACTGAAGGGGTGGTTGTGAAACAGGAGTAGCCCAATGTCACAATAAAGACAAATATCTCTGTCATGAAAGTAGGTGCAGGATGCATTTTATTTCATTTATCCTTCTGCACTAGGATCTCCCAAAGAGTTCTGAGACTTTGTGCTATCTTCCCCGTTGGAAATACAGAGGTGAATTCCCTTTATTTATGGGGAATTTATCTCCATTCCTCATTCACTAGTAATTTTTACAAGAGTTCAGTCGTAGGGTTCCTGCCAGAGTCACTGGTGGCTTTTTGGGGTGATTTATTTTTGGTTTTCCTAAGTTTCTGTCTGTCTCTGTTTTTTCCCTTCGGGTGTATTTCATCTTTGGAAGTCCATTAAGCTGTGAGCTGGCTAGCCTTCCTTTGTGGTAGGTGTGAACAATTGGACTTGATCTCTCTGTGTTCCAGCTTCTGGTAAAGAACACGAGTCCTCTTGCCGTTCCTCTGAAACTGTGCTTTAGTGTGCTAGATTCTAAAAACACCATTATAGAGTTGGAACATTTGGGGATTGGGTGGTGGTGTAAGATCAGGGTTCGTGGGGGGAGATGACTGTATCTGGAAATTTCAATGATCTAATGCTGCATTTGTGGTCAGCTTTAGAGAGGATATAGTTCAAATAGGCAGGTTTCTGCCCAATCTTCTGTGCTTTGGTAACTCCTTTTCATTGAATCTGCTCTGTAGTTCTTCAGGTTGTATCAAGTAGTGCTAATATTTAGAGTCATTTAAATAATATGGTGAGCCTTAGGAGTAAGGAAGTGCTGGCGACTTGCTATTTGATTCTGATGCTGCTGTATCAACTGTTTCATAAAGACTTCATCGTGCACACGCCTTTATTCTTATCCCACATCACCACCAAGTTAGGATAGGGTCAGTCTGAGACTGCTGAGAGGTTTCATTGGGTAAGGCTAAAACTTCAAAATAGTCAGTGAAGGTTAGATTTAATTGTTTCCTTGTTCTCTTTTAACTGTTATAAAAGAGTGCTAAAAAAGCTTCAGCCAGTTTTCCTTTTATTTCCTCAAGCAGCAGGTCCAAACCTAAAGAAAAAAAGTAGTATAAACCAAGCTGAGTTGGCCTTTTGTGTGTACCAGAGCTTTTCTTGTCCTGGCCTCTCATCAGAGCAGGTTTGCTTGCTGAGAGGATAATCTGACTCACCTTTGAAAACATTAAAGGTCAGCTGCACTTGAGGCAGCCCCTGGTAGGCAGTGACTCCTAGAAAATGTTCTCAGCTCTTTCTTGACAATTAGCTCCTCCGAACCAAACTGTAGGCTTTTCTCTTCTTTCCTCAGGCTGTTAAGATTCCAGTGCAGGCTGGTGCACTGAGGAAAACACTGGACAGATCCTATCCCACAGTTTACTGTTGTCTTTTCCTTATTGAGGGGTGTAAGGTGAATTGGGTTTGCTTTTGAGACAATCCATGCCCTGTTGGTCCACATCCCCTTTGCACAGCAGCAAATGCTGCACTTGTTTCTTTCCTCCTCATTTTCTTTTTTCTTTTGGTGCTTTCATCCTTTTGGTTAGAAGGCGTGAGGTGTGTTAGTCTGAAGAGTGAACTTGGTCACCCGCATAACTATGAGCCCAAGATAAACATGAGTTATTAAACAAGAACTGAATTTCTCTGTATTCATCAGATAAAATGAGTTTTAATAGTTATGTCATATAGCCAGAATACGATTGTTCTTATTTATGCGCCAGTCACTGACAAAAGAGCTGGATTTTTTGCTGTCTGCTTGTAGGTGTGTAGACTTTTAACTCTATGATTAATTCTACTAAAAAGTTCATAATATGGTATCAGACTATATAAACTAACTTAGTCACTGACAGCATTTAACTGATTTAGAATGGTCGTGTACGTGAAAACTGTCAGATGAGGGATGGTTGAGTTAGGAGATTTCGTGGCAAATGAAACGCGTGCTTATGTAAAATTACCTGCTGTTGCAGTGTGTGTAAGCGAGTGCGTATGCGCACGCACGTTCAGAGACCCGAGCCGATGAGCCTCTGGCAGGGAGCTTTGCAGAAGCTGCAGTATTTTTAGTGGAAATGAAATCTCAGTTCAGTTGTGCAGCATGTGACTTCCTATTTCTGTAAGTTACTTCCAAGGGACTTCCTCTGTTAAACCAGCTTGTCTCCAGAGATTTAGTCTGGAGCCGGAGTGCAGTCGGCTTTGTTCTGTGCCTGTCACAGTGTTTTCCCAGAGTTTTCTTTTGAATATTTTATTTTTATTTTGTACTCTCTCCAGCATGCAAGGATCTAGTGGCTGCTACCCGTGATCGGAAGCTAAATACTTTCATACAAGTCTCGGTGGTACATCCAGCAGAGCACATTTTGACAAGATACTCGAGCACTGAAATCGTGGAGGTGAGAGTCTTTCTTCTTCAATTAACGTGTTGATTAATGAATTGCTCATTTCTTCCATAGAAAGTGAATGAGACATAAAGCAAGTTAGTACATGGTCTTAGGTAAGACAAGCACGCTCTGGCAGTTAAAGCATACCTAGGAGTGTTCTGTAGTTCTTGGCATTTAACCAGGATAAACAGTTAGAAATGAACTTGGCTTTTCATGAAAGCTCTCTTGTTCCAAGTAGAGGCGTAGAGAGTATGCCGGTTCTCCAGACATGTCTAGAATTAAAAAGGGAATAGTGCTTTCATGAAAAGACAAGGCAATGCAAAGTAAAGCCAAGTTAAGGGTACAGTAAGTTGGTAAAATGTTTTTGAATTACAGAAAAATATGAGTTTGTTGTGGTCTGTTATCCTATATGTTTCTTGTTCTATTTTTTCCATTAGAAAGGTGGTGCTTTTGGAATCTGAAAAATATTAGTCTACTTCTAGAATTAGGCAAAAGTGTGTGTGCATGTAATGTCTGTGACTTTATTTGAAATAATTAATAACTTGCATCATTTCCTACAGCAAAAGTAGGCTGCTTTACAAGTCTTCGCTTTGCCCTGTAAGCGTGTGTCAGGAACAGCAAAAATGTTTCACACAGAAAATTAAGTGTGAGCAGGCAACGTAGGTGTAAGTCGCTTAAGATTCCTTAAGAACAGAGAAGTCTTATTGTAAACACACGTGCAATTTTATCAAAGGCTTGTTTTAACTGTTAAATACAATGACAGTACTTCATTAACTCTTTCTGGGATCAGTTTCAACTAACTACTAACTAAATTGTTACGTTTTCAGCCATCAACCATCCTGAAGCTGCTTAATTCAGATATCTCGTATCTGATCAGGATGCTTCATTGCAGACTGTCTGGAATGAAGTCATGCAGAAGATAGAACAGTTTTGGCTTTTTTTCCTAAAACAGAAGTTGATGCATTTCCTAGTGTAATGTCCTAGATCTGAACAAACCTCTGAATTTGTGTCAAGGCTGTCAGTTCCATAATCAAATTTTGGGGGAGGAGAAGGCAAGAGCACAGAAAAGTTACCTTCTTCAAGAGGAATTACATTTATTTTGCAAGATCCTTTATTTTACTTAATAGAAAATTTAAGGATACTGGCCTGGTAGTCTTTGGAAATTATGTATAATTAAACATTAAGAAATTATAAAGAACATTTTGTATGATTCACTTAATTGTTTGTATATCTGAAACGATGATACAGTTACTTCTGTGTACAACCTTTAGATATAATCATAGTGCTCCACTGTACAGGAATGTTTTCATACTTCTCCACTGCCCTAAGAGGGATATTGTAATCCCTGCCCCCACACATCACTATCCTTAATGTCTATAGCATTTCTATAGACATTTTATTGTGACTTAATGAAGATGTCTTTTGTGTTTGTGTGTGTGTCTAAGTTATGTCTTTAGTTCATTTAAATTAATATGCAGTTGTGATACCTTCAGAAAGTTTGTGGGAGAAAGAAAGGGATTATTTATTGCAGGTTGTATTCTAGATACTGATACCTGCTGGCTGAGCATGTTGCTCGGCTCTGTTTCAGCAGCGCTTAATAACTTTTCCAGTTCAAAAACTTTACAGAAAGCCTTTTTAAACTTTCCCGACGAAGTCTTAAAGTTGTTCTGTTTTCCTGTTGACTGGATAATACTTAGCTGTTCACATCTCTCTACTGCGGAAAGCTAACGACTTTTAAAGAGCCTCCAGTTTCTGGACAGCCATAACGGCCTCCTACACATTGCACAGCTGTCACCTCACTCAGTGTTTATTCATGTTACACAGGGTACAAGAGATCCACTGTTTTTGACTGGTGTGACATTCCCACCGGAATACCCCATCTATGAGGAGACTAAAATAAAACTAACAGTCTATGATGTCAAAGATAAATCTCAAGACACGGTAAGAGCTCTGCTTTGTTTCTTGCATAATTCTGACTGAGGATTAAGTTTCTTGCCGTGTTGTTCTTCATTGCTCCTTAGCAAGTTTGCAAATTGGGGAAGCTGGTTTATGTAGAATTGGTTTTGCTTTTCTCTTATACCTAAAGCGTACTTTATTTTTTGTTATCCTATTAGAGAATAAAGAACCATACGCTTAAGGTGGACCTTTGCTATTGTTTAATTGGTGACATGAATCAGCACAGATATTTCTGGCAAATAAGAGATTACTCCTGTATGCTTTTTGATGGCAGAGAACATATGAAATAGGAGGTAACATCACTGTGAATAATATTTCTGAAATATGGTTCTGACAGTGTTTTACTTACATGCCCAAACCACGATGATAATAGAGCCTGTAAAGTGATTTTTGACAGAGATCATTATTTTAATCTCTTGCATGATGATACTGCAGCTCTCCTGTGGCTGCCACTATTAGTGATTTGTAGTGGTCCAAAATCTTCTGTGTCACTGCTAAGGATGAAAAAATTGGGGTTCCAGTCTTGTACATTTTTCATTATGCTCTCAGCTTCTTACATGAGAAACAGTTACTTACTGAAGAGGATACATGGAGGTCAGTGGGACTATTTGAGTGATTTAACTGCTAAATATAGACCTTGAGTGCCATTTTATGTGCTCCAGGTGATGTATGATAGCCTTGCAGACCTATGGGAGATCTGCGTTTTTCTTTTGTGGCAGCTGGAATCCAGCTGATAGTTTTCTCTTGGGCATCAACAATGGTCCTTGACACCTGTATTTAATTAGCTGAGTTGCTCTGTACGTACCTGTAATTGGCCCAAAAAATGATTCAAGGCCATACAAGTTCATGTCATGACTGTATATGCATTCATTATCTATAAGAAGGAAATGAAAGGCATAACTGAACTGGAGACCCTTTGAGCTGCTTATGTAAGTAAAGTTGTACATTTAGAGGATGACTTTCTTTTTAGAGGTAGAAAATGGTTGATGTGTTTCTTCAAATTTTGGAACATTGTGAGCAAAGAGATGGTATCTGTGTCCTCACTTTGATGGGAACGTGTGGAATATTTTAGACACAGAATCTGGATTTCTCTCAGTGTATTTTTTCCATTTAAGAATAACTGGAGAAGGGGAATTTACACACATTTTCACAATATGGATGTTCTAATTTGGGGTTATGAGACTTAAAGTGGGATCTACTTTTTAATCGGTAGAGTTGTCACCTGTGCACAGATACAAGAATTGAGTGAAAGGAATTTGACTTAGTCCCTTCCCTTCCATTTTCTATTTTGACCGACAGATGATGAAAAATAATACACTATTCATAAGCCAAAAAGTGGACTTGATTCATACAGCTATCCCTGTACTGTTACTCTTCTAGTTGCAGACCTATATAATACATCTTGTACAGACAAGATGGACATGAACAGTCTAGCCTAGAGAACGCATATAATTTGATTTTTGCAAGCTTTAATGGACTTCTTATAACTGTTCCGTACAACTCTGACTAGATTCTGTCAGAGAATCCCATTAACATAGCCTGTAATTCATGAGAGAGAGTACTTTTCTCTTTTGTCAAAGGAGCTATGTAATTCCTATGTAAAACGTTCTGTACCTATAGTTTAAAGTACCTTTTTATGGTGGAAAATGTTAATTTCGTCTCTGGTTTATATATATTAAGCTTTTTTAAATATTCAGCCTTTTCAAAACTGGTTGTAGGCAAGGAAAAAATAAATAAGCTGTAAGATTTAAATCAAGGTAGATGACAGCATGTGTGAATGACCCTGGGTCAGCCAGGTTGCATCTTCATTTGTGGCAATATTTGGACTTCTGTTTACATCCTGGGTTATCGGTGGTGATAAAACTAAAAAGCTTGACTTTCTTTCCTATGATTGGAAGCCATCATACTTTTCTGTTAATTCAAGTTACTTTTTTTGAGTCTGGGGGTGTATGTAGATTCATAAAAGCCAGGTTTAAATGAGCTGTAGCTTGATCCCATTACCAGCGTAGCTGCAGCTGCACAGACCTCAGTGCTTGCTTCATGACCCAAGAAGTGGGATGTGTCCCTTCAGCAGTAAGCTGCTTCAAGTGCTGTGGCTTCTCAGTTCTGATTATCAAGACTTCAATAAAACTGGCTTTCTTGGTCCTCAAAAACTGCCGCCACAGCTTTATGGCCACAACATGCAGCCCCACCGTTCCTCCAGACCGGTAACGCACTTGTGGGTGGGGGGGAATCCAAGGCTGTTGTGTGCTCTGCTGTTCTAGACCATGCCTCCAGGCCAGTTGCCAGCTGGTACCAGTGAGCACTGATGGCAGAATAAACCTTGAATCTGACTGCAAAATATTTTGCAGGAACTGGGCAAAAAAGCTACGGTAATAAGACTTCCCACAACATCAGGGCTGTACTACTCCCAGTTACTTCAGTTAACCAGTTGAAAGTAGTTAATATCACAGTATCATAACGTTGGAAAAGACCTTTGAGATCATCGAGTCCAGCCTATGACCCAACACCTACACCTACTCCTACTTGTCAACTACACCATGTCACTAAGTGCCTCATCCAATCTCTCCTTAAACACCTCCAGGGATGGTGACTCCACCACCTCCCCAGGCAGCGCATTCCAATGGCCAATCACCCTTTCAGTAAAGAACTTCTTCCTAATGTCAAGGCTATCCCTCATCACACTGCAATTCAAATGTATACTTATTCTTATTTCTCTTGTAATTAAAATGAAACCAGCGAAAGCGAGTTCTGTGCATTCATTAAACCCAGCGAGATTTTACTGCCACAGATAGGAGACTGTACAGAAGGCGGAAAAAGGGCAGTGGGTACATCGCAGGGTCAAGCATTTCCTTGCTTTTTGCCTAGATCTGCCTCTGTCTATATGTGAGAATTAGCTCTCATTTTCACAGCCATTGGATATTTACTATAATACAAAACTATTTAGTTACCGCTCAGTTTGTGCACACTCTAGTGAAAGGGGTGCTCTGCAGTGAGAGATAACCAGAACTTTTTATTGGTACTGCTGACATTCTACTTGCGCTGCCCTTTTTTGAAAAGGTGTAGAAATAGCTTTGCGATGCCTGCATTCCTGCACCAGAAAGCAGGCAGTTAACTTTGCACTCGCCTGTCATTTAACTTGCATTAAATAAGTGCAGCAGAAGTACTTATTCTATTGAAGTACTGTGCAGCTGGTGTCACATTCACTGTGCTGAACGCACTGAATGTTCTAGCTGCACTTTTTACTTCTTCTGCATGTCTGTCTGGTGTTAATCATGATTATATCTTGGCTGTGTCAGGTTTTCTGTAATTGAGGCTTTTTGATACGAGGCAACACAATTTTGTTCTGTTTTGGCTAGTCTGCCTAAGTTAGAGTGTTTGCTTACTCAAAATTTTCACGTCACTTTTAGTGAAGCCTATGCTATTTGGAATTCGGTGTATTTGGAATAGATAAGTTTATAGAGTATACTTCTGAGATACAACTTAAAAATGCTGTGAAGCCATGCCTACAAAGCAGTGGGTAATGCCATATTCTGAAAAATGTACAGTGACATATGTTTCTACATCAGAAATATTTTCTCCCCATATTGCCATGAGCAAATTTGTTTCAGTGGCTTGCGTGTACTCTCTTTAGTGGTTTTTGATAGTTGGGTTCTGTGTTAATGAAGAGGTGTGACTTGTTCTTTAAGTCATTGTCCAAGATGGTTGCAATTAGAGGCTCGTGTGCTGTTAAGTATTACCTCTGCACCCCTTCTGCACAGGCATGCTATTCATATCTTTCCGTATGCAGGTTTGCCCAGTTTTGTCTAGCAAGTTTTAAAGCTAAAGCAGAATTTGTTCTCTTTGAAAATACCACTTACCACAAATCAGGTACCCCTGTCACATGGCAGACCTGCAGAAAATACCAAATAGATTAATTTGCATTACGTTAGGAGGAGGGAATGCTTAGTGACTAGTTTGGGAGGCTGTGGTTTTGTTCTCTGTTTAGAATACAAGCACGAAGCAATGTGGCTATATTTTTAGACAAGAACTGTAACATTTAGCTAAAGCGAGGCTTTTCTTTGCTTGTTTTCCAAGATTGGTTCTTCTCTTGCTGCATCTAAGCCTGATTTGTGTTGGTTTAATGCAGTTAGCCCTACAGCTTGAGTTCTTACTACACTGACTTTGCTGTTTGTAAAATGTTTGCGTGTTTTATGATGGGGCTGTGTTTGTTTTAATACAACATTTGTAGATCTTGAGGTAAACGCTGCTGTAAAGTTCTGGCATGGCATTCAGGTAGTGGGGCCAGCTCCGTTTGATCCACACACGGAGAAGTGCTGCAACCAGAGGACAGAAGCACCTTTCTGTACCTGGTGATAACTTCCTGTGTCTAATCTCTTCAACACCCTTCACGGATTCCACTTACCTTTAGGAGGAGGTGGAAAGCAGGAAGCTCGAGGAGAAGCTTTAAAAGCAGAGACTTGATATAGCAACTAGAGTCAGAGGCTTAACGGATACTTTTTTTGTTTATCTTAAATACCAACAGGTAGATATCATCTCCTTTGGATGGGTATAACTACTAGATTCACATGGGATACTGATAAAGAACCACTCTAATGCTGTCTCCTGAGAACAAGGAGAACCTGGGCATACAGGGCAGTTGAAATACTCCATGTTCTACAGTCTGATCTTGTGTTTGTTATTTCCCAATTTTTCTCTTAATCACTGAGAGTAAAACTGATTAATTTGATAATTTTAAGAGTAGTAGGGTTAGAAGTGCAGTTTTGGATATCAGAACGTGTTATAAAGTGACAGGATTAGGGTATTTGGGCTTCAAATTACATATCTTTTACCTGTTGAGATTGGAATCTTCTATTAAGCTCGCTCACTGTGAATGAAAACTCACAAAAGATTTTTCTTTGTGTGCAAGTATCCCTGTTAATACTGAGTTGCACTGGGGTGAGTGGGGAATGAAAACAGTCTGTCATGAAAGAGGCCTTTGAGTTCAGTTGTGAAGCCAAATCCAAAGTGACGATGTTTCATGTTCCCTCATGGGCATCAGTCTGCATGGCAAACCCACCACGTAGTTTGGAGTGGTTTGCCACCCCTGCTGAAGAGGCCCACACCTTGAATATTAGGAACACTGTAGAGCAGCGTGTGATGCATCAGCAGAGATAAATGGGTAAGCTTGCACGCACCTACCCGCACTGCGCCTGTACCAGAGTGCTCTTAGTCTTCTGCTCCTGTGAAAACTAAAACTGAGGTTATTTTTCTTTAAAACCTGAAGTGGTGTTAAAGTGCTTTACTTTGTTTGAAGAAAAAGCACTTCAAATTTTTCATTTTCTCTGTTCTGTTCACTGTCATCTCAGCAGGATTTGTAGAGAAATATTGCCTTAAATTAGAAATTCTTATTATCTCATTCTTCTTAATAGAGCAGTACTGTGCAGTGCCGTAGTCCTACCCTCAGAAATACTTGCAATAAAGCTTTAGATGGTCGTGCTTCTTTTCCAAGTTGTGTAATATGTACTTGGTGATAGTTTCAGTTTTCCTTTTATGTCCAACTATATATTCTTACTAAACAGCATTATTTAGAGATATTGGGGTGGGGGGAAATGGTTTTCCTTCTGCATGTGGAATGCACCTAAAGCATTATTGTCAATCTCTCTAGGTATCTCTTAAGTCTGGATACATAAAGAGAAATTCAAACTTCTGGCTTTCATTTGGGTTTAGATTGAAATAAAATCTTTCTTTGAAGTGGCTGAGAGTTTAAGAAGGTTTTGTCTATCTTAGTGAATCCATAAGAGAATTGGGGATAAGTGTCAAGACCAGGAAAGTTACAGGTATGTTTAATTTCAAGTCCATTTGTAGCCTCACTGCTCTTTGCACCTAGCCCTTGAAAATTCAATGGGAGGATCTGGATTTGCAAAAATATCTTTCTCTTTGAAAGCATCTCACTTTTCTTCCTACTTTTTCTCTTACCCTTTTATTATTTTTTTCCTAATGGAGAAAAATTCTCCCTATTGCTCTGTCTTCGAGGAAAGCTGTGATCTACTGTTAATTTTCTGTTTTCTTTTCCTTTTCTACTTCTCTGTCAATCAAATGCCACTGATGCCTCACATCAGGCAAGTGTTTAGCCTCAAGAGCCGATTCTTTGGAAAACCGTCGTAAAACTACGTAGTGGTGAGACCACTTGTATTCTGTAAAAATGTACAGAGGTGCCTTGAAAACTACTTATTTCTAAGGGAACCAAATAGTAAATGATAATGTTTTCATGTAAATTTTTATTTTAATTAGCTATAGATTTTAGTAACCTAGGCAGGATTGTTCTGGTCTCTGTAGCATTGCCTAAAAAGGTTATAAATATATTCTTCCATGAATGCCTCGTGTATGTGTATTCATAGAAATCCTTCATTGCTCCATTCCACCACAGCCCATCGGAACAGCTGAACAAATCCAGGGTGATTATTGCTCTGCCTTGTTGTTTCTAATGACATCTTCTAGATTTTTGAGGATGCGTACCCAGTATAGAAAGCTAGGATGTTTTCCTCTGGAATATGCAAGCCACAGTAAACAGAGGAAGACTGTTTCTTTAGTCAGTGTGGAGCAAGCTGGCTGTGAGAAGAAGAGCTCAGATTGAGGAATATGCTTCTGTCCATTCAGAGGGCTGAGCTACTTTCCCTCCTGGTGCCTTTGACCCAGGCATCCCCTGGACAAAGCACTCGGAGCAGCTCTGAAGGGTGGCTGGTGCTCCCGTGGGCAGGTGAAGCATGAAGGCTGTCTTTGTGCTCAGTGCAGCAATATGGCAATGTTTGAAGGACTCGGAATAACATTTGTCTGTTCTCATTGGTTATTTACCTTTTCTGTCAGGTAAACGGTCACTTAATCCCATCACAACAGCACAAACTCTCTAAACTGAAGGAAGTGGAATTGACATTCAAGAAAATAGTGATGTGTGCCCTTAGCTGCAGCTGCTTATAATGATTATACATGCAACGGTTGACATCTTTACCTGTAGTTGATGGGTGGTTTATAAATGAGGGACACTTCTGCAGGTGAAAGAAGAGCTTAAAACTTAACGAGAATGTTTCTCCAGTATGGAAAGCTCAATTTTTGCTTATTGGACTCATTTTTGATACCTTCTTTTCCTGGAAAATGGATGCCTCTCTTGTTCATGTAGAAGCGCTTTGAACTTTAAGTGGATATGTTAAACTCCTTGAAAATTCACAACTGTGAGCAACTGCTGTTTAATTGCTCATTTTTTTGTGTGTGCTTGACAAATAAGGCTTTAGAATATTCTTTCTATTAGAAGTAATTGTCTTTACACTGCAGGAGAAAGTGTCCACACCTCCTCCTTTTCTTGCAGCCAAAATTGTACGTTAATAGAAATTAATTAACTGTAGAAATTGCGCTAAATGTTGAGGAAAAAAAAAGAAGAAAAATAAATATTTATAGTGTAGCTTCTGCTTCTTAATCTTCACAAAGGAATTTCCATTTTTCTCAAATCCTGGTTCACTACTAATGGAAATAATTCAGTTATTTCCTCATACGAATTTTGATTTTTATTTCATATTTGTTACCTTAACATTTTGATATCTTGAAAATCAAGCGTGTCTTACATTCCCAACCATCTCCCTTCACAGAAAAGCACTTTGAAATACTGATGTAAAATAGCAGGTATGGTATATTTAAAACCCTAGTCCTTTGGTGGCAAAAACATTTTTGCATAATATTAAATGTATTGAGATGCAATAAGAATTGAAAGGATGAAAAGAAATGTATGTGGAAGAGTGGTGAGCCTGCTATTGCTTTCATGTTATGTAAGCAGACATTTAAAAGCAGTTTTGAAAACAGGTTTTCTTTTAAAATTTTGGGGGTGTATTCTCCGAAAAAAACCCCCAGGAAAACAGGAAAAATTCAATCTATTAGAAAAGACTTCTCTCCCATTACCATGTGTCTCACAAAAATGTTCTTTACAGGTACGCATATGCTTACACCACTAAATGTAGACATTTGAAATTTTGTACTTTTAAAGTAAAGCTGAAGAAATAATTCTCTTTAAGAATCATACGCATTGGATGTAATGTGAGACACTATTTTCTTAAGCAAGTTTTTGTTAGAAGAGCAAAATAAATTACTCTGAGTGAACTAGTTAAATGGTTTGTTATTTTGCTGTACTGTAAATATTTGATGAATAAACATGAAGGGTGTGTGTAATCATTTAGGAATTCCAAAGCCATTAGAAATGCATTTATCATTAGATTTTACAGTGAACAAAGCCTCCTTATGTAATCACCATGCAGTAAATTACAGAAGCAAATTCCCATGTGGCTGAAATTCTCCATGCTTGGCTTTCTTCCTGCCAGAGCTGAGGATTTTGTTTTGATCTGTTCACCATGGATTGCGTGATCATAAAGGGAGCAAAAAGCTCTTGCTTTCTGACGCGCAGTGTTTTAAGAAACTTTGCAGCTTGCATTAGTGGTGGCTGAAAGCCAGGAAAAGGAAGGACAAATGCGGTCTGCAGAGTGGTCAAAATTCAGTGCATTTGGTTCTCATTGTGTCTGTCTTACTCCAATTGGATGTGGGGGGAGCTACCAGCAAATCTTGTTGGCATAAACATGAATGAACATCATAAATGTGTACAAAGCAGTTCCTGTATTGGACAGAAATATCACCTGCTTCAGAGTCTTAGGGCCCTGTGTGGTTTGTAAGACAAATTTCTTTCCACTGAGGAGTAAACTGACTTCTCTCACCTTGCATTTATTACGTATTGTTGAGATAATGAATCATTACCCAGGAGTCACTGGCACAGGAACTTGAGGTGTGATTATATTTAGTCTTCTAGATTTAGTGGGGTTTTTTGGATGTGTTTTTTGGGTTTTGGGGTTTCCCCCCCCACCAGCATTCTAGGGTGTTGAGAATTTGGTGGCGTTTTTTTCCCTGGAGTTCTTTATGCTACAGTCATGGTATTTTTAAGCAACCGTAGTTGAAGATTTCAATATTATCATGCAGCTGTTCATGTTTATTCTTGCAGTCTTATTATCCTTAAATCCTTTGTCATCTATGCAGTCTCACTAATGTGAAATGTAAAAGCTGCAAGTTGCAATTATCCAAACCCCTTTAATAAGATTTTTTTTTTTTTCTTTTTTTCCTCCAATTCAGAGTGGGGAAAACTATGGCTTTCTGTTTTATTTGAATTTTTGAGGATGCGTACCCCATAGTAGTATATAATATATAGTAGTATATAATACCTTCCCTAGTTTTGTTTTTCTTCCCTAGCTTTCTATGCAGGCTTCAGCATATTTCAGTAAGGCACAGTATTTAAAAGATAACTGTTGTCGTGGTCCATAGAGCTGTCAAGGTAACATTATAGGTTAGAGCAAGACCAGAGATACCAATTAGCAGGTGGTTCTATCAGTTTTCACTGTAAATCTTACACCTGAGCTGTCTTTGGGTGAAATTCAGAGGGCTCTCACTAGGGAGAAATTAGAGAAATGCATTTTATCTGTAAGTTGCTAAGGGGACGTGTTGTCACACACACCGAGGAGTGGTATATTTGCACCAGTTCTAGTGTGTGTATTCTTGTGAGATAAGATGGGAAGTTTTTGAGGGTGTGTGGATTACGTTGAACTGGCTTGATGTGTACAATCCTTTCTGGTGGAGGCTGAAGTCTTCTTACTGTGTGTCTTGCTGTTATGTACGATTGTCTACATTGCTCAGAGTTTTGGTTGTATGTTGAAAGTATGGGCAGTTGTCACTGAATTGTGGAGTGGAATTAAGAGTGGAGTGTACCACCTTTAAATCTCCTGGATCTATTAGCACAAAACAGGCGCTACCATCTAGCAAGTTTATGTCTGTAGTTCCTCCACCAAAATCTTCAAGCAGTACCAGAGCATTGGATCTCAGCTCCTCATTTTTTTGTTCCCTACTTGACCCATTTTTACTGGGACCGTTAGAGACTTTCAAGAGTACTAAACTTTTTTGTATATGCATTGAGAGATAAAATCTAATTCCTTTGATTGCAACAGCATCTGCACTATGAGCATTTTGTCTTAAAATGCAGATTCATGAGTTAGGGAGAAACCATTCCTCTGCTGAGATTACTTCAGACAGAATTGACTGCTTCCTGGCAGAAAATCTGTGTCATGTAGGACAAATATGTTTTATTTCCGGTAGAAGGCAGCAGTCAGTATGTCTTTGAGATGCTCGGAAGGCTTGGAATTTGACACACAGCTGCCTTAGTGAAATTGAGCATGGAGGTCCTTGATTTTTTATAGCTATAGATGCTCGTTGCCTCTGTTCCTGGGGAATAACTTGGCATCTTTTCAAAAAGAAGTAATTGGAAGGCTCTTGCTCAAGAAATTATCTCTGAATGTGGAAGGTCTGGACAGTTACTGCCCAATTATTGCTACTCTGTTCTGAAATAACATCACCCCTGTGACAAGGAAGGTTCTGAATAATTAACTGTGCCCAAATGGCTTTCAGGCTTGGATATGACAGCAGAAAGACTGTCCTTGCAGTAGAAATTGAAGTGTATGCACAAACACCCTGTTCCATCGAGAGGCTTCCTGGAATACTTTTTCTGTTTACGTCCAATACTGTGCAAGACTGGTGTCCAGAGTTTCATTGTTATGTAAGATAACCTTGGCCTCATCAGTTAGCAATCCTCTCCTGGTGGATAAATCTGTCTTGGTTTAGAATTAGCCCTAGTACAGAGAATTTTGTAGTAGTACAGCAGTGGATACCTTTCCATGCACCTTTTTTAGATGTTCCTCAGGTAGGAGCTCACTGGCCCCAAGAAGAGGCTTCTGTAGGAAGGACCGGAGGGCCTGAAGTTTCCACGTCTGTTTTCAGACACGTGAAACATCATAATCAGCAGTATGCTCAGTAGAAAGGAGACAGAAAGTCTGTTCACTCCAGCGGCGTTAAACTCCACAGGAATAGGATACTGGCAGTTTTAGGATCTGTCTTAAATATAGTGGCCCAAAACCCATGAGCTGTCTATTGAAGGAGTTAGAGAGACAGTAACAAGAAGCTAAGTGACATCATCTAGTTTGAAAAAGTAAATGGCTATTTGCCTTGGTTTTGATTCCCCCTCCTCCTCCCTCTAGTTCCCATTTTTCCAGATTTGCAGTTTCTGTGGGTGTGCAGCCTGTTTTGTTTGTCTGAGATGGACTGTGCTGTTTTCTTAGTGGTTTTGAAACTCTTAGATGCCGCTGTTCCTAGAGTTACCTGCAGCTTTGTTCACCTTTAGTGAGACATAGTGGATGTAGCCGTTAAAATACTATTGCAGAGGAGTAATCTGTCATTTACACAGGGAAAATGGAAATCCAGCTTGTAGGTCATACTTCTTGTGTTCTGCAGACTTAGCTGAAGTAACGTAAAATATTCTGGATTGTCAGTCTCCTCCTAAGAGAAACTGTCCTGAAATTTGTATTTACTGTACTTGCATCTGTGACACAATCATAGTGAATCTTACAAGAGCGTAGAGTTTAAACACTTCCTTTGATTAGGTTATAATTCTTTATGGGATTGAATTATTTTAAATGGAAGGGGCAATAAGGTCTTTGCTTCTTTAGCAAGGAATGCCATTTATAGCAGTTTATTGAGATGCTTTAAGTTAACATGTGCAGCATTACACTTCTTATTTGATTAAAAGGGCAACAGTTTGTTTTGACTATGGGGGTTCAGCACTGTAGGTCCTGACTACTTAAGGCCAGGTGCTTTTATTCTGACTGCTTGGCCCTTTGCACTACTGAGATTGCACTGTCTGAAATCAGATGCAATAGATACTGTATATAGCATTGGTGACTAATTTAATATCCATCTAGGTATTGGGAAAAAGTTCTAGGTTTGGAACAAACTGCATAGCTTTATTAGAGATAAAAAGCAAAGCTTTATTTTATAGAGAAAAGCAAACGTATCTTCAAATGGTTTTAACACTTATTATCGATTCTAGTTGAGATGATAAAAGTAAGTTTATGTGGTTTGAGAGTGTGTAGACATTTTTCTCAGCCATTTTCCCTGCAAAGTGACTAAGAAATTAACCTGGAAATAAGCAAACTTTATTTTGGAAGCGAGCTTCTGAAGCAGCCTCTGGACTATGGAGCAGATACGCTTAGCGGTCGCGTCCTGTAGTCCTTCACCACTGATATCCAGCCATGGAAACCTGGGAGAAGAGATGCGGTGAGTATCTGGCGAACATTCCAATGCAAAGTGCATGTTGGGAGCCAGATGCTAGGAAGAATCACAGAGTCTCTGTTTTAGATGTGTTCTAGAGGACCAACCTAATAGTGCATAGCAAGATAGTCCTGTCCTTGCTATCTGACTTCACCACCCTCAAGTCATTTGTTTGGCTCTTTCGCCGCTCCTGAAATCTGATTTGGGCACGTGATGGTGGGAGATGTGAAGTAAATGGCCAAGCAAAAACATGAGTAGGGGCATAACAGGAGGAAAGTGTCTGGGGAGGGAGATTAACTTGCAGAGGCAGAGAGTTTAAAGTCGAAAGTGTGGCCAAACTGGTGTCTTAAGAACTTAAATAGCTTACCCCTTGCTATCTGAGGTTTGCGTGCAGTTAGAGCTAGATTTGCTTGTTTGCATACAAATGGAGCTGGATCTCTGGAGTGGACTTGAATTTGTTAGCTATTGGGAAGAGTAGTGGTGTGTGTAAGGCCATGGAAAGAGTTACTGGTGAAAGAACCATTGATGCTGCGGAGCCTCAAGGTGGTACAGCATTGTCTTTGAATTTGTAGTGTAAAATACAGAATTAGCTAAAATATGAATAATACAAAGACTAAAATGCTATGTGATGGGAGTACAAAGCTCAGGTAAAATGCGGACCACTTGTTGCCCTACAATTCCTTTGCTCGTCCAGAATTCTTGTGATTACACAGCATATCTGCACACTCTTGTTTTCTGTGCCTAAGGCCTTCAGGTTGAGTGGTGGTGTTCGTGTCATTTGCTTCCCCAGTCGCTAACGTGGTAACATTGGATATAATAAATTCTAAAGTGCTTTTGTATGTGATGTTGAGCGTGAAAGTTGGGGAAGGGGAAACAAATTCAGTTTCAGTCTTTATAATCATGAAACTTAAAGCCTGTGTTTTATTTTCCTTGAAAAATTCAGCCAATATATACTTATATTACTAGCAAACACAATATGAGTTATGCAAGTATATTTCTTGCTGTCTTTTAGGAAAACATAATATTCAGAGAATATTGAATTGTGTGTAGCTTGCTTACCTACCCCAAAACAGTAATTGCAAGTAACTTAATTTCATTTTATTTGTGGTTTCTCACTTATGTGGTTTATTCATGGCTTATTCAACTTCAGTCCTTCAAACTATGAAGAAAAAGTCTATAATACTTTATTAAAGCCACTTTACTTAAATATTTAATAAAATAATTGAGAGAAACATTTTAATTACTATCAGGGTAATAATACTACACTGTTATTATTAGCACTTACTTTAAGCAGATAAACACTTTCTCCCAAATTAGCCTGTGCTAATGCTGTGTAAGACCCTCACCTTCCCGAAACAAACAGTGGTTTTGGGGGGACATTTGGTTTTGGCTCAGATTTCTGAAGTTGATTTGTTTTCTTGTCTTCTATGAAATGAAACCTATTTTAGAACAACCCCATGCAGAGCTATAGACTGGGTGCAGAATGGCTGGAGAGTACTCAGGCGGAAAGGGACTTGGGAGTGTTGGTGGACAGGAAACTCAACATGAGCCAGCAGTGCGCTCAAGTGGCAAAGAAGGCCAATGGTATCTTGGCCTGCATCAGGAACAGTGTGGCCAGCAGGACTAGAGAGGTCATCATCCCCTTATACTTGGCACTGGTCAGGCCACACCTCGAGTACTGTGTCCAGTTCTGGGCCCCTCAGTTTAAGAAGGATATTGAGATGCTGGAGTGTGTCCAGAGGAGAGCGACGAAGATGGTGAAGGGGCTGGGGCACAGGCCCTATGAGGAGCGACTGAGGGAGCTGGGGTTGTTTAGCCTGGAGAAGAGGAGGCTCAGGGGAGATCTTATTGCTCTCTACAACTACCTAAAGGGAGGTTGTGGTGAGGCAGGAGTTGGACTCTTCTCTCAGGCGACCGGTGACAGAACAAGAGGACGCGATCTCAAGCTTCGCCAGGGGAGGTTTAGGCTTGACATTAGGAAGAAATTCTTCACTGAGAGGGTAATTGTTCATTGGAATGCGCTGCCTAGGGAGGTGGTCGAGTCACCATCCCTGGAGGTGTTCAAAGAGAATTTGGATGAGGCACTTAGTGACATGATGTAGTTGACGAGTGAAGGTGGGTGTTGGGTCATAGGTTGGACTCGATGATCTAAAAGGTCTTTTCCAACCTTACGATACTGTGATACTGTAAAAGGTGATATTAGACAAAACAGCCTTTAAGTGTTTTTAGAAAAAAGGCCCAAGAGTGTTCACCTGGTAGATTTGATTTCTCTTTGAAGTGGTGTTGGTTTGGTTTGCTCAGGGAATGCTTTTAGGAGGAAAGGGTCTTTTTCTAGTAAGATCCTTGGCCTGATGGTATTTCAGACGTGCCAGGTCTGGCTGTCTGGGTGAGTCGAAATTTCCGAGTGGCACAATTCTGGAGCTTAGGCTGGCAGGGAGTCTGAGGGTGGGGTGCTGCTTGGGATATAGGTTGGTATCTGAGCAATAACAGTGTTTGCAGGAGAGAAGGCTGGAATTCTGAAAGGTACACGTATTGACGTGGAGTTTTTACATTCGTTTGTGGAAGAGGGATTAAGTTGTGCCTTTTTAATCTCTTTCTCCTCCTCCCAGTTTTCAGATCACTGAGAAGATCGTGTTTAAATGGTTTGTTTTATAAGCTGGGTGAAAAGACTAGAGTTAGTCTCCTCTGGCACAGCAGTGTGTGCTGTTTAGTGCTCCAACTTTTTTTCAGTTTGTAGAGTTGATAGTAGTGAAATACTAAGGAATATTTGCCCCTTGAATATGGTGTTCTTTTTTGGTCCCCTCAATACAAGAAGGAGGTTGAGCTGCTGGAGTGTGTCCGGAGAAGGACAACGAAGGTGGTGAGGGATCTGGAGCACAAGTCTTGTGAGGAACGACTGAGTTAATTGGGATTGTTCAGCCTGGAGAAGAGGAGGCTGAGGGGAGACCTTCTTGTTCTCTACAACTCCCAGAAAGAGATTGCAGCAAGGCAAGTGCTGGTCTCTTCTCCCAAGTAACAAGTTATAGGACAAGAGGAAACGGCCTCAAAGTTGCACCAGGCAAGGTTTAGATTGGATATTAGGAGAAATTTTGTTAACAAAAGAGTGTTGAAGCATTGGAACAGGCTGCCCACGGAAGTGGGTTTGACATTCTGTATAACTGAATCCTCGTGACAGTCTTAAAGATAATATTAATCGCAGTAGCTTTTATGATTGAAAATGACATTTGAAATACGTTATTCCAAGCTGCATTCCCCCGCCCCCAAGTTGTTAGAAATTTTATAGGGTTTGAATTGAACTCTGGGTGTAACTTAACTCTGAAAATTTATTCTTAATAATAATTCTCTGTGCTGTAAAATTATATGAAAATTTACCTAATTACATCTCCAGAAATAATATTTGAGTCTGGCACTTTCAGAATACCAGGATACTTAACCAACAGTCTGTCCTTAACTGAAGGGGAAGCTGCTGAAAAAAGCAAAGAGCAAAAGGAATGATGGATGTCATACTGATCTTCATGGAAATTATTGAATTTCCTATGAATTTTTAATATACTAGTGTTGCTTGCTGTTGGAGTTCCTATCTTTCAGTTCCAGAAACGTGGAGAGTTCAATAGTGAGTCAACTGGGATTTGCTGTGGCCTCCCCAGCCCCTTCTGGTGATGCAGGGGCGCCATTTGAACAGAGCAGCTTGCACAGCATGGCAGGGAGCTGGTGGTGCAGAAGCAGCATCTCTGAAGATTTCACAGAGGACCTAAAGACTTCACCAACGGGTTTTAGTGAGCTGTGCTTGGCCTCCTGGAAAATGTATACATTTCTGAAAAGTGCTTTAAAAATACCCATTTCTTTTCAGTGGCTCTGTAGTTTGTGACAGCCTCTGTTTCAAGGTCCTGCCTTGTTAGGTTATTTTAAAGCACAAGGTGTGTCACCCTTTAGGAAAAGAGAACTTCTTGGCATGGATTTTGTTGAATATTTTTCATTCAGTTGGCAGCTGCCAAGGTGGAGAGTTGATTCTCAGATAATTTTTGCTCTCCTCTAGAGTTGGTTGTATGTAATTTGTGCCGGGATCTATCGCACGCCACTTTATCTGTTACTTTTTGTGGTTTAGCATAGATGCACCAGGTCATCAGTGCAGAGGGAAAGAAACAAAGGGCAACTTTCCTGGTATGACAAAGCTTTTCTCTTAACAGGTAGAGAATGCAACTGAGACTGTTGCTACTCGTGCTGTAGTAGTCATCAAGGGAGTCATAGCTTGTACACTGGACTGCAAAATAACTGAAAGGTCTGGAAAGGTACCAGATTGTTTAAGGTGCTTCTTAGGAATGAAGTATGAGATTGGGGTTTTTTCATCCCCTCCTCTCTATTAGAACTTTCACTGTACTTAAAGGCTTGTGGGTTAAATTTATAAAGTTGTTGAGACTGGAGATATTTACATACTTGAAGATGCCAGTGGGCTGCTGTATGGATTCTAATCAAGTTAGGCAGCCAATTTGTCATTTTTATCTACTTGAATTACTTTTAGTCTCCCTGTACCCTCTTTGACACTTTTAACTCTGCCTGAAGAAATCCGTCAGCACCTTTCTCAGACTCTACAGACATTTGAAAAATGTGACCTGAGCTCCTCCAGGCTGGTGCCCGTTACAGCATCTCTGCAATAACAAAGTACTGATGCCCGCATGCCAACACAAGTGATGTGCTCCATAAACTTGAGAGAGGGAGGTCAAACACCTTTTCAAGAGTTAATTAATCAGTGCTCTGGATCAAATGCATTCCTGGCCATCAGACAACTCCTTAGACCTAGGTCAACTACGACAACTCCTAACAGTTGGCTTCAGTGGGAAAATAGATTACGGCTCTTCTACAGTTGGGTGGGGGCAAGGGATATATTGGCCTGCAAGATGATAGGTGTTTTCAGGAAATCTTTGGGCAGAGTAGAGGACAGAGGTGTCTCAGCAACCAGTCCTTGCCTTGGTGATAATTTCATAAAATTGGGCGGAAGAAATTCATTTGTGTGGTTGGTAGGCCCTGAAAAAAGAGGGGAAGGAACCAGATTTTAATGCAGTTGTACAAGTACATGTGCAGTAAGACAAATGCCATGAAGACTAAAAATTAGGTAGGAGCACCTTAGGAATATAGAACTTGGAAACCAGTGTCTGGCAGGATTATAGACTACCAGCGACATGGCATAAAGATAAATGATTTTCAGAAAAAAACCCTGCCCTAACTGTAATGAAATAGTAATTCAGCAGAACAGACTGTTCCCATTGAAACACTGGAATTCCAAAACATTACTAATGTGATATGCAGCTTCCCTCGCATTCTGTTGGGAAACCGAGTAGGTATTACTGCCTGGTCTCAGTTATTCTGAAATTCCATCTACCTTTCTTTGTGGTCGAATGCAAGATGGTTACTATAATGTAATTTTTTATTATATGCCTGGAGAGAAGTAGATTACTGAATTTGATTCTAATTTGACAACATAATGTCTTCTGTATTTTGTAAATGTTCTGTTCAAAAGCTTGATTTTTTTTTTTTTTATACTGTGTAAAGTTTGTGTATTCACACTATTTGATATTGTTTCCTAGAGGGGATGAAGATTTATGATGATTATTTCAGTGGGTTAAAACCATCTTAACATTGCAGTTGAAATGACCAGAACAGTGAGAATAGATGCACGTAATCTGAGTAACTTCTCTGCTCTTTTTCCAAGACTGAAACTTTTGCTTTTAAAGGGATGAAGCAATAGTATGTATGTGACAGAGGGATTTTCATAAATAAAATTATTAAAGACAATTAGTAGTTTTGGATTTAACCCGTGCCCTCATTTTTTTAATGAACAAATTTGCAGTTAAACTTCTGAGTTGAGATATACATAATATCGTCATTACTCCTGTTTTTTAAAGTCGCAGGAAAGTCTGTGAAGGCTGTGATCCTTTACTTCTAAGTCTTTGTTATACAAGACCACTGGAAAGGAAATTGTTTAATAGAGCAGTGAGAATACATTTGTGACAGTTCAGCTCTGTCAGCATGTCCTTTCTAAATTCTTCTCTGAGTTTTGTTGGACATAAAAACTGACTTCAGGCTAAATATATAAAGATTTAAGGCTAAACTTTTACAAGTATATGGGATTTTGATACAGGAGGTTCTTATGACAGTGTGAATACTTAATTTTTAATTAATTTTAAAAGTAGGTAGTCATTTTTAGGTGCTCAAATGTGATGGTTCGTTTAGTGCGGCTATTCTTGAGGGGGCGTTAGTTTTCTAGTTGTTTTTTGTTTGTTTTTTTTTTTTAATTTCCATTTAAAATAATTAAAAAGAAAGAATAAGCTGATTAAGAAAAAAATGAGGAAAATTGTGTGTGGGATAAAACACTGGTCCTGCGCTCATCTGGTTGTATGTAAGTAACGCAACAATAGTCTAGCTGTTACAAGCAGGACAATACTCATTCGTGCACTTCAGGACCAAACAGGAATTTGGATTTGTATGAATCTCTCCCACTGAATACGGGATGTACCCAGGTGGTTAAAAATGATGAAAGCTTCATAGTAGGGTTAAGTTGAAAGCTAATCTTTTTCTGAAAGAGAAAGAATTATGCAGAGTCACAAGGTGATCTGTTCTTGAATGTTTCTGTTATTATTCAGTGTCCAGACAATGACTTTTATCTATTTGATCAGCGTGTGCTAAGAATGTTTTTTGTGTCAAATATAAATGAAAATGTGAAATTGGAAGGTCCATTGCCCTTCATTTAATTTCCAGCAGTCCCGTGTTAAAGTCTGGGAAATACTGCCTTAGTTTAAATCGCTCTTTTCCCCCCTTTGATGATGATGCACAGTTCATTTAGAGTAATCATACCTCCTTTTAGCTCTTGTTGTCTGATGCTAAATAAATTTGAATTATTTTAGTAATCTTACCTAAAATTGGTTCTCCAACCTTACGAGCATCCTTAAGTCCATTTCTTCGATATGAATGGCAAGTGTACATGGTATTGCTGATGAAGTGTAATACCTTTCCTGATGTATCTGAAAAGTATATTTGCTTTCTTCAAAGTTATTAATGCCTTCTACTCAGCCTGCTTAATAATGATATGCTTAAGTCTTTCTCTGGCTGTGTTTTCTGAACTAACATGCTTCTAGCTTGTAGAGGGAGTGATAGTTGTTACTAATTGAATGCATCGCTTTGTACTTAATACAGTTATGTTTCTGTTACTCAGATCTTTCATGTGTGATTCTTTCAGTATCCCACTGTGGTTTTACTTGTTACTGTTTCTGCCTTTTAAATTTCATTATAAAGCTTCTACAATTTTTGCCATAGCGTTCAGTCAAAATCTGAAATAAAATTAGCCCTGCCACTGAGTCTCAAGGAAGTCTCATTACTGCTTCAACCCTACCACTTCCTGATTAGTGTGTTAACCTTGCTAATTTCTTTTCAACTGGCTGATAATTTTTGGAAAGGCACTATATCAAATGCTGTATTGAAGTCCAGAAGATAAGAGGTACTACACTTTTTGTATAGACTATCAGTTGTCTTACTGAAGGAAAATAAGAAATCAGTCTGTTTAACCTCTGTTTAAGGTATGCATGTATTTTTCTTATAACATTATATATATGTATATGTGTGTATATATATAGTGGCAGCCATCAGTAAGTCACCCAGTGAGTGGGAATGCAAAATCAGGACTAAATCTTAAATTACCGGAATGATTTACAATAACTTGAAGCTTCTAGTAAGATGACACCTAGACTATCCACTATCCTTATCAGCCTATTGGTGCTGGGGAAGATTGACTATGGAAAGCATGCAACACTGTGAACTGATAGGATTTGAGGAAAAAGAAGATCCCAAACTGCATTAACAAACATCTGAATCATAATTGATGCTGTTCTGCAGTGATGAATACTTGTTCTTGTCTTTTTGTCCTTTAGCGTATTTGAGAGGCTTGACATCTGCGAGACCTTTCTGAGACCTGAAGTTGTATTTTTAATCTTAAGAGTCCAACATGCAGGGTTACCCTCTGTTTTTGTTATTTTATATTAATTGTTATTTTATATTTCCAAATGCTTTCCAGGTTAAACGTGTCACTGATCGTTTTGGTTTTCTTTTTACACTGGGCAGCGTAGTTCTGTCCCTTCAGCACCTACCAGAGTTTATTTGCAAAGTGTTTCTGACAACAGCTTTGAATTTGTTTGGTTCTTGCCTGTTTGTGTGTTCCAGCTGGCAGCAGGTGGTTCTAGGTGGCTCACAGTTGATCAAACCTGTGAGGTGGTCTCACATGCTGCTACACATCAGTGTTGTTTAGTCTTTAGCTTCTCCCCCTTCTCGGTTTTATGATTCTTTAGGTAGTTTTAGTGTTAACACTGAGCCGGAGTCATATGTCAGAAAGTGATGCAGATGTCTTTAAAACACAAAATTGCATTAATTTTGCCGGAAGTCTGTTCAAGTGATAGAAAATCTCCTTTGGATGGTCTTAACTTTAAGTTGTCTTCACGAAATAAACTGTTATTGTCAAATTTGGTTTATGTACATTTGAAACACTTATCTCATGACTATTTTAAACTTGGGCAACAAAAAATTTTACTAAACTTTTAATAATCTTAGGAAGTGGTAGCTCAATATCTGCAAAAGAATGCGTTGTATGGGGTCTCAATTTGTTGAATAATATTTTTCTTCTTTAACAAATAATTGTTTTCCTATGGAGAAAATGGGACTTTTAAACTTTAGATTGATTTCTGGGTGTGAAGCGTTTCTCATTCACAGTTTTGGAGCTCTCAAAGATCCTACTCTTGCATTTAAAGGAAAGAGTGGGTCAATATTGCTAAGAGGTAAACCCATCTGCTGAGAAAATAAACTTCTAAGTTTTCATCACAGGTCCTCAGAATATGCCCTCGCCTTTGCCTGCTTAGTGAAGCAATCTTTTTTCATTTAAGAAACAGCACTGAAGTAACAAAACTCATAAGATGAGGTTAAAAACACAGACCAACAATTCATTGTATTAATTTCTGTTGTGATTTGGTATTGTACACTTAATCTGAAATAGATGTACTGGATATTGCAATAAAATTCAATTCCATTCCCCCCCAATTTTGTGAAGCCATTTTAAGCCATGCCAATACCAAGTTTTCCAGCTGTTAAAATAAAAATGTACTATTTGGTTTAATTTCAATCAAGTTCCTTTTTTACACTAGATTGTCTTTTATAGACATGAAGCCCCTGGCCTTGTAGTGATGTTGCTTCAGTGACCTGGATTTGCTTCTACTTCACATTGACACAGCTAGGAGCTGCCCTTAATTGTTTTAAGCAGTATCTATTTTAAAAAAATCATAAAGTATTTATTCATCTTTGGAAAATACCTGTTAAACAGTACATTTTTCATTACACCTGTTGTCTCTTTCCTTGTTAAGAATATTTATTTGTTCAGATAGTACTTTCCTTACTAAATTGCTTCCATCCAACATTTAGCTGAATCCATTTTCCCGTGAGACATCGTGGTGAAAGGGTTATTCTCGTTAAGTGTATCACAGTTAATTAAAATAATACTGTAACTTTGTTCTGTTTGATACGGTCTAGAAATTCTTAAGTTTCCACATCAATTTCTTGTCTCCTTTTATAGTTTTCCCCTTGTTTTGCTGGCTTTGAAGAAAAGAGCCATTAGCAGCTTAGACAATGTTAGGGCAGAAATTATGCTGATGTGTTGGTGTTCCTGGAATGGAAACCCTTGCAGAAATCACGTTACATTTACAGGTAAGAGTTGCACAGTTGGCTTCAGTGAGTGATACTACTGCATTGTGTAATAGTGAGTTTAGGGAAGTGGAAGTGAAATTAAGAATTAAGAAGCTGAATTTAGTGTGGATATACCAAAAAGAGGCATTATTAGAAACAGGCAGTCTATCTTCTGTCCTAATTGAGAACCCAAGTTCTTTCTCAGAAGAAGAAGGTGCTTACAGCTCCGAGAGGCACGTTGTATTTTGCTAACCCTGTTTCTGAATCCTCTGAGGAGATAAATTACTTGAATGGCAGGCTGGGTGGGAGACAGGATGGGAGTTACACATCAAAAGCCTCTGAAGAGCCTGGCTTTTAGTGTAGCTCTGCTCAGCTGAATTGTATGGCTGAGATGCATGTTTTTTTGGATGGTTTCAATTAGGTGTTGGGCTTTGAAGAGGTATTAGAATAGTACAGGAGTTGGAATGCATAAATGTATTTGTTAGGGGGATACCTCCAGCTGTGAACAGAAGAAGGAAGCTGAGTAATCCTGTGGTATGTGGAATGAGAGACAAGAACCTATGTTCTTAATTTTGCCCCGGGCTTGCTATTTTATCACAGGCAAGCCATAAATACTTTATTTCTGTTCTGCAGAGGCTTTGATTTTTATGGGATTTTACCCCCAGTGCTTGAGATGAAATATGTTTGTGTACATTGATAGGACCGGTGTGTCAGGTAAGCAAGTGGAATGTCTGCAGATGCTGAGCACCAGTGTAGTGGGTGGGTATGGAGGAGCTTTTGCCTCAGTAAAATGGGGCAAATACGTAGGGGTTTTGCAGAGAAATGCATGGGATGCAGTTTACTTTCCCTTTTAACAGAGGATACTGTAAAAAATGCCAAGCTTTGTCTGTCCACCTATCCTTTTTCATTTTCTGACAATACGTGGTAGCAAGAAAGCTCTCTGGTCTAACAAAGTTCTGTTACTTTTATTGTCATTAATAATCTTTAAAAGAGGAATGCTGAGAAGCTTAGAACAGTTTGAAGCCTTTGATACACCACCCCTTGCCTCAAAGGGTGCTCTGACGTGCAGTCATGGCACATAGTCTGGGAGGTTTTCAAAATCTTCAGCTTGAGTCCCTTGTTCTTGTTGAAAGGATATCCCTGCCTTTGGATAATGCTGATCACTACTCTGATATTAAAGATCTGCAATCTAACTGAGTGGGAAAATTAAGTATTTTTTCTTCCTCGGGATGCCAGTGGGCTACAGAATCACAGAATCATTTAGGTTGGAAAAGACCTTGAAGATCACGGAGTAAATACCTCCAGGAATGGCAACTTCGCCGCTTCCCTGGGCAATCTGTTCCAGTGCTTGACAACCCTTTCAATAAAGTAACATTTCCTCATATCCAGTTTAAACCTCCCCTGACACAACTTGAGGCCATTTCCTCTCGTCCTGTTGCTTGTTACTTGGGAGCAGAGACCAGCACCCACCTACCAGCGGCACTAGACTTGAGTTCTCGTCCTGGTGCAACAATTTATTTGTGTTTGGCTGGGCATACTTTTCTCACCGCTTCCTAAATGCAGTATAGATACTCCTGCCAAAAGGCGCTTTCTGACTGTGTTGACCAGGGAGGCGTTGTGAAATGGCACTGTTCGTGTTCCCTGAGAAGGTATCAGTCACACAGAGGAATATTTTTAGTTTTCTGTAGCTAAATCCCTCTAAATAATTTGTCGCATCTCCGTCAGCCCTGGGGTGTGCGGAGAGGGGATATTTACTGACTTTCCCCCACCCCTTCTATATGCAGAGTGCTGACCAGGATGGAGCGCGAGTGCCGTAATTTCAAACCAGTGTCTTGGCTAAATCAAATAACAGTTCTTTAATGTGTTTCCTTTTCTTCCTTAGGTGTTCAAAAGTGCATAGTAATGAAGGTCGTACAAGCAGAATTTTTCTCTTCAATGGTTTTATGGCTAGATTTCATCCGTCTACCTGGAATAAACTGGGGATCTGACACAGAGAATCAGTATCAGAAGCATTGCAGTAGCTCCTGGGTTTATTAACCCTTTTTTGCAGGAAGGGATGTATTGGGGTGGGAGTTTGATTACTGTGGATCATGACAAGGAATGTGATTTGAACTGGCGTTAATTTTGCTACCTAATTGAGCTACCTTTAATTTAAATCTTACTGTGTATAACCTTCACTGAAACCTTTTATATTGTCCTACTTTGCTGCCAGGACTTCACCTTGATTATTTACTGCAACTTGTTTTCACCTTTTGTGGTGCATATGCAAACATGTGGAGGTGAAATTTATTTTATTTCATTTTTGTTTAAAAAAAACTTGAAAAGCGCGTGCTAGACTCTCCTGATTTGTTGTACAGGAATTCCTGTAATTTGTAGGAGCACAAACCCATTTATGAGAATTCCTTTTTTTTTTTTTTTTTTTTGTAGATATAAAGAACATATCTCATTCTCTGTAAGTAAAAAGCAGGAAAGTCAGGACTAGATTACAGAACAATCACTTAACTCAGACTGGATGGGGGAAGTTTCTTTTAATGGAAAATTACATTTATAGTGTAAGTACAGCAATTAAATATTTGGATAATAGATTTCTCTGTGGAACTCTGTTATAAACCCAGGAATACATTTGGCCACACGCTGTAGTGAGTATTAAAATGAATCTGAAAGGCATATTTATGAGCTTCCATGATTTCAAATTTGAAACTCTGTGGATCCAGTTTGCAAAGTCTTTCATAGAAGAAGGCTGTGAATGTGAAAGTTTGAAAAGCAGAGAAGACATTCCTTTGCGTTGTGAACTTGACCATGAACTGGCTGCTGTAAGTCAAGCACAGAGCCTGCTTCGGTTTCTTTTTACCAAAAAAAGAAAAAAAATAAGCAGAAAATAGTAGAGCTGCTTTGTGAGAAGGGGTTCGGTGTAACCGTGCCAACTCCTAGTGTCTCCAGAGCAAGTGTAGGTGCTGTACTGGCCCAGTGCCACAGGGCAACCTTGAGCTGTGCCCTGCTGCACACAAGAAGAATTATTTTGCCAGATGATTCATGGGTTGCCAGCAGAGCAGGATTTATAAAGAATGTGTTGGGTCTGTTTGTTGTCAGAGGAGGATGTGGGCAATTTAGGGGAGAGAAAGGTGAGAGGAGAAAATATTGCTGTTAATACAATTGAACTGGTTAACTGGAAACAGCTTTTGTTGTCGCTTTTCTATATGGAGGCACTGCTGGAAACAAACTGAGCCTCTGCTCAGGAAGTGTGGTTTTCTTAAATGTTCATTAGGTGATGGTACTTATCTTCAGAGAAATGTTTGGAAGACAATGATGGTCAGTTTGCAAATTCTCTTTCTTGGAAAGAATAGTTTACCGATGTGTTACTTTATTTCTTAGATAAAATGATATAAGAATAGTAGCTCTTCTCTCAAGAGATCTTTAGCATCTGTAACACAGTATATTAACAAAAGGTTAAAAAGCCAAATATTTATCTGTCATTTTAAAGAACAGGTTTTTAGCAGGGAAAAAAATCTGCCAGACTTGACTTTTTGAACCATTTTTTTCAAAGTTTATTTTATTTGGTTGTCGTTGGCTGTAGCACTGGCAAGAGATCTCTTGAATGTAGGCATTTGTCAAGCAAAGTGTGGGATACTAAAAGGATCTTCAACCCGCATAAGAACACAGACCATTAATGGGAGATCTTTGGCCGCAGAACTAATGTGATGTTGACACCTCCAGCTGCTGCTTCTTGACATTGTCTTTGGAAGAACTAAGTTTGCTTGAATATAAATTACAGAGTAGTGTTAATAGTATTTTCATGTAGAAGCTGAAGTTAGAAGTGAAATATGCTATGTCTTTTGGATTATACATGGAAGAAACAAACTGTAGCACCAAAAAGTAGTCCCTGTGCATGTCCTTCAGCAGCAGCAGGTCTTTTCCAAAAGGTTCTCTCGTCTGTGTTTACAAATAAAACTGCAAAAGAGGAAATAGTAATATTTTTTATAAGAGGATTTATTTATATATGTTCCATCTTTAGGTCTGTAATATAAAATAGGGGAATGGTTTTACTACTGGTTTTCACATCGGCTGTAAAACGTCATAATAAATTATATGAAAAGAAAACTTTTGTGGTGAACTTTGGTGTTAAATTCTTGATATTGAAGAATGGGCAAGAGGGGAAGTTTGGTGTGCTGGCTCAGGAAACATTTTCTTCTGAGGAGTGCATAAATCCTGGAAAATTACTTCTGGTGTGTGATCCTTACTAGTACTGTCAAGACTGACATGCAGATATCAGCTTCCCTCTGCAGTGGCTTGGAGCTCTCTGCATTCACATCATTGTTGAGAGAAGGAAAATCACTCTGCCTTCTAGGAGGAAAAGACCCCAGGAAGTAGAGAGAATGCAGCTGGCATAGGAATTTAGAAGAAAACAAGATCTGGTTTTTTTCTGGGTATCATGGAATTTGAATTAATTCTCTCTAACAGAGGCTGAAAATACCATTCTTTGTGTCTTTGTGTGAGCAATGGTGATCTGTAAAGCGAGGTGCTGTTTCAGGAACTGCTTGTTTCACTGTGGCAGCATTTCCTATATGCAGTCGTCATGGGAAGAAATGCGACGAACAAAGATGCGTTGTAGGCAAAAAATTAACAGCTGAATGAAATTGTGGTGGTAGAAACAAAAAGTATTGTGACAGAAATGAAAGGACACAGGGAGCAGAGTATTGGCATCCAGGATCTGGGCTGTGGACTCCAGTAGCCAGGGCCTCAGTTCTAGAGGGTAAAGGTACACTAGATGGCTTTTCAGAGATGAATTTAGATCAGAAAAGATTTTCCATGAGGTCATAGGTAAGACCTGTAGATTTTGAAGTACTTGCAGTTTTGCACGAGGAGTGGGCTTCCCCTCCCTCCCTGCAGAGGTCTGGAGTTTTGTCACTCTTGTGTTTGTGAAACATTCTTCATGAATCTCATTCAATGGGTCTTGGTTTCTTCTCTTGTTAGTGAGGAACAGGCAAGTATTGTTAACTCAGAGCAACCTTGAGATTTCCTGGGGCTTTGGGGGACCTTCGTATGCCCTTAAGCTGTCCCTCTTGTGATAGATGGAGTTGCAGATGGCCCACAGGTTTGTGGAGTGATGATGGTGTAGAGAGTAGTGTGTAATTCACTGCCTTTCTTTGCCGTGGTCTCGGTGTAGGAGGATGAGAATTTTAAGCTGCAGTGTTTAAATCAGACCTGTCATGCACATTTTGTTAATCCAAATATTTTCTTGAGCTGAAGCCTGACATGCAGTTTGAATCAATGCTCGGGCTTTCCTTCTAAAAGAATATCCAGCTCTTCTTTTAAAATGCAGAGTTTCAACTAAGTGCAAGCGTGTTTTAGTTTTTGCAGGGAGAGATCAATTGAAGGTCATTAATGTTGGTTTTATTCCACTCTGATCTTTTAAAAAATAAGAGATACAGAATTTAATGAAGTGGTTTTTATGAAGTGCACTGTCATGATGCTTATGATGACAATTTTAGAGTTAAGGTTCTTCCAACGATATTAGATTAGGTATTATTTTAATACCTAATTATTTTAGTGCTTAAAACTGAGCAGAGTGACTTCATGAAATCACAGAACGCGAAAGGAAGACGTTAACCTCTTTTAGACCGTGTCCACTAAAGGCTTATAAATAAACAATTTTTATACTTTGATTTAACCTCTCATCTTCATTCTTGTACCTCTGAGTAAAGATGACTTCTTATGGTCCTTACATTTACGTACAAATAGAAGTAATTGTAGTAAATTTTATCAAATATGTATAGGATAAAATACTTTTCCAGTTCATAAAATTTTGTTAGTCAAAGTACTGGAAAGCACTTTGACCCCTTTTATTTTTTGAGAAATTAAATTTGTATAAATGATAAATCTAGGCATGCTTTATGGGAGATTTTAAGATGGGGGGAAAGTTTCACTGTTATTTCTAAACAACTCCTGATGCTATTAGTGCTGTGCAAAATAATAACCAATTGAGCAATACAAGCGAAGATGGGATTTTTTACTCTTCAGAAAGTTGTAATAACCTGTTATATAGATGATTTCAAGTCATGATATCAAGTGCCTGTTTCCTCCCTTAAGTTATATTCTCTTTCCACTACATTATGTGTATTCTTATAAAGTATCATTTATCATTGAGCAAGGTTTTTTTTGTTCAGATTAATCCATTGCCTGTAAAACTGAAAATTCCTTTTTTATCATTTTTTGTTTTAAATTCCCCTTTGTTTTCAGTTGGAATAGCAATGGTATTTAGAGATCTGCTGAAATGATACCTCAAAATAGAATGCTTTCCTCAATCAGGACCTTTCTTATCTCTCTTCTCCTCCTTATCCCATTTCTCATGTTCCTTAACTTTAGTTTGGAATGCAAGTAGATAGCTTCTTATAGCCTGTTTTCTGGTAATTTTACCTATCTTATATCCAGATTTCTTTATCATCTTTGATTAAAAAATTTCTCTCAGAATTGTTGGGAAAACGCCATTGACTAATACAATATTTAATGCAACCCACAATACAACACAATTAACTTATTGTTCTTGCATTTTATTACTAATTTAAAATGATCTGACATAGCAGCAATACATAAAATGAAGTGGTACTAAAAAATGCCGTATTTCTTGGTGAGACTCACTAAATTAGTAATATCAAAAAAAGCTAGTCCCATGCCTACATGCATTTTCCTATGCATTTCAAGTAGCTGAGCCAGTATGACATACAAGTCTTATAACTGCTCCAACATGACTGATTCTGACTTAAATTTTCCATGTATCCGCTTTCTTGTCCGCTGTTTTATCTCCTTCTCATTTGTTCTACTCACAGATGGAATAAATTACAGACATTAAGCAGAGTTCATCCCAGTACCTCTGGTATTCATTGTCCTTGTTACAGTCTCATATTTTTTTTGTCAATTGTAAATGTGACTGTTAGTGTTCGAAATAATCCTCCTGACTCCTTACTGGCAAAATAAGAAATAAAAGTGATAAACTTGTGTGTGCGGAGTTCATGGGTGGGTTTGATTTGGGCTTTTGGATATTTATTTTTGGGGTTTGCTTCTGAATGAAATGGTACAAACCAGCTGCTGGGTGAGGCTTTTTAACATGGGAAATTGCATAGGTTTTATTAGAAAACTAGGCACATGAAGCTTGACTTGGTTGCTAAATTAGTTCATGTCTTGGAGTGCTTGCTAAAATTAGAGAAAGATTCATGCATTTTATCAAGTGGGATTTTGTCTTGCTTCTAATTTTTTGTTTAAAGGGCCCGTCTGCAAGGTGATTGAGTTAGGCAACTACTATAACAATCAGAGTGCAGAGGGTCTGTAATAATTTATACCGAATTTATTATAGAGTTCGAAGATGCTCTATGAATGCAACATTATTTCACATGCAAGCTGTTCTTTGTTACATATATCTTTTTCACTTCTAGATATGAGTTGGGGAAGGGAAAACTTCTAAACATCAATTTTCTAGAATTAGCACCATCCTGTCAGCATATAGGATGCTGTGCAATTCAGGGCAGTTTATCACAACCTGTCCTCAAGATGAAGAGATTACCATATTTTTACATGCATAGCTGCTGTTCATATAATTCATCTTGTATTAAAATACTTTTATAAGTAATTATTCCCTGCATCAGGGGAAAAGATTCTACTGAGCGTTAAGGGAAAGTGCTCTATACTTGGATAAAGAGAAAATGAACAGCAGTTCGCTATGTTGAGCCTTATATTTGCTAAGCTTTACTGTATTACTTGTGCTTAGTGTAACTCACGCTGTTCCTGTGAAGATGATAAATTAGGATTATTTTGATACATAAGGCTACTAACACGTTTTTGGAAGTGTAGTCTGTGTGCTGTTTATTAAGTAAATAGAATCTTCAACTTGTTTCTGAAAGTCCTTCGCAAGGTATTGTGGTGATGCTAGTCAGCCACTAAAAGTTATGCAAATTTACATCATCTGTGGCAAGATCTATCTGTTCCCTTGATGTATTTAGACAGAAATCAAATCTGTGTCATCTAATCTACATGACACAAAATCATTCTTGCTGAGATGCGCATGTGCTTTTTATCCTCTACTCTTATTATATGGTCACTTTCTAGTGACTTTCTAATATTAGTTTTGATCTCTCTGAGACCTTTTAATGATTTAAAGTGCAGGTATCTTCCATGAGCTAGTTTACTTAGACCTGGACCCAAATTAAATAGAATATCGTACAGCTTTTCAAACCAGCTGGACTTTGAATAGGTTGACTGGTTTTGGTAGAAAACCAACGTAGCCTGTTTACTGACAGAGGGTTTTGTAAAATGGGACTTTCTGTTCAGTGGCATTGAAATACGATCCTTTTTGAAATTTCCAATTCCCGTTCCTGCTGTCAATTTGTACGTATCCTGAGATATGGTACTGACTTCAAATCTCTGCATCTTACAAATATTTCATGTCATTTGCTGAGGAAGTAAAGGATGAGTCAGCAAGCGCTGTCATCTTAGCAGAGCACTGTTGGAAGCAGCAAAGGAAGTGGTAATGAAAAATCATGCTTTGCATGAGAAGTGAAAGAGCAGTGTGTAAAATATGAAAAAGGGGAAGGTGTCACGGGAGTCTGTGCTGTAAATTTCCTGTCTCCTGGTTGTGGCAGCTTCGTTTAATAAACTGTAGTGTTTTGGCTGATGTTTGGATACCTCACAGAAATTACGTCTGGTGGGCCAGAATGGAGATGGTTTTGTTTTGAAACATCAGAAAAGATCACAGAAAGAGTATTTTCTTACATAACGTATGGCAGTTTGGGCTGATCTAAGGGTTTGTAGGAGCAAATAGCCTTTTGTTAGATAAGCAGTTATGATAGAGGAAACAGTTTTCAGGAGCACAAGCTTTCTCGAGTTCCTGAAGGAGACTTCATGTGCCAAAAGAATTGCCTGTTTCTTTCCGTCTTGTATCAGCTTGCCTAATGAAAGATAATATTTCTCCCCAAAACCATTATCTTGCTGAGTTTCCAAGTAAGAGATAAGGCAAGAAAGAATCTTTACTGAAAGGGTGGTCAGGTGCTGGCACAGCTGCCCAGGGAAGTGGTGGAGTCACCATCCCTGGAGGAGTTTAAAAGACGGGTGGGTGAGTTCCTTAGGGACAGGGTTTAGTAGGGAGACAGGCTCGGTTGGACTCGATGATCTCAGAGGTCTCTTCTAACCTTATGATTCTATGATTATAACTGACTTCTAGGAATAGAAGTGTGGTCAAATTTCAGACCTAAACATCTTGCTAAGAATACTGTTTCCAGTATTTCAACTTATTTTCTGATCAAAGCGTGATTGAAACAATCCAAGAAAGTTACCACTTTTTATTTCTATAAAAGCTAAACTATTTTATTTAAGTAATGAAAACATTTAAATATATTTGGCATTTACGCTGAACCTTAGGATGTTTTTTGCATTATCAGTATATCAATTCTGAAAGAAACAAATAATTACTTCAAAATATTTGCCTGATGTCTGTATTCATTCTTTGTTATTTATTAGAATCAGAATTTAATTACTTACCATGGGCAGCCGTGCCTATCGACTTTCCTGACCCTACTAATCAGTCTGGAAGTAGGATGCTCACAGCTTATTAGGTTTAAACTAAGAGCTCCGCAGGAGCTTGATCGTGCTTATAGAAAAGGATTACTGTGTCTTGAAGATTGCAGTTATGCATTAAAAAAAATCAAACTGACAATGTAGGGGGGTGAAAAAACGTTTTATTGTAATGTGGCAGTTAAGCGCAGTGACACATAGGTGTGGAAAGCAAGTCTTTCTGTAAAATGATTTTAGGATCAAAATCATGTGCATTTGTATGGAAGTGACTACAAATATAACTGCACTGTTAAAACAGTGAAATACTGTTAAATATGAAATATTTATAAAAATATATTATTTATATTTATTAATATTTATATTTATTATATATAGTTATTCTTTACATTAATATTTATATTTATTATTTATATTTAATATTATTTATATTTAAATAATAATAAATATTAAAAATTAAATACTCTTCAAATAAAAGTGGCTCTGTCACAACTTTGTATTGAGAAGCAGCGGAACTATGCAGTGTGTGCTTTTTACCTTGTCTTTTAGGTATAAAATTGCATTTAGGTTGCTGCAGGGTAAAATAAGCCCACAGTGCTTCCAGTGTTACCTACTGCTTGCCTTTAAAGAGAAACTAATTTATATTGTGGGGGAGGTGAGATGTCTATCTTGAAATCTCTTTTGAAGTCAGCAGTGAATTTAATAAATAAATACAACTCCTTTGGCTTTCTCATCTCAGAAGAGAAGGGGGGTTGTGCAAAGGTGAGAGCCCTATTGCAGACGGCCGGTTTGTTTAAAGCTGGCTGACAAGTCCGTTATTTTTTACATCACTACTTAAGAACTTTATTCCATTTATGCAGGTCGAGCTGTTTTAGTTCGAGAAAAAAATGACTTCTTAAATGAGAAAATGAATTTGTACATCTATTCTTTGTAGATAGTTTTGGAAATGTTTATATTTGGGTAGCTGGGAATGTTTACATTTGGCTCTTTGGGAATGTTTATTTTCCCAGCAACTTCCAGAGGTTCCTGTGAGAAAATTCCTGCCCCCCTCAAGCGTGGATTGTTAGCAATGCGGATGAAGCAAGTGGGAGTCCTGGACACAGGAGTCAATCTCATGCCAATACTGTGGTTCTGCAAGTTGGAAGGGCCATTATCTAGGGAAGCTGGTGAAAATGCACTTTTATTAATAGAAAGATCCTGTCTACTAAAGCAAAGAAAATAGAGCTCATAGCAAGCCCCCCCCCCACCCCAAACTGTGTACTCCCTCTCATCTGTCTAACCTATATTTATGCCTTTTACCACAGTAAATCTGATGAGCAATTTTACTCAGCGTTCCCCAAACGAATAGTGAATCACTATCCGTTAGGTAATGCTGTCACCAGACCGCAGCCTCCACTGGTTTTTAAACATTGTCAAAAACTGTCATAAGAACAAAAGAAAAATCCCTATTGATAAATCTTATTTTCCTTGCTTCTCTGGAAATATATGTGAGTCCTTCAAGTTTTGACTTATTAGAGAACAATTTGGTGTGTGCAGAAAGCTCCCAACCTCCTGAGGGAAAAAGGGTTGCCAGCTGAGGGAATTCTTTACCCACAGAGCTGCTTCAAGGATTCAGTCTGATAAAATAGAAATGGGATGAAGAACAATAATCTCCAAGTACAAGACCCTATATTTCCTACTAACTTCCACTTTTTTGGATAAACTAAGACTTCATGCATCGGAAACAAATTCCATGAAGGACAATGCAGGTAAATTAGTTGGTCAAAGTGTGACTGAGCAGCACAACTAATGCAGCGGGGAGAGATAGCAAGAATTCCCACATGAATCCAGAGAACTACTTTCAATATCACAGTATGACAAGGCTGGAAAAGACCTTTGAGATCATCGAGTCCAACCTATGACCCAACACCTACACCTACTCCTACTTGTCGACTACACCATGGCACTAAGAGCCTCATCCAATCTCTCCTTAAACACCTCCAGGAACGGTGACTCCACCATCTCCCCGGGCAGTGCATTCCAATGGCCAATCATCCTCTCAGTAAAGAATTTTTTCCTAATATATATATTTTATATGTAATATAATATAATGTAATATAATGTAATGTAATATAATATATGTTATTTTATATATATAATATATATATTTCCTAATATATATAATTTTTTCCCTAATATACACAACTCTGGCTTTTTCTGGAAAGTGATCATTCAGGTTCTAGAAAGGTGAATTAGGAGTGGGACAGATAGGACGACCTGGGGAATGGAGACCCTGCTGTTTGACAGTTGATTGAAAAAGCTTGGTTTATTACCCTAACCAAATGAAGCACGAGAGGACATTCTTGTGAATACATCAGGACACCGGTATAAGGAACAGAAAATAATTACTTAGCTAAAAGGCCATGTTGGCAGAAGAGCAGATGAGTAAAAACTCTCAATGAGTAATGCTGAGCTGCCGATTAGAAAATGACTCTGAACTATTATAGCAATCATTTTTTGCAGTGACTTTCCAGTCAGAAGGGTGGGAAAAGCAATTCATACGTTTTCAAGGTGCAGTTCAAAAACGTGTGAAAGGGGTTTTATTATCCGGTGTCTGTGACAGTAAAGCATTGAAACAAATGATCTGGAGGTTCTTACAGCCCTGTGTTGCTAATACTTCTTTTTATCAATATATCAGACTCTTGATTGCTTTTCAGACTTTTATTACAGCTTTTTCTTGCAGGGGGGTGGAGTCAGGAAATGTGTTCTCTACGCGTGTTCTTTCATATGGTAGAGCTGAAGGGGCTTTCTCTGCTTTTCTCAGTGTCTCCTGTGGATGGCCAGAGTACTGATGGGTGGATGCTGCTTGTAAACAGGGCATAGAATTTAGAGAAATGATGTTATTCATTTTAATTCATCACAAAATTCTTTCTGGTGGTGCTCCTGCTGCAGCTGCCTGTAGCAGTAACTGCAGGGAAAATCCGCTGCTGGAATTCCCTGGGGAAGAGACTCGGTGGGAAATGAAGAAGATGGAGACAGGCTCGCTGAGCTGAATTGCTCCAAAATGTTCACTTTAAAATTTAAAAACTCATGTTTAAAATTTACCTTAAAAAGGGGGGGCAAAGGGGGAATAAAATCTTTAGCTTTTTTTCTTGGTAATGCTACAATAAATACCTGCTCCTGCGAGAGCTGATAGTTGGTTTGTTCTGTACCTCACGTAAAAATAACTCAGAATACTGAACTGAAGGCCTCCAGCAGGCAATACATTCAGGTGTTGGCAGAGGGATGGTACCAGCTTCTAGAGAGAGCTTAGGTGGTGGCTGGGTACTGGAGACATGACTATTCCAGCTGCAGAGGGTTTTAAATTCTGAGTTCTTGTTTTCAGCTGCTCCCATGAATCAGAAATCTGTGGGATGGTTTGTGGAGAACATTGAAAGATCTGGACTTAAGGCAGCAAGATTTTTGTCTGCGTTTAATGTATGAATAATTTTCTGCCATTTGAGTAAACATTGCAGTCTGTTGAGGAACTGGGTGTTGGTAATACCTATGCTAGATGCAAATATAGACTTTGTGTCTTGTAAGTAACTGACTCAGTGTAGAAGATGTCATGTTTAATTTATAGTAAGATTTCTGAAGAAATAATTAATGCGATTTTTATGGCAATAGATACAAATTACAAAATGCAGATTTTAGCATAGTCAAAAATACACTGGTTATTCAGTAAAGAAAAATGGGAAATTAACTTCATCTTGTCAGGGTGTTCATAGTCATAATTCAATTTTTATTCAATTTTTACTCATTTTTTGATGCAGAAGTTTATGTTCTGTGATTTTGTATTGCCATTGAGCTCATTAGCATATTATGCATAAATTAAGGCAAATACTGCTGGACAGATCAGATAAAGTGAGACTGTGGTGACTGGCTGTTCATCAGACAACTGTAGGTGCTTTCCACCACCCTTGGCTTGTACTCTTTCAAGTGTCCCCTGAAATAAGTGGTTAGAGTAGAATTTATTTCCTTGGCTTCTCCAGCATGATTTTTTGGCACAGGTTCTCTGATATTTCTATGGAAATGAGAACTTTTTTTCTTTTTTTCCCCTATCCAGCTGCCTTGGGCTCTGTGAGCAGCGCTGAGTACTTCCCTTCTAGGAAGGCATTTTTCCCTGAAATTCCATCTTGAACACTTGGGTTGTAGTCTGCTGCTTGAGGGGAGCAAGATGCTCAGACAGACAGACTGAGAAATTGCCAATATACACAGATAGATGAAGGGGTGAGTAGGGTGCAGGAAAAAAGTGTGTATTTCTACACCCTATTTTCTTAATACTGGACTGAGTATTCTTTGGGATGTAATTTGTCATAATGTCTGGGTTTCCCTGGCTGCAGTTAACTGCTGCACTGCTGCTCTTTTTTTTTTTTTTTGATTGTGGAGTGTGTCTCAGTGGTCTTTGGAGGGTGGAATTCTAATAAGTGGCCTGAAGTATTCAGACTTGGGCAAGTAACAACTCCCTGTTGGCTGGCCTATATAAATGAATAGTCAAAAAAGCTAAGGAATGTTCCATGATTAGCTTGCTGACAGATGCTGGAATTTGTGTTCTGTGACTTTTATTCCACAGTGAAAGCAAGCAGGGAAGAGCAGGCATCACAAACACTTTGAAGAGGGTTTTTCTCTTCAGGTTTTGTGGATTATTCCCAGTGTGCAACAAACTTCAGAGGGATGATTCCTGGAAATTCTCACTGGGACGGAAGCAGCTGGCCTTCTGGCTGCTTTAATGACTAAGGACTTCAAACATGTTATGTTATATAAAAATTATAACCGAGGAAATGCCTAGAATATTCAGAACCTTTGTAAAACTGCAAAGGGTTTCTTCACGTGGTTGGGCTTTGTTCAGAAGAAGCTGGAGATGGAAGCAAAAGCCTGTTTGTCGATATTTTACTACCAGTGGTCGTTACAATGATTGCAGAAATTTGATCTGTTAAAAGGTGTTTCAGACCCCAGCAATGCTTGAACCATGTAGGTGTTTCTTCATGGATGCAATTTGTATGTACTGGAAGCTACCGGTTATCTTTTGTTAGCAGCTGTTCACAAGAGGAGCGATGATAATCTCACCGTGCAGCACAAGTATGCTTTGCAGCGTAGTTCTGCATTCACTGTAGCGGAGGGAGAACTGGGTGCAGCAATATGGGGCTGCTTTTACTCACTGAAAAGCAATGTACTGCAGCAACTGATACTGGCAGAGTATCTGTACCTCGAGTTTCAATAAAGAGCAAACTAATTACTAGTAGCAGAAGAGCATCTATTTTAATGATGCTAAGACTCAAATGTTAATTATCTCTAATTTATAAAGACCATTTTTCTTTGTCACTTTTAATCTCTCTTATAACCTTACAGTTGACAGATCTTTCTCAGTGAAAAAAAAATAGCTGTTTCAAATAGGTTAAAAAAAAATTGGAATCTAGTGCTCATGCTGTGTACTACATTAACAAGGTAAATAAACAGTTTCTTCCTTCCATTTTTCCATTGCATACACGGAAAACATATTAAAGATTATTTAGATTTTTATGGATAGATTTGACAGCTTTTTCGTACTTATGTTGACTCCAAGAGATAAATCAGACTTACGACTTTGCCTTCAAGGATTAGTTATTTGTCATATGAATAGCTCTGGAAGAGATTAGACCTAAATACAGGGAGGTTGCTATAACTGTTTCAGATGTGATTTTCGGCTTTGTATATTTCAGTTTTTTGCAGCGTACTGGGGAAGAAGCTCTGTGTGTGATCTTATAGCTTTGTGGGGGAAAGTCCATTAACAGGCACTTCCCTTTTTTTCCCTCTTTGCACACCTTTAGTACAGTCCGTTCTTAGTAGCGTTGAGTGACTGAGTGTCAACAGCCGAAGCTGTGAGCCACGGTGAGTCGGGCCCTGTGCCCAAGCTGTAATTTCTTCAGGAATCTTAGATACAGTGTGCCGATGTATGGATATGAACGGTGTCGTTTTGTGTAGAGGCAAAGTGCAGGGTGGTACAGTGGGCAATTATGCTAAATTAATAAGTCTTGGTGGCTCTGATCTGACTCTCGGTAGCACGTCCCAAAGCGTTCATAATGTATATATGTCTTTTCTGTCACTTGGTCTATTCCAGGTTCTGTTCAGATGTTGCAGAGGTGGCATGATTTTTTTGTGATGCACTTAATGGAGAGAGTTGCTAAGTAATCTGTTATTTGCAGACTGTGGATTTCAGTTTTTTGAAGACAGCTCTGATCATATGCCTAAGCTCTAAAAATAACCAAAACTGTATTTATAATCAAATACTCAGGACTTTTGTGTTGTTCTACTCTTTATTCCTACACCTAATTACGCACCTACATAAGCTGTTAAATTCTGTTAACCTCAGTCTTTGCTTTAGGGCATCTCTTAATGCTTATCTTGTACCATTCACCTACACAAAGAAGACACATATTCAGTTGTAGAGAAGCTGGAAAGAAGAGCAGTTTATGTTGATTCTTAGAGACTAAGTTCTTGTTTTCCATTATCCTTATCCTGTTTCTTAAAAAGTATGCCTGGAGGTAGTACATCGTCTCAGTGCTGCACAAATGAGTGAGTCTCACTCCATTCTCTTTAAGAAAGTCGCAGTCAAACACTGCCTTAAAAAATTATTCAACAGTATGCAGATATGCCCGCCCTTCTATTTGACTGTTCCAGATAGTTAAACACTTGGTATACAGCAAGTAATAGGGGCATCCATATAACAGGGGAAGTCCAGTTTTCCCTACTGTATGGAAATCGTGTAAAATATTTTATAATTTTTATATTTCAGTAATATATGATATAAGAAACATAATATATATATTATACCCCACTGCAAAAGCATGACATTAGAGTTGATGTATATTCCTTTTGCTTATTTGCATCTTCAATTTAACATTTGTTAGTGTCTCTGCATAGCAACTTTTCCATTGGAACTGTATACCCTGCAATACCACAGGAATGCGTATTGGGAAAATATTTTCTTTTATTTTATGGAGACTCTTAGAAATAATTATGCACCAGCGGTTGGAAACTGACTATATTAGCATTGTCCTCCATCCAGTGAGCTGCTGTCCAACAAAATATTGATGGAAGTGTTTTACTTTGCTGACAACGCTATGTTGATGGAACTATTTAGCAAATTGTTAATCTATATGATGAAATTAAATAGCTGGTAAATGTACAGTGTCTCAATATCGTCTTTTAAAAATGAATTTGCCGCATGTACTGGAATGGGATCTGTCCTGTGAAAGCTGATCGATATTGTTGCAGAACCTAGTAAGAATGTCAGCATTTTCGGCTCATCCAGCACAAATATGTGAAGCTACACCTTCTTTGCCTGAAAAATTACAAGAGCTATAGTCCCTCTCCACCTGTGATGGGTGGTGCTGGCAGGGATGTGGACTGATTGTCCATAGCAGATGTCTTTGAACCTGTTTTGGTTGTGGTGCCAGAGTTCAGTGCTCTCTTTCTGTGCAAAAGAGCCTATTAGGGAAAGGAAGGTGCAGCTCCTCGCTATCCCAGAGCACCTCCAGGTAATGCAAAGGTAAAATTGTTTGCACCCATTGTGTTCTTCTGCCAGAGTTACACTAAGGGAGTGACATAGTGAATGCCTTCCTTCTGGGAGCATCTAACTGCTGACAGAACAGTGCATTTGAGTAACCAACCGCAATCTGTACTGAGAAGCTCACGGTGATGAGGGAAATCTAAAGTAAATGAGAAAAGGATTTAGTGTTATTTCTTTGCAAAACTGAAGTGCCTTCCAAACGTGGCCTTTGATCATAAACTGAAATGCAAAGGCTTTAATTAAAGGGCAGGCACAAGAGTTTCAGCAATGATAGTGATTCAGACTTGTGAGCTTTGACAGCATGTGTGCGTATGGCTTAGACTTCCGTGAATGACTGAAAGGAATGTTCTTTTTAATTACGTAAAGCTGCTTTATGCTAATGGACAGTTAATTAAAGATGAATTTAGCATTTATGCTGAGAAAAATTTGGTACTTAGTTGTGTGTGTGATAAATGCACTAGAAAGTATCAGAATAGCTACTCATTGTATATTGTTCTAAATGAGATTTAAGGAAAACAAAATTTATCATGAGTAGCCACTCCAGTACACAAGTGTTCTTCCTGGTGAGATAAGCTGTAGTGTATACAAGATAGCTATATTTTCCTAAAACTGAATCACTGGAATATCAGAAACATTTTGAACTTGGCCTAGGTTACATGCTGGTGTTGTTTGCTTTTTTGATTTCTTCATACATCTCTTGCCTGGGAAGGTGAGGTTGTAATGTGTGTTATTCCAGGGAAGTTCAGTATTGCCCCAATTCTAAATACAGTCACTGTTCAGAGGTTTGCATTTTGCTCAGGAATACCTAAGTCAAACAATGAGAAAACTGAAATTCTAGCCAAATAATGGATGTTTGAGATTAAAATCTGCCCTTCTGTTTGTGTTCCTGTTTTGTACTTGTTTTACTATATTATTGAGGTCATTAGGGACAAGTTGGTTTATGACAAGCTAAACAAACTGCTGCAATTTGTAAAAATCTAATTAATGTACTGGGAGAATATTTGCTCTCTCAAATCCTTTGTATTTCTCTCTTTTTCTCTTTCATTTGGTGGATGGGAACTAGAGCGAAGTTGTTTCTTATGTTTTATAATGGGTTGTGGATTGTGTTTGCAGTGATCCTTGCCTGGGCCTACATGGACAGCTCGTAATGGGACTCGGATCATTGTGGTATTCTGAGAGTTTAAGAACCCAACCAGCATAACATGAGAAGGATCATACACAAATATGACTTCTTGTTTAAATTAATATTTTAAAACAGTTTCTAAAGAATTAATGTGCGTATACTTGGATTAAAAAAAATCAGTTTATTCTTAAAAGGAATATGTTTCAGAGAAAAGAGAGGCACAATTTGATGCCAGTCCCAACAAACACAGTGTTTATGTGCATTGACTGTGTGACTACTGGTTACAAAGTGATTAAACCCAAAGGAAACAAACAAGCAAACAAATAAAAAAGCCATGTAGCTGAAGCAGAAAGTATTTTAGAACTGAAACCTGAAGTTTATGGCTACTTCTACTACTTTCTTCATGACACTAATGAATTTGAGCTTGGAACTGCAAATGAGCAACAGAATTCTTTTCCTTAACTCCATTTGGAATTACATAATGTATTTTTGCTAGATGAAAGGGTTATACTCTAAGTTCGTCAGGTTTTGACATCCCTTTCCACTTTTCTGCTGGGTCGGAAAAACACAAATTTAAATTCTCCTGAACCTGAGACTTTGTCCAGCAAAAGGAGAAATGAGTATTCTATGATTCTAAATGTATGTTTGATTCCATAGATTTCAGTAAGTATTAAAGATACTTGGGCTTCCTCTTGCTTTCAAGCACACCTTAGTATCATGCAAACCCTATTATACACATTTTTAAAATGCTTGCTAAACTGCTTCTGGGTTACAAATGCATCTTCTTATAAATAAGTGATGAAGAGGAAGGGTTAATTGTTAAATTATTTGTTTGTGTTCTTGAATAAATATTCATGATGATTACAAAATGTAAATACCTCACTTCCATGTTGGTACAGATGTTACTTGTTTGAAGCTAGAATGTAGAACAGCTTTTTAGCATCTTAAAATGACATAGAATTGTTGGCCTGGTGTTGATCCCCTTCTTTTTTTTTAAGAAATGTACCTGCTCTAAGTTGTTTCCCGTGTTTCTCCAGCCCCCCAAAGGGTAAGACAGGCATCACCAACAAGGAAATATCAGTAATTTTGTTTTAATTTCTGATTTGATGTATTTACAGTTAAATTTTCGATATGAGTTTTGTGTTGAAAATTTTGTACTGGTGTTCTGTAGAAAGCCAAATGCTTTGGAGTTGCTAATATTATTTGGATTTTTTCCATTAATATATAAAAGTACGTCCAAATTAGTACTCCCACAGATTTCTAAAGTGTGCCGACCCTCATTAAATTAATTAAAACATTTCTTCACTATCTTCAGGCTCTTGCGGGGGAAAAAAACAAGTTCTCAATGTAGAGAATCAAGGAATAAGAGCTGCCTGAGAAAAGCTATTATTCTACTTTGTCATGTCTTTGTGGTAGATTTTTGACTGACCCTTTCTAACGTGTTGTGTTTAGGATGACAAACAGGAAAGTAAAGTTATCTTTATTTTAAAGTTGAGTTTTCTTTTTGTATAGTTAGTTGCAACTGGAATAAAAGGATTGAGGGACACGTTTGAGGGCATGGGACAAAATGAGTCTTTTGCTAACAGATTTGCCAAATGAGTTTGAGTTTTACCTTGAAATCGAGCCAAACATTTGTCCTTGGGGGGTCTGCAGTGTAAACGGATATCTGTTATTTAGGCGAGGTAATCGAACAGATGCGAATGTTTGGTACATGTCTCCCTTGTGCGTTGCTGAATCTGGCATCCTTTTAGCAGAAACTAATGCAATGCACTATTTTGGCTCAGGCAGACCGTGATAGAGTGGTGTTACAAAGGTGGGGTTTTTTATATTTCTTGTATCTGACTTTTACAGTTCAATCAATATTCTGTTCTCAGCCAACAGTCAATAATAAAATTATATAGACACTAAACCCACACCCCCAAAACCTCTACTGTATTTTGGAAAATACAGAAGTAAAGGGAAGTCAGGTTCTACCGTATTATTTTTGTGAAATGAAAGTAGTTGTGTACAACAGCAGCTCCACCCTGCAGAATATGAAGCTCTGTGTCAAGGAGAATACAGGGATTTTTCCTTCTGTGAAAGCCTACAAATATCTGCCGCCTCAAAGATGCTCAGGAAGCGGTGGGACGAGACAGGGCTGTATGTGGTGCGAGAGTGGGGATCAGGATGCCTGTTGCAGATCAGCCTGTAAAGGCAAGTACTTATTTGGAGAAAATGCTTTTCAATGCACTATATTCTTTCATTTGTGGTTGGAAATTTTGATTCTACATATCAACTCTAGATGAGGAATTCTGGCATTCAAATTAGAGCCAAAGAGTCTGATTTTAGGAAAAAAACAACTGAGCACAGTGTTTCTCCCACTAGAGAATCAAGAAAGGTCTGAATGATTAATGAGTAGTGGTGAGAGACTTTCTCCAGAGGAAACAGAAGATATTGTGCTTAAATTATTAATGAATTATTATTAAATTATATATACATATATATCTCCCTTTAAAATTATCCCCAAAATGTAGAATCACAGAATCATTTAGGTTGGAAAAGACCTTTAAGATCATCAAGTCCAACCGTAAACCTAAACACTGCCAAGTCCACCACTAAGCCATGTCCCTGAACTTCACATCTATGAGTCTTTTAAATACTTCCAGGGGTCGTGACTCAACCACTTTCCTGGGTAACCTGTTTCAGTGCTTGACAAGCCTTTCAATGAAGTAGTATTTCCTAATACCCAGTCTAAACCTCCCCTGGCACAACTTGAGGCCATTTGCTCTTGTCCTCGCTCTGATTACATGGGAGAAGAGACCAACACCTCCATCACTACAATCTCCTTTCAGGTAGTTGCAGAGAGTGATAAGGTCTCCCCTTAGTCTCCTCAGACTAAACAACTCCAGTTCCCTCAGTTACTCCTCATAAAACTTGTTCTCCAGTCCCCTTCACCAGCCTTGTTGCCCTTCTCTGCACATGCTGCAGCCCCTCAATGTCCTTCTTGCAGTGAGGGACCCAAAACTGAACACGGTATTTGAGGTGTGACCTCACCAGCGCTGAGTACAGGGGCACAATCACTGCCCTGGTCTTGCTGGCCACATTGTTTCTTGTACAAGCCAGGATGCTGTTTGCCTTCTTGGCTACTGCTGGCTCATGATCAGTTGGCTGCAGGTCCTGTCCCTTGGCCTTGTTGAAGCCCATACTGCTGATCTCAGCCTGTCCAGATCCCTCTTAGAGCCCTCCTTCCCTCCAGCAGATCAACGTTGCTGCTGAACCTGGGGTCATTTGCAAACTCACTCCGGGTGCACTTGATCCCCTCATCCAGATTCTTGATAAGGGTATTAAACAGAACCAGCTGCGACATTGAGCCCTAGGGAACACCACTTGTAAACCAGCCCCCTACTGGATTTAACTGTTCACCAGAAGTCTCTGAACGTGGCCAGCCAGCCAGTTTTTTACCTGGCAAAAGGTACGCCTGTCCAAGCCCTGAGCAGCCAGTTTTTCCAGGAGGATGCTGTGGGAGACAATGTCAAAGGCTTTGTTAAAGTCTAGGTAGACAACATTCTCAGGCTTTCCTGCATCCACTGAGCAGATCACCTTTTTTTTAGAAGGAGATCAGGTTGTTTAAGCAGGACCTGCCTTTCCTAAACCCATGCTGACTGGGCCTGATCAACATGTTACACTCTGAGAACAACTGGTCTTACTGTTACTATGAAAAAATGCACGAGCACTTCTCTCGTTCTTACAGTAAAGTAAAAACAAAGTAGTAATGTTTCATTTACCTTTATTTTTTTTTTTTCTCTTTTTCCTTTCAGGTCCGCACCAGTGTCCTTCCTGATCACAAGGAGCCAAGAGCAGATGTTGGGGTAAGCAATTTTTTATTAATCTATTTTTTTACCTGATCGGCAGACGCAGATACCCAGTGAGGAGAAAGTGTGTGCCGCCTCACTGCTAAACAGGAGCTGGCAAGCTATTTTAATAGCAGTTGGGTTAAAGGAATAAAAAAATCAAGGCAGGAGAGTAGTAGTCTCAGTGATTGTTGTAATCCCATTCACATATTTCTTGAAAATCTTTTTCAACTGAAATTATTCTGAGGCAGGCACAACCATCTAGACTTTCTGCTACTTCCACATAAGCAATCTGGGTGACATTGAGAGCTTAGAATCATATTGCCTCAATGAGCCTGGCCTGTTGCCTTTTGGTTTTCACGTGCAGAGAATAAAAAGTTCTGCTGTAGGAGCTGCCTTTTCCTTCACTTTAAGAAATTACACTGGTGACATATGAAAGACTTATTTTCCTGTGTAGATCTGTAGAATTTTTGGCAAAGGTATTGAGATATCGTTTCTGGGTCTGAGAAGGCTAGAACCTCCCAGGCAGTATGGGCATCTCACAGGGGTTGGAAATGTTGCTCCCAGTAGAGCTGACTGAAAGACCTAACACCATCTAGTGCAACTATCAGATCTATGTCTGCAAACACTTAGAATAACTGGATTTTTCAATTTTTAGCTTAAGATTTTGACTTTCCTGCATTACCAGGGCTTCCTTGGCACAGTTTCCAGGACTTTAGCTCATGTTTGAAAAATCTGTAACTTGGCACCGAGTTCAATCTTAGTGAAATAATCAATGTGATTCAAGTTTTCATATAGCTATAGACTTTTCTTTTTGGCTAGCTGAGATTATTCATCAAGCTACTCAAGGCACATATCTTAAGATTTGTAGTTGTAAGTACCTCACTAGCAAAATTACAGAGGAACATTACTCTGTAATTAGCTTTACAGCAGCAGTTCTGTTTAAAACATACTTTTCAAGCCTCTCCAAGTCATGTGTGCAAAGTTAGATTGGTTTGCAGACCGCCAGTTCAGGCCCCAGGGTAGACTATTTGTATCTGAATCAATATGGAAAAAGTCTTCTCCAGAATTGGTTGAAATTAGACCCTTTGAACATCAGTACAACACTCTTCATTTGGATCATGGGATCATTTACAGTTTTATTTAATTTTGCAAATAACTCCTAATTGCATCATCAAAGATAATTTTATTCTCAATAAGCATAAAAACATGAAACAGACAAATAAGTAGAATATTTTAAGCCCATGAAATTATTCTCCTTTGATTTCATGACCCTGGAGATCTAGATATGACATTCAGAGATGGTTAGTGGGTATGGTGACCAAAACTCCTATGTGGTAGGAGTAGAGCAGTGCAAGTACTTAGCGTTGACCATGAGGACTCCGACAGTGTTCTTAAATTGATTTGTAGTTCTATCGTGTTGCAGAAGGCTGGCCCAAGTGACCCAAGGTGTAACAACTTTATTCCAAGTATTTCTCTCTTACTCTTTCCAAATGATAAGATTGCAAAGGCAAGCACTCAAATGCCATCAAATGCTGGAATAAAGGCTACTAGATAGACACTGTGCTGCAGAATGTGTTCTTATTGTACTGAGAAGGACATGCTCTTGCAAGAAGATAACTAATCTGAGCTAACCGTGCCACCAGAGTTTTAGTGCAGAAACCCTACCATGTTGACTGAGCTAAAGGAAGACAGAACTACCTGTGGGTTCACTCTAGCAAGGCTGTGCCACCAATATGTGTCACATCTGGACATATTTCCTTTAAAAATACAATTTTTGGCAGTGAAAACTAACCATGATCTGAGGGAACTGGCAAATGGAGTTGCTAAGCCACTATGCATCGTATTTGAGAAGTCTTGGCAGTCTGATGAAGTTCCCACTGACTGTAAAAGGGGAAACGTAACCTCCATTTTTAAAAAGGGGAAAAAGGAAGACCTGAGGACCAGTCAGTCACCTCTGTGCCCAGCAAGATAATGGAGTAGATCCTCCTGGAAACTATGCTAAGGCACATGGAAAATGATTGGTCGCAGCTAACTTGGCTTCTCTAAGCACAAATCGTGCCTGACAAATTTGGTGGTCTTCTATGATGGAATTAGAATGTTAGTCAAAGGCAGAGGAATTGATGTCCTCTAATTGGACTTGTGCAAAGCATTTGACACTGTCCAACGTGACATTCTTGTCTCTAAATTGGAAAGACATGGATTTCATGGATGGACTGCTTGGTGGATAAGAAATTGGCTGGATGAGTTGTGATCACTCAGAGTTGTGCTCAACAGCTCGATCTCAAAGTGGAGACCAGTGATGAGGAGTGTTTCTCAGGGATCTGTATTGGGGCTGGCGCTGTTTAACATCTTTGTCAGAGTTTGCTGATAACACCAAGCTGTGTGGTACGGTCAACACACTGAAGGGAAGGGATGTTTTCCAAAGGGACTTTGATAGGCTTGAGAGGTGGGCACAGATAAGGTCATGAAGTTCAACAACGCCAAGTGCAAGTTCCTGCACCTAGTTTGGGGCAATTTCAAGCACAAACACAGGATGGGCAGGCGAGAATGGATTGAGAGCAGCTCTGAGAAGAAGGACTTGGGGCTGCTGATTCATGAGAAGCTCAACATGAGCCGGCAATGTGTGCTTGCAGCCCAGAAAGCCAACCATATCCTGGGCTGCATCAAAAGAAGTGTAACTAGCAGGGCGAGGGAGGTGATTCTGCCCCTCTGCTCTTGTGAGTCCCCACCTAGAGTACTGCATTCAACTATGGAGCCCCCAGCATAAGAAGGACATGGAACTGTTGGGAGCAACTCCAGAGGAGGGCCACAAAGCTGATCCAAGGGCTGGAGCACCTCTGCTATGAGGACAGGCTGAGACAGTTGGGCTTGTTCAGCCTGGAGAAGAGAAGGCTCCCAGGAGACCTTATAGTGGCCTTCCAGTATTTAAAGGAGGCCTAAAAGATAGCTGGAGAGGGACTTTTTACGAGGGAATGTAGTCATAGGAGAAGAGGTAATGGCTTTAAATTGAAAGAGGGTAGATTTAGATTAGATGTAAGGAAGAATTTCTACACTATGAGGGTGGTGAGGCACTGGCAGGGGTTGCCTAGAGCAGTGTGGATGCCCCATCCCTGGAAGTATTCAAGATTGTGTTGGATGGGTGCCTTGAGCAGCCTAGTCTGGTAAAAGGTGTCCCTTCCTATGGCAGGGGAGTTGGAACTGGTTGATCTTTAAGGTCCTTTCCATCCCACACCATTTTATAATTCTAAGGTTTGCTTGTACAGCTGCAGCATTCCTATATATAGGCCTTTTTCTTGCCTTATTTCCATCTTAGCACTTCCTGAAGCCACCATTTTCTCAGCCTTCCCTAGACTTTCAGCTTGTGCCTTTTATCCTTTGCTGCTTAACTGCCAACCAAAGCACAGGAAATCTGAGCCTGTGTCATTGATAGGAATGGGCTGTAACTGATGACTTAATTTACCGGACTGGAGACCAGAGTTGTTGCTTACCTAAATGGAAAGTTGTGATTTGAATTGTACATTTCATATGCAAGAAAACATATCTTAGTGTAGAGCTTTGTTGTTAGCATTCAAATACTCAATATCCCGCTGGCCTTCCTGAAAGAAAGCAGGCGGCAGGGCTTTTTTTAACCAGAGGAAGTTACGCGTCTCAGTAGCAACATATTATGTTCTCTTTTTCCCTCAAGGGGAAAGTTGCTCTCTACATGCAGCCTGTGTTGACTCAGAGTAACTTGATTCTTCATGAGTTTGTATATCCAAGGGCGTGTATAATTTGCCCTGGAATTCTACTTTGCCATTCCTACAGTAGAATAAAAATAGTATAATGTAGTAAACTCAAACTTTTTATACTTCTTACATTTTCTTGTTAAAATGTAACATAATCTTGTGGTCTCATTATAACTAATTCAGTGCAAGTGATATTGTGTTTTATATTTGAAAGATAAATTGATAGAAGATGGCTGTAGACTGTTAATTTCTTTCCAGTTGTTCCCAGGTCAGGAATCCTACTGTTGGCTAAGTTGACCAAATAAAGTTTAGAGCAATGTGCAGCAGGATATAATCAGAGGATAAAAATTAACCAAAAAAAGAAGAGAGGAGGCACTGGCGCAGGTTGCTCAGAGAAAGCTGTCAATGCCTCATCCTTGGAGGTGTTCGAGGCCAGGCTGGATAAGGCTTTGAACAACCTGATCCAGTGGAAGCTGTCCCTGCATATGACCGGGTTGGAACTGGATGATCTTAAAGGTCCCTCTCAACCCAAATCATTATATGATTCTAAGATGAATTTGTTTTCCTTCCTCACTATTTTCTTGATGATATGCGAAAGTGATTTTGGTAGAAGAAAAGATATAGTGGTATAGCTTAAGACATTCTAGTTTCATTACCACTTTTTTTCTGAAGTACTGCAATGAACAGGTCCACTTTACAATGAAAGTAAAAGAGACAAATACTTACAAACACTGATATAAAATGAGGAATACAACATTTCTATTAATAAACTTGCACTGAATTGAATGTAAAAATACTTTCTTAGCAGATACATTCATATTTGGAGTACTTTAGATGGTAAAGCTGAAGGCTTTAGGAAAAACCATAGCAAGAACATCTTTGGTAAAACTCTGTATACTTAGCATTTCTCATAATCTAGAAATTAGAAATATAGAAAGAAGAACATGTAAAATGCAAATTGTTGTACAGAATGAAAATCTTCCTGTGGCTGTACGTTTTACAGCCTGTATTTTTTCAGATTGTCAAACTGATCTTAATGAAAAAGAGAGGTTCCTTTCAATGAAACCAGAGTTTAACAGTTTACTGATAGTCGTGCTACAGAGGCATTAAAAAGTCACGCTGAATAGCGTGTCAAACTAGTAGTACATTGGAATGTAATATTTTTTTAGATAGCAAAGAAAGATTTCCAAGTGTAAGACAAAAAAAAAAAAAAAAAGAAGCAACAATTAAAACTTATAAAAAGCAATAATGGAGATTCTTTTTTCTTTCTGCCTTGTTTTGTAGCGAAGCTTCCTGGGCTGTACAACTTTCAGAGTGGGAGACCTGGTGAAGTCAAAGGAGCAACAGTTGACCCTTACCCTCAGGTAAGTTGTTTTCCTCTGTCGAAAACCACATCGGATTAATAACCCATGGCATTTGATGAATTCTACATGAATTTCAAACTGCATATTAGTTCATGTATATTAGATGTCAATGTGAAGTACTTCTATTTCTACAATGCACAAAGTCAAAATGAAGAACCGTTCTTTAAGCTGGAGCTTGCCGTGTGTCAGATTAGAAATTTTTTGGATGGTAACCTGTGGAAGAACTGCAGGGAACTTGAGGTAGGGTATGTTCTTTCAAAGTTTCCTTTAGAAAGGAGCATAAGGTTCTTGGGTTCATCTGATGTGTATGGTTGAAGAATTAACATATTTAGAGATGGTGGATATAATGGCTCAAGGCTTCTCTTATGTGAAATCAATTGCAGTCTCCTAAACTCATTGTTACGGACAGCCAAACTGAAATGGCAGTGTAAGGGCAATGTACAACTTCAATTAGTGACACACAGTACACACAGAGCTGGAGAAGATTCAGAGCTGGTGTTCAAAAACTGGGGCTGGGCTGAACAGGTATTTCTTAAAGCTGTGTGCTGAAGAAAAAAAATTCAGTTTTCACCCCTGATAATGACTTGCAGGGCTTAAGATGAATCAAAACATAAATAAAAACTTTTTGAAGGTTAGGGGAAACCTTTTAGACAGTGATTTTCAGAATGAATTCATTGGAGTTTATAGTAGCGCAGGGATTTTGTTGAGCTGATTATTGCAGCACAGTGGGGCTTGTTTGGAATTACTGGGTAGGAACAGGTAAGCTTCTTGGAGCAACTGCCCAAACTACACGGACAAAATTCTGGGAGGAAAGCAGCTGTGCCTAGGAAAACTGAGACTGGTGCATGTTCTGCCTGGGGTGTTGTATGTAGGTGCTGTAGAACAGTTGTGTTACGTTCATTATCTGGTGCACATGGAGCCAGCCTGAAGGCCCAAATCACAACCCATTCGGCGATGTCGTGGTACTGTTGCTGTGTCAAGGACACTGCATTTCTTTGAAATGGAAACTTCTTGAAGTATTTTGGTTTTATTACTATACCTGCCTTCCTATTGTAACAATAGTAGTTGCTTATGTGTTTGTAGTTTACAGGGCGAAGTTAACAAAATTATTTTAATCTGAGTGAAATATTGGAAACTTCATCTGAAAGAATCCCTCTGACAAGTGCTGTAATAATTGACAGAATATAAAATTTCAGAAAACTTTGAAAAGAGTTAGTATTTTGTATATAACCCACCTAATTTGTAAACAAAAGCTTCAGATGGACACCAATAAGCAATAGATGACAGATTGCTATGTTAGTTTCAGCTGAACCTTCAAGCCTTTTCAGATTTGCTTTTAATTAATATTTTTAGTCTTCTGTGTCCTCTTTGTGCTGCTAACACTAGAAGACAATTACTATACCATTTGAAATTAATATGAAGATACACTAATGGTACATTTAAGTTGCTTGGACTTTTTTATCTTAAAAAAAACCTTAACCTTTTAAATGTGGGATTGTTTCCTGATTATGGCTATTCAGCAGCACAAAACCAGTAGAAATAATCGACACCTCTTCAAGGGCAATTTAAACAGAGCAATCTAGTAATCTAAACTTGCTTTCCTTTAATTGCCCTATTAAATTAGTACCTCTCAGGAGGATAGGTGATATACCAAAGCCTTGTCAGAACATCCAATTCTGTTTAATTCTTTTTGGTAAAATTTGGAAGGGAGTTCACCTGGGAGTGCCAGTGATTTAGTTGCTTCTTTGTTGTATCTGAAGTAGAGATTTAAGGATATGGAACTAACTCTCTGGTGTGCCCTTGTAAATAGTGGTGTCATTAATCTGGTTACTTTTTCACTGGGTGTTTTTGGTTTTTGTCATCTTGCCATTGTCTTTCTGAGGTAGAATGAATTATTTTAAAAGAGTTTTTGAAGCAATATTCTTGTATCTTTCTCAGTTATTTTGTGGAGGGCTGGCATACTTCTACATCTACAATTCCTTACTGTTGACAAACTGTTTCCTGCCTTTTCTCTCTCCCTGCCATTGAACCATGAGAGTGATTAAGGACATAAGTTAGAAACCTCTGCAAAAGAAGTTTTTATTTTTATTGTCCTTTCTTCTCTATAAAAATGCGCTAAACTGATGACTGAGTGTTTATTATAGATGTGTGCACCTATATCTCATCATCGAACCTGAACAGGTCAGTCTGTAGAATTGCCTCAGTGTTGGCAATCTACACAACTGATGATAGCACAGGAAGTTAGTTTCTAGCGACTTGGGATTGCAGTTTCCAGTATGAAATTTATAAATAAGAGAAGTACCTTCTGTAGATTGGATATTTCATTTTGCAATGGTAATGCGATGCCGCTTTCTTCCAGCTTTCTCCTAGGGTTGTGATGATGAACAGGATAAAATGGGCTATTGAATAAAACAAAAGCCATATTCAATAGCGTAATAATTCTTAATATTAACTATATATTACCGTGTATCCATTTGTTTTTTAAAAGCACACGTATGTACTTTTTTCTTTCTAAATCAGGTATACCGATTGGTATTTTAGTAATTAATACTGATCTTTTTTTTAGTTGATTTGTGTTTTAAGTTCAATTTAGAGGATCTTTTTGCCATGCCTGCCTTTTATGAACAGCAAAATGTGTTTTTTTGCTTAGTTGAGGTCAGTGGCCTTTGTACAGGGCCAGCAATTAGTACTTCTATTAGCTGCCTCTCTTCTGGTGGTAATTTGCCCTTTTTCCAGGAAAGGTCCTCTTTAGCTTAGGTGATTTTGGTATGATTTCCAGTCAATTACATGTAAGAAGCAGCAAAGAAAAATAGCTAATAGTGCTCTTTTATAGTTTCTGTAAAAATAAGGTTCATCTGTCTGAGATGCTTCTCTTAGCAGACAGGACAAAAGCGGCTGCTTCAGTATGAAACTAGGGTAATATCAATACCACTGAACCCGTTTCCTTTAAATGAAGGAGATTAAACCATAGTTATTTTTTGAAAGTTCAGAAAAATAACTGCAAGACTCCATTAAAGATAGTCCTCTCAAGTTCAGTCTCCCGTAGCACTGACCCCCAAGGACCTTGAAGTTGAGTGGGCCAGATGTGTAACAGTGCACTTCAATAGTAGATACATTCATGGTGATAAACTAGAGAGAATTTGAAACCAGCACTCTAATTTTTACAGTACACATCACTTCCTTAGCAAATGGTGACTATAAAATACTATATATTTTGCTGCTTTTCACTGTTAAAGTTCAGTCCAAGTCTGTGTACAACTACTTTAATTTCGTCTCCATCCTGAAATTGTTTCTTGGCTGCTTCATGTCATGTCATTCACCACAGGAAGCAGCTAAACAATGGCTTGGCTTTATGAGCCAGCCAAAACTCCCATAGAGTACGGTGAAACATGTATTGACATGGAGCTTAACATGGAGTACCTTGAAATCATGAAAACTGAGAAGGGATTGAACAGCACAAAACTTTGTTTATTTACCTTAAAATGCAACAGAATGTTATTAGAATCATAGAATCATCTGGTTGGAAAAGACCTCCAAGATCGAGTCCAACTGTACCTGTTCTCTTACTAAACCCTGTTCCTAAGAAACTCATCTACCCGTTTTTTAAACACCTCCAAGGATGGCAACTCCACCACCTCCCTGGGCAGCTGTGCCAATCCCTGACTACCCTTTCAGTGAAGAAATTCTTCCTAATGTCCAGTCTAAACCTCCCCTGGTGCAACTTGTGACCATTTCCTCTCGTCCTATTGCTGTCACTTGCGAGAAGAGACCAGCACACACCTCGCCACAACCTCCTTTCAGGCGGTTGTAAACAGTGATGAGGCCTCCCCTCAGCCTCCTCTTCTCTAAGCTAAACAACCCCAGTTCCCTCAGTCTCTCCTCGTAGGACTTGTTCTCCAGCCCCTCACCAGCCTCATTGCCCTTCTCTGCCTACGCTCCAGCCCCTCAATGTCCTTCTTGGAGTGAGGGGCCAAAACTGAACCCAGCACTCGAGATGTGGCCTCACCAGCGCTGAGCACAGGGGCACAATCCCCTCCGTGCTCCTGCTGGCCACGCTGGGTCTGACACAGGCCAAGATGCCACTGGCCCTCTTGGCCACCTGGGCCACTGCTGGCTCATGGTCAGCTGCTGTCAACCAACACCCCCAGGTCCTTCTGTGCCAGGCAGCTCTCCAGCCACTCTTCCCCAAGCCTGTAACGCTGCACGGGGTTGTTGTGCCCCAAGTGCAGGACTCTGCACTTGGCCTTGTTGACCCTCATCCCTTTGGTCTCAGCCCATCGATCCAGACTGTCCAGATCCCTCTGCAGAGGTTCCCTTCCTTCAAGCAGATCCACACTTGCACCCAGCTTGGTGTCATCTGCAAACTTGCTAAGGGTACGTTTAATCCCCTTGTTGAAATCGTTGATAAAGATATTGAACGGGACTGGACCCAGCACTTAGCCCTGGGGAACATGACTTGTGACTGGCTTCCAACTGAATTTGACTCCATTTACCACAGCCCTTTGTGCTCGGCCATCCAGACAGGTTTTTACCCAGTATTTTTACTCAGCAGAGAGTAACCTTGGACTTGTTTAAAAATCGTATTTCTTTCAGCTGCACTGTGAATTCACAGAATAAACATTTTTTTATGCAAGTAGAATAGTTTTGTAATTGCATATTTTGAAATATATTGCATCAGTAGAGAAAATGATGACAATCTGTATATTAGGCTGAACTAATTACATTTGAGGTGCATTATGCATTGGAGAAAGGAGCTGCTAGACTGAAAGGCATGCAGTTTGCTTTTTAGGCAGTCTCACGCTTTGTTGTTTATAATTAATACAGCTATGCAAATACACGGTCAGCTTCTCTTTTTGTGTTCTTTACTCCTCCCCCCCTCCCCCCTTTTTTTTTGGAAGAAAGTTATGGCCATGGGAACCAATTAGCAGGCCTAAATTTGCATATTCAGCATGCAGCAATGAGACTTAATGAGAACAGCATTGGTGGCAAATGGCTGCTGTTCTCAGTCAGTTTAGTTTACCTGATTTTCCACTGCTAGCTTGTTACCTCCTTTCTCTCTGGCTGCCTGGGTCAGCCTCTTACGGCCAGAAGTATTAAGATACTCCTGCTGATGCCGGCTAGGTCCTACCCTCACATTTGAGGGAACTGATGCTGTCTTGGTGATCCTCAAGGACTTGGGGTGGTAAGGAAATCCATGTGTATAATAAACTTTAAATTCATATTAGAAACATTAGTAAGTATTTTTCATTTTAAACATAAGCGGATTACACAATGGCTTCTAAGGTCTCTGGTTTTGGCTCAGCAGGTAGAACAACAGTGTTGCTTTTAACAGTGATAGAAGTTTGGGGTTTTCTTTAAAGTCCAAAACACGCTGTTTCACTCAGTCACCTCCTCAAGGTTCATTGAAAGAAGGGTCCTTTGCGACTCCAGCTTAGGCGCATGTGGACTGTCCCAGGATTACGACTGTGGCAGGTGAAGTGGGCACTGCGGTGTGCACTCATGTTGGACTGAATGCCTGGGGACAGACTGAGGCGTTGCCAGCCTTGCTGCTCCTGTGAAACTGAATTCTGAGTCTGATTTAGAAATCACTAATACCAGACCATTGGTGCTTTGTCCAAGGCTGCTAACAAAACATCAGCAATTTTCCAACTCTGTAAGCCAGTGAGGTTTTGAGTCACATATGGGTTTCCTCACGTTGACACCTTATTATTGCCTATTCCCCATCCCCACGTGGGTTTGTCAAGATGCAGCCCTTTGTCCTGTGGTCTATTTTGTCTCAATCACTGTAAGCAAGTTGTTGCAGGGACAGTATTCCCATGTGAGTGCGGAATGCACTTTTCAGCTTTATTAAACTACAGAAAATAAGCTGTTTTAATCCTAATGCATTAAGAAGTATCCTAAACCCAATTAATTATTCTCCTGATGCTCCGTTGAACAGTGTGCACGTGTGAGATGGTCTCCTTCGTCCAGGCAAATGGCATGAAGTGTATTCATACGCGTGTGTGCGTGCGCAATACTGTTTCTGTTAGTGCAAAGTAAAATAATATAGAATTTTATTTTATTTAAATGTGATCACTAGGCTTTTCTTTATTTTTCCCATTGCATTATTTCTGTTTCTCACTTTTAATTTTCTTTCAAGCAAAATTTTAATCTCGTAATATTGCTTCCAAGTTTTAAATGCTTGACATGTCTGTTGTTTGAAGGCTCTCATGCACCAGTGGTATTTTAAATTCAGTGTCTGACACAGTTAATAATGGTTTCTCCCTGGACATTTATAGAACTCTGTTGATTTGTGTGGTGGTAGCATTCAAAGTAAACTTTGGGATTTTTTGTTTTTAATTCGTGTTTTTGTATTTCCGTGTGGAAACCAAGATAAATGGAGGAAGGAGTGCAACTACAGTGCAATAGTCCTACTGCTTAATTTTACTCTGCTGTATTGCTTTGTCTTGCAGATACTGTATGGTTCATAATGTAATTTTACATATGCATTAGAATAGAACAGAAGTGATTTTGAGATCAAAATAATTTTTAAAATTATATAAAGTGAAATTAGATCAGTTGTGGTTTTTTAAACATGTATGGAGACGGCTTCTAAAAATACGTTGCTGCTTGTGCAGGCAAGCAGTGCAGTGCTTGCTGCCATACTGTAGCTAAGCTTCAATTAACAGCAATGAGGGGAATATTCAGTGTTCTAAAGAAAGGGAGACAAAGACTGAGAAAGCATAACTGCCATTTCCATTTTTCTTTTGATTTACTCAAGCAACATGCTTCGATGGCTCATATCAGTTCATTTGTAAATTGAGCTCTGGTTTTGCTCTGTTTTACTCTGAATTAACTCATAATCTTAAATTGGATCTGGTTTATACAGGTCAATCTCAAACTTGTACGTCCCTTTGGCCTTAGAAAAATGTGTTTTCTAAAAAATGCATTGGTAGGATTTTACTTCTGGAAGTCAAATGAATGCAATATTTTCCTTTAAGACCAGGATAACAGCAAAGTACTGTTGCATATTTAAGTCAGGCTGGTAATGAGGTTGTCCACTTGATGCTTTGACTGGGACACGTAAAGCTGTTGAAAAATATTCAGTCTTATAGCCACATGATTACTCTGATTTTTAAAGGTATGTGTGATTTGCTTAAATCTGTTGTATTCCTTTTCTCCTTGGAAATGCTGTAGTCCATTTGTTGCAGTAGCCTAGTTTGTGTGTGCTGGTCTGACACAAGAAGGAGAAAACAAATGAAGTTGAACCACTGAGCTGTAGCAATGCAAGGGAATGCTATTCATCGAGAAGAGACTTATGTTGTCCTCATGCATTTCAAAATTATTATGTATTTTTGCTCATAAACACCCTTTGGACATTGAACCCTTCTTCCTTATTACTTTTCTTTTGTATACTTTGTTAATTATTGTAGGCTTATTTGGTTGCAAGGCTATCTGGAATTGGTTCATTTTTAATTGTTCCTTTATTTTATTGTCAGTAATGAATTTCGCTTAGAGCAAATGAAGTAGACATGCATGTAAAATATGAAAGATTATGTGTATTTTGCAAGGTTATATAGAGGAACATATTTAATTTGTAGAGTTGCAAGATGAATGTATTCTACTAAGTTGCATATTAAAGCATAATGGTTTGCAACCGAAATAATTATTTAAATTTGAAGCTTGGGGGTAGCTATATTTCAAGATTTCACTGGGAAAAATGAAAGTTTTGATTTAGCATGATAAGTAAGTATCCATGCCTGAAAAGGCTAACGTATGTGCTTAACTTCAGTCAGTGTAAAGAGCTGGCATGCTCTGGCTTAATTAAGGCCTAATACCGCATGCAGAAATACAGATTATGTAAAATTGTGGGAGCTCAACGCAGAGACGAGGTCCTTCCCGCCCGGGGCATGAGCAAGCATTCTGGGAAAGCCTGTGTGTGTGGCAGAAGGCCTGCCCTGCCTGAGAGCGGGGCACGGCGCCTGCCGGCATACTGCTGCTCCCGGCGCCTGACGGGCCGCAGGACGTGGCCGCATGGAACCAGCTGGGCCTGGGGTGGTACCTCTGTGTGGTTCCGCACTGTGCCCACGGGTGTGCCAGCAGGCCAGCGCTTGGACTGCGTTCGTTCTCCTCTCAAACGAGGAGAGCAGTGTTTGAGGGGATTTTTCCTTCCTTTACCTATACAACGTGAGGACTATTTTTGTGAAATTCTGGAAGGGTGTCTGTGTTGAAGGGGGTTTTTTTGTTTTCCTGCAGTAAGGATTGCTCTAGAACTCTGGCAATTTTTAGTGGAAAGATTTCTGGTATTACTGTTCAGAAAGTAATTTTTTTTCCTTTTTATTGCCAGCTCTCTAGTCCCTCTTCTATGTATCCTTTGCCCTGCTTCCTCACTTTCCATCTTCACATCTGAGGTTTTACACAATATTACCCCAACCCATTTGTTTTCATTCTTCTTCCTTTCTGTGCTTTTGCAATTGTACTAAATTTATCCTTGTCGTTTCCTTTTGCCAATTTTTGCTTGGTGGCGGCTGTTATACTTTCCTCATTATAATTAAATGATCTGTTACCCTTTCCTTCCTTTCAAAAAATCCAGTTGTTCAGAGTAAGCCAGGGGAGACAGACTGTGCTGTTAACCTTGGTGATTTGCTACCAGTGAAAGCTGAAAAAGCATTCAGTACCTTTCTGGAGTTTAAACCATTGTTTCTTCCAAAAGGTAGTGAGCAGTACTCTTTCTACGAAGATGTAAATCTGAATTTCGTATTACATTTGCCTGATTGGAAGTAAACTATTTGCAGAGATGATAATAAAATAATTCACCTGGAACTATATTCTCTTCTCCTATGTAAAATGTATAAATGGGACTGTAGACTCTGCAGATGGGACTACATGAGGAAAATGGATATTCAGAATATTTTCATTATTTTGGCTTAGCTGGAGATTTATTAATATACTGAGCATATCCTTTCTATGTGGATTATGTTAAGAAACAAAGCAAGGTACTGTGCAGTGAAGTTGCAGGCCATAAGTGGGTATTGATGCAGTGCATTCCAACCCTTTCTCTGATGGTCCACAGACAGGATAATGTCTAGAATGAAAACTTGGCAAAGTTTGTGGATTCTCCCACCATTTATAGTACTTAACCATGCTGAAAACTTTCATTGCTGTAAACAGTTTGGAGAAAATAGGATATGCTTTATTATTTACATTTGCTTTATGTTTGACATGAGTTTGGTAGAGGTGACTGCAGCTATACAGAATGGAGAGGGGGAATGAATGGAGAGGAGGAATAAATAATTAGTGACAATATTTTATTGAAGCAATGTGATGCTGCAGTTGACCAAAAATCGTGGGGTTTTCTTTCCAGGACTTCGGATGGTGGAAAGACCGTTGGTACCATTGAAGTGAATCTTGTGAAGATGGGAGAGCTAGAGGATGGGGAAACAGACCACATCACAACAGACATCCAGGATCAAAAGGTAGAAATTCAGTGCATTGCACAAAATTAATTAGAATGATCAGATGTAACAAATGCCTAGATTACTGATTCCAATTTGTGTTAAGGACTTAATAAAAAATTTCTGAATCAAGTACTCTGTACACTTAATCTCCCTAAACTAAAAATACCGTTTCATTAAAATATATAGACTAATTCTCTATCCTGGGTTTCCTGGTTGCTCCCCTTCTTTAGGAAAAATATCTGATTTTGACCTTAGCTGACCATATTTAATCACTCCTGATCAATAAACTGTCCGTAGAGACGCCATAAATCTGATTTCTTTTTCCATTGGACAGTTCCCCTGTTTTCTGCCTGTGAAGGCCTGTTCATGTGGATTTTTACGTCGTCCTGTGCCCACAATACTGAAAACCTGGAATGAATGACAGACAGGCAAGCCAAGGAATAGGTGAATCCCCTTGCAGAGGGGCAGGTTCAGGTGCATTTTATGGGAGCACAGCAGCTCAATAGGAGGGGTGGAGCAGCAGCGGTGCCTCAGAGCACTAGCATAGGGCAGTGTTGAGCAGAGGGTGCACGTATGGATTCTGAGTTAGGGTGCTTACGGTGTGGGGTAAGAAGGAAGGACAGATGGGCTCGGAAAGAGCAAAAATACTCTTAAGTAGGCAGATTATTGCAGGCAAAAGCAGTGCAGACCGAATCTGGAGATGATGTGGGGGAGAGTGGACGTGAGAGGAATGAAGAACCAAAGGAGGGGAGGGTGGATGGTTGGGCTGTCGCTATGATGACAACAGGTTTGGTCTTGGTGGAGATTCAGAAATGACTGCTCAGAATGAGGAAATGAGGGTTTGAATGGTTTGCAGTTAGTAAAAGGTCTCTGATTGATGGCGACTGACATACCGGTACAGAGTTGCCTCCTCCTTGTGTTATTGTCTCTGCAGCCCCATTCTCACTGACAGAATTTTTGAAGCCCTAATACTATGGTGTACTGCTATGCACCAGAGCACATTCTGCTCCTCAGCAAAAAGACTTCTAGATAATGCTACAGGGAATGCAGAATTAAGGACTGCATTTTTTCCCTTTGTTTGGAGTAATATACAGGAATGTATTTTTATAGAGAAGGGCATTGTTCTGAGTGCCTTTTCTTTCAGGCCAAGCAGTCTGCTTTTGGGCCAGGATAGATTTTACGCGTCGTTTTTTCACCATTCATCTTTAATGACTTTTTACAACAAAGAAGCCAGCAAATACTGTGAAATCTCTCCGGTTTTGTACTATAAAACTTCCACAGGTTATGCAACATGAATTGTTTATTTCAGCCTTCCCTTTCATTTTGCTTTTCTTCCATTTCAAAATGTGAAATGAGACTTCTCACAATAATTTCAAATATTATTAATGAGCTGTGTGTAGCCTGGAGGAGCCAGAAAGCTTTAACAGCATCTTTCTAGGGGCTTCTAATACTTGTCAAGAAAGAGCAACCTTGTGACACCTGCATTTTCTGTGGTCTTTAAAGGAGTCCTTAGTTTTTATGGATTAGTTGCATCGTGGAGTCAATATGTTCATAGTAAGGGTGCAATTGTGGGAGTGTACTTTTACCAAAGAAAGAAGTTCTGAATTAGGTTTGGTAACTCACAAGATAAACTATGTGCAGGTAATTCCTCATGTAAGAATAACGTGATAGTTAAATTCAGTCTGAGAGATGAACTGGTAGAGAGTACATCATGTCTTGCCCTTTGCTTCAAGCTATGCAGCAGAAGATCTAGAAACTAGGGAAGTCATGAGATCAGAGCTCCCTTTCACCTTCAGAGGCTATCTGGTTTTTTTTTTCTGAGTGGGGGAAGTAGAACATTAAAAATATACTTCCTAGTACAAACCTAGAAATATGTTTACACCAGTTTGTTTTTCCATAAACTTTTTATACTTTTATACACTAATCTTATCAAAGAAATCTTCTTGTTCACGTGTATAACAAATGACTTTAATCACAAAATGCAGTACCTTTTAAAGATTTTTCTTGGTTCCTACTTTTCCCTTATTTAAAAATTCATGGGGTGCTTTCTGACACTGTGCGTGTGAAAACTGTCTTGTCAAAAGAAACGGCTCTGAAAGCACAGTACTTGTGAAAACATATTTTAACCTCTATCATTGTATTGGTAGGAAACCTTTCTGATTTACTATGGAATAGCTGATCATATTTTGCTATTTGCTCTGTCGGAATTCTGATTGTCTTACAGTATATTGGAACAGAAATATAAGGAGTAAAGTGTAAATTATAATCAAGGGTTATGAAGTCATATTAGCAGTGATGTTTTTCAGTCTGCCATTTATGAACTATGAATTTCCTTGTGACACCTGAATGTGTTACATTTGTGGTTACATTTCTTTTGTAGTGTGCATTGGTTCGTGAATGTACAGCCACCGAAGACATAAGTGGTAAAGACAACTTGCCTTCATTAAATGCAGGTAAGTATTCTAACATCTGCAAATGATTGTTGTAACACTATGTCAGATCCTGAAGAAATCACAAAGATTTGGGGCAGAGCTCTTAAAAGGCTCTTCAAATGATGCACTGATTTTTAAGTTTAATATTTTAATGTTTTATACATATTTGACGGTATCCTTTTACTGAGAAATGTGAGGAAAACTTCTGGAAACGTATGACAATTATGTTTTCAGAAACACTGCTAAAATCTCCCACTCCTCCACCATTACTATTCAATGATTTTCAAGACTGTCTGTGACTTCAGTGGGCATGGAATTAAATTCGTAAGTTTTTGTCCTCTCATTGTGAGGCATTCTGTACAAGTAATTATTCATTATTTGCGACAGAACACCCTGGAGAACGAATCTCTCTCATAGCTGGTGAAGTGGGAATTTCAGTTTGGTCTGGAAGCTGTGTGTCCTAAAACGAAGGAAGCTGTTGGCAAGGCATTCTCAATTCCAGGTCCAGTCTTGGACTTGAGTGTGTAGTGTTGAACTGGATCTATTTCTCTTTCATTATACCGAGAAATAGTACATGCTGATATGCTGCACCATAAAAGTTTTATTAGCCCAAGTTTTATGAATCTCCATTACTCTGCAGTAACAATGTCACAAATAAGTTATATGGGTCATCTGAAACCACAGCGCTGTCAAGAATTCTGTGTATTTGCTGCATACAGTTGAGGAGAAATGTTACTGAAGTTTTAAAACCTTTTAAAACCTTTACTGAAACTTTTTCATATGACTTCATGGATAGGATGTGCTTATTAGAGTATCTTTACAGTCTGAAGGAAGTACTAGAAACCACAAGAAAATACGTTTTTCCATGTATGTATTTTTTTGTGTGATTTGTTGAGACTAGATCAGAGGCAGGGAAATTTTTTTCTTCAGAAGTACCATTTCTTTTCCTGGGTTCCATGTGAGACTAGATGTGTTTGTGGAAAAGATACTCATTGAGAATTACTAAATGCACAGGAGCTACATCTGGTGCTGGAAACCCCTGAACTGAAAATAGCTGCAGGGAGGGAGAGTATCTTGCATCTCTAGGTATCTATTTATGGCTCCTCTTAGAGACGAGATACAGAGCCAGTTGAACAATTTGGTCTAACTCAGTGCAGCCGCTCTTTCATTCTGATTCTTTATGTCATCCAGATGAGTGGGTCTTAAAGAAATGACATTTCTGTTCAGAAGAAACTGATCCCCAACTGATATTTTTTTACAATTCGCTGCCTCCATTGAGAGGGTTTAATTTGGATTTTTCTTTTGGGTTCTTTTGGATGGGGAAATGCTGTAGTTTGGGCAACATATTTTGTTGGGATTTCCAAGGGTAGGTGTCAGTTTTATGAATAATGAGGTCTGGATCACTTTGTCGAGAGTATTTCCATATGATTCTACAGTATGTCTAGACAACGCTTAACATTTCTACCTTTATTGCTCTCACATACAAATACACATCACTAGTGTTTATAAAGTCAAACATACTGTGGGCTTTTTTTGTCTTTTGTTTGTTTTTGAAAAGAGTTGAGGGGAAAGAGCAGAGCTGCAGATACATGTGCAAGAAATGACAGCACGCGGGATATTGGAAAGAGTGTTCAGTCACCGGATGTTTGTTCTAATAAGTATTTATTCTTTAGTCTGTTTCCTGTACTTGTGATTTCCTCTTCTCACTCCATCATTGCCTCCGCTTCCCTGCAGACACCAGGCACCAGTTCCAGGTTACGTCAGTCCAAGCGACAAATTGAATTCCCAGTTTCTTTCCTTAGAGAATTTTAGCTCTGCTTCTATACTCTCAGCCTTTTGCCCAGGTAGTCAGGCTTCTTCCCCTGCATGCCTCCACGACAGGGCTTCCTCTAGCTCTCTGTTGCCTGGAGCCTGGCTTTCTCCTATGGGTGGGGTGCTGCCCTTAAGTGTATCATATAACACAGTACCTCTGCCCAAAAAGGTATCCATCCACTCTGTGGAAATGATATGTATACTGTTTTGTCGGTATTAGATGTTGAGAAGCATGCAAGAGTTTTCGATAAAGGTAGACCCTTGGTGCATGTATGAGGCATTAAGTTCAAGTTTTGAGTTTTTACACGGGTGTTAGTAGCAAACAAAAATTATTGTTAGTCATGTGCCATAGCTGTCAAGCATCTTATTTCGTATCAGCAAGTCACAATTTAGTTTTTTTTAAGTAAAAGCGCTAATGAATAAATCAAAATGGCTCTAAAAAGTATTCCAGTTTCTCATTCAAAGATGTCTTTGAATATGTGGTCTTGGTTTCGGCCTTTCCTGAAGAATTTCTGTTAAAAACCAATCTGATTACATGGAGAAGACAGTTTATGTATCTTTGGTAACTTGGTCCATGTTCCTCATTCTCTACAAATCAGCCTACATAGGCAGTAATGGTGGCAGCAAGTTATGAAGCTGAAATTTCTATTAGTAGATGTCATTTTGACAGCAACAATTTCCTTGCAGCACACATGGGAATGCGTTCCTTAGAGTTGTAGATCATTCAGTGGCAGAACAATGGGAGCCTACTCTAAGACAGCTTTTTCCACAAGACTGATAGAAAGGTGCTGTTGGAGGATTTGAATGGCTGTCCAAAGACGTTCTGAGTTAGTATGTGTTAAATGGTAATCATTTGCCTCCAAGTAAGTTTATCAGTGTAGTCAAACAAAGCTTTTCTTTGTCAGCTTTTCCCCCATTTGCTATTTCTGGAAAATTAGGTCAAAGTAGGGAATAAAGAAGGAAAAGAGAGAATAGAAATTTCCCACTTTTATTATGCGGCATCATAATACGTGAGATCTGAATGGAAACTTAGCCAACACATGAGAACTTTGAGATGAAAAACATAGTGGGTCTTAAGCATAACCTTCCAAGACATCAAGTAATGCGATTTTCCTATGTCAAATTACAGTAGGAATTCTGAGAACAGTGTGTGTAACATTTCCAGAGTTGTTTCATTTATTTCTGTGTAGTGGCAGTCTCTTGACCATGTCAGTGCTCAGGTTTCCTTTAATGTAGATACACACCGTCTATTTGTATTAATGACTTCTGTATGTGCATAACATGGAGAAACTGTATCAGATATAGATGAACTCCAGGGCATGCTTCACTTGTCCCATATAATTTATTAGCAGTGTGAGTGATTCTAGCAGATGATAGCGATGACATTGACCATTTGTGAGTTCATTGTTAATTTGTGCGTTCTACTTTTCCTAACTGTATCTTAAGTGTACGAGTAGCGAGCTTGATTCGCGTTCTCCTACACTGAAATACTAAATGCACAGGATACCTACTGTGCGGGTAAAATGTGATTGATCTACCGTACTAGTAATACTTTGTACCCCACATGTTGCTATAATAAATTAAATAAAGAATTAATGTTTTAATAGAATTTTAATTGTTCTAAAATTAATTCTGGAAGTAAAGGGGGAAATAATGTATTATTTTGGGATTAAATTGTTGTCATAAATTTTCGGAGAGTCATATAACCACAGTAAAGCAATGATATATTTTTTCCTCTCTGCAGTGTTAAAAAACCCAATCTGTAAGTTATACAGATTCCCTACTTCTGACAACAAGTGGATGCGGATCCGGGAACAGATGGCTGAGACTACTCTCTCTTTCCATGTTCCTAAAGAACTGATCAATCTACACATAAAGGAGGATATGAGAAGGTAAGGAAGAAGAAGTAATATAATAAATACTAAATTTTTGTTTTTCTAACTTAGAATAATATAAGTGATTAGCTAAAATTATTAATTTGTAGCATGCAGTAGGCAAAATATAGTGATCTTTTAGTCTGCTGAGGATTTACAGCTGTAACTGAACAACAGAATTGATTTCTTAGATTTTAGGACTCCAGTGACTTCATAAGTTCTGAGTAATGAACGGTACTAGAGTGTGGTCATTGCTTTAAATGTGTAAGCATCAACATTTGGTTAACAATATAAATAGTCTGAAATGTTAACATTATTTAAAGAAACAAGAGATGACAAGTGTGTGTGAACTACGTTGTAGTGTGTTTGAGTTTGTGTCTGGGCAGTGCTGGTATCACAGACAAACATTACGCAAACAATGGAAAATTGCAAGTTTTTAATTAATAAAGGAGCAATGAGAATATAAATCACATTCCTCTAAATAAGGTAAATTAGTTGGCCTAAGAAGAGGATACCAAAGTAATGTTAGTTGGAAACCTTTGTTCGTTGTTTGGCCTTGGAACTAGGAGGAACATCTGAGGATCATTACAATATCTGTGTAATATTTGTCCAATACATCCAGAGAAGTCATGGGTGCCCCATCCCTAGAGGTACTGAAGGCCAGGTTGGATGAGGGTTTGAGCAGCCTGGTCTAGTGAAACATCTCCCTGCTCGCGGCAGGGGGCGTGGAACTGGGTGATCTTTAAGATCTCTTCTGACCCAAACCATTCTAGGGGAAAAAAGAGGGTAGGGAGCACAACTGTCCCAAAATGCCTTGTATATTGAAATACCCATTGCAGTGGCTAAAATGACAGCGTGTCCTTTAATACTTCTACATTGTACTAATAGAACTGCAGGGAAAAAAGAACTGTTTTAAGCTGTCCAGAGCTTCCCTGAAAGTATACCAACTTTTTCCAAAGACAATGGATGGTGTAGAAGATGATATTGCTTCTTTCCCATGAAAGTTGCCTCACACATAGGTGGGCATCTGATATGCTGTATGAAAGTAACACTGTGAGCTAGAGCTACATCCCAAAGCAATCCTGTGCACTTTCAGGCAACTTCTTCCATCAGAGGAAGTGATGGTTGTTTACGGTGGTTGTTTGTCCTGCAATAGGAGCTTCTTTTTTTTTATTCATCATGCTTCTGTATTATCTTTTTATGCCAATAGAACAGCATGTGGGAGACCAGAGTCTTGCTTTTAATAAAGTCAATGGACCGATACATACTTATGCGTGCTGATGATAGCTTATAAAAATCATAGGAATTGTTATAATGCTTGATTTTATTCATTTAGTACTGTGTTTAGGCATTTATGGCCTGCTCTTGTTTGAGAATACTAATGTGTAGGGATCCTTTTAGTAAGCAATGAAGGATTATGCTGACTTGCACAGTTCATCCACTTCCCAGATTTTCATTTGCCCCATGGGCAGATGCCTTTTAAATGTTAGAGGATTACTTTAACCACTTTTACTACTGCTGTGTTTTTATCTCCAAAGGCATAATAGAAGTAATAGCACTGGCTGTTTTTAAATATTATAGCATGCACTTCTTTGGGTAAAGTCGAAGTAAAGAATCGCCATGGTTTGGTTTTTGTAAGTGATTGTTCAATACTTGCCAAAATAAAGAGAAGCGTTCAGGAAGAAACAGAAGTAAAAGTTCCCTGGTACGGTTTAAGTTTCCTCTCATCCTATCACCTGTCACTTGGGAGACGAGACCAATGCTCACCTTGCTACAGCCTCCTGTCAGGTAATTGTAGAGGGCGGTAAGGTCTCCCCTCAGCCTCTTCTCTGGACTAAACAACCCCATTTCCCTTAGCTGCTCTTCATAAGAATTGTGCTCCTAACCTTTAGAAAGTCTGAGGGGTTTTCATGTCAAACTTAAAAAGTAAAATTTGCTGGGCTTTACTTTGTTATTACAAGTTGTAGTGCATTGGAATGAGGTAACACTATCTGATTTGTTTTGTGATAATTACCTTTACATGACATTACCTGTTATTTGGCAGTGCTGAAGGCTCTGACATGTTGCCTTATGTACTGACTGTCCTATCACAGAGGGCTTTATGTTGTTTTCTGCAAAATCTACCCAGGTATTGAGACTCCAGAAGATCATTCTGCACCAGTCAGTGATGCTTCTCAGAGACGGGCTGCTAAAATTTCCCAGTGTTGTCTTTGTGCACAGCATTGCCCCATTCTCAAAAAAGTCTGTCTTGCACAAATGATATCACCTGTAGGTCTTCTTAGAGCCTCCTATGTTATAGTGAAAAACAATACAAAACCACATCAAAAAATAATCTTCTAGAGATTATGATTATTTTAACACACTCACATTCTGTCATCACAAAAAGCATTGGAATTTTTATGTTGTTAACTTGAGCTTTTACACTTACCAGTATTTATTTGTAGTTCTAATAGCACTGAGTTGAGTATAATTTTGTCGGCTCATATCACTGGGTGTGGAGAGGCATTAAGAAATTAAGGTGATCAAAAAAGCTTTGTGAAATTTTATTATGTTGCTTGTGTCATAAAGATCCTCACTGTTTATTTTGAGTGAGGCACTCTGATTAATAAATTGGAGAAAAAAAGAAAACAAACCCACAAAACTATTTAAATTCTTGAGTAATAATGCAATTAACAATGTGATTAATCTTGCCACATATATGATTCCAAGCTGAAAGAAAAAAAAAATGTTAAAAATAAAAACTGAGACTAAAATGTTTTTGCTTATATCACAGAGCTGAAGCAGCATTGTCTTAAGCTGATTCCAATGTTTCCTGATGAAATAGTAACATTAAAAAAAAAATAAATGAAGCAAAACCCCACCTAAAACTGTAAGTCATTGCTAGTTACTAAAATACAGCTTAGGATTAAAGTGTAAATTCCCCAGATAGCATTCAGAGTATTGCTGAATTTGAGACTCTCTGCAATCATGTGATGCAGGAGAATTATTCTCTGGTATTAAACGTAAATCACAGAATTAGCCTCAAATGATCATGCTGTTTGAAGATCTTGAGTCTTTCAGAGATAAATCCAGGAAGGGAGATTTTTAAGGCAGGAATGAAGAAATGGGTTTAATTTAGCTTATATATTGTCTACACTCTTTTTTTATAATAAAAAGGGGGGCGGGAGGGGGGGGAATGGTGGATAGAAAGGCAAAATGAACATAGCTCCAGCTCTCTGGAACCTTAAAAAAATATTCTCAGGCCTTTGCAAATCCTCATCTGTTCTCCATAGAGATAAAGAAGAAAAAACAGGTTTTAAAATATTTTGATGGTTTTGGTGGTTTGTTTTTTGGAGGTGGTTTGTTTGTTTTTGCTTGGTGCTTTGTGGTGTTGGCTTTTTTTAAACAAACATTTAAGAAAGGCAAAAGGTAGGCACAATCTATATTTTAGATATATATATTTTAGCCCAACCTGTCTAGTTGGGCTTACCAGAGCCTGAAATAGTTTAGGGGCGTTCTGTAAGAAAAGAAAAACTGTGACTGTTTTGAAGAAGTTCTAAATGAAAACTGCTAGGAAAGAAAGAAAGAAAGATATTCTTCTATTCATTTTTGTGGTAGCTTCCACAGAAGGGATTAAATCCTCCTTAGTAATTATTTGTCTGTTTTAGGAACAATATAGTAAAATGGCTATGATTCTTTTATTTCTGCAGAGAATGTTATTTTGTTTTGATGGGTTATTGCCTGTGTATCACAGGACCATAACTTGTAAAGAAAAACGAGAATGATATTATCTTCTTCTATTCTACAAAAAAACCCTGAAATAGTTATCCATAAACGTCTACACTTTAAAGTAAAATTTGTTAGAAAAAATAATTCCTATGCTTCTTCCCTTAGAAGGAAGCCTAGAAGCTTCCGTTACTTATGAGTGATTGAGTCATGCCCCAAAGCTTATGGTTTATATTTACTCCAAAGCCCCTGTTTGATAAATATTCAGAACTGTGTTGCCTTATAATATTGTACAACTTCTGCAAATGTAATCTGCAGGAATGTCTCATCTTGTTTCGAATCCTGCTAAGCACTTTGCTTCTGATGTTTTGTGAAAGTGGTTTTCAGAAAATAATTTTGTGTGGTGGAGGTAAAAAGCCTGTCCTTTTTTTGGTTTTGATTTTATTGTCTGTGCTTCCCTGGGAATTGCATCACTGGATTTTTGAAGCTCGATGAATCAAAAGTTACTACTTTGTCTTCATACAGCATTTGTGGGTTATGTACTTTTATCATCTCTTCTCTTAATTATCTTTTCTTTATATAAATAGATAGATTATTTCAACTTCATCTTTCAATTTGGGAAGATCTGTGCTGTATCCTTGATGATGCCACTGGCTATTCCTGCCATTCCCTTTTCTGAGGCAGGATAATCAGATCCATTCTTGGAGGGAATGCTCCCTTCCAACTCATCTCACTCATCTTAGTTCCGCGTTTTTTTGCTTTATTTTGACATCATTGTTACTAACCACAGAATTTCACTCTGCTTTCCACAATGGTGTCTGGGCTGTAGAAGCTTGTGATAGTTTTGCAGAAACAAGTTCATTGGGAACGCTATTTCAGCATTAGGACTTTTTTCAAATTATTTTTTGAATGTAATGCATACCACTTATTCAAAGTTCTCTTTACGGGATTCAGTGTTCCGCATTTTCAGCGTGATTATATTTCCTTTAGAATTCTAAGCTGTCCCTATATCCACATATTCAAAGTGATGAAAAAGAGACTTTTTCTGTTACTATTATCGTTAGAATGCATGACATGGAACAGAGACTTTATAAGTAGAAATTATCAATATGAATTCTTTGTGTTTTCTTCAGTTACGTTTAGTAGTTTGCTATAGTCATACACCTAAGGTGTTCTTAAAAATAAAAAAAAAAATAAAAGCATGAGTTGATAAATTAAAAGGCACAATATTAATCTGAGCCTTGAGTGCTCAACCATCTTTTGATAATGGGCTTCATTGAACTTTTCCTTGGAACAGAAAAATGCATGCAAGTTTACTTCAAGTCTAACGACAACAGTATTTAATTCCTACTAATGTCAGAAGTCTATCCAGTCATGTAGTGTTTACAGATCTCTGGTTGTCCTGATGTAGTTGGTCTTAAAGAAAAGCACAAACATTTCAGTCCAGGCACAGATGCTCCCAAGCCATCCTGCATATCGGTGTAACAGCTTGTGCAGTGACTGTACTTTCCAACAAGAGAGGCTTGGTAAAGCTCAAGTCCCCTGAAGGGCAAAGTGCCCACAAATTGTAGCTATGTAGGTGTAGGTGTTGGGTCATAGGTTGGACTCGATGATCTCAAAGGTCTTTTCCAACCTTATGATACTGTGATACTGTGATATAAATCAGTAAGTCATTCTCAGGAAAAGAATTTGCTGGTTTTTAAGCAGGGACCTGCAAAGAAGGTTCATGACATTTCTACTAGTGGTGCAGAATCCTGAGGAATCTCATAACTTATTCTCGGAAGTTTTCATCTCTTTGAAATTGTGTTGTGTTAGCACCAATGTTCATTAATTTTTCATATTAATGATCGGTATGGTATATAAAGCTTTCAGCAGATCGGGATCCAACATTGAATTTTTCTGCCATAGAATTTTTGAGAAAGGGGAACATGTAGATTTTAGGGGTCTTAATGGAGAAATGCTTCCAACCATAATGGAAAGTGCTCACATAATTAGGAAATAATGGATGTGAAAACCAGGAAGTACCCAAGAAAGCCTCAAAAATAAGCTATTTAGCTAATGTTTGAAGTGGAGGAGGAGGAGGAACGGGACAGCCTATTCACATTCATATTCTGGTTAGCTCCAAATAGGGCAAGATTCTGTGGGGGGCCACCAAGGAAAATGTTAAAGTAATCAAGGCAGGAGACATTGAAAGTTGAGACACTCTCCTGGGTGGGAGTTTCCGTTGTGCATTGACAGAAAACACTATCCAAGAGACAGTTTGAAGAGCTGAACAGCAAGATATGGGCAAAGCTTGGATCTGATTTTGTAAGAAGGGTTGAAGTTGATGCTGAGCAAAGGATCTGTCATGGTGATGAGAGCAATTACCTAGAAATTACTTAGAGAGGGGATTTGGAATGGGGAAAAACCAAGATAAATAGCTCTATTTTAACAATGTTAAGTTCACTCTCAGCTTATTGCTCTGTTGACAAGCTATTCAAAATTCCATGCATTGAAAAGGTGAATCAGAAACTGATTTGCCCTCTGTAGAACCAATATTAATTTTCTTTTATAGCACAGTTTTTTGAAGCAATTACTGGTTGACGTGTGTTTTTAAAGTTATTCAATGTAATAGGTTCTGGTGTATTATAGCATTATTAAAACAAATTAAAGATTTTTTAAAGATTGTTCTTGTGGGTGCTAGTATGAACTGTAAACTTCCAAATTTTAAAAAGATATTATGTTTCTTCAATCTCTTTATTTGCTTTGGGAAGAGGCCTTTCATGATAAAGATGAAAGATAGCTTGGTGCTATGGTATATTGTTGATGAAGCTTAGATTTAGGAAAGATAATTTTTTTTTAGTGAAATAGTAAGAAATAGCAAGACACGTAATATCTAAATCCTATGCCTTATATATATGCACTTGAAAAAAAATATATAGAACGTGCAAGAAGGCTGGTTTTAGAGGTCTGGTGCTGTATCATACAATGCTGTTACCTCATGGGTTTGATTTTACTGTATTTTTAAGTGAAAAAAAATGTATATGTTGTGGCATTTATAGTTTCCATGCTATACATGCTCTCGATGACTATAAAACTGGATGCATACTGTATTAAAAGATTGCAGATAAAATGTGTCTTTTTATGACGTTCTAGAGCCTCTATTTTGACTTCAGTGATGTGTACGTGTTTTTGAGGTTAAACAAAGACATGCCCTGTTGACAACGAGAAAAGAAGGATTTGACATTCCTTAAAAACATATTAAAGTTGATATGGTGGGATTTGAGCTTTCCCTTCCTGTTACTGTTGGTGTCATTGAAGTTAACTCATAGGCAGGTGGTTAAACCAGTTTAGGGGTTTGATTGTTATTTTAGTCTGAGAGGTTCTGCTCCTGCTGTTACCTGGCTTGAGAACAGCTCCAGGAGGCGGCTTAGGCAGAGGTGGGGAAGCAGAGCCCCAGCAGAACATTACCCATGGGATAGAGGGCTCTGAATGTGGTGTTCTTGATGTGCCCATCTCTCACTAGGTAGTATTTCTCCGATCGCTAAAGAATGCTCTATTCCTATATAGGTAAGCAGTAAAGTTTTTGAGGTCAGCCATGTCCAAACATTCTTCCTGAAACTATTAAATCACTACATAAATATTAAGGGCCAAAAATATCTTCACTGCAAATAAACAAAATTGTATACGCTGCCAAATACCACGAGCTTTCCTTAGGAGGTAGCCCCGAGATTCTCATTTAATGGGATGTCTCATTGTGAGCTGCTAAAACTTGCTAGAAAAATGGTGGTTGAAAATGGTGGGGTTTTCCTCTTACTGCCGATGATTCTTATGCTGCAACGTTGCCACTTTGTATTGATGGGGAAAGTGAAACTCTTTCATCTTACTTCTGTTCTTCAGGTCAAATGAAATGTGAAAAAGCAATCATATGTCATTAGTAGGCTCCCAAAGAGCTTATATATTGTGTTCTTTGTTTCCACTTTTATACTTTCAAGGACATGTCTAAACAAAATGCTCTAATTCCACTTTCAGTACAGTCAACTTGATTTTAGTTATATTAACCGGGAGCAGAACTATACCTATATATTTTATTTTAATACTGTTCATTGAAATGCAAAGCTGAATGGGGAAATGCTGATATGTCATTTTGGGGCTGTTCTGTTTTAAGAAATAATTATTTTTTATATATATATATATATATATAAAATACATATATTTGGCTAGAGGTCAGTCTCATTGCTCTTTCCCTTCCCCTTTCTGCCCTCTTTCCCCTGTTTTTAGATATTCTTCAGTAGTTTTCCTATATGCAAGAGATGGGCTCTGTAAGACTTTTTTGAGACTTCCAAGAATTGCAGTGAAACTGTGTCTGCTTGATACTTTGAGGAAAATGAGGCCAACTAGTTGGTAATGTTGCACAAGTTTTTTCCTGAACAAATCCAAGTGTCTGAAGACTGGAGATCTTTCAGTTTCTCTAAAAGCAGAACCCCTGAAGTGGCTCTGGGATAGATGTAGAATGAACTCTGCAAGTGGGGAAAACAAACAGACAGCCCAGACTGTAACTGCTTGTTTGTGTAGGAAATGAAAGTGATCTATTTCACTTCGGTCAGCTCTCAAAAGCGTACAGGAAAACTGATAATTTGCTAGAGGATTTCCTTTTGGATTTCAGTGTCATGTTTGGTTACTGCAACACTGCTCTTCTGACACAGTGAACACAGCTGTAAGGCTGAAGATTAAGTTTTAGAGGACTGATAACGGGTTTTTTTGATTTGTGTGTTTTGTTTTGAAGACTAAATAAATGTGGTGAGAGCTGGTGTGTTGGTTAAACTGACTTTTGTAGAAAGGCTGCTGGAGTTATTTTTATGATGTGTATGAAATTATACAAAGAGTAGAGTGTATCAAAACAGCTATGCTGCAAGCGTTGGAAAAGGAGGGAACTTTGTATTCTTTACAAGAGTGTTTAATATTTCTCCACAAAAAGTTACTTGCTGTGAACACAGCTCTCTGGAGCCTGGAAGCCTTCCTACCTCCAGGGAAGAACTAATATTTCAGTTTACAGGCTATTGCGTTTGTACCAGATGAGTTTTGAAGACAAATCACTGTGTTGGTCACTGATTTGACATTCTTTATTGTCTAGCTGAAAAACAGAGCTGAAATCAAGCAGATTTTATAAGCATCACCAAACCAGCTTTTATTTCAGTTTAGGAAGGGCTTTTGATGTTTTTTAACAAACTTGCTTTGGATTCATTTGGATGAATGTTAATGCATTAGTGAGTTAATTAACGCCTTCTCATTTTGCCTTTTGATCCAGGAATCAGGAACTTAAAGACTTGGGTGAACTTGCTCCTCACTGGGACAATATGCGCAAAAGTGTTATTGCTCACTGCGATCAGATGTTGAGCATGTACCAGGATACTCTTGCAGAACTCGGGAGGCACACAGGTATGACTCAGTGATTCAAAGGAAGTAGTCTCTCCTCTTCTGTAGTAGTTAAGAATTTAACTACTAGTTTGATTGTTATTAAATACTGGTGTATTCGGCAGAAATAAAACACATATAAATGAAATCTTTGTAATTGTTGTATTTCTGAGATGCAGATTCCCTAGTTTCTTATCTTAATGTTTTTCGTGCATTCCAGCAGTTTCTCACAGTTAACGTGGTACACGGTTACACAGTAGCCAAAAAAAAAGAATGGTGTGTGTATGTGTTTTAATTGCACGTTCCCTTGAATATACTGCTCTGCTAGTATTGAATCCCATCTGGCAGTTGAAACCAGCATTAGAGGTAGTTTTGTCAATTCTTGAACCCCAAGTTTCATTTAACAGTCTCCAGGATAACAGTAGTATCTAGCTTAGCTTGATAGTTGTGACTGCCCGCGTTGTGCCAGAAAAGCACAGAATTACTGTGGGATGGGCAGTCTGTCCTCAGTCCAAAACCAACAGTAAGTACTTCCTTGATTGTTTTTTTCCCCGTAGAGACAGCGGTCTTGTGTTCTGAAGTGCACTGGGTGCTCATTCAGTTCATACCTGTCGGAGTCCTGTAGTCAGGGACTATAACTTATTGTAGTGTCTGCGTGCCGGTGGAATAAGACACCGTAAGTGCAGAAAAGGCAGCTGGTCTTTTCTTCCTGTGGTAATTCTCATAAAAAAAGAACAAGGAAAGACTACAGAACACATTATTTCTGCTTTTGAATTTGATTTCTTTTGATCATCAGTTAAATCCTCACCGTCACCATCTCGAATATGTGCTTGCCATGACTGCTGCCATTATTGCTTGCATATCCAGTTTCACTCTATTTTGTCACCATTAGATGTTCCCAGTGTGGTCTTCATCCCACAATGTAGGCACAGTGATGCATCTGAGAGGTGAACAGTGGGCACTGTGTTACAGAGGCATAAGTTGGAAACCTAGAATATTTCTAAAAAGAGATACATTATGGTTATGAATGTTTTTAAAAACCAGAGGTATAAACGATGATAAACTCTTTTGAAATATCTGATATATATTTAGGGAGAATTTTTAGTATTTTCTTAATTATTTCTAGCTTTCTACATAGATCAAACAGAACTTTTTGTGTGCGTACTGAGTAATGAGGCAATCGGGTTTTAGTTCAGTATACAACTAAAATGCGTACCAAAATAATTTCTTCTTATAGCAAATTGGACACATTTATTATAATGAATCTGCTGCATTTAGTAGGTGAGACAAATCTTTTGCTTCCAAAATAGGCATTATAACTGTACTTTTATTTTTTATCCGTTATCTTCTAATGCAGGACTAAGCATGATATTTCTCATTCCAGATTGCTCTGGGATAGCTTTATTGGTCACAGGAAAAGAGAAATCCTGTTTTAGTGTATGAATGAAAAACAGTCTGTAACTGAAACTAAGCATTTTGTGAGCAGTTAATCACCTGCTGAAATATGTG